>JBBGZY010000619.1:5062500-5662500 GCA_037952925.1 Lithobates clamitans | reverse complement strand
ACGCTATAACTTTTGCGCAAACCAATCAATAAACACTTTTTGCAATTTTTCTTACCAAAAATATGTAAAAGAATATGTATCGGCCTAAACTGAGGAAAAAAATGTTTTTTTATATATATTTTTCGGGGATATTTATTATAGCAAAAAGTAAAAAATAATGCGTTTTTTCAAAATTGTCGCTATTTTTTTGTTTATAAAATAAAAACCGCAGAGGTGATTAAATACCGCCAAAAGAAAGCTCTATTTGTGGGGAAAAAAGGGCGACAATTTTGTTTGGGAGCCATGTCGCACGACCGCGCAATTGTCAATTAAAGCAATGCAGTGCCGAATCGCAAAAAAGTGCTCTGGTCTTTGGGCAGCCAAATGGTCCGGGGCTTAAGTGGTTAAACAAAGGTCCAGTCTACTGTCCTTAAGACTATTTGGGTGCCAGACTACGGCAATTGGTAGTAGAAAAGGTCCCGATGTCAGTGGAAAATACAGTTGCCTCATCTATGGTATCATTGGGAGGAATTGGAATTGTGCCTCTTCATTGGGGTCAGTGGGGAGGGGGCGGTATATGCCCAATTGTGGATGAAATAGTGCCCCAAGGGCCAGATAAAAGCAAGCAAAGGGTCACAGTTTGGAGACCACTGCTCTAGAAGCCGGAAATCACTATAGTAGACATCGTTACTCCAGTGATCTCCACTAGCTTCCTGGTCCCACACCTATTGACTGCCCTGCTGCATTGTGAACATGAGGTTGTCCGCTCAATACGGGTGCCATTCAGACATAGCTTTGCATTTTCTTAACAAATGCAAAAGTGTTCTCTGATTGGACAAGGTGGAGGGGCGAGGTGGTGATGCCATACTCTCCACCTCATCCTATCAGAGAATGCTTCACATTCTCTAATACTTTAACTGACACACTCAAGGAACATGTTGGCTACACAAACAAAAAAAATGTTTTAATAGAGACATAAACGTTTTACTCACAGATTAAAATGCAACTGTGTTGAGAAGATTTTTGTGACATCTGGAAATTCACGAATCCCTGTGTTGCAGATACTCCTAGATTTAAACGGATATAGATATAAAAATAACATTATTATATACATTACTTACACTTTGATTGCCCTAAATTAACTATGATAATTTGAAGGGCTAGGGGTGGATTTACTAATGGCAATGAGACAGTTCTGGGACAAGATAATTCAGTGCCCAGGGCAAAGATGCCAAATTGCGCCCCCTTCATTATGTGTGAGCTTATGAAGAAGAGGGGGAGAGAGAGAACATACTGCGCCTCCTCCAGGCTCTTTCCTCCACTTCTTGCCACTTCCAGTGCTGGGCTGACAAAAGTACTGATGCCACTGTCACTACTCCTGTCAGCCTTGTAGTAGAAGGAACTTGCGGCAACCCCATCCCTACAGTACATGCTGTACCCAGGGCAGCTGTCCCTTCTGCCCCCACCGCTTGTCCCAGCCCTGCAAATAAGCTGTTCACTTTGCAGGGGAATTTTTCCTTAGTTTAGTGAGCAAGGAGAAGCTCTGCTGACTTCCATCATTCAATCAAGTGAAAATAAAAATATATATATTTTAAATATGCCTTGCATGTCATTGGTTATTCTATGCAAAGTGATTATTCACCACATTCATTAGGCCATAGCTCTCAACTGTCCCTGATTTCGAGCGACTGTCCCTGATTTGGAACAAAGTCCATCTCCATGTTCCTCCATCTCCATCTCTTCTGTGTGAAGTGATCCTGGCCATTTACCATGATTCCGAGCTCTCTGGAGGAACGGGACAGCCTGGAAACCACAGTGGGTGGCAATAGGAAGTGGGGTACCGTAAAAGTGATTGGACAGCTGTAGAGCCAATCACATCTATTTTACTAGACAGCTGATTGCCAGCTGTAAAAAAAAAAAAGAAAAAAAAAAAGAAGATTATGATTGCATCTGCAGCCACGATCTTGCAAAAACCACTTGCTGACAGGCTGTACATATACGTACTGCGGCCAGCAATTGGCTGAAACAGGAATTAAAGGGGAACTAAACTCTTCTATTGTTTTCAGCCAAGGCACATGTCAGAAATGTAACAGTTTTTTGGAACTGTTAAATTGATGGATTTAGTTCCGCTTTAATCAAATTTAAATGATCAGTCCAAATAAAATGAACATATTTTGTTCCATTCCTCATATTTTCATTTTAAATGATTTCATCTCATGGACAATGCAACCAGTGTAAATTGTTATGTCAAATTTCAATTCCGTTTTAGTCATAGTCTTTTAACTAAAATGCCATTTTAGTTTTAGTTGCATTTTAGTCATCTGAATTGTAGTTTTTGTCATATTTTAGTCATCTGAATCTGCAGTACATTTTAGTCAACTAAAATGCAATGCGTTTAGTTAAATGGTAATTCATTATTTAAGCATTTTTCTAGAATTTCCAAACTCATCCAGTGTGCTCTGGACAGTCTGAGGAGGCCTGTAATGCACAGTGAGGAGTTCTCTGGATGGTCTGAGGAGGCCTGTAATGCACAGTGAGGAGTTCTCTGGATGGTCCGAGGAGGCCTGTAATGCACAGTGAGGAGTTCTCTGGATGGTCTGAGGAGGCCTGTAATGCACAGTGAGGAGTTCTCTGGATGGTCTGAGGAGGCCTGTAATGCACAGTGAGGAGCTCTCTGGATGGTCCGAGGAGGCCTGTAATGCATAGTGAGGAGTTCTCTGGATGGTCCAAGGAGGCCTGTAATGTACAGTGAGGAGTTCTCTGGATGGTCTGAGGAGGCCTGTAATGCACACAGTGCTCTGAACGGTCATCTTAGGAGGCCTATAATGCTGCACAGTGCTAAGCATGCCACACCACTAAGCACGCTACGGGTTGCTACCTTGTTTTCTGGGAGGGCAAACACTCAATGGCTTTATAGGCATACAATCATGGCCAAAAATATTGGCACCCCTGCATTTTTGTCAGATAATGTACTACTTCACCCAGAAAATTGTTTCAATTACAAATGCTTAGGTATTCTCATGTTTAATTATTTTGTTTGTATTGGTATGACACAAAAAATGGAGAGACAAAAAGTAAAATCTGACACATTCCATGCAAAACTCCAAAAATGGACTGGACAAAATTATTGGCACCTTCTTAAAAATGTAAGAAATAATTACATTCCAAATTTGTGTTGCTCCTTTAATTTGTAATTAAACTCACTTTTATTAATTAACAGAAGCTAACCATATAGAAATCACACCGGCAAACAGTTAAAATGGTGAAAATTTTACTCAGCCTTTCTGTTGAGCAGCAAAGAATTGTCTGAGGATTTGAGAACAAAAATTGTGGAAAAACATGGACAATCTCAAGGTTCCTCGCCAAAGATCCTAATGTTGCTGTGTCCACTGTGCACAGCATTGTCAAGAAGTTTACAGTCCATGGCATTGTAGCTAATCTCCCTGGGCATGGACAAAAGAGAAAAATTGATCAGAGAATTTGCCAAAACTTACCTGAGGAAGCCAAAATCCTTTTGGGAGAATGTGCTGTGGACAGATGAAACAAAACAGCTTTTTGGTAAAGCCCATGATTCTACTGTTTTCATAAAAATAAATGAGGCCTTTAAAGTAAAGAATACAGTCCCTACAGTCAAACATAAGGGAGGTTTACTGATGTTTTAAGGTTGTTTTGCTGCTTCAGGCACTGGATGTCTTGACAGTGTGCATAGCATTATGAAATCTGAAGACTACCAAAGAATTCAGGGGTGCAATGTAAAGCTGTTTTAAGACAAACACTGAAGGGTACTGAACTGTACAAAATTCTCTTAAGCTGGCAAGTAATTATACTAGAAAGACAAGAAACGGGGGTATGCATGCCCAGGCACCAATGGCTAATAAGAAGGAATCAACCTTTGTTGGTTATAAAGTATATCATGGAAATAAAAAAGAAGCAAATGAGTGTATGTGTATACTTATAGGATGGGAAGTATATTGATTCTGTAGGAGAGCAGAAGATAGAAAGATACCCTAATGATGCTAATCTGCTATTCTTTTAAGGCCTTACCCTATGTTATAGAACTATCAAATAAATAGTCACTATCTATAGAGAGCAGTGGCGGCTGGTGCTCAAAATTTTTTTTGGGGGGGCGCAAACAAACTGAAAAATACTGAAACAAAATAATCAATTGCAGCCACTGTGCCCATCATATGCAGCCACTATGCCCATCATATGCAGCCAACTGTGCCCATCATATGCACCCAACTGTGCCTATAATATGCACCCAACTGTGCCCATCATATGCAGCCAACTGTGCCCATAATATGCAGCCAACTGTGCCCATAAGATGCAGCCAACTGTGCCCATCATATGCAACCAAATGTGCTCATCATATGCAGCCAACTGTGCCCATCATATGCAGCCAACTGTGCCTATAGTATGCAGCCAACTGTGCCCATCATATGCAGCCTCTGTGCTCATCAAATTCAGCCAACTGTGCCCCATCAATTGCAGCCTTTGTGTCCATAATATGCAGCCACAGTGCCCCCCGCCCACCCGCTGTCTGCCTGTCACTTACCCCATCGCGGTGTTGGGTCAGGCAGCAGGTCAGGTGGCGAGCTGTGGGACGTGTAGTGCGGCAATGGATGCTGTGTCCTCTTCTTCCTGTTCTGCACGGCGGCCAATGGAATGGCCTCTACCTTCAGCCAATCAGGTGCCCAGTATTACATCCGGGCCTCCTGATTGGCTGAGAGGCGGTTCTGTGTTAGCAAAGCAAATATTAATTTGCTTTCCTAACACACCTGGGTGCACTGCAAGCTCAATGGATTGCGCTCGCAGTGAATCTTTTTTGAAGCCTATTAGAGCCTATGGCTCTAATCAGGTGCTTCAAAAACACCCCCCTGCCACTGTAATTCAGGCGCCCGGTGCCCAAAAAGGGGCAGGACACCTGAATAGGGGTGGCTACAGTGGCCATGGATAGATTAATGTAAAGCATGAATCTATCCATAGTACACATAGGGGGTGGCTGGAGAGAGGGGGCGACACCCGAGCGCCCCTAATGGATGCATCGCCACTGATAAAGAGGCCTCCTCAGACAATTTGACTGGCCTCTTTACTGTGGTATGGTTTCATGCACCCAAGCCACTCATTGGTCCCAGTCAAAAAAAGAGGGTCTCATATCTACATTGTACTTACTAGGCAATCTGGCTGGCCAATTATCGTGGGATGGTGACTTGCATCCAAGCCACTCGGTCTCAGTCAAAAAGAGCTCTCATGACTACATAGAAAAACTGTTTTTTCACCATCCCAATAGACCATGTTTCTTGTCTTTCTAGAGTACTGAACTGGCCAGCAATGAGTCAAGATCTAAATCCCATAGAGCACATGTGGAGAGATCTCAAGACAGCAGTTGGGAAAAGGAACCTTTCCAATCTGAGAGACCTGGAGCAGTTGGCGAAAGAAGAGTGGCCCCAAATTCCAGTAGGGATGTGTAAGAAACTCATTGATAGTTACAGGAAGTAATTGATTTCAGTTATTTTTTCCAAGGGGTATGCTACCAAATAATAAATTGAGGGTGCTAAAAATTTTGTGCAGTCCATTTTGGGAGTTTTGCGTGGAATGTGTCAGATTTGGCCTTTTGTTTCTCCACTTTTTTGTGTCTTACCAATGCAAACAAAAGAAATAAAGAATTCCTAAACATTTGTAATTTGCAGCAATTTTCTGTTGGTACATTATCGGACAGAAATGCAGGGGTGCCAATATTTTTGGCCACGATTGTAGCTCCGAGGAAACTGGAAGTTCACCTGGGTAAACACGCCCCTCTCTCACATTTTCGTTCATTGACGAAAATGGGAATTAAGTTTCATCATATTTTTCATCAATTGATGAAAATGTGGGGTATTTTTTGTTTAGCGTTCGTCACTGGAAACAAGCTGTTGACAAAAAATTATGACGAAAATGTTTTCGTTGATGAAATGAACACTGAATGCAACAGGAGAAGAAGGAACACTAAAAACTGCAAACCGGTTAAGATTAAAGCCAAAAAGGGCATGTCAGCCATAGCTTACCCATGAAGTTCCACTTTTAGGTGGACTTACCCTTTAACCTATATTGGTTTGGAAATGTGAGCCCAGTCTGTACTTATCTAATCATCAGACTAGAAATAAATACACAAAATGTGCTTTATACTCAGAGTCATGCCATTCCACATTTTCTCGGTATGTGTAACAATAACAAATCCAGCAATGCTCTTATTTATTCAAGTACCTGTTTACCATAGAAATGAGTCCAATAAATATGTAAAGTGAGCTTGCATGACTTTTATGTTAGTTTTTTTTATTAAGCATGTTCAATAGATTTAAAAAATAATTGGCTATTACTGCAGAATAACATGAACGTGCAGAACAACACGAGGGCTTTAAATCTTTTGGGATGTTTCTTATGAATAAACGACTTGCAATTTAGGTGATTAATTTACAGACCGAGATACAGTTCTATAATTCTAGCCTGAAGATGTCAGCTAAAGAACACGCTACGTGATTAAATGCACCAACCGCCCCAACAGGTCACCTGGCACACTGGAGCAGGAGAAGCAAATGTTAAAGCCGGTGTCCTAATTAAATAAGAGAAGGTCTCCAGGTTGAGTTCCGAGGCAGTTCCTGAATGTGGATTGGGGGTGTGCATGCTGTTAATCAAACAAGAGAGGTCATTCAAGACCTTGTGCTTTTATGATATTACTGTATTAATAACCAATAAAACTGCCAGCAAATCGATTGCTAATTTCATACTGCTGTCACAAACGTGTCAAGCCATTCTCATAACATCACTGGATGTCAATCTTCGAAGGAACACTATTAAACAATATTAGGAAGAAAAAGGAAGACATTGATAAGTTTACATAACACAGAGGTCCCTTTAAAATACTGTATAGGCTTGTCTGTTTCATAAAAATCGGAAATTACTGATATGTTTATTATATAGACCTAAACATGTGATAGCGCACAATCAGGGCCACCAATAGGGGTAGAGCCAGCCCTCCTGTGAGGGGCCTGGGTCCCATTAGTTCAGCATGGAGCCTGGGGGCACTCTTTAAATACCTTTGGGCACTTACACAGTAATCCCTTTGACCAGAGGCTCCTAGCAATTAAATAAAAGTTCCCCATGCCCCACCAGTTCAGCAGCAGGGGCTGGGGGCAATACCTTTGGGCACATGGACAGTAACCCATGGGCTCCCAGCAATTAAACAAAAGTTCCCTGGGTCCCGTCAATTTTTACTTTACTCAATCTTCCCTGTGGAGAGAAAGAGAACCAGGAGAGCAAGACTTTATATGAAGCTCAAGGTAGCAACAGAATTACTTGGTGAATATATGGGAGTTTTATTGGTTGTGACAATAATACATGCATAAATATATAATATAATATCAAAAAATTCATATTGGACATATTAATATGTTTAATATTGTGAAATATCCTAAGATAGACTTCTGCGCTACTAAAGTGAAAACCGTGTAACAATTATGTATGTAATGCTGCAAAATCAAACATTAGTGAACACCACTCACTATCTATGAATTAAGAATAACACAATCCAGATCAACTGTGTCTGTGATTTCGCGCAAAACTTCTAAATAAGTTGATTAGTTAGTAGAAGAAAAAAAGAATAAATACATTTAGGTGATAATATACCAAAATAATAAATCCACCATTAATAGCAGTGATTATGTATAAAATAGTCCATAGGTAAATAAAATGTGACTCCAGTGCCGATCAATCAAGTGAAATAAATAAATACATAGTGAAATGTGACATCAAAAAAGTGCAAGTGCGTTGATAGGAGATCTGGTGACTTTCGTGGTATTGGATACCCACTAAGGGCTCCCAGAACTCTCACCTTGTTGACACAATAAAAGTGCCTTTATGTAACCACTCAGGGCTGTGCTTGTTCCGGTTCGATCGGTGTTGTTGTTCTGATGCGTATTTACAGTATGTAGGGAGGACCAAGAGAGCACTCTCCAAGCTCCGCTGTGTCAAGTAGTTGGTTTGCGGTATGTTCGAAATGTGCCGTGGTCGGACGGGCAGTGACGGGTGATGATTTGCAGAGCTGTCGGAGCGACTGTGTCCATCATTGGCCAGAGGAAGTTGTAAGGTAGGCCGTAGGCGCTGCGGGCTGATCTCCAGCTCGATCCTTCTCCTGGCCTCTCGGTTCTCCTGCTTCAGCTTGGCCTCAAGACGAGAGAGTTTCTGTTCCAGGGATCACTGCTATTAATGGTGGATTTATTATTTTGGTATATTATCACCTAAATGTATTTATTCTTTTTTCGTCTACTAACTAATCAACTTATTTAGAAGTTTTGCGCGAAATCACAGACACAGTTGATCTGGATTGTGTTATTCTTAATATGTTTAATATGAGTCACCATTGTGATTAATATGTCCAATATGAATTTCTTTATATTATATTATTTTTTATACCAGCATGTTATGCATGTATTATTGTCACAACCAATAAAACCCCCATATATTCACCAAGTAATTCTGTTGCTACCTTGAGCTTCATATAAAGTCCCGCACCCCTTGTTCTCTTTCTCTCCACTAAATGAGATGGAAACGCATGACGTCACCAGATCATGGTTTCATTTAAAGTCCCTAGGGATGGAATTACATGTCCTTACCAGTACATGGCTTCCTTAAAGTCCCTAACAAACCCTTTCTTTGCTCAATCTTCTCTGTGCTGCACTTGACAAGTAAAGTTCTGGCTTCTACTGCTATATCAACTCGCTAAGGGCAAGCCAGAACTTACTTTTATCTGTATTGCTGGGACCCTACAATTCATTATAGCCACGAGTACTTTTAAATGACTTTTTTTCCTTTTCATTTTGTGCAGGGACTGTTCTAAACACGGGAAAAAAGCGCCACTTTACAGGCATACTATAGTCACCCCCCAGGCACGAAATTTAAAGTAATATTTCACTTTTATTGTTTCACTTTAAGCATTATTAAAATCACTACTCCTGAAAAAATGGCCATTTTTAAAACTTTTTTTTGCATTGATACATGTCCTCTGGGGCAGGACCCGGGTCCCCAAACACTTTTTATAAGCCTTTAAAATTAGCTTTTGATTTCTCCCATAGACTTTTAAAGGGTGTTCTGCAGCTTTCGAATTTGCCGCAAACTCCCCAAATTGTTCGCTATTTGGCGAACAGGCGAACATAGGGCTCATCCCTACTTATAACATATAGCATAATGATATATGATTTAGCTTGATTATAACAGTACCTTTTCAGCAGCAGCAGATTCTGATTCTCCCTCTTAACTGTGTGAGAAAAACATGGGATTGTGGGGAAATCTTATACCCATAAACACGTGTTTTTTTCCTTGTAGTTAAGAGGGATGGGCTGGAAGGGAGCATTTGTCTTTGAGGAACATTCCCCCTTCTATGACATGAGAGGCGTGCCTCCACTGCAGCATTTTTATTGGACAGCTGGGGCTAATGGTACTTTACCATTGGTCCAAGACTCCAAGCTGTCCAATGAGCTCAGTGCCTCTGAGAGGCAGAGGCACTGAGAGCTCATCCTCTCAGTATGCTGAAAACAGTGTGTGCCAGCTTGTATTTAAACTGGACGCTCTGTATGTAGCTTCTGACAGGCTGCACAATGAGCCCCGTATCTCCAGAACCAGTGGTGGGATAGGATTTCAGCTACATACCCCCCAAATTTCAGGTTTCTTTGACCCCAGGTCGCTGAGCTACGACCCTCGAAGTGGATTTTTTATTTTTGTCTGCCTCACCTGCCTCCCCTGACTGCATGTCCCTGAAACCAGAGTACCCAGAGGAAACCCATGCAGGCACAAGGAGAACAACGAAACTCCAGGCAGGTAGAGCCATGGTTGGGATTCAAACTGATGGCCCTAATGCTGCTAGGCAGAAGTGCCAACCACTTAGCCACTGTGCTCCCCACATTAAAGTGATTGTAAAGTCTTGTTTTTTTTTCCTATAAAAATAACAGACATATTATACTTACTTGCTCTGTTGCAGTGGATTTGCACAGAGCAGCCTGGACCCTCTTCTTCTCGGGTCCCTCTTCTGTGATCCTGGCCCCTCCCTCCTATTCAGTGCCCCCACAGCAAGAAGCTTCCTATGGGGGCACCCGAGTCACAGCTCCCCGAGTCCATTCAGACACAGAGCCCCTCTCTACCCTGATTGGCTAGCTGACTTTGATAGACAGCAGCAGCAGCCAATGGTGATGCTGCTGTGTCTTAGTCAATCAGGAGGGAGAATCTCAGACGGCTGCGGCACTCATGGACATCGCTGGACAGAGAAGGACCTCAGGTAAGTATTGGGGGGGGGCGGCTGCTACACACAAAAGGCTTTTTATCTTAATGCATAGAATGCATTAAGATAAAGAAAAACCTTCTGACTTTACAACCACTTTAGTATCAAGGGAAAGCACCAACAAATTAGTATTGGAATGATATGATTCCATAATATTTAGATTTGTATTTTTAGATTATACCATTTATATCTATATGGTTATAGTAATCACATTTTCATACAGTTAAGAACATAGAAATGCTCACCCAGTACACAATATTACTTAATAAAATATTATTTTCTAAACTGCATGCTGTGTAAATGAATGTGTGCCGTTGTCTTAGTATGAGGTCATCTCCATTTTATTATCAGAATATAATAATATTTTTAAATGATGTTTTCTTCGCTTCCATGAATGCACTGAAGCATCAAGCCATTTATCAAACAAAGCAATACATAGGCAGTACAGGTAATATAAATCAATTTCAGGGTCCTACTAATTACATTTCAAGCCACTCAAGCTTGATATCTTTTGATGGATTAATAGTTTAACATTGGCTGTAGTATGTATATGTATTAGGTTTCCAAGTGCAAAATGCTACCTCCATAAAAAAAAACAAATGTTTTTTATTCTCCTACTGTATTTTTATTTAAAGGGAAATTTCAGATTTGATTGAGTTTCCAAGAATGCCAGCAGTATGTGAAAATTTGATTTTACCGAAGTCATTTTTTTATGTAATGTTTATACTTTTGCTTATATTTGCTATAGATTTTGTCAATTTGCTTTCAGCAGCAAGAAATTCTTTAACATTTTTTTTTCTTTGCCAATATATTTATCTAACAAGTTTGTTGAATATTATTATTTACATCTTATAATAATACCTATAGTGTGGGTGTACGTGGGTGTACGTAGCTTTTGTACCTTCTTATTTTTATCTTATAATAGTTATTTTCTCCTGAACAAGACTGTTGATGTATCATTGTGCAATTTAATTCAATATGTTACAATCTGTTGTATTAAAATAAAGAGTTTTCAAATACCTTGGTTATTTTGGTAAGTACATTGTTAAAACAGAAACATAACTATACATAACGGGGGATATTGAGGTTGATATTCATTATATCGTCAAATTGGATCTCTAGAGCAGGCCATGTAGCTGTTAACAAGTTTCACTGTAATTACCTTTGGAGTGATAGGTTGGTTTAAGAACATGACAGAGTAATTGTGAGATAGGAGAGGGATCAGAACAAGACTTAGGGGATTGAATAGACCTATGGAGACAGGATTGAGCTATAATTATGTAGGACTGGACGAAGTTTGGAATTCCTTGGAGATTATATTTATATTCATATTATTTAGATATACTGTATATCTGATCCAGGGATCCCATGCTCATTTAAAGGAAGTCTGTCAGTTATTATACTAGATATATATATTTTTTATGTATAGTGATCCAAGATATTTTATTTTTGGAGTACCCCAAAATGTATCTTGGGGTTTTTCCAAGAGTGGGCTTTTGAGATTTTCACCGCTAGGATTATGTAAGAAATGAGGGATCTTAAATTTTGAGATATTCAAGATAGGTTTCTTTAAAAGTATATTATGTGGAGATAAAGATATACTATATTGTCAAAGGTATTGGGACGCCTGCCTTTACACGCATGAACTTTAATCATTTGTGAGTTCAGGCACTGACATGAAAGAGAAGGCCTGGCTCGCAGTCTCAGCTCTAATTCATCCCAAAGGTGTTCTATCGGTTTGAGGTCAGGACTCTGTTTAGGCCAGTCAAGTTCCTCCACCCAAAACTCGCTCATCCATGTCTTTATGGATCTTGCTTTTTGCACTGGTCCAAATCATTTGGTGCAGGGGGGATTATGGTGTGGGGTTGTTTTTCAGGGGTTGGGCTTGGCCCCCTAGTTCCAGTGAAGGGGACTCTTAAGGCGTCAGCATACCAAGACATTTTGGACATTTCATGCTCCCAACTTTTGTGGGAACAGTTTGGGGATGGCCTCTTCCGACATGACTGTGCACCAATGCACAATGCAAGGTCCATAAAGACATGGATGAGTGAGTTTGGTGTGGAGGAACTTGACTGGGTGGGCCAACTCAATATTGAACCCTACGGACTAAGACTGGGGTGCCATTAAAGTTCATGTGCGTGTAAAGGCAGATACTGTTGATAATATAGTGTATATGAGTATGGGTAATGGAATTAATTACATTTTACATTTTAAAATGTTTAACTATGGGGAATTGCCATCATAGATGATGTATCTTGCCTATTTAATTGCAAATATGGAAACATAGTGAGGGACATTGAAATTTCTTTTTTAGTTTTCACTTTTAATTACTTTGTTTATTATGTTTCCGTATAAAAGATATATAAAAAACAGTCATAATATCCAAAAGCATCAATCGCAAATAGTCTGGTAAGAAAATAAACATAATAGCTATTTGCGCAAAATGGTATCATCATGTCATAATGAACCTTCAGATTCCATTTTAGTTTTTAAGTCATTGAAAGCCTAAAGCTGGCCATACACTAGTTTTTGTGAGAAATTTTCATTTTAACCACTTAAGGACCGCCCCACGTACATTTACTGCAGCAGGGTGGCCCTTAACCTCCCTGGCAGTATGATTATTTCAGATTTTTGATGCTGAAAGCGGTACAATTATTTTGCATGAAAATTTGTAGGCCTGTAATTCTTATGCCGCGTACACACGGTCGGACTTTTCGGCTACAAAAGTCCGACAGACTTTCGACTGACTTTTGTCGGACTTTTGTCGGACTTTTGGCGGACTTGCAGCAGACTTTCTTACGAACGGACTTGCCTACATACGATCACACAAAAGTCCGACGGATTCGTACGTGATGACGTACACTGGACTAAAATAAGGCAGTTGATAGCCAGTAGCCAATAGCTGCCCTAGCGCAGGTTTTTGCCCGTCGGACTAGCACACAGACGAGCGGATTTCTGGGTCCGGCGTAGTTACGACGTAAAGATTTGAAGCATGTTTCAAATCTAAAGTCCGTCAGATTTGCGGCTGGAAAAGTCCGCTGAAAGTCCGCTGAAAGTCCGGGGAAGCCCACACACGATCGGGTTGTCAGACAGCTTTAGTCCGTCGGCGTCTGTCGGACTTTTGTAGACGAAAAGTCCGACCGTGTGTATGCGGCATTAGGAATAACTCACTTAAATCTGTCCAAACCAGAGTCTAGTAGACATAAAGTTTGAAACACGAAATCATAAATTATAATATAATAAATAACTATAAATAATTATAACAAATATTAATATAATAATAATAAAAATTAGTCAATAATGTAATCAAATCAAAAACACTGAAATTTGCTCAGTTGCAGAATTGTCGCTGTCATTACTATCGCTCAATTCTGCAAGTGATTCTAATTTACTATCGCTGTTTTTTAGCTGGTCTAAAACCGCTTTTGATGTAAAGGGACAGTTTTGGTTGCTATGGACAATCTCCAGTTTCCAGGCAGAAAGAACAGTATTTATAATATAAAACTGCATGCAGGGGACTGGACACACCACTAGGGACAAAAGGGAGGTCAAATAAATTGATACAGTAACGTAATCTGTAAGATTACAGTGTACTGTATATGTATTGTGTGTTTTCCTTTTTGAATTTGGTGCCGTTCTCCGTCCCCCTGCGTCGCAACGCTCGCAGGGAACAGAGCTCGGCGCTGTGATGAATCGAGCGGAGGACGGCTCGCACACAGAGCAGGGAGGACATCGTAGGATCCTGGGGACAAGGTAAGTTTGCTGTACCTGGATCCTGCGATGCGATCCCGATTGTGGCTCGGGGTTACCGCTTTTGGTGCTGAAAATCCACCCCGAGCCACACTGGGGAATACCGCCAGGGATGTTAAGCGTGAAATCACTTACCTGTACGTGATTTTATTCTTCGGCTCTGGGGCGCGCACGCGTGACACCGCAGCCCCGCTCCCACTGTGATTGGACACTGTGGGTTCGGCGGTCACCCACGATCATTCCGAGGAGAGGCAGAACGGCGGTCTGAATATGTAAACAAGGCAGATCACCCTTCTGCCGGATAGGAAAATTGAGATCTTGTGTTTCTGCTAAGCAGAAACAAGGATCTCCGTTTTCCTTTAGTGAAAGCACCTCCCCACAGTTAGAAAGCACTCATAGGGACACATTTAACCTTTTGATCGCCAGTGTCATTAGTACAGTAACAGTGCATATTTTTTAGCACTGATCACTTTATTGGTGTCAATGGTCCCCAAAAAATTGTCAGGTGTCTGATCTGTCTGCCGCAATGTTGCAGTCCTGATAAAAATTGCTGATCGCTGCCATTACTAGTAAAAAAAAAATTAAATAAATAAAAATTTCATAAAAATATCCTACAGTTTGTAGATACTATAACTTTTGCGCAAACCAGTCAATTTACACTTATTTGGATTTTTTTACCAAAAACGAAGCAGAATACATATTTACCTAAATTGATGGAGAAATTTTGATTTTTTAATATTTTTTTTATTGGATATATTTTATAGCAGAAAGTAAAAAAATAGGATTTTTTACTTACCGTAAAATCCGTTTCTCTGAATTCATTGACAGACACAGCCTTCTTTATTCAGAACGGTAGGGTTATATCATCTCCGCAGGAGTAGGACTAGGCAGAACAAAAAAACCAACCCCTGGCTACGCCCATGGGCTGTCCTCCATCAGTATATAACTCCCACCCTGCTCTAGGCATTCAGTTTAGTTGCAAGCAGTAATAGAAGTATCAAAAAACTTCATAGAGGGGTGGGTGCTGTGTCTGTCAATTAACTCAGAGAAACGGATTTTACGGTAAGTAAAAAATCCTATTTTATCATTCGTTCATTGACACAGACAGCCTTCTTTATTCAGAACGGTAGGGACATCCCAAAGCAGTGCTGAACATAAGGGGTGGGACAGCGAAAAATCCCAAGGCTAACACAAAAGCCAACCAGGTAACAGGAGTTTCACACAGGACAAGCTGGAATCCAACCTGAATGATACCCATCAAGAGGGATTAGACCCTCTTACAGCAACCTGCAAAAAAGCTTGTGGACAAAAAAGGCACCTGCAGATGCCAACCCATCCACTTCGTAGAACTTGTGAAAAATGCGCCACGAACACTTGAAGGCAGAAGGCCCAAGACGCACTAGGCGTCCGAGAAGAATGAGCCGTAACAGGGAAAGCAGGAACCCGATTCCTGACAGAATAGCTCAGAGTCATAATCTGTCTGATCCATCTAGAAGAAGGTCGCAGAAGAAGCAAACAGCCCCTTTCTTGGCCTGTCCGTGAGTACAGAGAGCCTGACCTCTACAAGACTCAGTGGCAGGCAAATACAACCAAAACCCCCAAACCACATCCCAGGCAAATTCCTTGGGATGTGTTGTGTCCCTGGCAACACATCCCAAGGAATTTGCCAGGGACACAATGTCCTTGTTCAAATGAAAACCCAGGGACGGAACTATAGAAAAGGGCAAAGCACCACCTAAACCTGGGTAAGGTGAACGAGAAGATAACGCCACCCTTTTTGACACCCTGTGAACAGAGGTGAAGGCCACCACGAGGTCACCCTCCGAGACAGAAGAGCAGTGGAATCTCCCGATATTTTGAGAGAGGGAGTGAGAGAGTGGCTCCTGGAAAACCGAAAACACCAAGTTCAGATCCCACAGCGATAGAATAAACTGCACCGGTGGGAACAGACGTCTAACCCCTTGAATAAAGGTACACACCAGGAAGCGCGAGCCCAGGGGATGCTGAAGACGACCACCCAGGCTGACACTTGGCCCTCGATGGTACTGGAAGCGCATTCCTGCTAAACCCCCCGTAAATGGGGGTCGGAATTGTAGTCCCCTAGAAAGAACAAGATTGAATGCCCGGTGATTCACACCAGGATATATGCACTCTCCACACCCGGAGGTTAAAACCTCCTAAAAGATGGACTCCCTAGCCATCAACAGTGTCCGAACTGCCGCACCTGGCTCAGCACAGCCAGGCCATTAAAACCAGTGACTCTAAGGCAGAATGGAAGAATGGCCCTGGGACCATAGATCCTTCCTGAGAGGCAGTCAACAAGGAACGCTGACGACCAGGTGCACCCAGTTTGACTGGACCCATCCGGGGATAATAGAATGACTGGAACCCCCGCAGCCGTGATTCTGCGTAAAAGCCACAACAGAAGCTGGAGAGGAGGAGAGGCATAGGGAAACATCACTGGCCCCATGGGCCACCAGAGCTGCCAGAGCAACCCGTGACCTTACCAGAAACCTTGGTACCGTCCAGTTGAACCAGGACACCAAGAGAACTACCTCATGAGTGTCCCAGCGGGAACAAACCCGAAGAAACATGGCCCGGTGAAGGGCCCATCCGTGGTCCAACCCTCGCCAACTGAGGTTTCCGCCTGTCAGCATTCCACTCCTGGAATGCATACACCGGAAAAGGTCCGGACGAATCATTCTGCCCACCGGGAAATACTGGCAACAGCCAGGGCCACCACAGCCTATTTGACCCACCCTGGCGAAGGGCATTTTGGTTGCCCTGTCCGACTAGAACTGTACCGGGAGTCCCTGAAATCGATCCGCCCATGATCCAGACATAGCCTGATCGCTTGAAGTTCCAGGATATTACTTGGTAGTCCGGATTCCACCAGCGTACAATGACCCTGAGCAAAGCTCAGTCCCAGGACATCCTAACTGGCATTGGTGGTCATCCTGTTTAATACAAGGGGAGAAGGGATTTATCCTGCCGAAGAACTGGAGTGCGAGCCACCAAACCAGGGAACCCTGGTTTCCTAACTCAGCCGAATCTGATTATCCCGAGACCTCGGGCATTTGTCTCATGCCAGGATCTCCCCGAAGGGAACTTGTATGAAACTGCGCAAATGGAATCGTTTCGAAAAGGTAGAAATTCTCAGACCCAATACCCACACAAAGGTCCACAGAGGGCCTACCGGAGGGACCGACCACCCCAGGGAGTACCTGCGCCCCATACCACTTTGGGGAAGGAGAGGAGGGGACCCCTTACTTACATCTCCAGTAAAAAGCACGGGTAACACTCCCAGACAGATCCTCCTCCCCACCGAAGTGGTGGGGCTGTCGGCCATGAGGAACACTGCGACACAGGCCAAGACCCGGATGTATGCGACCTCGCAAGACATTTAACTCGCAGGGCCAGCCCCTGTCCAGTGGGGCTATGTTGCGACCGACCTAGCGCGTAGCTGTGGTCTGCGTGCACTCACTGCCCAGATTGTGGTGACCACTGGATCGAGCATCCAGCCCATCGCCCAGCCTGGCAGTTGATTGTAGATCTCTCTGGAAAAAATCCAGGAAAAAGAGAAAATAACAAACAACAAAAAATTCCCAGAACTAGAGATCCCAGCAGGGAACCAGGTCCTTACTCCTGACTAGGCAGAAAAAAACTGAATACCTAGAGCAGGGAGGGGGTTATATACTGACAGAGGACAGCCCATGGGCGTAGCCAGGGGTTGTTTTTTTGTTCTGCCTAGTCCTACTCCTGCAGAGATGATATAACCCTACCGTTCTGAATAAAGAAGGCTGTGTCTGTTAGTGAATGAATGAGAAATGTTGTTTTTTTTTTCAAAATTATTAGTCTTTTTTTGTTTATAGCGCAAAAAATAAAAACCGTAGAGGTGATCAAATGCCACCAAAACAAAGCTCTCTTTGTGGGAAAAAAAGGACATCAATTTTATTTGGGAACAGCATCGCACGGCCGTGCAATTGTCAGTTAAAATAATGCAGTGCCGTATCGCAAAAAATGGCTTGGTCAGGAAGGGGGTAAAACCTTCCAAAACTGAACTGGTTAAGAATGTTTGTTCAAGTCTAATGTTTAGTTGGGTCAAATCAAAGTTCTTTTTTGATTACAGTGACAAAACTCAAAGGAGCAGGATGGAGATTTCTCTCAAATTAACAATTTTCTGTATATGTTTTTTTTTTGTTCGGGAAACTCCATTTACTCCGAAATTCAATGTTAAAAGCAAACTTTTTTTGAAGTACTTCAGAACAACAATCATCAAGTTACTGGACATTTGTATGAATGTCCGTTCAAATATCTACTAGTGTATGGCCAGCTTTATTCATATGGTCAATTTTGGTTAGCCAGAAATACAGTCATTTGAGGTTTTGTGCAAAAAGACTCATATTCTTATAAGGTGACATAAATGAACATTTCACATTGATAATGAATGAACATTAACCATGTAAAGAATGTGACAAACGTGAATGTGTCGATATAATAATATCGATACTTAGGAGTGACAGAAAAAACAGTCCACAAAGTGAAAAATAAATTGATCCAGACAAGGAGGTTTAGTCCTTATGGCATCAGTAAATCCTAGGAATCACGTGAATATACAGTAAAAGACAGCCACCACCAATTTTGAGAAGGCTTACCGGAACTTATGGACTCAGTAAGGCATATGCCCAATGAGTCACCAAGGCTCGTGGTGTATAAACACCAATGGGATGGAACTTCTGCACCTTTAACTTCTGGCCAGGATGGGGGATGATCCCTCAGTTACTCGGATGGCTTGAAGTGATAAAAGCCTGATAGTCTGGTAGTCTCAAGCAAAGGGTGGACACAATTCATACGGTATAACCAAAAATGAAACAAATGCTCCACATAGTGTAAAGCCGTAGGCGTATAAAAGGAATTTATTAAAAGTAGGAACATTCACATTTGGATGAATATAAAAGCGCTTGTAGGAGTATACAGATAGCAGGATGTTTAATGCAATGGCATCAGCTAGGCTCGCCCTGACGTGTTTCGTCCACAAAGACATCATTGTCAGGGCTGGGTTCCACCCTTTCTTCTCTGAGCTGGCTGCTCAGCTGTCGGCTAATTGCCAGCTCCTATCTCTCCACAGTTACTCAGCTGTTGATGATATCCTGCTCGTCAGTCCTGCCTACTTAAGCCGTCCAGTCCAGAGGAGCTCTACCTTCACCTTGGTCAACATCACAGAAACTGAGACGCTCTCCTGCGATCCTGTTCAAGACTTGCTTTGCTGACATCTCTTCTGGCTCCAGATCCTGCTTGCTGTTTCACTACATTGATCCCTGCCTTCTGGCTTGGCTGACTATCCGTTCCGGTTACAGAACTTTGGCTATGTTTTGACTACATTTGTTCTTTTTACTTTTATTATTAAACAAGTGTGATTTAACTGTACTTCTGTCTCGGCCTGATTTCATGGTTTCTGACAATCATCTAGGGTGTAAGCCTGCTATGGTTATTGTGTTTATATAGAAAAATGTGACCCCTGAAATGAAACACCAACCTGTGATGAGATTTCTGCATCGTGTGCAAACCTGAATGGCAAGGTGGCGTAGACGCGTCCGGGCCAAGCCTCACTATGAGGATCACTAGGATCTGACTGTTTACCGCATTAAGCGCGTCATCCTCTTGAAACTTCCTATGGGACAAGATGGCATGGACGTGTGTGGGTCAAGCCAGTGAGCTTAATCAGCCAGAGCTCAGGGAACCCCTAGCACACCATGGAGAAATCTTAGGGTACCACAGAACCCTGGTTGAGAATGGCTGCTTTATAATATTCTCCTTCACTCCTCCTCCATCAGAAGGTGAGGGGGAAGCAGAGGAGCTGAATCAGCACAGAGTAATTTGACTTTCCCAGAACAGGAGAGGGCTCAAACATGATGCAATATAATCTTTTTTTTTAAAACTGATAAAAGCCTTTCCTGACATAAAAAGAGCGACAGATGTCCTTTTTTGTCGTCATTGGAGTCTGCTGTCCCTGACAGCTTTTTGAAGGCTTTTGCAGTAGTCAGAAAGCTTCTTATTTTAGCATCCATGTATTTCTATGACTTAATGACAATTTACAGCAACAGGGAATCATTAGAAACTGAGCAAAGGTAATCTCACTGAAAATCAAAAAAGCAACAAACTGCAGAAGTGACAACCAGAGCTCCATGTGATTGATCGAACAAACTAATTATGTTGTAGGGTCCAAAGCAAACACAGCCATGCAAGCTTGAGAAAAAACAAATGTATAGAGATGGTTATTTTATGGCCATTTTGCTCTTTGGTTACATTTTCCTACAGAGAAAGTTTTTTCAACAGTACAGATTATATACAGTGGGGACGGAAAGTATTCAGACCCCCTTACATTTTTCACTCTTTGTTATATTGCAGCCATTTGCTAAAATCATTTAAGTTCATTTTTTTCCCTCATTGATGTACACACAGAACCCCACATTGACAGAAAAACACAGAATTGTTGACATTTTTGCAGATTTATTAAAAAAGAAAAACTGAAATATCACATGGTCCTAAGTATTCAGACCCTTTACTGTGACACTCATATATTTAACTCAGGTGCTGTCCGTTTCTTCTGATCATCCTTGAGATGGTTCTACACCTTCATTTGAGTCCAGCTGTGTTTGATTATACTGACTGGACTAGATTAGGAAAGCCACACACCTGTCTATATAAGACCTTACAGCTCACAGTGCATGTCAGAGCAAATGAGAATCATGAGGTCAAAGGAACTGCCTGAAGAGCTCAGAGACAGAATTGTGGCAAGGCACAGATCTGGCTAAGGTTACAAAAAAAATTCTGCTGCACTTAAGGTTCCTAAGAGCACAGTGGACTCCATAATCCTTAAATGGAAGATGTTTGGGACGACCAGAACCCTTCTAAGAGCTGGCCGTCCGGCCAAACTGAGCTATCGGGGGAGAAGAGCCTTGGTGAGAGAGGTAAAGAAGAACCCAAAGATCACTGTGGCTAAGCTCCAGAGATGCAGTCGGGAGATGGGAGAAAGTTGTAGAAAGTCAACCATCACTGCAGCCCTCCACCAGTCGGGGCTTTATGGCAGAGTGGCCCGACAGAAGCCTCTCCTCAGTGCAAGACACATGAAAGCCTGCATGAAGTTTGCTAAAAAAACACCTGAAGGATGGTGAGAAATAAGATTCTCTGGTCTGATGAGACAAAGATAGAACTTTTTGTCCTTAATTTTAAGCGGCATGTGTGGAGAAAACCAGGCACTGCTCATCACCTGTCCAATACAGTCCCAACAGTGAAGCATGGTGGTGGCAGCATCATGCTTTGGGTGTGTTTTTCACCTGCGGGTACAGGACGACTGGTTGCAATCGAGGGAAAGATGAATGCGGCCAAGTACAGGGATATCCTGGATGAAAACCTTCTCCAGAGTGCTCAGGACCTCAGACTGGGCCGAAGGTTTACCTTCCAACAAGACAATGACCCTAAGCACACAGCTAAAATAACAAAGAAGTGGCTTCACAACAACTCTGTGACTGTTCTTGAATGGCCCAGCCAGAACCCTGACTTAAACCCAATTGAGCATCTCTGGAGAGACCTAAAAATGGCTGTCCACCAACGTTTACCATCCAACCTGACAGAACTGGAGAGGATCTGCAAGGAGGAATGGCAGAGGATCCCCAAATCCAGGTGTGAAAAACTTGTTGCATCTTTCCCAAAAAGACTCATGGCTGTATTAGATCAAAAGGGTGCTTCTACTAAATACTGAGCAAAGGGTCTGAATACTTAGGACCATGTGATATTTCAGTTTTTCTTTTTTAAGAAATCTGCAAAAATGTCAACAATTCTGTGTTTTTCTGTCAATATGGGGTGCTGTGTGTACATTAATGAGGAAAAAATTAACTTAAATGATTTTAGCAAATGGCTGCAATATAACAAAGAGTGAAAAATTTAAGAGGGTCTGAATACTTTCCGTCCCCACTGTACCTCTGATCTCTTCACCAGTGCTAAAGGCCAGTTGAACTTTCACTTTGAGGCTGGGTTCACACATATGCGAATTGGATGCGGGTTTCCCCGCATCCAATTTGCATGACTGGAGACTGTTACCAACTTCCCACAGCTCCGGGGCAAACTGCGGTCCGCATTTAAAAGGGGTCCTGTGCGTCATTGGTTCTGATTCAGGTGCGAATTCAGGGAAAAATTTGGACCTGATTGGCAGCTGAATTGGTGAACAGGGACACACCGGACCCCCTGCTGTGACCCACGGCCGCAGCATATGTGAATCCAGCCTAAATTAGCTAAATACATTGCAGGTGCATCAAAACAGACTAATGCTGGGCACCTTCACCTTGAATGTGACATCAGCAGCCCCAGCAGACTTGGTTAGGACACTCTATAGCAGCCATTCTCAACTAGGGCTCCATGGAATTCTAGGGTTCCTCCAGACGTTGATAGGCGTTCCTTAAACTGTGGCTGACTGACCACTTATCAGATGGTGCCTGCTTAGTTACAGGTCTATTACCCCTTGCTAGAGCCAGCGGAATGATGCCAATGATCTATTTGGCTGTCTATTAAGCTGTTACCATCATGTAAGGGTCATTTTCCCACTGACCCCTGATGAATTTATTTGATCAGGGGTTCCCCAAAACCTTAAAGTTATTTTAATTTAGGCATTCCTTTGGGGTAAAAAGTTGAGAATGGTTGCTCCAAAGCATTAGTCTCCAAACTGTAGTCCAGGCGCCAGAATCAGCCTTTTGCTTGCCTTTGTCTGACCCGGGGGCACCTTTCCATTCATTGACAACAACGAGGCATAACTCCTGCCACTAACACCAGCACTATTGCTCCCAATGACACCATTGATGTGGAACATTTATTCCCACTGACACCAACAATGGGGCACTATTCCTCCCACTGCCACCAACGATAGGGCACTATTCCTCCCATTGACACCAGGACTTTTTCTACTCCCACTAGTCTCTTTGGCTTGCAGTATAATGTAACAAAGATGAAAATCGAAGTGCCACACCACTACTAAGAGGGTCATTTGCAACTTTATTCCAATAAAAGTCACAGGAACAATCTAAAAAGTATCCAATGCATTTCAGGGGTCCAAAAACCCCTCTTCATCGGGGCTTGATTGACAAGAATGTGACTAGACTAGCAGTGAGATGGACCTTTAATGTTAATTTTTCCAGTGTGATAGCAAGCACAGGCCTTGTCAGCAGCTGGTTTATAACAGGGTCTCTATAAGTAGAAGAGTGTGGTAGATGGGAGGATTCAAAGTAAAGTTTCCATTAACGCCTTGACAAACCATGTGATACAACGTAGGATGATCTTTGAAAAGTCCTAAACCAAATGAATGTGGATAAAGAAAATTATGAAAAGTAAGGTAAACTATGATTTCCCTTCTGCTAAACACCATTCCTGACATGAAAAGGGTGTGACAGGTGCTTTTTTTTTTTTTTTTTGTCGTCATTGCAGTCTGCTGTCCCTGTCAGCCTTTTAAAGGCCTTTGCAGGTGTCAGAAAGCTTCTTATTTTAGCATCTGTGTATTTCTATGACTTAATAACAATTTACAGCAACAGGGGATCATTAGTGACTGGGTAAAGGTAATCTCACTGCAAATCAAAAAACAACACTCTGCAGATGAGACAACCAGAGCCCAATGTGATTTATCAAGGAAATTAATTATGTCGTAATGTCCTAAGCAAGGTAGTCATGCAAGTTTGAGAAAACAAGAAATAAAAGGTGGTTGTTGTTTTCTGCCCATTATGTTTGGGTAAATTTTCCTGCAGTGAAAAGTGTTTCAACAAAACACATTAAATATCACCTCTGATCTCTTCACCAGTTGTCTTTTGTTAAAGTGGTCTGAAGTCAGAAGGTTTTTAATCTTAATGCATTGTGTGCATTAAGATACCAAAAACCTTCTGTGTGCAGCAACCTCCCTAATAATTACCTGAGCCCCCTCCCGACTCAGCGATGTTGCACGAGAGTCATGATTGTCCCATTGGCTGATGTGTGCTGATGAGACGGCACTGATGGGTACTTATGGGCTGCACTGATGAGGCAGTACGGATGGGCACTGATGAGGCGGCACTGATGAGCCTACCCCTGCCCTAAGCGTTCAAGGGGCTGTTCAATGAGTCAGGCTTGCACATGTCCTCAATTTTGTGGTGCAGCATTTCCTAAATAGGTACCCAGGGTTGGAAGATCTGCTAAAGTAGGCCAGAAAACTCTGTAGCCTTTCCAGGCGGTCATATACAGCCAGTGCTCGGTTGGCTGAAATTCAGCGGGAATTCCACTTGCCCATAAACTGCCTGATTTGTGATATGTCCACCAGCTTTGCACAATCAGGACCCAGAGCACTGTCAGAGGACTCTATCCAATCATGGCTCATTGTCATTAGTCCCACCCCACACTATAAAAGTATTCTTTCAATGTGATAACGGCGTGGAGAGAGATAAAACAGGGCTCTGTTCAGTGCTACTAGACAGTTAGGCCCCTTTCACACTGGGTTGGTTTGCAGGTGTTATTGCGCTAAAAATACCGCCTGCAAACCGCCCCAAAACAGCCTCCGCTATTTGTTCAGTGTGAAAGCCACTGAAGCGGTGTGCTGGCAGGAGAAGAAAAAATCTCCTGTCAGCCGCATCTTTGGAGCGGTGACGGAGCGGTGTATTCACCACTCCTAAACCGCTCCTGCCCATTGAAATCAATGGGACAGCGTGGCTATACTGCGGCTATAGCCGCGCTATACGAGTGGTTTTAACCCTTTTTCATCCGCCAGCGGGGGGTTAAAACCGAACTGCTAGCGGCCGAATACCGCGGCCGAATACCGCGGTAAAACAGCGCTAAAAATAGCGCTGTTTTACCGCCGACGCCCCCTACCGTCCCAGTGTGAAAGGGGCCTAAGTGTGCTATAGTGTGCTATTCTGATTCTATTGTCAGTGTAGAATATCAGTTTAGTGTGAATCTAGTGATAGTTCAGTCAGTGAGAGTGTAGTAAGTGACCATTCATTTTTACTTTAATGTCTGTTTAGTGTTTATCTAGTGATAGTTGAGTCAGTGTGAGTGTAGTGACCATTTAACATAGTATATTTCAGTGCATTACTGCAAGTTTAACGCCATATATTTCACTGCGTTTCGTGCCATTTAACCACTTAAGCCCCGGACCATTTGTTCCTTTTTGCGATTCTGCACTGCATCGCTTTAACTGACAATTGCGCGGTCGTGCGGCGTGGCTCCCAAACAAAATTGACCTCCTTTTTTTCCCACAAATAGAGCTTTCTTTTGGTGGTACTTGATCACCTCTGCGGTTTTTATTCTTTGCGCTATAAACAAAAATAGAGCAACAATTTTGAAAAAAACACATTATTTTTTACTTTTTGCTATAATAAATATCCCCAAAAAATATATAAAAAAACAATTTTTTTCCTCAGTTTAGGCCGATACGTATTCTTCTACATATTTTTGGTTAAAAAAAAATCACAATAAGCGTTTATTGATTGGTTTGCACAAAAGTTATAGCGTCCACAAAATAGGGGTTAGTTTTATGGCATTTTTATTAATATTTTTTTTTTTTACTAGTAATGGCAGCGATTTTTATCATAACTGGTGGACACATCGGACAATTTTTAACACATTTTTGGGACCATTGTCATTTTTACAGCAAACAATGCTAAAAAATTGCATTGATTACTGTAAAAATGACACTGGCAGTGAAGGGGTTAACCACTAGCTGGCTAGAAAGGGGTTAAGTGTGTCCTAGGGAGTGATTCTAACTGTTAGGGGGCGTGTCTACGAGTGACATCGAGTCCGCGGGACCCGCAATCCTACTCACGGAGCTTGCAGCAGGGTCATGCGTGTGCCGGCGCGCACGCGACCACACGGCGGCAAATTCATAGGGACGTACATGTATGCCCATTAGCCCAGCCGTGCCATTCTGCTGACGTATATGTACATTCGGCGGTCGGCAAGTGGTTAATGCAGTATATTTCCCTGCAAATTTATTGCCATATATTTCATTGCATTACTGCAAGTTTAATGCTGCATATTTCAGTGCGTCAGTGGACGTTTGACGCAGTATATTTCTGTGCGTTACTGCACTTTTGATGCAGTATATTGCAGTGCGTCAATGCAGTTTTACTGCAGTATATTACAGTGTATCAGTGGAGTGTGTCTGTGTAGTTAGTACTCAAGTTAAAGTGCACCAAACACCACTTTCCATTGATTAAAGTACTTATTTCCACATCTTTATTACATTTTGTTAATAAGCCCCCCATCATGTCTGGGAGGACAACAAGTAGAAGCAGACTTTCCCATTGCACTGTGAGGGGGCCAGCAGTGTATGTGTCCACAGGCAAAGGTGGACAGGGTCAGTCCTAAGGCAGGGCATAATTTCCTCTGTTTAGTGATGTTGCCCATGCTATCCAGCCACAGCATGCATGAGGAGGTGGTGGACTGGCTTACTAAACCATCCTCATCCTCTGTCACCCAAGCAGGGACTAGTGCGCAGTCCACTGTAGCTGGCAGAGTGGCTAAACCTGCCTCCTTCTCCACAGCTATTTCTACCATAGCCCCAGCATCAGGCATGGATGAGTCAGCTGAGTTATTTGAACAGAGCGTTAGCCAATTGCTCCTTGACAATGCACAGCCTTTACTTGATTCACATGTTGGTTCTGAGGATGAGGAAGCCAGGGACATGAGCCTACAGAGAGGGGAGAACACTGGTACACAAATTGGCAGTTATGTTCCCTCAGCCGCAGCATATTGCCAAGTTGTCTCTAGTGGTAATGAGGATGGAGGAGATGATGAAGTCACTGACGTGACTTGGGTGCCGGATAGAGCAGAGGAGGAAAGTCAGGGTGAGGCATAACCCCAACAAGGCAGCCATCATGTAAGAGTAGAGAGCAGCCACCCTATTCCATTGCATTGTGGAGCTGTTATCTCTCGGCTCACTTCCCACAGCTCAGCTGTCTGGGCTTTTTTTTTAGCACATGTGCAGCCGATCGCACTTGCAATTTGCAAACTTTGTCTCAAGCACATCAAGCATGGCAAAAACACCAGCCATTTGGGTACCACATGCTTGACAAGGCATTTAACCTCCCCCCACTCAGCCTGTTGGCAAAAGCACCTGAAAGCCACACAAAAGGGGTGCAATTCTGTTCCTCCTCCTTACTCACCTCAGTCTGCCCCCACTATACCTCATGACCTCTCAGCAGCCACTACTGATAGGGATGATGGTATAGCGCAGGTCCCATGGTCCCAGGTTCTTGCAGCACATCTGCCAGTAGCACACCACCAGCTGTAAGCTATAGCCGGCAAATTTCTCTGCCCGATCTGCTGCAGCAAAAAAAAAAAAAATACAGTCACTGCAACCCACATGCCCAGCATCTAAATGAAAGCTTGTCAAAGCTGCTGGCTCTTCTTCTGCCTTTCTGTCTGGTGGATTCTGCCCCCTTCTGTGAATTTGCAGAATGTGCTGTACCACAATAGCATGTTCCTTGTCGCTATTTCTTCTCATGTAAAGCCATTCTAGCTCTGTACCATCACGTGGAAGGCAATGACGTGGCATCGTTGAACAAGGCAGTCAGCCACAAAGTCCACGTTACTGCTGACATGTGGTCCAGCAAGCATGGTCAGGGGCGATATATTTCATTCACAGCACATTGCTTGCAATTCGGAAGGATGCAGGACAGGGCTCAGTGCTGCAGCTTGTTGTGCCCCCATGTCTCCATACAGCTAGTGGTGATGATGCAAGATTTGTCTGCTCTACCCCTCCTCCTCCTCCTCTTCCTCCTCCATGCCCTCCTCTGCTGAATTGTCCTATCAAACACAAGTACCCCCTAAGCCAGGGGTAGGCAACTTTTGCCCTCCAGCCGTTTTGAAACTACATATCCCATGAGACATTGAAAGACCCTGACAATCACAGGCATGATTCCTAGTGGCAGAGGCATGATGGGATTTGTAGTTTCACCACAGCTGGAGGGCCGAGGTTGCCTACCCCTGCCCTAAGTGTTCAAGGGGCTATTCAATGAGTCAGGCTGGCACATGTCCTCAATTTGGTGGTGCAGCATTTCCTAAATGGGTACCCAGGGTTGGAAGATCTGCTAAAGCAGGCCAGAAAACTCTGTAGCCTTTCCAGGAGGTCATACACAGCCAGTGCTTAGTTGGCTGAATTTCAGGGGGAATTCCACTTGCCCGTAAACCGCCTGATTTGTGACATGTCCACCAGGTGGAACTCCACTTTGGCAATGTTGCAGCAGCTGCACATACAGCAGAGGGCCATCGACGAATACCTGTATGGCACAACGACAGGCTCATGCCAGCTCAGCTTTTTTTTCCCCACCAATGGCTGCTCATAAAGGATGCATGCATGGTACTATCACCATTTGAGGAGGCCACAAGGATGGTGAACCGTGACAATGCATGGATCAGTGAAACAATCCCTGTTGTGTTCCTGCTGGAGCAGACTCTGCGTGGCAATATAGACAGGGCACTTGAGGCAGAGCAGCGGGAGGAAAAGCAGGACTTCCTTTCCTGGCCCACTTTTTGCAGACACCATTGTTCCTACGCCACAGAACACACAAGAGGAGAGGGAGGAGGAGGATTCTGGCAGTTTTGGAGGCACTGAAAAAGAGGAAGACATATGTCAAACAGTAAGAGATGGTTTTCCATCCCCAGAACCCTTGGGAGTAGTATGTGGCTGGGAGGAGGCAGTTCCAGATACTATAATCCTCAGTGACCCCGCAGAGTCTGCTTCTCATGCCTCCGTAAATTTGTGGTGCATGGGATTCCTCATGCTTCAAAGCCTGCGAAAGGACCCAAGAATATGCGTTGTAAAGGAGAAGGATCACTATTGGTTAGAAACCCTCCTTGATCACCCTTACAGGGAGAAAGTCTCAGCACTCATCTTGTCCTTACAGAGGGTGCAGAAGATGGAATATCTTGAGGACACCTTAAAGATGAGTTTATCTAATGTTTTTCCCGACTCTGGTAGGTTACAGTGTCGTGGAAACTGTAGTTTTAAGGCTTCTGTTGTTCAAGAGAGGAGCGGCGGAGAAGGCCTAAGTGATGCATTTCACAATTTTTTTTAGTACTCGCCGCCCAGGGCTTTTAGCTTCCATATCCCATCGGCAGCATCTGCATCACATGGTGGATGATTATTTAGGGGCAAAAACAGAGATGGAGAGCTTTCCAGTCAATGATTCACTGACATGAAAATAGACCACTGGCCAGAACTTGCCCAGTATGCAATTGAGTTGCTGGGCTGCCCTGCATCCAGCGTGCTTTCCAAATGGGCATTCAGTGCTAATAGTGATAATAGAACGCATCTGTCCATAGACCCCGTGGACTGTCTGACACGTATCAAAATTAATCAGTCTTTGATTACCAGCAGCTATGAAGCCCCTGATGCCAATGTCGCTGATTAAGTGTTTTTGGGATGTGGAATCTCTGCAGGACTTCTAGGCTAGTGTTTCTCAACTCCAATCCTCAAGGTCAACAGGTCATGTTTTCAGGATTTCCCTAAGATGAAACGGCTGTGGTAATTACTAAGGCAGTAAAACTGATCAAATCACCTGTGCAAAATAATGGCAAGCCTGAAAACATGACCTGTTGGGGCGCCTTGAGGACTGGAGTTACGAGGGTCCATATCAGTGCAATTTTTGACAGCGGGGCCAATTCTTGCTTTCATCAAGAGTACCTTAATAGCGTTACGGTGTGAAGGCGTCACTGACACCCATAGACCAATCTTTCTGCACCGGTTTGACAGGTGAATATCATTGCAATTTTTAAAAGCAAGGCCAATTCTTGCTTTCATCAAGAGTGCCTCTATAGCAGAGGTCTCCAAACTATGGCCCTCCATTTGTTAAAGGACTACAATTCCCATCATGCCTAGTCATGTCTGTGAATGTCAGAGTTTTACAATGCCTTATGGGATGTGTAGTTCCACAACAGCTGGAGGGCCATAGTTTAGAGATCCCTGCATTATACGGTTACGGTGTCAAGGCACCACGACACCCAAAGACCACCTTTTTTTTTAGCACCTGTTACTTCTATCCAAAGTCTGTGGAAGACACACCAGAATTTATCCAAAAAATCTCTAATCTTGTTCCCAGTGCACTACATTGTGGCCTCATCATACAGACTGGATCCCCAAGCCGTTGCTTACAAAATGAAGAAAGCTTGCAGGGAAAATGTAATTTTTGGGCTTTATAAATGCTATTATTGCTGCAGCAGCTTCTATCCACAGTACAAATTAGGACTAGACTTAGATTAGACTAAGGGGACACCCCAGGCACTATATTGAAAGGAATTTTTTATTTTTTTGCTTTCACTTTAGGCATCAATAAATCACTGCTCACTGCATTTAGAAATGAAGTTTTTCACAATTTTTTTTTAATTGATACATGTCCCCCAGGGCAGTACCTATACCTCCATAACTATTGTATGCCCAATAACTTTCATATAAGCCTTCAAAATGGGAACTTTTGATTTTTCCAGTTCGGGTCTATAGACTTCAATGAGGTTCATTATTCGGTTCCAAACTTTCGTGATGTTCGAAAGTTCTAGTGGGAACCGAACAGTTGGTTGTTTGGCCCATCCCTAATGAGCACAGATTGGCCTCACTGATGGGCACAAATTGGCATTACTGATGGGCACAATTTGGCATTACAGATGGGCACTGTTAGGGCTGCATTGTAATCAGTGTCCTGATTACCTATACAAGTCTCCCCTGTGAGGAGATGCCATTGATCGGCTCTCCACTTCTCACATTCAGCTCTTAAGCTAGATTGGGGTTGTGCCATGTCCCAGGGACACAGTGCGCCTGCGATCACCGCGCTGCATGCCCCAGCAGGCAAGCGTTCACGGCGAGACTGGGTGCCATCATATAATGGCGTCCCAGAATGAGAGCCATCTCGATCCGCCATCATTTGTCTAATCGACAACCTGCTGTGTCAGAGCAGTGCATAAGTTTGCACATTTCGGTGGGCATAGAAGACAGATTGCATGTACATCAATGCTCACACATATGAGCATGTGCATGTGCAGACTTGGACGCACGCCCTCTGCTGCCAAGTGAGCTATTTACACCTTAAAACTGCACTAGCTCTTTGTTGAATGGTCTTCAGGCTTGTTCTTGTTATCCGGTTCCTGACACACATCTTGATCCTTTTACTAACCCAGCTTCCTCTCAGATCTTACTCTCTAATTATCCTTGTCTGCTTATGTTTACTGTGTGCCTCTGCTACCACTGGTGCGCAGTCATGTTGGAACAGGAAGGGGCCATCCCCAAACTGTTGCCACAAAGTTGGGAGCATGAAATTGTCCAAAATGTCTTGGTATGCTGATACCTTAAGAGTTTCCTTCATTGGAACTAAGGGGCCAAGCCCAACTCCTAAAAAACAACTCTATAATCCCCCTCCCCCAAATGATTTGGACCAATGCACAAAGCAAGATCCATAAAGACATGGATGAGCGAGTTTCGGGTGGAGGAACTTGACTGACTTGGATAGAGTTGTGACCTCATCCCGACAGAACACCTTTGGGATGAATTACAGCAGAGACTGTTAGCCAGGCCTTCTCTCCAACATCAGTGCCTGACCTCACAAATGCACTTCTGGAAGAATGGTCAAACATTCCCATAGACACACTTATAAACCTTGTGGACAGCCTTCCCAGAAGAGTTGAAGCTGTTATAGCTGCAAAGGGTGGGCCAACTCAATATTGAACCCTACGGACTAAGACTGGGATGACATTAAAGATCATGTGCGTGTAAAGGCAGGTGTCCCAATACTTTTGGTAATATAGTGTAGGTTTTAAAGACCTTTCTGGAGATGAGGTACCTCCAGCTCTCCAGGTTGACAAACAAGATGGCATTATACAAAGAGGTAGGTTGGGCCATTAAAGCGGAGTTCCACCCATATAAAAGTTAGCAGCTACAAAAAGTGTAGCTGCTGAGTTTTATTAATCGGACACTCACCTGTCCCACATTCCAATGATGCGGGCGAACGAAGCCTCGCTCTTCCCCCTCTCCTCTCTGCGGTGCCGGCATGGTCACTGTGGGCACCTGGCTGTGGCTTCACAGCCGCGCAAGCGCTGCGCATGCCCAAGCCACGCTGCACACTGTGATTGGCCGGGCAATCATCTGGGACCCGTGACTTGTTCCAGATGATTGCCAAGAGGGAGGGGGGAGAGGTGAACTTACTTCTGGCACTGCGGTGCCCCGGGAGGACATGGGAGCTGGATCCCTCTAAAAAGAGCATATACGCCTCCCCCCCTCCCCAAAAAAAAATGACATGCCAAATGTGGCATATCAGGGGCTCACCTGCACTTAAAGCGGAAGTTCCATTTTTGGGTGGAACTCCGCTTTAATGTGTCTTATAAACAGATGCTCCCTATCTTCATCCAAAAGTTATTTTACTTAGAATCAGCCTATGTATAAGAAATTTGTGGCAATCCCGAAACAAGTAGCAGGGAAGAGCAGCTGTGCAATTTACGACAGCAGACATTACGTTTAACCTGCAATAACCCATCCGAACTATGGAATATATGGCTACAAAAATGTATTTTTTATGAGGATACTCTTAATCTATCATTAGAAATGATTTTAAGAAAATATACTGTCTATGTAGTAAAGTAAATATAGTTTGTCTGTCAGTATTTACGAACCTGTAAATAACAGAGTAAAATAATAGAGTAATAGCAAGTGGGTCCATCATCACTAGAAAGGTCAAGAGACAACATATTAACCTGTGTGCAGGATAAAGTGGTCCACTTATTCAACTGACAACACTTTTCTCAGAACGCTTCCTCCAGCTTTTCCTCCTATGCAGCAATATTATGAAACCATAGTTTTATAATAACAGAGTAAAAGCAAATGGGTCCTTCATCACTCGAAGGCAAGGGGGTTTTGGTATTTTAAATGAGGTGCATGATAACATGCACCTCCATCTCTAAATCAGAAATAAGAAAGGGGTTTTTGGGACTTTGAGTGAGGCACAAGACATGTGGTAGGAGAAATTGTAAAATAGTTTAATTGGCATATAAATAAAGCGTTGAACATGAGTTTTTTTTATCTATATACAAGGCAGTGGCATACAAAAAAGAAGAGTTTATGTATGTACATGCACGCATCTGAAATCGCATAGTATCCCATGGAAGTAATTAGTAAAAAAGCCAAATGCTTATTGGGTAATGCATACAAATAGGTTGTAGGATACAAATGAATCACAGTTGAGGTCAAGCTATGTGTTGGGAACATGATGAGAATGATAGGCATGATGCGTTTCGTGGCAAGTTGCCACTCGTCAGGAGCAAATACATAGCCATAACCTTTTGACCCCTCACACTTCTCATAAGCCCCAACCATTATAGACTCCACCCACTCTGTCCCCTGTATTCCACTTGCTACCACCCATAGTGCCAGAAGTATAGAGCCCCAGCATCACAGGACAGCGTATACGGCTCAGCATCACAGGACAGAGTGTACAGCTCAGCATCACAGGACAGAGTATATAGCTCAGCCTCACAGATCAGGGTATACAGCTCAGCATGACATAGATCAGGGTATATAGCTCAGCACAACAGGGATCAGGGTATATAGCTCAGCATGATGCAGATCAGGGTATATAGTTCAGCATGGCATAGATCAGGGTATATAGTTCAGCATGACGCAGATCAGGGTATATAGTTCAGCATGGCATAGATCAGGGTATATAGTTCAGCATGACACAGATCAGGGTATATAGCTCAGCATGGCATAGATCAGGGTATATAGTTCAGTATGACACAAATCAGGGTATATAGCTCAGCATCACATGATTGGGTATCTAGAGTGAACAGAAATTTGCTTTTCGCATGATTTGACAATTGAAGTGAAAATTCACACAATGTTTTTAGTGAGATGAAATTCTTAACTTCTTTGGTAAATCAGCCCAAACAGGCAACAGTTTGCAATTACACTAAAAAACAAATTTCAGCAACTATTTCAGCCATGTACTATTAAATCATTTATTTTCCTTATTATGAGACTATCTGTAAGAATGTAATATATACAATCCCTCTGAACCTACCAATCAGGCTGAGAGATTCTGAAATAACGTGCTACTCAGGACATTCCATCCATGGAGCCGCGGCATCACTTCCGGTTTCCCACTAGCACAGAGAAACTATAAGTGATGCCGCAGCTCAGAGCAAAGAACCGCCCATGTCCTATGGCAGTGCCAATAGGAAACCATACAACAAGGAGAATGACTGTGGATGGAAGTGTTGTGGCGCATTGCTTTGCTCCACAATGACTCACATAAGCAGGCAAATGAAGCGTCTCACCTGCAATCACGTGATTGCATAGACAACATGTTGCCCATAGTGCACTGTGTCCGGCGCCCATACACAGTGCACTTAAAGTACCTTTTTTTATTTTATGGTAACTAGCTTTGGGGGGGGGGGCACCACTGCATTTGCAAATTGCCCATCCACCCAAACACCAAGCCCATCAACACAGGCCCTAACAATAACAACTGCAGCTGCTTTTAGTACCCCTGCTCTACCCTATTTCAAACCATTTGCTGACAAGGCCTGTGCTTGTAATCACACAGGGAGAAATACCATTAAAGGTCTATTCTACTTCTAGTCTCTTTACATTGCTTTCAATCAAGCCCTGATGAAGGGGGCGTTTTTTGGACACCCCCCCACCCCCACCCCCAAAGTGTTTGATACTCTTTTGATTGTCCCCTTGACTTTTGTTAGAATAAAGTCATACCTTAACCTTTTAGCAGTGGTGTGGTGCTTAAGTTTTACATTTTTGACACCCAAACTCCAAGCAATTCTGATTGCTTCACTGTTTCTTGGTAACGTCAAATCTTGATCAACCCTCCTTCTCCTTCAGACATTCCTATTGGCCAAGAAAGCAGGCCATCATAGTAATCAGTAAATAGGACAGTGTGAGGGGCTGGATACATAGGTAAGTTTTGACACCACAAAGAAGTGATAAATCGTCACCCAATAGCCTGGCATTGAGTGGGAGAACTGAAAGTCACTGTGTACACGAACCTCTAGCTGCCTAGGTGTGGCCGAGTCACTTTAAACAATTAAGTGAAGGATGAAGTAAAAACACCTTAGGATTGATTTGCTAATAGCAACTAGGCTTTTGACTTTGCAAGTGAATTTGCACTTTGCCATGGAATCTTTCCTTTAGGTCAGTGAATGTGGTGGTTGGCACAAGGTGGATGATGGAAATTAGCAGAACTCCACAAAGCTGGAGGGAAATTCCTTTTGCCAAATGAAAATTCCCTTTTCAAAGTGAACAGAGATTTGCCTGTTTTAAATCAATTATTGCACGCATGTTATTGCCAGCATCTCAAAGTATGAAAGCCAGAGCTCCAGAATGGCAGAGCCAAGAAATTAGAGTTTTCAGGAGAAGAGGAATGCTATGGCAGCCCCACTTGTCTTTCACATTACAGGTTTAATTTAAAATAATTATTAGACATTTAAGAGGGAAAAAAAAAAACTTACAAGTATTTTAGGTTCGGTAGGTTGCCAAATGCTCCATGCCCAATATATACTAGATGTTTTGTGTTACGGATAATTCTGCAAAAATAGAAAATGTTGTTAAGTACTGTCTTTTGTATAATACAATATTCATTAATATTATTATTACAGGCACTTATATAGCGCCGCCAATTTACGCACGCTTTACATATATAATATAATATTCGTAATGTATCCCTCAACACTGTGCAGAATACCCACTTTTTTATTTTGGGTCCTGCTATGATAATAAAATCTGTACAACTTGTTGAATCCTTTTTTATTGTAATATGATTTTTTTTAGCGTATAGGTTTGTAGGCCTATTGTATACTGTTATTTTATTTTTTTGAGGTTGCATTGTGATTCTGTTTCTGTGCTACTATAAATATTCTGGCTGATTGCTGCAGGGGTTGGGTCATGTGTGACTTCTTCCTCTGTGTCATATCTAAAGGTATAAATATCTGCAGACCCCAGAGAGAGAGTCCAATGTGAGTAGATCTGTAAGGATAAACTGCAGCAATGTGGTTTCTCCTATTCTTCGCCACCCCTTTAACCTGGCTCCGGCCGCACCCAAATATGCGACCTCTCAGCGGGGGGGCCTTGGCACCAAGCGATCGCATATTTGCATGCAATAAAAGCTGTGCCAAGCACTCCTGGCACAGTTACCGGCAGCTAACAGCTTTCCAATCATGTGATCACCGAGACAATCACGGCAGTCGCGTGATCATAAACCCCACCTCCCCGTATTCTAAACCCTTTAAACGGCTCCAAGGGGTTACAGTGATTATAAACCTTTGTTATTTTAGTTTAAAAAAAAAAAAAAAAACATGTCATGCTTACCTACTCTGTGCTATGGATTTGCACAGAGCAGCCTCAATACTCCTTTTCGGCGGTCCCCCGCCAGTGCTCCAGGCACCTATTCTTCGGGGGAATGCCCCCAGGGAAAGCCACCTTCCCTGAGGGCACCCGTGCGTGCTCGCTTCCAAGCCGCCCAGTCTGCCTCTATTGACACAGACCAGGTGAGTCTTCCCTGCCCCACGCTCCCTCGCCACGGCATTTGATTGACAGCAGCGGGAGCCAATGGCTGCCGCTGCTATCAATCTGCCCAATGAGGTGGGGGACAGCGGAATCAGATCGGGCTCAGATAAGAATGGGGGGCTGGGGGGCTTCTGCAGCACAGAAGGATTTTTTTACCTGAATGCATAGAGTGCATTTAGGTAAAAAACCTTAAGGCTTTAGAACCACTTTAATGGGCCCATTCTAAGGGGAATCCAAGTTTTATGGACTATGTTGCTGTGGATATTATCCAATTCAGGTATGGGCTGCACCAAGTTCTCTATGCACCTTTGCCGCTATAACTGCTAGGGACAGTGTTTGTCTTCAGCCATTCAACCTCAGCAAAAGGCACAGCCAATTGTATGCAACCAATTGCACATGTATATGAAGATGTCTTGGGGAATGATGTGAAGTGCAGGGCCGGACTTTCCATTGGGCTTGATGGGGCTCAAGTCCATGGGCCCCGGCCAATAGGGGGCCCCACGGGCCTCGTCTGTTCCGAAAGCCGCAGAGAGCGGGCAGAAAAAGCCGCCGAGAGCCACTGAGAGCAGCCGAAAGCCAACGAAAGCCACCAAGAGCGCCGACAGCCGGCTCTGTATCTCGGCGGCCCCATTTTTAAACTGAAAGGCTGCAATGACAAGGCAGCAATGACACTGGAGCAAGGCTACACTGACAAGTCTGCAAATGACACTGACAAGTCTGCAAATGACACTGACAAGGCTACACTGACACTGACAAGGCTGCAGATGGACACTGATAAGGCTGCATTGATGGGCATTTAAATGTAAGTTTTTTTCCTTAAACTTCCCTCCTAAAAGTTTTTTTCCTTAAAATTCCCTCCTAAACTTGGGGTGCGTGTTATACGCCGGCGCGTGTTATATGCCTATAAATACGGTAATTATCATTTTATCCATTTATATTGCTTTTATTAATCGTGGACCCAGGACGAATACCAGTACAGTATCCCCCACTTATACGCTTTTATTATCTACTTTTGTGAGTTGCCATTTGGCTGTTTTGTCTTGTCCAATTAAACAGAAGTTCTTTAATACTGCACTTTGCAGTCTGGCGCACCTTGTCCCTTTCTATTTCTGTTTTATAGAGCTGTGCATATGTATAGAAGGTTAGGGCCCGAAAGTGACTCAAGCCCAGGGGCCCCCACCACCATAAGTCCTTCCCTGGTGAAGTGTACCTGTAGTCCCCGAGTTCGTCAGTAAAAAGGAACTTTATTTAACCACTTAAGGACCGCCTCACGCCGATGTACGTCGGCAAGGCGGCACGGGCAGGCAAAATCACGTACATGTACGTGATTTGCCTCCCGCGGGTGGGGGGTCCGATCGGAGCCCGAGGCGGTCCCGTTTTGTTCCCCGGCGATCGGAGATGAGGGGGAGGCCATCCGTTCGTGGCCCCCCCCTCGCGATTGCCGCCGGCCAATGGGAACATTCCTTTGCTGCTGTATGCTAGTTTCCGTTCCAGCGCCGAGGGGAGAAGACATCAATGTGAGTGCACCAACACTACACCTCACAGTAGAACATGCCAGGCATACAAAACACCCCGATCCCCCCCCGATCGCCCCCGATCCCCCCCCAATCACCCCCCCCCCCTGTCACAAACTGACACCAAGCAGGTTTTTTTTTTTTTTTTTTTTTTCTGATTACTGTATTGGTGTCAGTTTGTGACAGTTACAGTGTTGGGACAGTGAATATTACCCCCCTTTAGGTCTAGGATACCCCCCTAACCCCCCTAATAAAGTTTTAACCCCTTGATCACCCCCTGTCACCAGTGTCGCTAAGCGATCATTTTTCTGATCACTGTATTAGTGTCACTGGTGACGCTAGTTAGGGACGTAAATATTTAGGTTCGCTGTCAGCGTTTTATAGCGTCAGGGACCCCTTATATACTATCTAATAAATGTTTTAACCCCTTGATTGCCCCCTAGTTAACCCTTTCACCACTGATCACCGTATAACCATTACGGGTGACGCTGGTTAGTTCGTTTATTTTTTATAGTGTCAGGGCACCCGCCGTTTATTACCGAATACAGGTTTAGCCCCCTGATCGCCCGGCGGTGATATGCGTCGCCCCAGGCAGCGTCAGATTACCGCCAGTACCGCTAACACTCACGCACGCAGCATGCGCCTCCCTTAGTGGTATAGTATCTGATCGGATCAATATCTGATCCAATCAGATCTATACTAGCGTCCCCAGCAGTTTAGGGTTCCCAAAAACGCAGTGTTAGCGGGATCAGTCCAGATACCTGCTAGCACCTGCATTTTGCCCCTCCGCCCAGCCCACCCAAGTGCAGTATCGATCGATCACTGTCACTTACAAAACACTAAACGCATAACTGCAGCGTTCGCAGAGTCAGGCCTGATCCCTGCGATCGCTAACAGTTTTTTTGGTAGCGTTTTGGTGAACTGGCAAGCACTGGCCCCAGGCAGCGTCAGGTTAGCGCCAGTACCGCTAACACCCACGCACGCAGCATACACCTCCCTTAGTGGTATAGTATCTGAACGGATCAATATCTGATCCGATCAGATCTATACTAGCGTCCCCAGCAGTTTAGGGTTCCCAAAAACGCAGTGTTAGCGGGATCAGCCCAGATACCTGCTAGCACCTGCATTTTGCCCCTCCGCCCGGCCCAGCCCAGCCCACCCAAGTGCAGTATCGATCGATCACTGTCTCCTACAAAACACTAAACGCATAACTGCAGCGTTCGCAGAGTCAGGCCTGATCCCTGCAATCGCTAACAGATTTTTGGTAGCTTTTTATTAAACTGGCAAGCACCAGCTGCCTAGTACACCCTGGTCGTAGTCAAACCAGCACTGCAGTAACACTTGGTGACGTGGCGAGTCCCATAAGTGCAGTTCAAGCTGGTGAGGTGGCAAGCACAAGTAGTGTCCCGCTGCCACCAAAAAGACAAACACAGGCCCGTCGTGCCCATAATGCCCTTCCTGCTGCATTTGCCAATCCTAATTGGGAACCCACCGCTTCTGCAGCGCCCGTACTTTCCCCATTCACATCCCCAACCAAATGCAGTCGGCTGCATGAGAGGCATTTTCTTTATGTCCTCCCAAGTACCCCTACCCAACGAACCCCCCAAAAAAGATGTTGTGTCTGCAGCAAGCGCGGATATAGGCGTGACACCCGCTATTATTGTCCCTCCAGTCCTGACAATCCTGGTCTTTGCATTGGTGAATGTTTTGAACGCTACCATTCACTAGTTGAGTATTAGCGTAGGGTACAGCATTGCACAGACTAGGCACACTTTCACAGGGTCTCCCAAGATGCCATCGCATTTTGAGAGACCCGAACCTGGAACCGGTTACAGTTATAAAAGTTAGTTACAAAAAAAGTGTCAAAAAAAAAAATATATATAAAATAAAAAAAAATAGTTGTCGTTTTATTGTTCTCTCTCTCTCTATTCTCTCTCTATTGTTCTGCTCTTTTTTACTGTATTCTATTCTGCAATGTTTTATTGTTATTATGTTTTATCATGTTTGCTTTTCAGGTATGCAATTTTTTATACTTTACCATTTACTGTGCTTTATTGTTAACCATTTTTTTGTCTTCAGGTACGCCATTCACGACTTTGAGTGGTTATACCAGAATGATGCCTGCAGGTTTAGGTATCATCATGGTATCATTCTTTTCAGCCAGCGGTCGGCTTTCATGTAAAAGCAATCCTAGCGGCTAATTAGCCTCTAGACTGCTTTTACAAGCCGTGGGAGGGAATGCCCCCCCCCACACCGTCTTCCGTGTTTTTCTCTGGCTCTCCTGTCTCAACAGGGAACCTGAGAATGCAGCCGGTGATTCAGCCAGCTGACCATAGAGCTGATCAGAGACCAGAGTGGCTCCAAACATCTCTATGGCCTAAGAAACCGGAAGCTACGAGCATTTTATGACTTAGATTTCGCCGGATGTAAATAGCGCCATTGGGAAATTGGGGAAGCATTTTATCACACCGATCTTGGTGTGATCAGATGCTTTGAGGGCAGAGGAGAGATCTAGGGTCTAATAGACCCCAATTTTTTCAAAAAAGAGTACCTGTCACTACCTATTGCTATCATAGGGGATATTTACATTCCCCGAGATAACAATAAAAATGATCAAAAAAAAAATATATGAAAGGAACAGTTTAAAAATAAGATAAAAAAAGCAAAAAAATATGAAAGAAAAAAAAAAGCACCCCTGTCGCCCCCTGCTCTCGCGCTAAGGCGAACGCAAGCGGCGGTCTGTCGTCAAACGTAAACAGCAATTGCACCATGCATGTGAGGTATTACCGCGAAGGTCAGATCGAGGGCAGTAATTTTTGCAGTAGACCTCCTCTGTAAATCTAAAGTGGTAACCTGTAAAGGCTTTTAAAGGCTTTTAAAAATGTATTTATTTTGTTGCCACTGCACGTTTGTGCGCAATTTTAAAGCATGTCATGTTTGGTATCCATGTACTCGGCCTAAGATCATCTTTTTTATTTCATCAAACATTTGGGCAATATAGTGTGTTTTAGTGCATTAAAATTTAAAAAAGTGTGTTTTTTCCCCAAAAAATGCGTTTGAAAAATCGCTGCGCAATTACTGTGTGAAAAAAAAAAATGAAACACCCACCATTTTAATCTGTAGGGCATTTGCTTTAAAAAAATATATAATGTTTGGGGGTTCAAAGTAATTTTTTTGCAAAAAAAAAAAAACTTTTTCATGTAAACAATAAGTGTCAGAAAGGGCTTTGTCTTCAAGTGGTTAGAAGAGTGGGTGATGTGTGACATAAGCTTCTAAATGTTGTGCAAAAAATGCCAGGACAGTTCAAACCCCCCCCAAATGACCCCATTTTGGAAAGTAGACACCCCAAGCTATTTGCTGAGAGGCATGTCGAGTCCATGGAATATTTTATATTGCGACAAAAGTTGTGGGAAAGAGACAAATTTTTTTTTTTTTTTTTCCACAAAGTAGTCACTAAATGATATATTGCTCAAACATGCCATGGGAATATGTGAAATTACACCCCAAAATACATTCTGTTGCTTCTCCTGAGTACGGGGATACCACATGTGTGAGACTTTTTGGGAGCCTAGCCGCGTACGGAACCCCGAAAACCAAGCACCGCCTTCAGGCTTTCTAAGGGCGTGAATTTTTGATTTCACTCTTCACTGCCTATCACAGTTTCGGAGGCCATGGAATGCCCAGGTGGCACAAACCCCCCCAAATGACCCCATTTTGGAAAGTAGACACCCCAAGCTATTTGCTGAGAGGTATAGTGAGTATTTTGCAGACCTCACTTTTTGTCACAAAGTTTTGAAATTTGAAAAAAGAAAAAAAAAATGTTTTTTCTTGTCTTTCTTCATTTTCAAAAACAAATGAGAGCTGCAAAATACTCACCATGCCTCTCAGCAAATAGCTTGGGGTGTCTACTTTCCAAAATGGGGTCATGTGGGGGGGTTTTGTGCCACCTGGGCATTCCATGGCCTCCGAAACTGTGATAGGCAGTGAAGAGTGAAATCAAAAATTTTCACCCTTAGAAATACTGAAGGCGGTGATTGGATTTCGGGGCCCCGTACGCGGCTAGGCTCCCAAAAAGTCCCACGCATGTGGTATCCCCATATTCAGGAGAAGCAGCTAAATGTATTTTGGGGTGCAATTCCACATATGCCCATGGCCTGTTTGAGCAATATATCATTTAATGACAACTTTATGCAAAAAAAAAAAAAAAGTGTCACTTTCCCGCAACTTGTGTCAAAATATAAAATATTCCATGGACTCAATATGCCTCTCAGCAAATAGCTTGGGGTGTCTACTTTCCAAAATGGGGTCACTTTGGGGGGTTTTGTGCCACCTGGGCATTCCATGGCCTCCGAAACTGATAGGCAGTGAAGAGTGAAATCAAAAATTTACACCCTTAGAAATCCTGAAGGCGGTGATTGGTTTTCTGGGGCCCCGTACGCGGCTAGACTCCCAAAAAGTCCCACACATGTGGTATCCCCATACTCAGGAGAAGCAGCTGAATGTATTTTGGGGTGCAATTCCACATAGGCCCATGGCCTGTGTGAGCAATATATCATTTAGTGACAACTTTTTGTAAAAATTTTTTTGTCATTATTCAATCACTTGGGACAAAAAAAATAAATATTCAATGGGTTCAACATGCCTCTCAGCAATTTCCTTGGGGTGTCTACTTTCCAAAATGGGGTCATTTGGGGGGGTTTTGTACTGCCCTGCCATTTTAGCACCTCAAGAAATGACATAGGCAGTCATAAACTAAAAGCTGTGTAAATTACAGAAAATGTACCCTAGTTTGTAGACGCTATAACTTTTGCGCAAACCAATAAATATACGCTTATTGACATTTTTTTTACCAAAGACATGTGGCCGAATACATTTTGGCCTAAATGTATGACTAAAATTTAGTTTATTGGATTTTTTTATAACAAAAAGTAGAAAATATCATTTTTTTTCAAAATTTTCGGTCTTTTTCCGTTTATAGCGCAAAAAATAAAAACCGCAGAGGTGATTGATCAAATACCATCAAAAGAAAGCTCTATTTGTGGGAAGAAAAGGACGCAAATTTCGTTTGGGTACAGCATTGCATGACCGCGCAATTAGCAGTTAAAGCGACGCAGTGCCAAATTGGAAAAAGACCTCTGGTCCTTAGGCAGCATAATGGTCCGGGGCTCAAGTGGTTAATTGAAGAAGTTGTTTACTGAGAGAAATGTCTATGTAAGAAACAAGTGTAACCTTGGTGTTTCAAAATAACCTTATCCTGGGGAGTTAAAGTAGAAGTTCAGTTTAAAACCAGCTAACTCTAAATCTACTCACAGCCACAAACTAAGACTAACCTATCTAACCCTGTAAAGAAGGAATCGCTATATAGACCTTTTCTGAAGCCGCTCCGGTCTGGTGCCAGGCTGAGTTGTCTGTGGAGGCGTGTGCAGGAAAAGCAGCTGACAACGGAAGCCCCATAGTGACTTTATGGGTGTTGTCACTTCCCAGGCATTTCCCAGTCGTTGTTGGCTGTCTCTTCCACATAGCATCTACCGCTGGAGACTGGCTTCAGAAAAGGTATGTACAGTAATACCTTGTATTACGAGCATAATTAGTTCCAAAAGAATGCTTGTAATCCAAAGCACTTGTATATCAAAGCGAGAAAACCAGATAATCTGTTCCACAACCACTGCTTGTCTATGCAGTACCATATGTGACCAGAGGTGTGGGGGTGTCGGAGACACTCGGAGAAGCTCGTAGACCACTCAACGGACACTCGGAGACATTTGTAGACACTCGGGAAGCGTCTCCGAGCATCTCCGAGCATCTTAGAGCATCACCGGTGCCCCCACACCTCTGGCCAAATGTAGGACTGCACACCCCAGAGGCTTGCATCCTGCTCGTCTTGTGAAACAACGCTCGCAAAGCGAGTCAGGATTTTTTTTCATGTGTCATGTGCAGCTCTCAGTGCATATTTGTGATCAGGAGCTTCCAATCACGTATGCTTGCTGTGACAGCCAATCGCAGCAGTCACAAGATCTGAAAGCCCGCATCTGCCTCATGGCATTTAGATCCTCTTAAAGGCTTGGGGGTAGCAAGGGGCTAAAGTGAAATTAAAGGCTAAGTTCACCTTTGTTCAATTTTTTTCTTCTAAATTCCAGCTCACCATGTACCAATATAGCATTAATGTTACCTATTTTGCAAAAAATAAAACCACTTTCCATTAATTCTACATCGGCTTACCTCACTCTCTTCATAGCTGTTTAAACACACTGCTCGATTACTTCTGCCTTACTTCCTGGTCAGACTTTAGGTCATAACACAGGAAGGAGTTGATCAGCAGAGGGTATATGATGCAGGATGTGTGCTAATGGGATCAGCTGGTCAACTCATGAGATCAGCTGTAGTGAGGTAAACCGATGTAGAATTAATGGAAAGCTGTTTTATTTTTGCCAAATAAGTACATTAATGCTTAATTGGTACATAGGGGGGCTGGAATTTAGAAAAAAAAACAGGTGAACTTAGCCTTTAAAGGCTATTTTTTTTTTAAATAAAAATAATGTATAATATAATATTATACTTACCTACTCTGTGCAACAAATTTGCACAGAGCAGTGATTTACTTTCTATTTGGGGGTCTTTCGCCAGTGCTCCTCCCGAGTGGTAAATCCATTAACACACACAGCGACAGAAGCCATGTCCCAGCTCCCTCCTCAAGGGAGTTTGATTGACAGCAGCAGCAGGATATGGCATCTGCTACTTTCAATCTCTCCTGTGAGACCAGGAAGAGAGGAGACGCGCTGCAGCCTGTAAAAGCGCTGCATTGGTGGGAGGTTACAAGTAAGTTGAGGGAAGGGGTTTGTTTTAGGCTGAACTTTTACTTTAAGCCATTCAACCCTCCAGGTTAAGGGCCTTGGGTTTCTGCAGAAGATTTGTACCAGGTTGACCCTTGTGGTTAAGGACATTTGAGAGAACACACATTTCAACCTTCCGGGTTGGGACACTCTTTCAAGAAATAGCGGCCAGTCTGAGGTGACTGTGGTGGGTGATGCAGCCCGGCTGGCCAGGACCAGTGAGCACCCCCCTCCTTTCCTGAACCATACCAGGCCAGGGAGAACAGGTGTGCTTCATGTTCATCACCTCGTGGCTTGGTCTCTATATTGGAGCCTGCTGTGGGCTAGGATTAGCCTATGGACCTGGCAAGGTGAGTCATGAAATCTAGGCCTTGTCTCAATAGAAGTGATGTAGCTTCCTGTGGTATGTGCCTATGTGGTGAAGTGAATTCAAAATACAGAGTACTGCTAATGATCAAGTAACATGTCAAAGGAAGACATGAGTGACTGGTGAGGAATGGGTCAGCTGATTTATTTTGATGGTTTATGAGGGATTATTTAAAAAAAACGTAGAAGAAATCAAATGTGTCTGAAAAGTACAATGCAACTGAATAATAATCATAGGATTCATTGTGAATGTGGCCACTGTTAGAAGAACCACTTGATGGACAACCTGTGCTGACAAAATATGTGAAAATTATGTTGCTCATATTTTCAGGAATTTATGGCAAATTTACTATTGCAAGGCACAACAGAAAACTAATAACAGCATGTTAATAAATGACTATATGGATGATGAAACAATAATAGATCTCCCCATCTACACCATCTGCACTATACAGTGCAGATGGATGAATCTCCCGCTGTGCCCAGTAGACATATGCAGAGCGGAAAAAACAAAAAAGCGTGGGGTCCCCCCAATCCATACCAGTCCCTACACTATTTTGGTGAATGGTTAGGGGTACCCCCTACTCATTCACATGGGAGAGGGCGGGATCTGGGGCCCACTTGTTAAAGGGGATTCCAGATTCCGACAAGCCCCCGCTGGCAGACCCCCACAACCACTGCCCAAGGTTGTGAGGAAGAGGCCCTTGTCCCCATCAACACATGTTGAGGGCCTGTAGCCTGGTATGGTTCAGGAAGGGGGGCACTCGCCTGTCCCCCCCTTTCTTGGCCTGCCAAGCTGCATGCCCAGATAAGGAGATCTGGTATGGATTTTGGGGGGACCCCATGCCACTTTTTTTTTAATTTTGGCGTGGGGTCACCCCCCAAAATCCATACTAGACATTTATCCGAGCATGCAGCCCGGCTGGCCAGGACCAGTGAGCACCCCCCTCCTTTCCTGAACCATACCAGGCCATATGCCCTCAACTTGGGGGGTTCTTTGGGGCAGTAGGATCTGGGGACATGGGCCTCTTCCCCACAACCTTGGGCGATGGTTGTGGGGGTCTGCTGGCGGGGGCTTATCGGAATCTGGAATCCCCCTTCAACAAGTGGGCCCCAGATCCCGCTCCCCCTCCGGCCTCATCGAAGGCTCCTGCCGACTGCCTGCTCTACCATCTGACATTTTTTAAATAGCTAAGGTACGGAATCACTCGATGATAGTTACATAGTTACACAGTAGGTGAGGTTGAATAAAGACACAAGTCCATCAAGTCCAACCTATGCGTGTGATTACAGTGGGCACGGAAAGTATTCAGACCCCCTTAAATTTTTCACTCTTTGTTATATTGCAGCCATTTGCTAAAATCATTTAAGTTCATTATCACATGGTCCTAAGTATTCAGACCCTTTGCTGTGACACTCATATATTTAACTCAGGTGCTGTCCATTTCTTCTGATCATCCTTGAGATGGTTCTACACCTTCATTTGAGTCCAGCTGTGTTTGATTATACTGACTGGACTTGATTAGGAAAGCCACACACCTGTCTATATAAGACCTTACAGCTTACAGTGCATGTCAGAGCAAATGAGAATCATGAGGTCAAAGGAACTGCCTGAAGAGCTCAGAGACAGAATTGTGGCAAGGCACAGATCTGGCCAAGGTAACAAAAACATTTCTGCTGCACTTAAGGTTCTTAAGAGCACAGTGGCCTCCATAATCCTTAAATGGAAGAAGTTTGGGACGACCAGAACCCTTCCTAGAACTGGCCGTCCGGCCAAACTGAGCTATCGGGGGAGAAGAGCCTTGGTGAGAGAGGTAAAAAAGAACCCAAAGATCACTGTGGCTGAGCTCCAGAGATGCAGTCGGGAGATGGGAAAAAGTTGTAGAAAGTCAACCATCACTGCAGCCCTCCACCAGTCAGGGCTTTATGGCAGAGTGGCCCGACGGAAGCTTCCCCTCAGTGCAAGACACATGAAAGACCTCATGGAGTTTGCTAAAAAAACACCCGAAGTACTCCAAGATGGTGAGAAATAAGATTCTTTGGTCTGATGAGACCAAGATAGAACTTTTTGGCCTTAATTCTAAGCGGTATGTGTGGAGAAAACCAGGCACTGCTCATCACCTGTCCAATACAGTCCCAACAGTGAAGCATGGTGGAGGCAGCATCATGCTGTGGGGGTGTTTTTCAGCTGCAGGGACAGGACGACTGGTTGCAATAGAAGGAAAGATGAATGCGGCCAAGTACACAGATATCCTGGATGAAAATCTTCTCTAGAGTGCTCAGGACCTCAAACTGGGCCAAAGGTTTACCTTCCAACAAGACAATGACCCTAAGCACACAGCTAAAATAATGAAGGAGTGGCTTCACAACAACTCTGTGACTGTTCTTGAATGGCCCAGCCAGAGCTCTGACTTAAACCCAGTTGAGCATCTCTGGAGACACCTAAAAATGGCTGTCCACCAACGTTTATCATCCAACCTGACAGAACTGGAGAGGATCTGCAAGAAGGAATGGCAGAGGATCCCCAAATCCAGGTGTGGAAAACTTGTTGCATCTTTCCCAAAAAACTCATGGCTGTATTAGATCAAAAGGGTGCTTCTACTAAATACTGAGCAAAGGGTCTGAATACTTAGGACCATGTGATATTTCAGTTTTTTTTTTTAATACATCTGCAAAAATGTCAACAATTCTGTGTTTTTCTGTCAATATGGAGTGCTGTGTGTACATTAATGAGGAAAAAAAATGAACTTAAATGATTTTAGCAAATGGCTGCAATATAACAAAGAGTGAAAAATTTAAGGGGGTCTAAATACTTTCCGTTCCCACTGTATATGTGAGTATTACATTGTATATCCCTGTATGTTGCAGTCGTTCAGGTGCTTATCTAATAGTTTTTTTAAACTATCCATGCCCCCCCTACTGAGACCACCACCTGTGGAAGGGAATTCCACATCCTTTCCGCTCTTACAGTAAAGAACCCTCTACGTAGTTTAAGGTTAAACCTCTTTTCTTCTAATTTTAATGAGTGGCCACGTGTCTTGTTAAACTCCCTTCCGCAAAAAAGTTTTATCCCTATTGTGGGGTCACCAGTACGGTATTTATAAATTGAAATCATATCCCCTCTCAAGCGTCTCTCCTCCAGAGAAAATAAGTTCAGTGCTCGCAACCTTTCCTCATAACTAATATCCTCCAGACCCTTTATTAGTTTTGTTGCCTTTCTTTGTACTCGCTCGATTTCCACTACATTTTTCCTGAGGAATGGTGCCCAGAAAAAGGGTTAAAACCACCCGCGGTTCGGCGGTGCTGCCCATTTATTTCAATGGGCAGGGGCGCTTTAGGAGCGGTGAGTTCACAGCTCTTAGTGCACTCCAAAGAAGCTGCTGGCAGGACTTTTTCTGACGCCCTGCCAGCGCACGGCTCCAGTGTGAAAGCCCTCGGGCTTTCACACTGGAATGAATGGAGCCGCTGTTTCAGGTCGATTTGCAGGCCCTATTTTTAACGCTATAGCGCCTGCAAAGCTCCTCAGTGTGGGAGGGGTCTTAATTCTGTCCTCTGTTAACCATGGAGGTGCTTCCTGTAATGTGTCATAAGGATATACACTGCAGTTTTGGTTACTGAAGCCCCCCTCAATTCCCTTGTGAAGACTGAGGAGAAGAATAAATTCAATACCTTTGCCATCTCCCCATCCTTTGTAACTAGATGTTCTTCCTCATTCTTTTTGGGGCCAATATGGTCTGTCCTCCCTTTTTTACTGTTTACATATTTAAAGAATTTCTTGAGATTTTTTTTGCTCTCCTCCACTATGTGTCTTTTGTGTTCTATCTTAGCAGCCCTAATTCCTACCTTACATTTCTTGTTGCATTCTTTATAAAGTCTGAATACTCATGATGATCCCTCAACCCTGTATTTTTAAAAGGCCTTCTTCTTTGCTTTTATATGCATTTTTACATTGGAGTTAAGCCATCCAGGAGTTTTATTCGCTCTTTTAAATTTATTAACCAATGGGATGCATTGGCTAATGCCCTTATTTAATATGCTCTTAAAACAAACCCATCTCTCCTCCGTGTTCTTTGTTCCTAAGATTTTAACCCAATTCATCCCTTCTAACAAGGTTCGTAGTTTAGGGAAGTTGGCTCTTTTGAAATTCAGTGTATTTGTTTTCCCCTTAGGTTTCCTATTTGTGTGATTTAAACTGAAGCCAATTGATCTGTGATCGCTGTTTCCTAAATTGCCCCGTATTTCCACATCCATGATCAGGTCTGTATTGTTGGTAATCAGTAGATCCAGTAACGCTTTATTTTTAGTTGGTGCGTCTACCATCTGAACCATGAAATTGTCCTACAAGACATTTTGGAAGTGGCGAGCCTTAGACGAATGCGTGGTTCCCTCCGCCCAGTCTATGTCTGGATAATTAAAATCCCCCATTATGATAACACTTCCCATCCTTGCTGCTAATCCAACTTGTGATAGGAGATCCATCTTCCCCTCCTCCCTCAGGTTAGGGGGCCTATAGCATACTCCCAGTAATATTTTCCCCTTAGCTTCATCCCTTTGGAGCTCCACCCATAAGGATTCCACCTCCTCCCTAGCTCCCTTAGTGATGTCATCTCTCACATTCACTTGAACAATATTCTTGATATATAGGCATACCCCTCCCCCTCCCCTCCCCCTTTTTTACCCTCTCTAGCCCTGCAATAAAGGGTATACCCTTGAATGGTTGCCAGCCAATCATGAGTGCTGTTGAACCAGGTCTATGAAATTCCCACAAAATCCAAATCCTCCTTGTACAACAGTATCGCTAGTTCACCCATCTTGTCCACCAGGCTTCTGGCACTAGTGAACATGCCACGTAGTTTAAACCAGTCGCATACTATCCTCTTATTGGTTGTTCCAAGATTGCAACTAGGACTTGTTACTATACTTACCTTGGGTTTATGTGCTTTAGTCAGCCTACCACTAATGCCCCAATACTACCCTCTGGAATATGTTCCGTGCTGACTATCCCTACCTCTGGGCCCTCACCCCCGTCGCCTAGTTTAAAAACCCCTTTAACTTTTTGGCCATCTTTACTCCCAGCTGATCTGCACCCTCCTCATTTAGGTGCAGTCCGTCCCTTCTATAGTACTGGTGATTGACATGTCAAGATGTCAGCGGGTGACCCCTGTCCCCTTCAGATATCACCGCCCGGGACATGCTGGGTTGATGACGTCACAAGGGGGCACACAGAATTCGAATCGGTCAATAGTTTTTCGACCAATCCAAATTCAAATCGTTCCGACAATTTGGAATTCGTTAGAAAATTAATAAGCAAAACTAAATTAAACAAATTCTGAAATGAATCAACGAAACAAAATTAGTAACATAACAAATTTTTTCGAGACAAAACAAAACAAATTTTTCAGTTCTGCACATGTTTAGCGCACCTCAATGGCTGCTGGTGTCATAACTGATCCCATGTGCAGCACCATGGGAGTTGAAGATTAAACAGAGGCCAAGATGCAGCTTTCTTGGCTGAAAATGATAGGAGGGTTTACTTCCACTTTAATGTCAACACACTGTATAACAACAAGTTAATCCACACTGGGGACTTCTACAAAGCAATTTCAGTACTTTTATTATATCCATAAAAGTGCAGCACAACATTAAATCTTCCTCTATATAAAACATGGTGACATTTCAAACAAACATTTATTTCTCATTCATTTCTGCTATATGAAGAAATTTGAATTTTGTGCTTTTATGGATTTCATAAAAGTGCATTTTTTTTGTACATTGCTGTGTAGAAGTCCACAATGCAAATTACCTGCTTGGCATCAGTGTGAGCAGTGTCTGACCTCAAGGATGACATTCGCCAGTGGGTTCCGTCCACAATCATCTACTCTTCTTTCCTGCGAATAAGTTGTCTTTCTTATGCCGCGTACACATGGTTGGAATTTCCGACAACAAATGTTCGATGTGAGCTTGTTGTCGGAAATTCCGACCGTGTGTAGGCCCTATCGGACATTTTTTGTCGGAATTTCCGACAAAAAATTTGAGAGCCGGTTCTCAAATTTTCTGACAACAAAATCTGTTGTTGTAAATTCCGAGCGTGCGTAGACAATTCCAACGCACAAAATTCCACGCATGCTCTGAATCAAGTACGAGACGGAAGCGATCGGTCTGGTAAAACTAGCGTTCGTAATGGAGATAGCACATTTCTCATGCTGCAAAGTTTTTAATCTTTTAATGCAGTGCATTCTCTTCTTCTTTATAATGCTAGAATAATGAAGTTGTTTTGCTGCTGATATTCACACAGAGTTCTGACAAACTGATTTCTTTACTATTTCTCATGATCTCATGAATAATCTTTATTTTTTTTTTGCCAGATCTCCAGAATAATGTTTATGTTTTTTTTTTTTTTATAGTGATCTACTTTTTAAAAATTTTTTATCAAGATCTCCTGATTTTTACTTTTTTTTTATAGTGATCTCCATAATATTTTTGTTTGTTTTGTGTGTCAAGTTACCACAACACCATTATTATCTTATATTTTTTAACCTCAAGCAGATTGGTTGATGTTGGTGTCCCTCGTTAATTTGACAAAGTATTTTTGAAATGTACCTGCCTACTCACAAACAAACTGTCCTTTTTGAGCTAAAACACATAGCCAAGTATTTGTGATAAAAAAATAGACATTTATTAGGGGTCATAACAAAATAAAGAGGAAGGCAACGCTGAATAAACTGGTGAAATTGGCGAAGCCTTTGTACCCCAGGGCACACATCAGTTATTTGACAGGCAAAATTGGTAGCCCGAGGAGTCCATTTAATAGGGATCACAATCCGGTCCAGGACTCCGAGAGATCAGTAACAGCAGCAGATGACATATATGTCCCCAGGCTGTGGTCATACAACAGCCTGCGTCTTTTGCCAGACCAGACTGAATCCAGGCCATAACACTCTTGTCCTACTTCCACGGTTGCTTCCACGCTTGCTTCCAGTCTGTGGCTCTGGTGTTGAAGTTGTGGCAGGTGGTGGAGGAGGAGGATGGTCCAACTGCACAGGTGGGTTTTGCTTGTGCGTTCGCTCCTCAACCCCTTATTTAGGGCCAGATACATCACTTCCTCACAAATGAAACGTTGGCCCACCTCCATTTCCTGCATTTTGCTGGCATTCATGCAGGCATAGGCCCCTGGAATATTGGGGGTGGTTCTGAGGGCCGCAGTAGCCTCCTGAATCAAAAAAAGTGCTAACTCCTGCACGTTCCTCCCCTTCCTGGTCCTTTTTGTTGGAAGGCGGAGGGGAGGAACCTGCAATTCGGTCAGGCTACTGGGTTCGGCCACCTCCCGGCTGCCACTTTCTCCCGCCACCTACTGGCTGCCACTTTCCACAGCTTCCTCCTGGCTGAGGCTTTTCTGTGTATGAAAATGGGACAAAGTTTTAGTTGATTGTTCATCAATCACACACAATTTTGAGCAATATGTTGAACAATGCAATACCTGACTCAATGCAATACCTGACTCAAGCTGGGTGGAAGGTCACTTCTTCCTGGGTGGAAGGCCCAGATTGGACGTCGGAAGCCTCAGCTGGGGTGTAAGGAAGCGTGGTCTGACAGAAATCGCAGTCTGTCGTAGTACCACAACCTGGGGACATAAATGTCATCTGCTGCTGCTCCTGATCTCTGGGAATCCTGGACCTTCTTGTGCTCCCTATTATATGTGCTCCTCAAGCCACCAATTTTGCACTTCAAATAGTTGATGTTTGCTGTGGGGATCTGCGGCTTTACAAATTCCAACAGTTGATCCAGCGCTGCCTGTCGCTTTATTCTATTAGTATAAAAAGGGTGTTTTGTCTGCCACGGACAGGGCAGCTCTCTGTACATATCAATGAATTGGGGGAGAAAGTTGTGATCGTTGAATCGATCCATTTTATCTGCAAGGCACAACACAAGACAAACCCTAATGTCAGGCTAAACTCTCCTAATCTTATCCCAATATAGGCCTCAATCTATAAGCAGTATAGGCCACTGATGCCCCAATTCAAAATGGTACCTTCGTTAGCACGATCGGCGCTTCTGCTACTCCGTCCTCCGCTCACAGATCGTACGCATGACACACGCATGTTGCGCTTTATATACACTGCGCATGCGTGAAACTCCGCCCGCCCCGACCTTCTTTCTAGTATATTCCCCGCCCCTTCTCTTTCAGCGCAGTGGGAGAGCACATGGCGAAGAAAGAGCAAGTGCATTCTAAGGAGAGCAGCAATGAGGAGGACGACGAAAGCCCTGTTTCAGGAGATTTGAGGCCTCAAATATGTCCTTTGTAGAGATGGTGGAGATGGTGGACATATTAAAGAGTGCCGACTATGATGGGAGGCATGGACCTTACCCAAATCCAAATGTGAGAAAGGCCAAGATCATAGCTAAAGTTGTGAAAAGTCTGAAGAATTTTGGGGAACAGCGATCCAAGGATCAACTGAGGAAGCGACGGTCAGACCTCAAATTGAGGGAGCAGGATCAGTACAGAAGAATCAAGAGAGTGCTGCAAAAAAGTAAGTATTTTGTCGTGTGTTCCTATTATTATTATTACGTTCATGCTGCTCCATGTGCTTTTCTTTACTGTTGTACAGTTTAAAATGGCTTTTAAAATGGCAAGTTTCAGGTTTGTGGGCACAGTAATCGTTCGTAGTAAACATCGTTCATTCGCTCACTAATACAATGTTTTTGGCAGATGCAGTTAACTGCATTTGTTCATGCCTATTTGTCTTAAAAGAAGTTTGTTGTCTAGATGGGTTTGTAACTAGAATGAAATGCAAACTTGATTCAGTGTAAGGAGAGGACACTCAGCATCTGTTTACACATTTGGACGCAGGAGCACTAGTGTGGGACACCAGAACACCTTTTTTAGGGTGTCCCACACAGGTGCTCCAGTGGATACTAGGGGTGTCTCCATGTGTGAAACTTGCACAAAACAGGTAATTATCGAAAGTGAAAAAAATAATGTCTTCAGCTTGGAACTCTGCCAAAACAGACAATTGCACATAACATTGCAAGCGGATTAGACACTGAATGCATACATAATGTGTGTTACAGTCCCTCCTTACTTTCACTATTGGCAGCCCACTGGACAGGTAAGAAGTGTCATAATACAAAAATATGAATACACACTGTACAAATTGAAGCTCATTTTTACATTCTGCAATTACCTATCAAGATAATAGGAGAACAAAACTTTAAACAGTACCATTTGAAAGTATTCAGGCAGGCCCTTGCACTACATGCTTTGGTGAAATCATCCATAAATCTGACCACAAAAGAGGTAGGTATAGTGTGTATGGGTTTGGCAAAGTCAGCAGAGGATTGGTATCGGTTGACTTAGTGGTTGGGGGGGGGTTCCAAATGAGTTTGGGACCCCCAAAAAAAAGGCTCTGGCACTCTGCCTGAATTTAAGGACAACAATAACATTTAAACACATTTTAGGGGGTGTTTAGGGTAAGCACTACAATGGAGCTGACAAAATACATTGTTAAGTGACTAGGCTAGGTGTGTATGGGCCCAGGATAGCATGCTGGGGAGGTTAGCTTTAGCAATCGATAAGATGTATGAGATGTCAGCGCATGTGGGATCGATAATGTGGTTCATCTGCTTGTGGGGAAGATGATCTTCTCACTGATGAAGAGGCAGCTGATGGGTCCAGGGACGCCGGTGGTTCCCAGCACTTCCAGACACTCAGGACGGCTCACAGACAGCGGTGTACGTCACTTCCGGTTGAAGAGAGAGCGGGGAGAAGCTTCTCCCCGCTTTCCCTTCAACCGGAAGTGATACACCGCTGTCTGTGAGCCGTCCTGAGTGTCTGGAAGTGCTGGGAACCACCGGCGTCCCTGGACCCATCAGCTGCCTCTTCATCAGTGAGAAGATCATCTTCCCCACAAGCAGATGAACCACATTATCGATCCCACATGCGCTGACATCTCATACATCTTATCGATTGCTAAAGCTACTGGTCCCGCATTGTACCCCTGGTTTTGGGAGACCTTAATCCCTATGCTGGGCGAGACTGCCGTAATAGCAGTCACCGCCATCCGGTAAGCAGATTCTACTTACACACTTCATGGTGGATCATCTACTGGCACTTTTGTCACATCTTTCCTGGATGGGTGCTTTTTATCTACCTGTGGATTTAACATATCTTTTTGGACTTTTTTCAAAAATCTTTTTTAGCTCACATGCATTTGCGATTTATGCTTTTTTGTTTATCATTGTTTGATTTGACAATTTATGTTCACTGATTGATGTTATTGTCACTTGTTGGGATTTCACTTTTTCTTATATTATATATGTATTTTTAGCGCTGCACTTTGCTGTTTACCATACTTTTAGGAGTCAGATACTGGACTTTTTAGGGTGCTGGCAGCTTTTTTTCTCCCATATTTTTTTGCCTTTTGAGATCCGAGCGCAGCTTTTACCCTGTTTTGGGTTTTCTATATATCTGGTTTCTTTTTGCCTGAAATTTTTCTTCCTGACTCTTTTGATTTTTCAATTGACAGATTTTGAGTGGAAGGTGGTATACAGCCACCCACTCAACATACTGGGAAGAGACAGAAATTCATACAGTGTATAACCAGCTTAAACTAAACTGCAGCCACTTTCTAAAATGTTTTGTAATACTAGGTGTTAAATCCAACGAGGTGCATACCTTGCACCGTGCTGCGGCCAGTGCATTGCTGTATAATGATTAGTCAAAGCATGCACCTGACCTGCATGCTTTGGCCAATCACAGTGCCCTCTGCTAAGAGAGCCATAATTGGCCAAAGGCAGGGTGCCTTTGGCCAATCATGGCTCAGGGGGACTAAGTCCACGCTCCACACTTTATAAGGCTGCTTACACAGCGGCCGTGTGTAGTGTTGCTGGTGTGGACAGAGAGATAGCTTGATTTAGATTAAGCAAGCAGGTTATTTAGTTATAGTTTAGTTATATATATATATATATATATATATATATATATATATATATATATATATATACACTCTGCATTTCGCATAGACTATATATTCAGTGTTTACGCTATATTCAGTCAGCGCAGGCAGTGTATGTATATATATATATATATATATATATATATATATATAGTCTGCATCCTGTGTAGCCTATATCTACAGTGCATTCTGTGGTGTACTGTTCCTAATACACATCAGGCGGTGTACACAGTATCTAATACAGTGTGTACAGTGTCTACTACACTTCTGGTGGTGTATACAGTATAAAATAGTGCAGCCGTAGTACAGTTGCTAATACAGTGCAGGCTGTGTACACAGTATCTAATACAGTGTGTACAGTTTCTACTACACTTCTGGTGGTGTACACAGTACACAATATAGTGCAGCCGTAGTGTAAGTGCTAATACACTTCAGGCGGTGTACACAGTTTCTAATACAGTGTGTACAGTGTCTACTACATTTCTGGTGGTGTATACAGTATAAAATAGTGCAGCCGCTCTACAGTTTCTAATACAGTGCAAGCGGTGTACACAGTATCTAATACAGTGTGTAAAGTTTCTACTACACTACTGGTGGTGTACACAGTACACAATACAGTGCAGCCGTAGTGCAGTTGCTAATACAGTGCAGGCGGTGTACACAGTATCTAATACAGTGTGTACAGTTTCTACTACACAGCACACAATACAGTGCAGCCGTAGTGCAGTTGCTAATACAGTGCAGGTGGTGTACACAGTCTCTAATACAGTGTGTACAGTTTCTACTACACTTCTGGTGGTGTACACAGTATCTAATACAGTGTAGTGTGGTGTTGCAAAACTAAATATACATCATGTCCGGAAGGCCACCAAGGAGAGGCAGACGCTCACAGGCCACTAAAAGAGGGCAAGCAGCCTCTGCGTCTACAGTCAACAGTGCTGGTCGTGGACATGGTGCATCCTCTACAGGTGGCAGTGGGGCATGCCTGTCCTTTTTTTCAGCTGCTGGCTTTGTTATTGAGCCAGAACATGCAGAAGAGTTGGTGGAGTGGATAACAAAGCCGCCCTCATCCTCCTCATCCTCTGTCACCCAGGCTCAGAGTAGTTTGCCTTCCAGCGCAGCTGCCAAAGCGGCCTATTCCACCGGCTCCATGTCCACAGTCACTCCTTCCGTAGCCTCATGCATCATGCATGGAGGATTCCCCAGAAATATTCGACCACAGTCTGGGGTATATGCTGCTGGAGGATGCGCAGCGATTTGAAGGCTCTGATTTTGGTTCCCAGGTTGAGGAAGGGAGTAACGTGAGCCTAGAGAGAGGGGGTGCCCAAGAAGGACAAGAAACTGGCAGTCATGTTCCCCCAGCTGCAGTATACTGCCAGGTTTGCTCCAGTGATGAGGAGGGAGGGGATGATGAGGTCACTGACTGTACTTGGGTGCCTGAGAGGAGGAGGAGGCACAACTCCAATGAGGCAGGATGCTCTCTAGGGGGCAGCTTAAGGGCAGCCACCCTATTGCATCACACCACAGAGCTCCACGGGTGCAGGGCACTGCTGACTTCCTGCTGACTTTTGAAAGTTCCTTGGTGTGGGCCTTTTTCGACACGTGTACAGCTCGCACCATTGCTGTTTGCAACCTATGTCTGAAGCGGATCAAGCGTGGCCAGAATAGCAGCTGCTTGGGCACCACGTGCTTGACCAGACATATGACGACCTGCCATGCAGTCCATTGGCAAAAGCACTTGAAAGACCCACATCAAAGAAAAAGGAGGACTTCTCCTTGCTCCTCATCTGGGATCTCCAACCCTACTATACCTCCAGTCCTCTCAAAAACCTGCACTGAGAGGAATGAAGGTATAGCAATGGGTGTCCCAAGTACTTGCAGCCAATCTGCTAGCAGTACACCACCAATTGATTTTAGCAGGCAAATTTCCCTACCCTAGTTGCTGAACCGTAAAATGAAATTCGCTCCCAGCCATCCAGATGCTCAGCATCTAAAGGCTAGCTTGGCTAAATTGCTAGCACTGCAACTGCTGCCTTTTCAGCTGGTAGACTCTGCCCTCTTTTGTGAATTTGTGGAATGTGCTGTACCTCAGTGGCAGGTTCCAAAACACCATTTCTTTTCACGGAAGGCCATTCCGGCTCTCTACCGGCATGTGGAAGGTAATGTTTTTGCCTTATTGGACAGGGCGGTCAGCAGTAAGGTGCATATTATCGCTGACTCATGCTCCAGCAGGCATGGGCAGGGATGTTACCTTTCCTTCACGGTGCACTGGGTAACTCTGCTGGCAGCTGGGAAGGATGCAGGACAGGGTTCAGTATTGTTGGAGCTTGTTCCGCCACCGTGCCTCCAAAATGCTTGTGGTGATTTTGCCACATCTCTCTCCTCCACCCCCTCCTCTTCTTCTTCCTCTATCGCCTCTTCTGCAGATTTGACCTCTGAACTAGCAGCGCTATGTAAGCGTTCAAGGGGCTATGCAAGCAGTCAGGCTAAAAGATGCCATGCGGTGCTTGGGTTGGTCTGCCTAGGGGACAGGAGCCACACTGGAGCAGAGATTCTGTCAGCTCTGCAGGGGTAGGCTCAGAGGTGGTTGACGCATGCCAGCTTCAGCCAGGAATGGTTGTATGCACCAACCTTCTTTCCCCCTCTGACAGGGACACTTGACCCCTGTTCCATGTTTGGCACATGTCCTGAATTTGGTGGTGCAGCAGTTCTTGAGCAGGTACCCAGGCTTACAGGATCTCCTGAGGCAGGCCAGAAAAGTCTGTGGTCATTTCCGCCGGTCATACAACGCCAGTGCTCGGCTGGCTGACATTCAAAGGGAATGCAACCTGCTCACCAACCTCCTCATTTGTGACAAGCCCACCAGGTGGAACTCAACGTTGGCAATGCTGCTGTGGCTGCCTACAGAGCAGAGGGCCATTAATGAGTACCTATGCGAGTATGGCACCAGGACAGGGTCAGGGGAACTTGGCTTCTTTTCGCCATGCCAGTGGCTACTGATCAAGGATGCATGCACTGTCCTGTCACCATTTGAGGAAGCCACAAGGATGGTGAGCAGCGACAATGCATGCATTAGTGAGATTGTCCCTCTAGTCTTCCTGCTGGAGCACACACTTCATGGAATCATGGACAGGGCACTTGAGGCAGAACAGCAGGAGGAAGAGGAGGACTTCCTTACCTCTCAAGGCCCCCTTTATCCAGATAGCATTACTGCGGGCCCACCAAACACACAGGAAGAAAAGGAGGAGGAGGATTGTGTCAGCATGGATGTAGGGAATAACACTCAGCAGCAGTCTTCAAGGGATGGTTTTCAGTACCCAGAAACCCAAGGAGTTGTACGTGGCTGGGAGGAGGTAGTGACGGATGATGTGATCCTTAGTGACCCAGAGGACTCAGAATCGAATGCCTCTGCAAACTTGCACTTCATGGCCTCCGTGATTCTGCAAAGCCTGCAAAAGGACAATAGGATTCATGGTATCAAGGAGAGGGATCATTACTGGCTGGCAACCCTTCTTGATCCACATTACAAGGGTAAGGTCGCAAAACTCATCCTGCCTTCGCAGAGGGAGCAGAGAATAAAACATCTTCAGGAGGCCTTGAAGAAAGGTTTTACAACGCATTTCCAGACCCTGTGAGGTTACAATTTCCTGGTGCTGGACAACGTGTTGCTGAGGCTTCGTGCACTCAGATGAAGAGCGGTGGAGAAGGTGACCGGATGACCGATGCCTTTAAACAATTTTTCAGCCCTTAGCGCCAAGTTCTGATTGGTTCAAGCAACTATCGCCAGCATCTGCATTACATGGTGCAGGAATATCTAGGGGCAAGAGTAGACTTGGAGACCTTTCCAACAGAGCATCCACTGGTTGAGCACCTGATGCTGATGTAACTGATTGAATTTTCTATGGATGTGGGATCCCTTGAAGACTGCCTATGCTGACTATCCTATTCCTCCTCAATCATGATTATGCTAGCTTCCAACAATATTTTTGGTTTAGGGCACCACCACCACCACCACCCAAGGCCCAATTTTTCTGCTCCTGTTTAACAGGTGCATGTAATTACAATTTTTGATCTAATATTTCACAGCAGGGCCCGTTCCTGTGCCCAACAAGAGTATCTGTGAGGGGTTGCAGTGTTGTGGCACCACCACCACCCAAGGCCCAATTTTTCTGCCCCTGTTTAACACAGGCATGTAATTGCAATTTTTGATATAATATTTCAATGCAGGGCCCGTTCCTGTGCCCAACAAGAGTATCTGTGAGGGGATACAGTGTTGTGGCACCACCACCACCAAAGGCCCAATTTTTCTGCCCCTGTTTAACTGGGGCATGTAATTACAATTTTTGATACAGCATTTCACAGCAGGGCCCGTTCCTGCGCCCACCAAGAGTAACTGTGAGGGCTTACAGTGCTCTGGTACCACCAACACCTTAGGCCCAATTTTCTGCAGAGTATATAGGGCAGGCCATATAGTATATATACTGCTGTTCAGAGTATATAGTGCCTGGGTGACCCCCACGCCATTTTTTTTTAATTTGGGTGAGGGGTTCCCCTTAATATCCATACCAGAGCCAGAGGGCCTGGTAATGGGGGGAGGGGGCTATGCCATTTTTTTCAATGATTTTCATCTATATTGCCGGGACCCTACAATACATTACAGGACAAGAAGTTTTACATTAAATTTTTTCCTTTAGAAATGTAATTTTGCTGTGGTATTGTTCTAAACATGGGAAAAATGCGCTACTTTGCAGGCATACTAAGGACACCCCCCAGGCACGATATTTAAAGGAATATTTCATTTTTATTCTTTCGCTTTAAGCATTATTAAGATCACTTCTCCCGAAAAAACAGACGTTTTTCAAACTTTTTTTTGCATTGATACATGTCCCCTGGGGCAGGACCCAGGTCCCCAAACACTTTTTATGGCAATAACTTGCATATAAGCCTTTAAAATTAGCACTTTTGATTTTTCACGTTCGTGTCCCATAGACTTTAACGGTGTTTGAGCAAATTTTTTGCCTGTTCGCATGTTCTGCTGTGAACCGAACTGGGGGTTATTCGGCTTATCCCTAGCTGTGATCAATGCATTGGCACTGCTTCCATCCTACCACACACTATTGGTTATGTTCTGAAGCAGCTACTGGTGTGAGCAAGCCCTTAATCTCCAAGGAGCCAAAGCCCTGTGGACATCCAGCCAGCATGGTCCATATGAGGGAATGGAGACTAATATATGAGGGAATAGAAGGCCTTTCATCAGGGTTTCTCAACCAGGATACCATGGAACCCTAGGGTTCCTACAGAGGTTGCAAGGGGTTCCTTGAGACATGAGCAGTTTGTGTGTCTCAGATAAGTTCCCCCTGACACTAGAGCTTTTTAGCTATCTATAAGGAGGTAATTCTTCCCAATGATCACAAGTGTAAGGAACATACTTCCCACTGACCATCACACTAATGTATCATGAGTTGTAGATACAGTAATTTTTTTAGCAAGGGTTCCCTGAGACCATAATGTTATTTCAAGTGTTCTTCTGTGTTGAAAAGGTTGAGAAAAGCTGGCTTAACGCATCTGGTGCTTCAGAACATATGCTATTTGGGGTATCCTGGTTGATGCCTTACACTCCTTCCCATATGTAATAAAGTAAATAAAGCGGTTTACAGTTTATACTAACCGAAGTGACTGGTGCTCATCCTTTATAACACCCTAAGGAAAGAACCACACATGAGATGATGTGTTTAGGACCTTATTGCCAAGTAAGTGTGCTTAGAACATCCGCAATGTAAGCAGTTAGTCAACTGAAGGTCAATACACAAGTATTTTACTTAATATAAAAAAGGCAATTGTTAATAATACAAAGTTAGCAAATTATTTACCATTCAGCTAGGGTTTACATCTAATTTAAACATTTCTAGATGGGATATGATAAATCTGTACACAAGGCAGGAAAATCATTTATTTCCATAATTTAAAAATTACCAAGGAGAGAAAAGAAAATGTAATAGTTCTGAAAGAACAGTATAATATTTGAAATTTTGGCATGAATGTGGATATGCAGAAAGCTAGCCAGAGCTGATAAGTGAAAACAGTACAGAACATCATTAATTTATTTGCTACTATGCCTATTCTTTGAACTTAGATTCGAAAATAACGTGCGATCTGTTCATAACAAAAAACAATTACTTACAGTTCTGTCAGGTTGGGAAGTCTGGCAAAGGCAAAACTGTTAATTCTTTCCAGTGAATCACTTTGGTAGATCGATCTGTATTGCAAAGAGAAAACCCAAGAAAATAGAGTTTTGAGAACGTTCCTGTTCCTTTTACTGCATTAAAGTTATAAGCTCTTATAGCTAAAAGGGAAAGACAACCAAACAGCTCAGCACACAACTAAAACACATATAAAGCACATGTTTAAAATGTGTAAATCCACATACCTATGGTGAGCTGTGTGGCTGTAAAGTATTATTATTATTGAGGATGTATATAGCGCTAACAGTTCGTAGAGCACTTTACAACATGACGGTAGACAGTACAGTTACAATACAGAATTAACAGAATTCAATACAGGAGGAATCAGAGAGTCCTACTCAATAAAGCTTACAATCCAAAAGGGAGTGTCAAGTGATACAAAAGGTAGTAATTGTGGGGGATGAGCAGATTGAGAAAATAAAAGTACAGTTGTTAGGTGGGGGTGGGATAGGCTTCTCTGAAGAGAAGGGTTTTTGGGGATTGCCTAAAAGTGGATAGAGTGGGAGATAGTTGTAAAGATTGGGGTAGGGAGTTCCATAGGTTGGGAGAGGCTCAGAAGAAGTCCTGGAGGCGAGCATGAGGCAGGAAGTGACAAGGGAGCTAGAGAGCAGGAGGTCTTGGGAGGAACAAGGAGAACAATTCGGTTGGTATTTTGGGACTAGGTTAGTAATGTAGCTCGGGCAGAGTTGTGGATGGCTTTGTAAGTTGTTGTTAGTAATTTGAATTAAATTAGTTGGGTGAGCGGAAGCCAGTGTAGGGATTGACAGAGAGAGGAAGCAGACACAAGGTACGGTGGATGAGTCTGGCAGCAGCATTCATGATGAACTGAAGGGGGGATAGCCTATGTAAAGGTAATCCAATGAGGAGGGAGTTACAGAAGCTGAGATGAGATATAACCAGGGAATGAAGTAGGAGCTTTGTAGTGTCATTGGAAGAGGTGTATTTTGGAGATGTTGCAAAGGTTGAGGTGGCAAACTTTGGACAGTGATTGCATGTGGGGTTGAAAGGAGAGTTCACAGTCCAGGATTACACCTAGCACCCTGGCATGCCGGGACAAACTGATAGTTTTAGCATCAATCTTAACAGTAGGACACCTTTTCTAACCTTTTTTTTCTGTAGCCTTTTTACTTCTTGCTCCACTAGTGAATACATCCACAATGGTGACACACACCATCAGCTTTGTTTCTCTTATAAGCCCAACTAAGTCCCTGTCCATCAGCTTATAGTGCAGACATCCTCACTGTACAACACCACATTTTTCCTTTCAGCTAGTATGTGGCAACAGGTGAAGGATATTACATATACCAGACCTGAAGGACCCCACGCCATTTTTGTTTTAATTTTGGTGCAGGATTCCCCTTTAAGTCCATACCAGACCTAAAGGGCCTGGTATAGATTTTGGGGGGGACCCCATGCCATTTAAAAAAAACATTTGGTGCAGGGTTCCCCTGAACCACTTCAATACACTATATTATATATACTACACTGCCTAAATATAGATTCACTGAATATCTAATCTACACTAAATGCAGAGTATATACTAGGCTGTATATATATATATATATATATATATATATATATATATATATATATATATATCAAATACGATGCCTGTACTGACTGAATATAGATTTTACACTGAATATTCATTCATTACACTATGTACGGCTGCTGTGAAAGCAGCAGCTTTATATAGTGTGGGGCGTGGACTTAGCCCCCTGAGCCATGATTGGCCAAAGGCATCCTGCCTTTTGACAATTATGTCTCTCTCAGCGGAGCGCACTGTGATTGGCCAAAGCATGCAGGTCAGGTGCATGCTTTGGCCAATCATAAGATGCCAATGCACTGAGATTTCGCAGTGCATTTTGGGGCATTCCGCAGCGCTCTAATTTGCCACGAATGCTCCATAATGTTCTAAATTCGGCGAACGCCCAATTTTCGAGTCGAACTTACGTGCGACACGAACATCAGGCTCATCCCCACTGCCTAATTATGCAAGGCCAGAACTTCAGTATTACTGTAGTGAGCACAGAAATGTTGTGCTACAAATACCAAAAATAATTTATCCTCAATACCCTTTCTAGCTCCCTATTTTGCACATTGTTTTTTTGAGGGATTGATATAAAAACCTAAGCAAAATGGTAGCATAACTTCAGCAAAAGATGTGATCTTAGTAGCTCCAACATGTTCACTAAACCATAAATTGTAGCAGGACGTGGATCCTGCCTGCAACACTACTTTTACTAAGGTCCTAAGCCCTAGTTCTCTCCAGAAATCCTTCCACGTCTACACAAATTCTGGAGATCTAAACACCTTTACCACTGAGTGACTTGTAAGAGCAGGTTCTTCTACAGGTTATAGTTTTAAAAAATTGTGTAAAGCTTTGTTTGTTAGTTTATCCTACTGGGGTTCTCCTTAAATCGTCATTAAGAACACTGTCACACGTTTTAGTGTTACCAAACAACCGTGAAAACAGTGATACAAAATGTGGCAGCAGATGACAATAAATCAGGTGAAGTAAGGAATTTTGGCTTTACAGAAAGAAGGGAGAGGCTGTCTGGCACATGAATGCCAATTCCGCTCTTTGGGAAGGTCATATAAATGCACAATCCATCAAACACAAACAGGTGATTGTTAAAGTGGAGCTTTGCCCATAACAGTTTGATAACAGTAAATGTTCATTGACAAAACATACATTCCACATTAATCATTATGCTATCATAATTAGTATGTGCTGCAAGTAGCCTCCAGCATTGCTCCAGTTTCTTCTTTGTGGAGGGGCCACCCAATGATGTCACTAGGTGACCTCTTGCCTTATGACATCATTGACCCAACATTTTTTGTGGGATGGGGGTTGGGTTTTTAAAAATAAAAATAATAATTTTAAAATGCCTGCAATTCTTTTGTATCCATTCCCCGCTGACAGCAGATGAGTCATGGTTGTTAAGGACAAGGTGGCAGCCCACTCTTTAAGCTATTTACTGGTTGTCAAAGTCGTCAGCAGGTGCCAGCTCCTTAACAACCAGCGCTAACTGAATACATCCCTGGAATAACGAATGACTAGACCACTACCTATTCAACAAATGTATTTATTTATTTATTTAGTTTACTGAATTGACTTTAGAGTCAGTTTATGTGGTATTTTCCATGCGTTTTTTACTAGTGCATTAAATACCGCATAAACTTACATTTTGAATATTGCGTAAGAAAATTGAAAAAAAATGTGTCATGTGATACAATTATCTCATGTGAGGTTCTTGAGTGAACTGAGCCCGTGTTCACCAGGGTATTGAGCTCCTTTTGTCTAACTAGAACCTTTCCCTAACAAACTCTACTGAGCATACACCGAACGATTTCACTATTTATGTCATGAAAAGTAATATTAAAGGGAAGCTATGTAATGTATTCCAAGATGCAGATACCGTAGATATCATTGTACTTTCAAGCTTACAAAAAACCTTCCCCACTTCTATTTCTATCCTGCTAAAGACATACCTGCCTGACACCACTAGAAAGAGCTCTGAATAATAGGATTTTTAAAACAGCTTACCTGTAAAATCCATTTCTTTGAAGTACATCACGGAACACAGAGCCATAGTAGTTACTATGCGGGTTATAGGCCACCTTCAGGTGATGGACACTGGCACACCCTGATGCAGCGTACACATGACCGGACTTTACCTCATACTTGGTTCGGCGGACCGGAGTCCATCGGACAATTCGATTGTGTGTGGGCTCCAGCGGACTTTTTTTCCCCAAAAGTTTGACGGACCTAGAATGGAAACATGTTTCAAATCTTTTCGACAGACTCGAGACCGGTCGAAAAGTCTGCTCGTCTGTATGCTAGTCCGACGGACAAAAACCGACGCTAGGGCAGCTATTGGCTACTGGCTATAAACGTCCTTGTTTAAGTCCAGTCGTACGTCATCACGTACAAATCCGTCGGACTTTGGTTGATCGTGTGTAGGCAAGGCTGTTCATTCGGAAAGTCCGTCGTAAAGTCCGTCGAAAAGTCCGCAGGACAAAGTCTGCAGTGAAGTCTGCTCGTGTGTACGCAGCATAAGACAAGAAGTCCACTACCTATATAACCTTTCCCACTACTGGGAGTACCTCAGTTTTGTAGCAAAGCAATACACGTGTATACCAAAAAGAAGGGAGGGACCTCTGTGTCCCATGATGTATTTCAAAGAAAAGGATTTTACAGGTAAGCTGTTTTAAAAATCCTATTTTCTTATCATACATCACGGGACACAGAGCCATAGTAGTTACTATGTGGGATGTCCCATAGCATGCCAACTGAAGGGAGGGAGACACAACAAAAGAAGGGCACCATGAGACCAGAGGACTTATACTGCTGCCTGCAGTACACTGCGCCAAAAGGCGATATCCTCATGACCTTTTACATCTACTTGATAGAATCTGGTAAATGTATGGACTGAAGACCAAGTTGCGGCCTTGCAGATTTGAGCCATGGAGGCTTGGCGATGCACTGCCCAGGAAGTACTAACAGCCCTGGTGGAGTGCGCTTTAATATGAAAATTTTCCTCTTTAAACCATAAGCTTGAACAATCACTTGACAAATCCATTTAGAAGTAGTAGATTTTGATGCTGCCTGTCCTCTCTTAGGACCTTCTGGCAACACAAACAAAACATCTGTTTTACGAATCTGAGCAGTCGCCTTCAAGTAGACCTTGACTGCTCTCACCACATCAAGAGAATGTAGTGACCTTTCTTCCTCAGAACGAGGTTCTGGAAATAATGAAGACAGAACAATATCCTGGTTTAAATGAAAACCTGACACTACCTTTGGTAGAAAATTAGGATGAGGACGTAATACAACCTTATCCTTATGAATAATCAAATATGGCTCTTTACAAGAATGAGCAGCCAACTCTGATACTCTTCTTGCAGAAGATTTGGCAACCAAAAAGACTAATTTCCTTGTCAAAAGGACCAAGGCAATATCTCGTATCGGCTCAAAAGGCTGTTTCTGTAACGTCAACAGGATTAAATTCAAGTCCCAAGGGTTCAGGGGTGGCCTAACCGGAGGATTAATCCACCTTACCCCCTGAATAAAGCTACGAGCCAGAGAGTGCGAAGCAAATGGTTGTTGAAAAAATACAGATAAGGTCAACACCTGGCCTTTGATAGTACTCAAGGCCAGCTTAATTTCTTATCCCATCTGCAGAAATTCAAGGATCCTACCTATGACATACTTCCTGGGGTGCCAACCCCTGAATTCACACCAGGAGACATATGCCTTTCAGACTCTATAATATATGACTCTGGAGGCCAGCTTCCTAGCATTAACCAAAGTAGAAACTACTGAACCTGATAGCCCACGGTCTTTCAGAATGTGGGTCTCAATAGCCAAACCATTAAATTTAGCGTTTCTAAGGTAGGATGGAATACCAGACCTTGCGAGAGAAGGTCTGGCCGTGGTGGTAGTGTCCATGGGTCCCCTACTAGCATCATTATGATCTCTGCATACCAAGATCTCCTGGGCCACAAGAATCACCTCCTTCCCTTCCTGCTTGATCCTGCGAAGAAGGAAGGAAGCAACAGAACAGGAAGGAATGCATAGATCAGTGAAAACTGATCCCACAGAAAAACCAAGGCATTTGTTCCGCATGCCAGCGGATCCTTTGTCCTTGACACAAAGTTGTTGATCTTTTTGTTGAACCTGGACACAAACAGATCCACGTCCGGAATTCCCCATCTTTGACATATTGCTAGAAAGATGTCAGGGTGAAGAGACTATTCTCCTGGGAACAACTGTTGGCGACTCAAGTAGTCCGCCTGCCAATTTTCTATTCCTGGAATGAAGACTGCCGATAGGCAAGGAATGTTGTTTTCTGCCCAAGATATGATATGATTCACCTCTCTCTGGGCTGCACGACTTCTCATGCCCCCTTGGTGACATTGTCGGATTGGACCCGGACAGGACAATTCCGTAATCTGAGCGTCCAGGCTTTCAGGGCCAGACGAGCTGCCCGAATCTCTAGAATATTGATGGACAAGGTCATTTCTGATTTGGACCATCTTCCCTGGACAGACGCTTCTTCTAGGACTGCTCCCCAGCCCAGAAGGCTGGCATCTGTTGTTACCACCTTCCAGGTAACTGGTAGAAATGATTTTCCTTTTTGGAGATTCTTGGTTATTAACCACCAACTGGGGCTTTGACGAACTTTTGGGGATAAACGCATTGGGAAGTCTAGAGCTTGGACCTTCTTGTTCCAAGTTGACAGGATACTGTTTTTTTTAGCAGTCTCGAATGAAACTGAGCATAAGGAACGGCTTCGAATGAAGCCACCATCTTTCCCAACAATCTCATGTAAAGTCGAATAGAAGGATTTTTCTTTGCTTTGACCACCTGAATCAGATCCCTTATGGAACTGATCTTTGCCTGGGGCAAAAACACCCTCTTCCGAGCTGTATCTATGATCAGACCCAAGTACTCCAATCTCCTTGATGGTTTTAAAGAGGGTTTCTCTAAGTTGAGAATCCAACCTAGGTACTCCAGGTAGCTGACTGTGGTGACCAAACTTTGGATTAAGCGGTCTACCGACTGATCTATCAAGAATAGATTGTCTAAGTAAGCTAGAATCGTTATACCCTGAGCCCTTAATCTGGCTAAAGGGGAAGCCAAGACCTTTGTAAACACTCGAGGTGCAGTAGCTAGACCGAAAGGCAGAGCTGCAAACTGAAAATGAAGCTCTTCTATCTCAAAGCGTAGATATTTCTGGTGAACGGGAAAAAATAGGTACATGGAGGTAAGCATCCTTGATGTCGATTGACGCTAGCAGTTCTCCACCTTGTAGAATGGAGACCACTGATCGGATTGACTCCATGCAAAAAGAGCGGATATTAAAAAAAAAAACAGTTTAGATCTTTGAGATCCAAAATGGGTCTGACATCCCCGTTTGTTTTTGGCACCGTGAAAAGGTTTGAATAAAACCCTAACCCTCGCTCTTCCATGGGGACCACCGATATCACCTTTTGAGACAAGAGATGGTCCAAAGCCAGAAAGAGAGACTTCTTTTTTTCTGGATCTCTGGGAAAGTTTGATCTGAGAAAACGAGGAGACGGGAACTCTCGGAACTCTAGTTTGTATCCTAGAGATATTGAGGAAGCCACCCATTTGTCTTGACACTGTTCCTGCCAGACCCTTGAGAACTGCAGAAGTCTTCCCACCACTCGAGCGAGTGGTGGGAAGATCGCTTCAGGAAGCATGAGAAGGTATGTGCTCCATACAGCCCCCAGTGGTGACACTTAGGCATGACAACATTTACTAATCAAAGGAGACATTTCATAAGAGAATTAAAAAAACTTCACTTCCCTTTCCCGACGCAGGGTTTTCTGTGGTAAAAAAAACAGACCTAATCTTCTCCCTTCATGGTGGGTTCCATTAACAAACCTTCAGGAGCCGGGCACCCTCGGGAACCCACAATCCTGGATCTGTAATAGCATCCCGCCAGTAAAACTTTATGGCCTTAATACCAAAAGTACTGGATCCCGGGATCCAGCTCTCTAAAAAGAGAAGCGTTTACAGGCAAAACATCGTTTCTTCGGACAGGAGGCCTGGGTACCATTCAATTCGGCCTAAAAGACACTTTGAATGGATCCGGCTGCATAGCTAGCCCCAGCAAGGATTGCTCCAGTGGAGCTCAGCACAGCACATCTTCACTCGTGACCAACACCTTAGACACTGGCGAAAAAACTGAGGTACTCCCAGTAGTAAGAGGGGTTATATAGGGAGTGGACTTCTTGTCTTAGGGTGTTCCAGTGTCCATCACCTGAAGGTGGCCTATAACCCACATAATAACTACTATGGTTCTGTGTCCCATGATGTACAATAAGAAATATGGGAGACAGCCTGACCTTTAAGTTCATATGAAGCCAAAACCTTTAGGTTTGGATATCATATGAAATGGTTACAAAACCAGTCAGTTTTCTTTTTTCCTTTCCTTTCCATGTTGGGGTTATTTTCCTTTATTTCCTTCCACAGAAATACAACAGGAAGTGGGTGATAACCTTTCCAAAGTGAAGGGATAATCCCTCTTAGATCCTCGTAGTCCTCTTTGTAGTCTTTGAAATTTCACTTTCTGCTCCAGGAAAAATTACCAGCTCAAAAAAAGAATCTCCCCATGGGGACCCACACAGCAATTAAAGAGGAGTTTTGCCCCCCCACGAAAAAAATGAAAAGTCAGCAGCTACAAATACTGTAGCTGCTGACTTTTAATATAGGACACTTACCTGTCCAGGGATCCCACAATGCCGTCACTCCAGCTGATTTTTGGATCGGCTTTCGGGTGCTGTCGCCACCATTGTTGGTAAGGGAAACCAGCAGTGAAATCTTTCAGTTTCACAGCCGGTTCCCTACTGCACATGTGCGCTGCTATTTCTAAATGGTGGAGGAAGAAGGATAAACAAAAAACCCAGAATTTTGAAAAAAAAAATTTTTTTTGACTTTCTGCTCTAAAACATATGCAATAAAAAATGTAAAAAATCTAATTGTGTCATCAATTTAGGCCAATATGTATTCTGCTACATATTTTTGGTTAAAAAAAATCCCAATATTAATTGGTTTGCGCAAAAATTATATAGGATATTTTTCTGGAATTTTTATATATTTATTTTTTTAAGTAGTAATGGCGGTGTGTTTTTGTGTTTTTGATTTTTTGAGCTATCAACAAAGTTCGATCGACAATTTTGAAAAAAAAAAAAAATATATTTAACTTTCTGCTATAAAACATCTCCAATAGAAAAATGTAAAAAATCTAATTTCTTCATAAATTTAAGCGAATATGTATTCTGCTACATATTTTTGTAAAAAAATCCCAATAAACGTATATTGATTGGTTTGCACAAAAGTTATAGCGTCTACAAACTTCGGGATATATTTATTTATTTTTAATTTTTTTACTAGTAATGGCGGCAATCATCGACTTATAGTGCAATATTACAGCGGACAAATCGGACACCCAACTGATTTTGATACTTTTTGGGGACCAGTGACACTAATACAGTGATCAGTGCTAAAAATATTCACTTCCACTGTACTAAAGACACTGGCTGGGAAGGGGTTAACACCAGGGCCAATTAAAGGGTTAACTGTGTGCCTAGCTAATGTTTCAGTGTAGTGGGGGAGGAGCTTTTACTAGTGGAAGCCATAAATTGCTTTGCAGGAATACATGATCAATGCCTTCTGTACTGACAGAACGGCATTCTGCCTTGTTTACATAGGCAGACTGCCTTTCTGTCTGTGTACCGAACGATCAGCGGGTGCCGGCGGACATAGGGTCCGTGGGACCCACTGATCAGCTGCCTCTGTGTAAAATCACAGTGGGAGCAAGCTGCTGCTCACTAGCACTTGTGCCCGATACTCGGAAGTGCAAAATCAGGTATATCTATGTGATTCTGCAGAGTGCAGCCGCCCTGTAAATCTGCTATGGGGCGGTCGGCAAGCTAATAGTTAATAATTTTGTTTGACTATATTCGTTATGTTAGAATGATTTGTTTTCTGAATTTGTTTTGTATATTGGATTCGTTTTGTATATTCTTTATTTTCAAATCAATTCGAAATTCGATTTTCAGAAGACATTTGTTCTATTCTATTTTTTCAATTCCTTTATTTTCTATTCTATTCTATTCTATTCTTTTATTTAGCAGTAAATGTACTATGGGGCAGTTGGCAAGTGGTTAAATCACATTGCTAATTGCATATTGTACTTATTTGTAGTCTAAATACTGAAATTTGCACTTAAAACTGTAATTGTTTTAACCTTTGGAAATGCCAATAAACATTTGGCTGTGCCAGTAAATTTTGGGCGTGGTGTCAGTTTCAATCCGGTAGGTTGGCAACACTGGTAAGTGCTGAGGTCTGCAGCACTATATGCTTTTTTAAAAATTAGGCTTTAATGACAATTTAAGCTACTGTATCTTGTTCCAATTTGGCCACATACTGTATACTCAGATTCTAAATTTACTATTTCAGGGACCCCTGCAGTAGTCCAGTTCCAATTGTATGCATTGGGATGAACATACCGAGTGCTAATGACACAGCAAAACAAAGATCACATATTAACAGAAAGACAACCAATCAATTTATAGAAAAAAGCGGGCCTTATTGTGCTTGACATGGAGATGCAAAGGTCAAGCACACTGCTCGGCGGTGTTCATTCTGACATATTACTATTATTACGGAGGAGCTTTTTCTTTACAGACTGGATAATCAACACAGCATGTACTTTTTCATGTAATAACAGATGTAGAACATTGATGTTTGCACTGTGAATGTTAGGAAAGGTCACACTTTGAAAATGTTAACTGAGCAATATGTACTGAATTCCTTACATTGTTGGACATTTCTATTCTCGAAAACTGTGTGATATTCTTTAAAGTATCTAAGTAAAACTTTCCAATCAATCACCACACCTCCACTAACAAGTAGGAGATATAGACTTGTAAATCCAGCAGCCACCTATAATAGCTACATGAAAAAAAAAACATTTACTGTTTTTTATTAAAACAAATTAGGCCACCCATCATCCAGAAGGTCAAAGAGAACTGAGATAGTACTGTGTATAAATTGGCACAAAGAGAATACAATATATTTTGGCATTACTGAGCTATGTGCAGTGATCTTGGTGGGCAAGTCTTCTCCTAACTCATAGTCCACCTGAGAAGTCTGATAGCCTTGACATGTTTACTCTGTATACTGATGACAGTGTAAATATTTCTGTCTGAGAAAAGTTACTTCAATCTCTGACATCATTGACATTGGCTCCGTGTGCGCTGGAACAGGATAGAAATGTGAAGCTTGCCATAATAAAGTATTATAGTGCTTGAATGGCAGTATCTTACTGTATGCCGCTACCATGTATAATTCACAGTACAAAGTGAAAAACTTTTAACCGCTTGGCTGGCAAAAGACCAGAGCACTTTTTGCGATTCGGCACTGCGTCGCTTTAACTGACAATTGCGCAGTCGTGCGACGTGGCTCCCAAACAAAATTGACGTCCTTTTTTCCCCACAAAGAGAGCTTTCTTTTGGTGGTATTTGATCACCTCTGCGGTTTTTATTTTTTGCGCTGTAAACAAAAAATTAGCGACAATTTTGAAAAAAATGTATTATTTTTAACTTTTTGCTATAATAAATATCCCCAAAAAATATATAAAAATTTTTTTTTTCCTCAGTTTAGGCCGATACATATTCATCTACATATTTTTGGGAAAAAAAATCGCAATAAGCGTTTATTGATTGGTTTGCGCAAACGTTATAGCGTCGACAAAATAGGGCATAGTTTTATGGCATTTTTATTAATATTTTTTTTTTTTTACTAGTAATGGCGGCGATCAGCGATTTTTAACGTGACTGCGACATTATGGCGGACAGATCGGACACTTTTGGCGCTATTTTGGAAACATTCACATTTATACAGCGAGCAGTGCGATTAAAAATGCATTGATTACTGTGTAAATGTGACTGGCAGTGAAGGGGTTAACCACTAGGTGGCGCTGTAGGGGTTACCGTATATACTCGAGTATAAGCCGACCCGAATATAAGCCGAGGCACCTAATTTTACCACAAAAAACTGGGAAAACTTATTGACTTGAGTATAAGCTTAGGGTGAGAAATGCGCAGCTACTGTAAGTGGAAAAGAGGGGCAACAATGCCCATTTGCATGCCTCACTGTGCCCATTTGCAGCCATAGGTCCCCCGAACATCAAACTCGGTAGTTAAGGGTTCCTAGATGCCCCCTAGCTGCAGTCAAAATTTGGGGTCTCTGGACCCAAAGGGTCTCGAAATGACATTGCTGCAGATGGACACAGTTGACCGAATTTGGGGCCCCGTATCTCAGGGTCACTTTGTGCTAGGAACCCCAAATTTGGTGTGCAAACCCAGTGGAACTAGCACTACAACATATCCAAAGCTGATGTTCCTAGCACCAAGTGGCCCCAAGATCGGATCTGAAAATTTCAAGCACTTTTCTGCATCAGAGAATGACATTTTCCGAACCAACTTTGGGGCCCCGTATCTCGGGGCCCCTTGGATATGTTGTAGTGCTAGTTTAACTGGGTTTGCACACCAAATTTGTGGTTCCTAGCACCAAGTGGCCCCCCGAGATACGGGGTCCCCAAAATCAATTCAGAAAATGTCATTCTCTGTTGCAGAAAAGTGCTTGACATTTTCTGAAACAACTTTGGGGACCCGTATCTAGCTAGTATAAGCTGAGGGGGGCATTTTCAGCACAAAAAAAATGAAAAACTCGGCTTATACATGAGTATATACGGTAAGTGTGTCCTAGCGAGTAATTCTAACTGTGGGGGGGGCTATGTGTGACATGACACTGATCACCGCTCCCCATTACAGGGAGCTGTGATCAGTGTCAATAGGCAGAATGGGGAAATGCTTGTTTACATCAGCATTTCCCTGTTCTTCCTCTCCATGAGACGATCGCAGGTATTCCGGCGGATATTGAGTCCGCAGGACCCACAATCACACTCACGGAGCTCATGGCACGCGCCCGCAAACCGCTTCTTAAAGGGCAACGTACAGGTACGTTAAAATATGCCTGTACGTGCCCTTCTGCCGACGTATATGGGCGTGCGCCAGTCGGCAAGTGGTTAAGGGCAACAATAAGCTACTGCTAAGAAATAATCCTATTTTTATAGGTTGTGTACATTTTAAATGATGGATACAAAGTCCAGTAAAATGCGTCCCTCAATGAGATTTGCACATTTTTTGAATCAGCTGTACAATGGCAGTATCTTATGTTGGTCAAATGGTCAGAGATTGCAAGACGTGATACAAGAGATGGTCAGAGACTGTGAATATAACACAAAAGATGGTCAGAGATTGCTGGCATGATACAAGAGATGATCAGAGACTCTGGACATAGAAAAAGAGATGGTCAGATGGTCAGAGATTGCAAGACATGATACAAGAGATAGTATATAAAGGATGCTCTCGCGCTATCACTATATGCAATGCACAAATAACAGCCGCAAACACCGATGAGTTAAATCCGTAGCAGTGAAGAGGAATAAATATGAAAGAGTGAAGTAAACTTACAAGGTTAGAGGAAAAAATAAAACAAAGAAATTGGGACTTTAAATGAGGTTAGACAGGGCCATTCAATACCCCTCCTGCATCCCGGGCAATTGTACATAATAGAGAAAAGGATTGGCGGGACTTTGCACGAAGCACACGGGAGCAACAAAAAAATTAATTGAATAAAATTGCTTTTAATTGGTTCAAATTATCATAAATTTTCATATCAAAACATTGAATGCATTGTGCTATATATAAATAACTGTATATTGTATTACAATTCATTAGAACCAAATATTGCACATGAATAAACGTTCCAACAAGGAATTAGTATAGATTATGGAATACATGAAATGAATGAGACATGATTATATGGATGAGAATAACTAAACAAATTACATCAATAAAAATACCACAAAAATTAGGTTGGAATAAAGAACAAATTGGAATGAAAAGGAACGACCATACAGAGTATTTCATAAATGTATACACATTGGTTGTTGTTAGCTCTACGCATTTCAAGGCCTTACAGCCTCTCATCAGGAGCAAAACCTTGGTAATTATCTATGGATAAAGATAACAAAATAAATTATAAAAATAGAATATAAAAATATTCTAGAGAAAATCAAAGGGCCAACCCAGGACATGGAAGATCCTCCCATGAACTGAATTATTCCACGCACTTACATGTGGGTCCTCGCAGTGGCGGTGCGGGCACGGAACTCCAAGACCAGCCAGATAGAGCCCCAACCGGGAGCTGAGGGGACGCAATGCAGCCAGCAAGGCCAAACACGGACAACGTCCCATATGGGTGTGGGTTTGTATAGTGGTGATGTTGAAAGGGGTTGCCACTGCTGTAAGGTAACAGCATGTGTTGAAAATCCTAGTGAACCTCCAATGGCTTAGGTAGGTACTCCCAGAGCTAACCCAGCTGATGGCTCTCTTGGACCGTGGACTCCACCTCCCTCTAAATATCCTTATCTGCTGAGACAGGTGACTCCACAGGGTAGATGTTGTGGCTCTTCTAGGCAAATGTTGTAAACTGGGTGTCCACCCCAGACTTCCTCATGTAGTGTGTAAAAGAAATGAATTTCCCAGATAGTGTAGTACCGTTAGGATTAAAACCCACAAGCGGCGAGCTTGTACTCCCACGTCACTTTGGGTGTACCTGTCGACCAATCCTGAAGTGCATCGTCACGGTCACGTGACTTCATCAGGGGATATGGACTGGCACAAGATGTCCTTCAATACTTAAGTTGGAATGTATGATATGGCGGCCATTTTCACATAGTTTCCAATAAGATACATTATGGCGCCCATTTTACTAGGGACTTGTATATACTTGTAATGGAGCGGGCAATTTTCCCAGGGTCTTATATTTATATGAATAAATGGCGGCCATATTCCCGAAGATAATTAAGGCAATAAAGACTTCTCCAATTCTATTGGAGCGGCCATTTTCCCATGGTCTTGCATATGTAAACAAACGGTGGCCATGTTCCCAGAGGTAGCAGACCCAATGTGCTAATACAAGATCGATAGGCTTAATAAAAAGGGGGGGGGGGGGCACAGCAAGGACTGATTTGCTGAAAAATGGAGACCGATGATTAGAGCCAGGGACATCGGGAATCATGCAGAAATACAGTGAATGCCACAAACACATGGTGTATGCTTAAAATTAAATTATTTACATAAAGCATATAAAATGAATATAATAAAATAGGTAGCCTTAATGACAACCTTAATGTTGGGTAGAGGGGAATACTGTCCTATAATATAACAGATATAAGGTGTAACCATAAAACAATACCAAGGGACCTATATATTGCCCTACAGATATTTAAAGGGGAACCAGCCCAATAAAGTAAAATAGGTTTGCAAGAAATCCAATATAAACAATCAAGACTCGTGTGTAGGTACTAGATTAGTGGGAAAACGTGATGAAACTGGAACAGCTAAGGGATAACACATCCAGAATCACATGTTAAGCTAAGTGCCACACATGGAGGGGGTCAGAGTGCACAGTAGATGCTATTAAAAATCATTAATAAAACAATTCAAATCAAACTCAATATTGAGTCCCTGAGGTGTAAACGTATCCATTAGAAAAATGCATTTGGATTCAAGCTGACTGATTGTTCTGACTTTATGGCTACCACGCCAATGTCTTTTATAGGGTTCGATACCCCAAAATTTTAAATAGGAAGGATCTCTATTATGAACCTTAGCAAAATGTTTAGACACACTTTGTTTATCATATCCTTTCAGAATGTTTTGTATATGTTCTTTGATATGTATTCTTAGTAGTCTTTTTGTACGGTGCCACGTTTGGCACCTTTTGGGGGGGCAGGATACCTGTCTTTCACAGGTATGCTGTCAACAATCCCAGGAGCCTCAGCCGTGGGAATTGACGTCACCGTGGGGCTTCCTCCCTCTCCCTCCTTCTTACCCGGGTCCCAGGCCAGTAGGAGAAAGGAGCGGCGCCTCGCGCATGTGCAGTAGGGTTCCCGGCGTGAAGCCATAAGGCTACACTGCCGCATTCCCTTACTCGCAATGGAGGCGGCAGCACCCAACAGCTGATGGAAACATCAACTACAGTGCCGACATCGCTGGACTCCAGGACAGGTAAGTGTTCAATTATTAAAAGTCAGCAGCTGCAGTATGTGCAGCTGCTGGCTTTTAATTTTTGCAGTGGTGGACGGATCTCCGCTTTAAGACAAATGTCTAGACATTTAATAAGGTACTTTCTTTGTACACATGGTAATGTGGTGAATGTACGAAATCTCCATTTAATGGCCTCACACGCCTGGTGGTGGTGAATAATGGTGTATAGTGACGCCACATCAGCAGTAGACATAATCAAAGGTCCTCCTTCAACTTGAATATTCTCTAGTAGTTGTAACATTTGTTTAGTATTCCTTAGTATAACCTTTTGTTTTCTGAATGGCCGGTTGTAGGTATTATCTATACTGGCCCATTCTTGCAGTAATCAATTCAATGCCCTTGACTATAGGTCTAAGGGGAGGATTGGTTTTGTCCTTTGTATCTTGGGTAGTGAGTATATAATTGGTGTTCGGCAGGCCTCGGATATAAGGAATTTTGCTTCTTTGTTATCAAGTATATTTTTCTTCTGACCTAAATGTACCACTTTTTCCAATTCCTTTCTTCATTTATATATAGGATTGCTCAAAAGGGATGAGCCAGCGGTTCGAATTGAACGTAAGTTCAACTTGAACTTCTGGTGTTCGTTTGTTTTAAAATTAACCGAACAGATGGGGCGTTTGCGAGAAATTTGAGCGCCGCAGAAGGCCCCATAATGCACTACGAGATCGCAGTGCATTGCTGTATGATGATTGACAAAGGCATGCACCTGACCTGCATGCTTTGGCCAATCACAGCGCACTCTGCTGAGAGAGCCATGATTGGCCAAAGGCAGGGTGCCTTTGGCCAATCATGGCTCAGGGGGACTAAGTCCACGGCCCACATGATATAAGGCTGCTTACATAGCGGCCACGTGTAGTGTTGTTGGCGTGGACAGAGAGATAGCTTGAGTCAGGCAGGTTATTCAGTTAGTGGCAGAGTATTTGATATACATGTGTATTTAATATACATATGCAGTCAGTCTAATATATATATATTTTGCACTTAGTATAGACTTTATATTTAGTGTTTACTCTATATTCAGCCAGTGCAGGCAGTGTATTAATATATATATATATATATATATATATATATATATATATATATATATATATATTAGGGTTGTCCCGATACCGATACTAGTATCGGTATCGGCACCGATACCAAGCATTTGCCCAAGTACTTGTACTCGGGCAAATGCTCCCGATGCTTCCCCGATACCTTGACTGTCAGCTGTGATGGACGTGTGGGGGAGTTACAAGCTTCTCCCCCCGCGGCTTTCAGCTGCTTAGTGACATACAGCGGTGATCGGTGCTTGTAATTCCCCCACACGCGATCACCGCTGACTGTCACCTCCTCCTCCTTAGTCCTCCTCCGTTCCTCTGTCCCCCTCCGCTGTCCTGCTCCATTGCTGTGTCCCCCTCCGTTCCTCTGTCCCCCTCCGCTGTCCTGCTCCATTGCTGTGTCCCCCTCCGTTCCTCTGCCCCCCCCCCGCGGTCCTCCTTCTTTGCTCTGTCCCCCTCCGCTGTCCTCCTCCGTTCCTCTGTCCACCTCCCGCTGTCCTTCTTCTTTGCTCTGTCCCCCTCCGCTGTCCCCATGCGTTCCTCTGTCCCCCTCCGCTGTCCCCATGCGTTCCTCTGTCCTCCTCCGCTGTCCCCATCCGTTCCGGCTTTCCGTTGTCCCCCTCTCTCTTCGTCTGTCCCCTCCGTTCTGCTGTCTCTCCGCTGTGTGTATGGAGAGAGTCAGCTGACTCTTTCCATTCACATAACTGAAACATTGTAATCTCCTGTGATTACAATGTGTCAGTTTATGAATGGAGAGAAGCTGCTGTGTTCTCTCCATTCATTCTCAGTGCAGCTGACGCTGCAGAGAAAGGGACTGGGGAATCTCTATCCTCAGTCTATTTCTCTGTCTCAAGGGGGAGATATCAGAGGTCTGTTAAGACCCCTGATATCTCACCAAAGCCCCCCAACAGGGCTGATTTAAAAAAAACAAAAAAACACACACATAATGCAATAATGAATAAAAAAAAAATTGTAAAAAATAATAAATGTAAATGAAAAAAAAACAAAACAAAAACACACACACAGACACCGTTCACTATACCACCACCCCCACCCCACCCGCCCCCCCCCCCCCCTCAAAAAAAAAAAAAAAAAAAAAACCTGTCACGTGACATTAAAAAAAAGTATCGGTAATCGGTATCGGCGAGTACTTGAAAAAAAGTATCGGTACTTGTACTCGGTCCTAAAAAAGTGGTATCGGGACAACCCTAATATATATATATATATATATATATTTTTTTTTTTTTTTTTTACAGTAGGGACGGAAAGTTTTCAGACCCCCTTAAATTTTTCACTCTTTGTTATATTGCAGCCATTTGCTAAAATCATTTAAGTTCATTTTTTTCCTCATTAATGTACACACAGCACCCCATATTGACAGAAAAACACAGAATTGTTGACATTTTTGCAGATTTATTAAAAAAGAAAAACTGAAATATCACATGGTCCTAAGTATTCAGACCCTTTGCTGTGACACTCATATATTTAACTCAGGTGCTGTCCATTTCTTCTGATCATCCTTGAGATGGTTCTACACCTTCATTTGAGTCTAGCTGTGTTTGATTATACTGATTGGACTTTATTAGGAAAGCCACACACCTGTCTATATAAGACCTTACAGCTCACAGTGCATGTCAGAGCAAATGAGAAACATGAGGTCAAAGGAACTGCCTGAAGAGCTCAGAGACAGAATTGTGGCAAGGCACAGATCTGGCCAAGGTTACAAAAAAATTTCTGCTGCACTTAAGGTTCCTAAGAGCACAGTGGCCTTCATAATCCTTAAATTGAAGATTTTTGGGATGACCAGAATCCTTCCTAGAGCCGGCCGTCTGGCCAAACTGAGCTATCGGGGGAGAAGAGCCTTGGTGAGAGAGGTAAAGAAGAACCCAAAGATCACTGTGGCTGAGCTCCAGAGATGCAGTCATGAGATGGGAGAAAATTGTAGAAAGTCAACCATCACTGCAGCCCTCCACCAGTTGGGGCTTTATGGCAGAGTGGCCCGGCAGAAGCCTCTCCTCAGTACATGAAATGGAGTTTGCTAAAAAACACCTGAAGGACTCCAAAATGGTGAGAAATAAGACTCTCTGGTCTGATGAGACCAAGATAGAATTTTTTGGCCCTAATTCTAAGCGGTATGTGTGGAGAAAACCAGGCACTGCTCATCATGTCCAATACAATTCCAACAGTGAAGCATGGTGGTGGCAGCATCATGCTGTGGGGGTGTTTTTAAGCTGCAGGGACAGGACGACTGGTTGCAATCGAGGGAAAGATGAATGCGGCCAATTACAGGGATATCATGGACGAAAACCTTCTCCAGAGTGCTCAGGACATGTGATTCTAAGTGTTTTACCCCTTAGCTGTTCCAGTTTCATCATGTTTCCCCACTAATCTAGTACCTACACATGAGTCATGATCGTTTATATTGGATTTCTTGCAATCCTATTTTACTTTATTTGGCATCCCCTTTAAATATCTGTAGGGCAACATATAGGTCCTTTGGTATTGTTTTATGGCTACACCTTATATCTGTTATATTATAGGACCGTATTCCCAACATTAAGGTTGTCTTTAAGGCTACCTATTTTATGTTATTAATTTGATATGTTTTATGTACATAATCTAATTTTAAGCATACACCACGTGTTTATGGCATTCACTGTATCTCTGCATCTCTCTCTAATTATCAGCAATTCAGTCTTTGCTGGGCCCCCCCCCCCCCGATTTTATTATACCTATCAATCTTGTATTGGCACATTGGGTCTGCTACCACTGGGAACATGGCAATCGTTTGCTTACACATGCGAGACCACGGGAAAATGGCCGCTCCAATAGAATAGAAGAAGTACTTATTGCCTTGGTTATCTTCAGGAATATGGCCGCCGTTTATTCATATATATATATATATATATATATATATGATCTTGGGAAAATGGCCGCTCCATTACAAGTATATACAAGTCCCTAAGAAAATAGCTGCCATAATGTATCTTATTGGAAACTATGTGAAAATGGCCACCATATCATACATTCCAGCTTGAGTATTTAAGGACATCTAGTGTGCCAGTCCATATCCCCTGATGAAGTCAAGTGACTGTGACGATACGCGTCGGGATTGGTCGACAGGCTCACAAGAAAGTGGCGCGGGAGTACGAGCTCACCGCTCGTGGGTTTTAAACTTTTTCTGTTTTTTACCAAAGTGAGTAATATTCAACTGTTTTAATCTAATATATCTATCTTAACTGTACTACACTCTCTAGGAATCTCTTTCTTTTACACACTACATGGGAAAGTCTGGGGTGGACCCCCAGTTTACAACATTTACCTAAAAGTGCCACAACATCTACCCTGTGGAGTCACCTGTCTCAGGAGATAAGGATATTTAGAGGGAGCTGGAGTCCACGGTCCGAGAGAGCCATCAGCTGGGTTAGCTCTGGGAGTACCTACCTAAGCCATTGGAGGTTCACTAGGATTTTCAACACAGGCTGTTACCTTACAGCAGTAAGGTGAGAGGCCAATTAGCACAGAGGTGTCACTGCACTGAAAGAAGAGACACTAGTCACAATTTGGTTGTTTGTTTTGCACGTTTCATCACTCAGCATCTGTTCATCATTATTCATATTGGACTGATTTCAGGACTTATCATCACGTGCATTATTTATTGAGTCACATTTTTATCACGAGCACTTTATTATATTTTCTGTCACCCATTATATATTTTTCATATTTTTCTTATAGTAGGAGAGATTGCCATACCTCCTTGTGTGTTTATTCAAGTCCATTTGTGAGATTAGATGTCACTTATTGTGTTACATGATTATACACCTTGCAAGTTTACTTCACTCTTTTATATTTATTTATCCTTAATAGCGTAGCACCACACAATTTGATTTATTCCATGATACAAAAGATGGTCAGAGACTGCAGACATGATACAAGAGATGGTCAGGGATTGCAGACATGATACAAAAGATAGTTGGAGACTGCAGACATGATACAAGAGACAGCCAGAGACTGCAGACATGGTACAAGAGATGGTCAGAGACTGCAGACATGGTACAAGAGATGCTCAGAGACTGCAGACATGATACAAAAGATGGTCAGAGACTGCAGACATGATACAAGAGCTGGTCGGAGACTGCAGACATGATACAAGAGACGGTCAGGGACTGCGAACATGGTACAACAGATGGTCAGAGACTGCAGACATGGTACAAGAGATGGTCATAGACTGCAGACATGGTACAAGAGATGGTCAGAGACTGCAGACATGATACAAGAGATGATCTGAGACTTCGGACATAATACAAGAGATGGTCAGAGATTGCAAGATGTGATACAAGAAATGCTTAAAGATGGCAGACATGATACAAGAGATAAAAGATAAATAAAAGAGTGCAGCGCTCTATGATAATATATAAAATAATATACACTGTCTTAACAAAGACTGAATAAAGAGTGCTGCACATCTAACCAACCGTGGAGAATCAAATTAAAATCAACAAACAGAAGTGCCCATGTGAAAATCTGAAATAATTCTTCCATGTGTATACCACATATATGCTTTTGTGTTCAGATCGTGATGCTTAGGATCCCACACCTTCACCCCCACACTGTGTGCAATATGTTCACCCGGATCCAGACCTCTAAATTATAGGAGGTCGCATAAGCTCATATCCAACCACACAACATAGGCAGGCCACATAAGATCCTCTACTCCTCCAATGAGAAACAGAGAAACAGACCTGATCTAAGTGCTCTCCGTATGGTTTTATTAAAAAGGAGCACTAACAAACAAGCATAAAACAAGCAGGTGTACAGCTGTAGATAGGACTCTGGCAGGTATCACCTGTCAATACGTGATGACGTTACTGTAGTGGCAGAACCACATCTAACTCGTTGCGTCCCAGGGTGGGAGTTCTTTAGTGATATGCAAGATATGTACTAGATGGCTCTATATTTAGGTAGGAGTGGCTGGGCCCTTTTTTTAATTATATGATAAAAGAGATGGTCAGAGACTGAAGACATGATACAAGAGATGGTCAGAAATTGTGGACATGCTGCACGAGACTGTTAGACTGTGAACCTGTTATGGGAGTTGTTGGAGAATGGGGACATGCTTAAGAAGACAGTCACAGACTGGAGACTTTTACATGGGGCTGCTAGAAATCATTAATATAACAGGGTAATGGGGAAACACAGATTGGTGTATCCAGGGGCCTCATGGGTCACACAAAGAAATGCCAAAGGTCGCATGTGGCCCCCGGGCCACGGGTTTGGCACCAGGACCACAGTTGGCTTGAATATGGCCAATTCAGCCACAATTTGAACAAAGTCAATTTCAAAATCAACTGAGCCAAGTGGAAAATGATCTCAGGATGTACAGAAAATATCAATTGACCTTGCTAAAAATGCAGTATATTTGAAGGCAAAACTTTTTTCTCTTTTTTGTTTAAGTTTTGGATAGAGTGGAGAGGGATTAAAACTCTTGTTGGGTTTTTATTGCATTATCCGCATGGGCACTGCCCCCCCCCCCCTTATCCATGCTTCTGGCCCCTAATCTACACACAGGGCCATGGATGCATGGATTCCAAAGGGGGGGGGGGGGTTGAAGCACGTGATTAGAGCCAGAGGCTCTAATAGGCTTCAAAAAAGGGTGGGCTTGGGGCGCAGAGTACTCATGGATATTCGCTATTGTAACACTGAGTTTCCTCCCAGCCAACCAGGAAGTGGGTCATGAGAAAGGAGAAGCGATCTTATTGGCCAAGGGGGAGGCGGGAGGAGGAGGGAGGAGATGTAGGGCCGGAGGAGATGCAGGGCCGGAGGAGGTGCACGGCCGGAGGAGAAGCAGGGGAAGACCGACCGACACACCAGCTGCCATGATGTCTCACCCACAGCGGCTCAGCCATCCATCACTCCCTGGCTTGGACAGGGGAGGGAGGGAGAGAGGAGAAGGGGAGATTGGAGAACCACTGCTGGTGACCATTATCACCAAAAGTAAATGTAAAAAAAAACAGTTTTGAGTTCTAATCAGAATAGGAATAAAGGGAAAATCTTCCACTGGGGACACTAGTTCTGGCAACCCTGGTCACTGCCATTGCATTCTGACAGGTGTTATAACCCTCCATGACTCTATCCAAAATAACAAAAATAATACCTGCTTCAAATCAACTTTAAAAAAAAGCACAAACATCCTCTGTTGTATAAACTATTAGTCCCATGAATGCACCATGTAATCAAGATGAACTAAGGCAGACATGTTGAAGTCCAGCCTGTGTGACAACAATGGCTCCCACCTTAGCTACAATAGAAAAGTTAGTGTAGACATGAAGGGATGGAAAGTGTGTTATTTTTAGGATTACCACACTTTAAGACAAATCATATTTTTGGTGCCAATGAGGTAACCAGGAGTTCATGCATATGGATTTCTCAGGCAATATACATTGTTTCCAGAAAAGTCTCTTCAAACTGGACAAACGTGGCATTCCATCAACTTGCAGTACAGGTGTTAGACTTTTGTTTGTTTTGCTGAGATGAGCTTCAGAGCTGAACTCAGTCAATAAGACAAAATAAGACAATACCTTGCTGTGCCCCAGCCTTCCCTCCGGAAGGAAGGGTTATATGCTTGTATAGTCTATGGGGCGCAGGGATAAGGTGTACTACATACCGTATCCCTTGGTCCGGCAGACTCCAGTGCGGTTCTCTTCTGCCCAAATCTCTGGGTTGTGGGCACTCCCTTGGTATCAACGTGTACAGTACAAGATTATTACCTCTGCATTGTACTTGAGGAGCCGAGCTTGCAACTGGGGCCCAAAGCACCTTCGAGAAGTCCCTGCATTGGACTGGTTGAATGGAAGACAGGAGCTTGGCAGCGCCAGGAATAAAGTAAGTATTACACCTTACCCCTCCACCCCTAGACTAAACAAGCATTTAACCTTTGCAGTGGGGGGCACTGTAAGGGCAGGTTTGACTCATTTTGGGACTTCAGCTTTAAATATTTTACCATCTTACACCAGTCCTTCTGACAGATATCAAGACTGCTAGTCACAACCTAGGTAAGTTGGTAGGACCTGCTGAGATACAATGGACAGTCTGTAGGTCTGTTCTTTAGCTTTGCCTTTTCAAACCATGTCGTAAGAGTCCTAACCGTTTTCTAAATTCATTTATTTTCCTCCACATTTACAAGGCTATCGCTTTAGTCATATGTCCTACTAAGAATGAGTTCATGGAAATCATAAATGTTTTCTTCTTTCTGTTGGTACACATCTGCGGCTCCCTTTCCACAAGGCCAGGATCCTCCAAGCCATCAAAGAGAATTGAACAGAAATGTGGGCAGTAAACCAAATAATCATATTTAATAAACTGCAGCCAAACTAGATTTTGCAAGCAGAGTGTGATGGAGAATTTTAAAGTAAAGAGAGTGACATTTGAAATTAAAGGTATGCTATCTTTATGGTATAAGACGTATATTTTTAGTTATGCAATTTAAGGTTAGGAACAAGGGCAGTTGGGCTCCAGCAAGACGCAAACCAAATAATGGAAGCAGCTGAAAAAGTTTTATTTGCTAATTGAGGTGTGAGGTGTAGCCAGAATGAACTTTTGGGAAAAAAAAGACTGATTCATTTAAGATAGAAGATAGCAAAATAATCTGTATATACAGTTATATATACACTGAGCAAAATTATAAACGCAACACTTTTGTGTTTGCCCCTATTTATCATGAGCTGAACTCAAAGATCTACGACTTTTTCTATATACACAAAAGGCCTACTTCTCTCAAATATTGTTCACAAATCTGTCTAAATCTGTGTTAGTGAGCACTTTGCCGAGATAATCCATCCACCTCGCAGGTGTGGCATATCAAGATGTAGATTAGACAGCATGATTATTGCACAGGTGTGCCTTAGGCTGGCCACAATAAAAGGCCACTCTAAAATGTGCAGTTTTACTGTATTGGGGGGGGGGGGGTCGGGGGGTCCGAAAACCAATCAGTACCAGTCAGTATCTGGTGTGACCACCATTTGCCTCACGCAGTGCAGCACATCTCCTTCGCATAGAGTTGATCAGGTTGTTAAATGTGGCCTGTGGAATGTTGGTCCATTTCTTTTCAATGGCTGTGCGAAGTTGCTGGATATTGGCAGGAACTGGAACACGCTGTCGTATACGCCGATCCAGAGCATCCCAAACATGCTCAATGGGAGACATGTCTGGTGAGTATGCTGACCATACAAGAACTGGGATGTTTTCAGCTTCCAGGAATTGTGTACAGATCCTTGCAACATGGAGCCAGGCATTATCATGCAGCAACATGAGGTGATGGTCGTGGATGAATGGCACAACAATGGGCCTCAGGATCTCGTCACGGTATCTCTGTGCATTCAAAATGCCATCAATAAAATGCACCTGGGTTCATTGTCTATACCATACGACTGCTTTTACCATAACCCCACCGCCACCATGGGCCACTCGATCCACAACGTTGACATCAGCAAACCATTCACCCACACAATGCCATACACACTGTCTGTCATCCTCCCTGTACAGTGAAAACCGGGGTTCATCCGTGAAGAGAACACCTCTCCAAAGTGCCAGATCTCATTAAATGTAATCATTTGCCCACTCAAGTCGGTTACGACGGCGAACTGCAGTCAGGTGGAGACCCCAATGAGGACGACGAGCAGATGAGCTTCCCTGAGACGGTTTCTGACAGTTTGTGAGAAATTCTTTGGTTATACAAACCGATTGTTGCAGCAGCTGTCCGGGTGGATGGTCTCAGAAGATCTTGGAGGTGAAGATGCTGGATGTGGAGGTCCTGGGATGGTGTGGTTACACGTGGTCTGCAGCTGTGAGGCTGGTTGGATGTACTGCCAAATTCTCTGAAATGCCTTTGGAGACAGCGTATGGTAGGGAAATGAACATTAAATTCAAGGGCAACAGCTCTGGTGGACATTCCTGCAGTCAGCATGCCAATTGCACACTCCCTCAAAACGTGCAACATCTGTGGCATTGTGCTGTGTAATAAAACTGCACATTTTAGAGCGGCCTTTTATTGTGGCCAGCCTAAGGCACACCTGTGCAATAATCATGCTGTCTGATCAGCATCTTGATATGCCACACCTGTGAGGTGGATGGATTATCTCGGCAAAGGAGGAGTGCTCACTAACACAGATTTAGACAGATTTGTGAACAATATTGGGCAGAAATAGGCCTTTTGTGTACATAGAAAAAGTTGTAGATCTTTGAGTTCAGCTCATGATAAATAGGGGCCAACACAAAAGTGTTGCGTTTATAATTTTGCTCAGTGTATATATTTATATATATATATACAATATATATATATATATATATATATATATATATATATATACAATGTACACCTAAAAGACATTGGAAGTCAACTTAGAGGCAAATGATTGTATAATATAAAACTGAAGGTTGGGTTCTTTCATTTGGTTGCACTGTTTCTTGCTGACTTTTAGCATAATTATAAACTGTTGAAGGAAAATGAGTGAAGATTAAGTGACAAGTGGTGGCGCCAAAGAACAATACATCTGCCCCCTTCTAAAAGTGGAATGAACCACTTTGTATGTGATCAAATAGCAATGAAAAGGTATGGCGCTAACTCCAACACAAATAATAGTGATCATCAACATAAATCAAAAAATCAGTGATCATCAGCATAAATTATACAGTCCACAATGTAGAAATTCGATAATGTGACAGTTCCATAAAAAATAGCAGATAATCTTCACAGAATGATCCAATCACCGTGATTGAAAGATAAGTGCAGAAACAGGTTGTCCCTTTAAACTGTTCTCCACCACAAACCGTGTATGAGAAATGCAAACTCACCAAAAATGTATAAATACATGCACCTTGCAACAATTGCAATCTCTTGAACAGCAACGTATATGGAGGTGATGGTTCTAAGCCCTAGAGGTGTCCCCTTACATTGATCTATAAAAGTCAAACAGGTCAATAAAAAATGCGCACTTACATTTGTGGGTGCTGTAAGTCAGCACCGACATGTACAGCTTAGTAAGGCCCCTTTCACACTGTGGCAGGAGGTACGTCGGTGGTAAAGCTCTGCTATTTTTAGCGGTGGTTTACAGCCGTTTTAGCAGCGGTATTCGGCCGCTGGCAGGGTGGTTTTACCCCCCGCTAGCGGCCGAGAAAGGGTTAAAAACCACCGCAAAGCGCCTCTGTATAGCTGAGGTGCCCCATTGATTTCAATGGGCAGGAGCAGTGAAGGAGCGGTATACACACCGCTCTTTCACCGCTCCAAAGATGCTGCTAGCAGGACTTTCTTTTCCTGCTAGCGCACCGCTCCAGTGTGAGAGCCCTGGGGGCTTTCACATTGGAGACAAAGGAGCTGCACTTTCAGGGCGCTTTGCAGGCGCTATTTTTAGCTCTGTAGCGCCTGCAAAGCGCCCCAGTGTGAAAGGGGTCTAAGTGCGCTTGCCGTCTCTCCAGGATGCAGCTTGCTTTCCAAAGCGCTGGAGGTAGGAACCAGGAAGCGCAGCCTCAATGCATTTCCTGATCACTTGTACTCTCACAAGTCGGATCCCATGTCACACCACTGTGAGCCAGGCCTAAAGCAGAACTATAGTGTCTATGAGAATGTTTGATCATTCTTCCAGAAGCGCATTTGTGAGGTCAGGAACTGATGTTGGACAAGAAGGCCTGGCTCACAGTCTCCGCTCTAATTCATACCAAAGGCGTTCTATCGGGTTGAGGTCAGGCCAGTCAAGGTCCTCCATCCCAAACTCGCTCATCTATGTCTTTATGGGCCTTGCACACTCCTAAACCTTGTGGACGGCCTTCCCAGAAGAGTTGAAGCTGTTAAAGCAGCAAAGGGTGGGCCAACTCAATATTGAACCCTACGGACTATAGACTAGGATGCCATTAATGTTCATGTAAAGGCAGGTGTTCCAATACTTTTGACAATATAGTGTAATCCAGCAACTCCATTGTATCCAGACCAGGGATCTACAGTTAGGATTCAGGGAATCTACAGTATGTTATATCCCTAAGTGAACTAGTAAGGACTGGAGTCTTATAGATCCTATTACAAGTTTACTATAGGATGGCTGGTTTGACAGGTGAAGGAATCCTGTTCATATATTTCTTATTCTGTTTAGTTTATTCGTTTTATATATATATATATATAAAGAAAAAAGATCTAATGAATGTCCATGAATGGCACTTTACATTCCATGGCTGGTATAACATCCTCCCAATTGCAAAGGATTTACAGAGTTGTTCCAACTTTTTTTGTATTGACCCAAAGAAAGGCATCCAACTTAATTCAAAGAAAAAACTCAAGGCCGATTGAAATTTGGGCACATATGATGGAAATGTGGTGGCTAACTAGTTAGCACTTCAAAAAATGGAAAGTTAGCACTTCTCCCTTGCTGTGGCAGGGTCCCAAGTTTGGTTCCTGTTATAGATGTTACCTGTAAAGAGCTTTGATATTCTTCTAATATTGGTCATTAATTTCATTCAAAAACACATTCGTAGGTTATCTGGGGGCTGATGAAACTGGCACTAGTTTGTTTCAGAGTGTTAAGAACGTTAGATTGTAGCCTGGAGTTAGAGAATGATGTAAATGGGGCTATGTATGCTATAAAGTGCTGCAAAATATGTTACACTATTTAACAAGGACTTTATAGCAACTTAACAAAATTATGTCAATAAATCCCTTACATCTCACAAAATACAGTAACATAATCATTAAAAAAACAAAAAAACAAAAAAAAAACACTATCTTTATTATTATGTGTCTTTGCCTAGGCATAAATATTGTCATCAGTGATGTGTTCTTTCTCCCCCTAGGAGGCAACAGAGGTAATGCATGTAAATATAAAAGAAAAAGTAAATAAAAAAGTACTGGGAGCCTGAATAATCTTTATTTGATTAGGGTGCCGCCCAGGCATTTGTGAACACAGCCATGAACTGCACAGGCACCAGGTAATCTCTGAGCCAGCATCTTAGTCTTGGACGCAGTGGCGGCCCGTAATGCAGGGCACAGGGGCATTGCTCTCCCTATCGATGCATCCGGCCCCCTAATCTACATGCGGAGCGCCAGACGCATGGATTCCGATGTTTGTTTTTTTTTTTAAGCACATGATTAGAGCCTGAGGCTCTGATTGGCTTCAAAAAAGGGTGGGCTTGGGGGGCGCAGAGCACTGTGCCCCAAACCCACCCACTTGTGTGACAATAGCTACTTAATATTCGCTATTGTCGCCCTCGTTCTCCTCCCTGCCATTCAGGAAGCCCAGATTAACCAGGGGGTCTTATGACTATCGCCGCCATCTGTCCATCGGAACGGGGGGGTTAGTTTGCTGCTCCCCCCCCCCCCAAATATTGAGCACCAGCTGCCACTGCTTGGACGTAGAAGTACTTTGAAACTAATGTAGGATAAGTTTCCTCCCCTTTAAATGCTCTGGGAGGCTCATAAAGTCACATTGCGGAGAGCCCTCATTGAATATTAGAGGTATATATTAAAAGGATCCAGGAACTATGCAAAATTCAAACAACTTGATTTAACTTTTAAGAGCAATCATAATAAGACCTTACTCCTGAAATTGGCCTCAGTTAAAGATGATCACACAGCAGAGAAAACTGTTAGATAAGGCAGAAGATACATATTTTAGACTAAATAAACTTAGTACTTGTTAGGAAATTAAATTATTTTCCCAGTTAACATGCCCCTAATAGGCTGTTAGACCCTCATGCCTGAAATACAGATAACCCTATTAAAATTATTTAACTAATTAGGGATAATTTAGTAACACTCTATACCAGCCATTCTCAACCAGGGTTCCGTGGAACCCTGGCGTTTCTCCAGAGGTTTCTAGGGGTTCCTTGAGCTGTGGCTGGTGAACCACCTATTTGATGATGCCTACAGAGTTCAAGGCTCAGCACCACTTAGCAAAGCCAGCAGCATGACACCGAATATCTTTTTAGCTGTCTTTTAGGGTGGCATTCTAAACACCACTAGGACATTCTTCCTATTGACCACCAATATAAGGAGCATTGTTCCTATTGAGCCCTGATGATTTGGTTTTAGTAAGGGTTCCTCGAGTCATGAAAATTATTTTTGGGGTTCCTCTAGGGTTAAAAGGTTGAGAAAGCCTGCTCTATACCAAAACTTCCACCTATTAGTATGACACAACTGACCAACGATTTAGGGATATTGCACGCACGTCTATTCCAAAATGACATCATGAATCTCATTCTAGTGTTTCAGCAGAAGAGGTTCTGTCCTCCATTAAATCTTTAAAGTGGTTGCAAAGGCATTTGGTTTTTAACCTTAATGCATTCTCTCAAAACCTTTCATGATCAGTTTCCCCCAGCCCCCCCTAAATACTTACCTGGCTCCTCTTCCGATCCAGCACTGTGCCCAAGAGCGGCATCATTGTTCTCTCTCTCTCTTTCTTCACAAAGACACAGACAAATTATGATAAATTATAACAACAAAATAATTCAACGCACCCCCAATCACCACCTTGCTTAAAGTGAACCTGTGAAGACAAAGCTGCTTTAGTAGCTGCCATTGGTGGTTAGCTTTTAAAGCTGCAGACTGTCATCTTACTACCTAGTGAAATACCTAATGTGGAACAGCCATAGAACCAGTGAAGTCTGAAATATATGAGTCCCCTACCTTTCTTGCTTGTTCATGGTCAGTCACTCACTAGGTAGTAAAGCTAGGATCAGAAAGACAGCCATGGAGACTACACATTTAAAAATAAGTCAGCAATGCCATAAATGCGTATTTGCCAACATTCATAAAAAAAATTTAGGGACACTTTTTTTTGGTAGGCAGAGTATTATTTAATTAAGGGTGGGGCATCCATTTGTAGGCGTGGTCTAACAGAAGTAAACAAATGCAGCACGCCGCAATGAAAAATGGGAATAGTTTAAGTTATGCTAAATATTGTGGGTGGCTTAAAGGGGTGCGTTTAAATAGAGTCTAAAATGATTTACACTGTGGGAAATGGGGTAATATATAGGGAATGTAGGTAGGACAGGGGTTTGGGGGGGATAGAGAAGAGTGGGGTGAGCAGAGTTGGAGTGGGGATGGAGAAGAAGGGGGTGAGCAGAGTTGGGGGTGATGAACAGAGTTGGGGGGATGGAAAAGAGGGGGGTGAGCAGAGTTTGGGTGGGAAAGAAGAAGAGGGGAAGGTGAGCAGAGTTAGGGGGTGGGGGTGGAGAAGAGGGGGGGTGAGCAAAGTTGGGGGTGGTGAGCAGAGTTGGGGGTATGGAGAAGAGGGTCGCGAGCAGAGTTGGGGGATGGAAAAGAGGGGGGTGAGCAGAGTTTGGGTGGGAAAGAAAAAGAGGGGAAGGTGGGCAGAAGGGGGGGTGTGGAGAAGAGGGGAGGTGAGCAAAGTTGGGGGTGGTGAGCAGAGGTGGGGGGATGGAGAAGGGGGGGTGAGCAGAGTTTGGGTGGGGAAGAAGAAGAGGGGAAGGTGAGCAGAGTTGGGGGGTGGATAAGAGGGGGTTGAGCAAAGTGGGGGGAGGTGAGCAGAGTTGGGGGGAAGGAGAGAAGGGACGTGAGCAGAGATGGGGGGATGGAACAGGAGTGGGGGGGATAGGGTTTGTGAAGGGGGTTTTGAGAATAGCTGGGCTGTTTCTGGCTGCTGGGAGGTAAGACACTGGGGCAGGACGGTGGTGGGACAGGCACACAGAAGTTTCTGCACAGGACAGTCAGTAGACAGCTTTCTAAAGGACTCACAACAGCTGTAGCATTTCTGGCGGCAGCCATGGATACCTGCTCTCAGGTGTCTCTCCCTGTTCCCCAATGTGACCCCCCCACTCTACAATAAGCCCGAGATAAGCCGAGCAGAAGGGGGCAGTCCTGTAGTTTCAGGAGGCACAGCAGACACCCAGCCCCTTCACAGCCAATTACACCAATCACAAACTGAGCCGGGACATGAGTGCATATTGAAAGGTGCTTGAATGGTGGGCGTGAGTCAGTATGACAGGGGGGCCACACGGGACCCCTGCAGCTACACCATTGGTGTTGCTCAGGTGCGGTCCACACCTCCATAGTGACACCCATGACAAAGTCTATTTTTTGGGGATTTTTCCCGGTACAGGCTCAGACCGGGACATCGGTCTGATTTCCATGAATGTCCCGGGCAAATCGGGACTGTTGGCAACTGTAAATGTTCACTATAAGAGCTCTAAGGCCACCATTGCAAAGACAAACATCCAAGGTTTCACAATAAAACATTGACAACTAAAATCACCTATTACAGACTTCATACCCTTTACTCTCCAGAAACACTATAGATAACGCAAATGCACTTGATCCATTTACAAATTTAACATGCACAGCGAGCACAAAACTGAAGCATATATCTTACAAATTAACAATTTTGAGGAACCAATCAATAGCTCACGTTACATCCACTGTTGCTAATGTCCTTTTGAGTTAATCTCTCTTCTGCGTGTGAGCTATATTCAGTGCGGGTCAATAGATTCACAGAATAATTACATGTTTTTCCAGTAAAATTACTTACATGCTTAAGATGTCTTGTCGGAAATGCTGGAACACCTCAGATGGAATAACTTTAAAAGAGAAAGAAGATAATGACCTGGAAGAAAGGAAACAGAATCTTCAATAAATGTCTTTACTCAGCACATTAAAAGCTTAAAAACCTGAAACATTGACTGCATTTATTTGCTTCTTTGTGTGTAGTTTTTTTTTTAGTTTGTCCTATTGTCCTTGCTTAGATATTTGTTAAATTACAAATTCAGCATTTTTCTGAGAAAGGAAGTGCTGTATACCTGGTAGAAACTTTCCTTCAGGTCATCAAAGCAAGTTGCTACAAATGGAGCAGCTATGATGGCTTTCATCTGCTTGACCACCCTGATCGCCCTACAGCGAGTGGTGGGAATCAACAAACTGATATAATCAAAAAATATTGAAAGTGACCAACGTATGCAGGGAAATAAATTTGGCACAAGATGTCGCATCATTACAGGAGATCTTGATTAAATAGGAGGCTGGGTAGCTACATGGCAGATGAGGTTCAATACTGAGAAGTCTAAATTTTTGCACTTTTCCGATGGAAAAAGTGCGATCGGATTGTGTTGTTGGAAATTCTGACCGTGTGTGGGCTCCATCGGACTTTTTCCGTCGGAATTTCCGACTCACAAAGTTTGAGAGCAGGCTATAAAATTTTCTGACAACAAAATCCGATTGTTTAAATTCGGATCGTGTGTACACAAATCCGATGCACAAAGTGCCACGCATGCTCAGAATAAATGAGGAGACGAAAGCAATTGGCTACTGCCCCGTTTATAGTCCCGAAGTACGTGTTTTACGTGACCGTGTTCAGAACGATCGGATTTTCCGCCAAATTTGTGCGACCGTGTGTATGCAAGACAAGTTTGCGCCAACATCCGTCGGAAAAAATCCATGGATTTTGTTGTCGGAATGTTCGATCAAAGTCCGACCGTGTGTACAGGGCAATACACATTAAGAGGTTCTTCCCTGGAATCAGTGGTGGAAAAGGATCTGGGGGCCCTTGTAGATCACCGTCTTAGCAATAGCATGCAATACCAAGATGCAACTAACAAAGCTAGCAAAATACTTTCATTCATTATAAAGGGCATACATTCCAGAGCTATAGCAATAATTCTACCCCTTAAAAAACCACTGGTTCACCCTCATCTTGAATGCGCAGTTGAGTTTTGGTCACCAATCCCCTGGAAAGACATTAAATTAGAAAGAATTTAGTGGGGGGCAACAAAATGAATATAATATATGATGGAGGACCTATGAGGATCGATTATATAGATTACTGTTATTCACTCTGGGGAAGTGGTGCTTAAAGCAGATCTTCACTCATTCCACTGACTTGGCTTCTCTGCATACCGCTCACCCTCCGTTGCACATATATTGAGTACTCTTTTTTTTTACAGTTTTTATTTAAAATTAAGTTTCGGCCCGCCCTCCCATTCTCCGTAATTAGCCTAGGTGAATGACATCATTGCCCAGTTGCCTCCTAAGATATTTAATGTGCATATCCCAGGAGGCACCTAGAACCCCGCTTGTCACCCCATTCACATATGGAGGAGGGGAGTGGCCCTAGAAACCCATCGGCAGAAGGCTGCCATAGAAGCCAGAAGAGTCGGCGCAGCCTTCTGATGGCATCACAGGATCCTCTGTGTGGGCAAGTATCTGAAGTGTGGCCATCTCAGCATTAGGAAAGCGGGGGAGCAAAAGAAAATGGGGGGAAGGGTGAAATTCTGCTTTAAGAGGTAATATGACTCCGGTAACTATAAAAAAAAAAAAGTTTATTCTAAGTTCTCAGTGGTTCTATACTGTTAGAGTAGTAAAAATATGGTAACTCCTAAACCCCCCCACCCCCTCATCCCAAGGAAGTGGTGAATTTTTTAAAAAAATGAAATGCCTTACTCAGGAAACAACATACAGTGCCTTGGATACCCCTTGAAATTTTCAACATTTTGTCAGAGCGTCTGTGAACAGCAATTTTCAAGTCCTGCCACATATTCTCAATTGGATTTAGGTCTAGACTTTGACTGGGCCATTCTAACACATAAATATGTTGGATCTAAACCATTCCATTGTAGTTCTGGCTGTATGTTTAGGGTCGTTGTCCTGCTGGAAGGTGAACCTCTGCCCCAGTCTCAAGTCTTTTGCAGACTCTAACAGGTTTTCTTCTAAGATTGTCCTGTATTTGGCTCCATCCATCTTCCCATCAACTCTGACCAGCTTCCCTGTCCCTGCTGAAGAAAAACATTCCCACAACATGATGCTGCCACCACCATGTTTCACGGTGGGGATGGTGTGTTCAGGGTGATGTGAAGTGTTAGTTTTCTGCCACAAATTTCAATTTGACCAGAGCACCTTCTTCCACATGTTTGCCATAGCCGATTGCTGTCTCTAAACAACGGTACCGGAATGATGCCTGCAGCTGCGTGCATCATCCCGGTATAAACCCGGAAAGCCGAGTACGCACATCTGCGTACGCTCGGTGGGAAGGGGTTAAACGTCTCCACAACTTTATCCCTGACCTGTCTGGTGTGTTCCTTGGCCTACATGATGCTGTTTGTTCACTAAGGTTCTCTAACAAACCTCTGAGGGCTTCACAGAACATCTGTATTTATACTGAGATTAAATTACACACAGGTGGACTCTATTTACTAATTAGGTGACTTCTGAAGGCAATTGGTTCCACTAGATTTTAGTTAGGGGTATCAGAGTAAAGGGGGCTGAATACAAATGCATGCCACACGTTTCAGATATTTATTTGTAAAAAAATGTGTAAAATCATATATCTTTTTCCTTCCACTTCACAATTATGTTCCACTTTGTGTTGGTCTATCACATAAAATCCCAATAAAATACATTTACGTTTTTGGTTGTAACATGACAAAATGTGGAAAATTTCAAGGGGTATGAATACTTTTTCAAGGCACTGTATAATGGGCTACAGGCATGGTTAGAGAACTGAGAGATTATTTTGTTTTCCTTGATTTTGTTTGGTCTGGCTGTCTTTAGATATTTGCAGCAGCAGAACCCAAGGAGGGTGAGCTATCAGTGACACAAAGAAGAGTCACACACATTATTTGAAACTCAAGAAACATGCAGATAATTTGTCTTACACATGACTCTGGAAGCTCTGCATATACGCAACATACTGTTTCCAATAGAAGGTCTGCTTTTATTACTTACAAAAACAGACATATGACACAGGTTGTGACAAAATGAAAGATGGTGTATGAAAGGGCCGTATTCACCTGTGCCAGCAGAAGCCTGATCTCTAAATTGCACATAACTTTATAAAGGAAAAAGAAAGAAAAAAATATAAACTGACAGGTTAAGGTAAGGTGGACCCAATGAAGCCAAAACCCCCTTCCATTATACCAGTACGAAGCACAGTAGAGCCTTTAAAAAACGGCAAATATCTAAATGTCTCACTTCCATCACAAATCCCAAAAATAAGGGCTTTATTCCTAATTTTAGAATAGCGTTGGAGTCATGCAAATCCTTTCTTTATGCCGTTGGGCCAACGTTCATCTGGAAGTTTTCATTGATAGCAGAGGTGCAACCTACTGTAGTATTTACAACCATTCATTCCAAACCGCATAAGCTATTTCAGGCTTGTTGGCCTTACCAGGGAAGTGTATGGAACAATAATGACCTCTATGACATGTGATAGAATGGAGACATGAATACCTTTCTTTTTTTCAGAACATTGAGTTCTAAAACTCTATAGATATACAGTACATAAAATATAGTTTAATTACTATAGAGATTTTTTTTTATGATACTTTACAAACTGTAAAGCAGTGATACAATAAGAACATCTTCAGACATAGTAGAAATTATTTAAAGCTGGAAAATGACAAAGAAAACATTTTTTTTTTAAACTAACTTGTCACTTAAAGCGATTGTAAAGTCTCGTTATTTTTTCTATAAAAAAAACAAACTTTCTGGGCGGACTGAGGATAGATGGGCCGAAGTTTAGGGTTAGGTAGGAGGCTCAAGCCCCCCTGGATTGGCCTATCTTACTCTGTCTCCTCACAACCCTACCCCCCCAATTCTACAAAATTGCCACTAAATTACGTCCCTTTATTTTATGCTCCCTTATCTCCCCCCCCACCCCCCATCCTCTACAACCACTGAAATACAACCAACGGTCCTAACCAAGGCCACAAGCAGGACTGCCAGCCTTGCAAACATCCCCAACTCCAACCACTTATAATACAGGCCATTCAACATTGGTAACACTAGAAGCATATTTACCATATCAACCCGCAGACTCATGAGCAACTAACCCGTCAGGTTTCAAGTATTCTGCGCTGTCCACAGCACAGCCAATGTTAAGGCAACCCCTATCTTTATATAGATCAAGTATTGTCTAGCCTTAAAGAAATGATTTTACTCTCCCTATACTAATCGTTCAACGGATCAACATGCTCATATGATATCCGTTTTGTTCTACACTTGCCATACAACCGGTAAGGACATCTCATTGTTGCGGTTGCTGATCTTCAGTATGTTTACAGGCCATTGGGCCCATGTACCTTATGTTCTTTTTTATGTTCTACCTATGTACTTACTTTTGTATTTCCTAAATAAAAATATTTTTGGAAAAAAAACAAAAAAACAAACAAACATGTTATACTCTGCTCTGTTGCAGTAGATTTGCACAGAGCTTCCCAGATCCTCCACTTCTCAGGTCCCTCTTCTGTGCTCCTGACCCCTCCTTCCTGTTGAGTGCCCCCACAGCAAGAAGCTTGCTGTGGGGGCACTCAAGCCGAGCTGCAGCTCCGTGTGTCCATTCAGACAAGGAGCTGCGGTTCCTCCTGATTGGCTAACTGACTTTGATTGACAGCAGCGGGAGCCAATTGCACTCCTGCTGTGTCTCAGCCAATCAGGAGGGAGAGTCCCGGACAGCTGAGACACTTGTTGACATCGCTGGACAGAGATGGCTCTCAGGTAAGTATTAGGGGGTGAGGGGGGCAATTGCACACAGAAGGCTTTTTATCTTGATGCATAGAATGCATTAAGATAAAAAACCTTCTGACTTTAAATGATATATTGCTCACACATGCCATGGATATATGTGGAATTACACCCCAAAATACATTCTGCTGCTTCTCCAGAGTATGGGGATACCACATGTGTGAGACTTTTTGGGAGCCTAGCCATGTACGGGTGGTGAAAACCAATCACTGCCTTCAGGCTTTCTAAGGGTGTAAATTGCTCATTTCACTTCCTCACAACCTATCACAGTTTCAAAGGCTCTGAAATGCCAAGATAGCACAACCCCCCCCCAAATGGAAAGTAGACACCCCAGGCTATTTGCTGAGAGGCATTGTGGGTATTTTGCAGATCAATTTTTTTGTCACAAGGTTTAGAAAATTGAAAAAAGAAAAGAAAAAATACATTTTGATTTTCTTTCTTCATTTTCCCAAAAATTGTGGCAACAAATGAGATCTGCAAAATACTCACCATGCCTCTTAACAAATACCTTGGTGTGTCTACTTTCCAAAAAGGGGTCATTTTTTGTGCTATCTTGGCATTTCAGGGCCTCCAAAACTGTGATAGGTAGTCAGGAAGTATAATGAGGACATAATGCCCTTTAAATGCCTGAAGGTGCTTATTGCATTTCAGGGTCCTGTATGTGACTAGACTGCCAAAAAGTCTCACACATGTGGTATCCCCATACTCAGGAGAGGCAGCAGAATGTATTTTGGGATGTAACATATACTCATGGCATGTGTGAGCAATATATCATTTAATTCACAACTTTGTCCAGAGCCCTAGTATTGCTGTACTGTGTTTCAGTGAACCTTCAAGGCTTAAAACCATGTAAGGTACACATGGGCAATCACTAAGCTTGGCAATACACTGATAGATTGCAGGCTGAATAAAGAAATCTAACAGATTCATACAGCATGAATAATCAAATCCCCATGTTGGGCTATTGTATTCTATTGTATGCGCAGGTGGTAGCTGTCAGAATTAGGGATGGGCGAACGGTTCAGCCTGAGCATAAGTTCGGGCCGAACTTTCGTTGTTCAGTCGTTCGGCAAACAGCCGTTTGTTCGCCCCCCCCCCGAACCGAACACCATGCATTGCGGCGCTGAAGAGTGCATTGCAAACCCTGATTGGCTAAAGCAGTGAAACTTTAGCCAATCAGGGCACAGAGCACTGTTAGAGTCATGATTGGACACTGCCATCATGACTATATCCAATTATGGCTCATTCCCGCCCCACAGTATAAAAGTATTCTTTCAATAGCAGCCATTTTCAGTGTGATCTTGGCGTGGAGAGAGATAGAACAGGGCTCTGTTCAGTGCTATTAGTTAGTGTGCTATAATGTGTAGTGATGGTTGAACACCCTCTATTTGATTGCGTTACTGCCAGTTTAATGCCATTTACTTCTGTGTGCGTTATTGGCAGTTTAACGACATTTACTTTTGTGTGCGTTACTGCCAGTTTAACGCCATATCGTTTTGTGTGCGTTACTGCCAGTTTAACACCATATCGTTTTGTGTGCGTTACTGCCAGTTTAACACCATATAGTTTTGCGTGCGTTACTGCCAGTTTAACGGCATATAGTTCTGTGTGCGTTACTGCCAGTTTATTGCCATATCGTTTTGTGTGCGTTACTGCCAGTTTAACGCCATATAGTTTTGCGTGCGTTACTGCCAGTTTAACTCCATATAGTTCTGTGAGTGTTACTGCAAGTTTAGCGCCATATAGTTCTGTGTGCGTTACTGCCAGTTTAACGCCATATAGTTTTGTGCGTTACTGTCAGTTTAATGCCATCTACTTCTGTGTGCGTTACTGCCAGTTTAATGCCATATAGTTTTGCGTGCGTTACTGCCAGTTTAACGGCATATAGTTCTGTGTGCGTTACTGCCAGTTTATTGCCATATTGTTTTGTGTGCGTTACTGCCAGTTTAACGCCATATAGTTTTGCATGCGTTACTGCCAGTTTAACTCCATATAGTTCTGTGAGCGTTACTGCAAGTTTAACGCCATATAGTTCTGTGTGCATTACTGCCAGTTTAACGCCATATAGTTTTGTGCGTTACTGTCAGTTTAACGCCGTCTACTTCTGTGTGCATTACTGCCAGTTTAATGCCATATAGTTTTGCGTGCGTTACTGCCAGTTTAACAGCATATAGTTCTGTGCGCGTTACTGCCAGTTTAACACAATATCATTTTGTGTACGTTACTGCCAGTTTATTGCCATATCGTCCTGTGTGCGTTACTGCCAGTTTAACGCCATATAGTTCTTTGCGTCACTGTACGTTTGGCACTTTATATTGCAGTATATTATAGTGTATCCGAGGGGTGTGTCTGTGTAGTGTGAGTACTCAAATTAAAGTGCACCAAACACCTCTTTACATTTATTAAAGTGCATCTAGGTACAGATTTCAACTTTTTCTTTACATTTGCTTATAAGCACCGCCCCCTCCCTCCGAATAATGTCTGGGAGGACAACAAGGAGAGGCAGACATTCCCTTGGCACTGTAAGGGGGCCAGCAACAAATGTGTTCAAAGGCAAAGGTGGACATGGTGGTCAGTCCTCAGGCAGGGCATCATTTCCTCTGTTTAGTGAGTTTTCCAGCCACAGGATGCAGAGGAGGTGGTGGACTGGCTTACTAAACCTTCCCCATCCTCTATATCCTCTGTCACGCAAGCAGAGACAAGTGTGCAGTCCCCTGCAGCAGAGTGGATAAACCTGCCTCCTTGTCATCATCTTTTTTTGCTATAGCCCCAACATCAGCCATTAAGGAGTCAGCTGAGTTATTTGACCACAGCGTCAGCCACTTGCGTCTTTATGATGCCCAGCTATTACTGGATTCAGATGTTGGTTCTGAGGTTGAGGATGACAGGAACATGAGCCTAGAGAGAGGGTGGAACACTGGTAGACAAATTGATATTCATGTTCCCCAAGCTGCAGCGTATTGCCAAGTTGTCTCCAGTGTTAATGATGAAGATGGAGGAGATGGAGATGATGATGATGATGAGGTCACTGATGCGACTTGGGTGCCAGATAGAGCAGAGGAGGAAACTGAAGGGAAGGCAGCACAACCCCAAGGAGGCCGACATCAAGAAAGAGTAGAGAGCAGCCACCCTTTTCTATCTTATTCTGCAGCTGTTGTCTCCCAGCCCACTCCCCAAAGCTCAGCTGTCTGGGCCTTTTTCAGCACATCTGCAGCAGATCGCACTGTTGCTATCTGCAAACTGTGTCTCAGGCACATCAAACGTGGCAAAAACAACAACCATTTGGGTACCACATGCTTAACAAGGCATTTAACGTCCAACCACTCAGCCCATTGGCAAGAGCACCTAAAAGCCACACAAAAGGCCTCCGCTGACAGGGATGATTGTATAGCACAGGGTTTCCCAGGTCCTAGCAGCACATATGCTAGCAGCACACCGCCAGCTGTAGACTGTAGCCAGCAAATTTCTCTGCCCCATTTGCTGCAGCGGAAAAAAAGAATACAGTACCTGCCACCCACATGCCCAGCGTCTGAATGCAAGCTTGTCAAAGTTGTTGGCTCTCCAACTTCTACCTTTCGGCCTGGTGGATTCTGCCCCTTTTCGTGAATTTGCACAATGTGCTGTACCACAATGGCAGGTTCCCAGTCGCTACTACTTTTCACGTAAGGTCGTTCCATCTCTCTACTATCACATGGAAGGGGATGTTCTGCCATCGTTGGGCAAGGCAGTCCACCTTAAATCCACCTTACTGCTGACACGTGGTCCAGCAAGCATGGGCAGGGACAATATATTTCGTTCACAGCACACTGGGTAACGCTGCTTGCAACTCAAAAGGATGCAGGACAGGGCTTGGACATGCAGCTGGTTGCGCCAATGTGCCCCCACAGACTTCCTTTCCTCTCAAGGCCCACTTTATCCAGACACCATCTTTCCTATGTCACACAGAAGGAGAGAGGGGAGGAGGATGAGGATTCTGGCACTTTCTTTGGCTTGGAAGAAGAGGAAGACATGCATCAGTCAGTAAGCGATGGCTTTCCAAACCCCAGGACCCTTGGTAGTAATACGTGGCTGGGAGGAGGAAGTTTCAGATGCTGTCATCCTGAGTGACCCCCAGGAGTCTGCTTTGCAAGCCTCGGCAAATTTGAGGCGCATGGGCAACCTCATGCTTCAAAGCCTGCGAAAGGACCCAAGAATACATGGCATAAAGGAGAAGGATGATTACTGGTTGGCAACCCTCCTTGACCACCATTATAAGGGAAAGGTCTCAGAACTCATCCCATCCCCACAAAGAGTGCAGAAGATAAAATCTCTTGAGGACACGTTAAAGAGGATTTTATTGAATGTTTTTCCTGACTCCAGTAGGTTACAGTGTCGTGGAAAACGTAGCTTTGAGTCTTCTGTTGGTCAAGAGAGGAGTGTTGGAGAAGGCGTCCGCCTAAGTGAGGCATTTCGGAATTTTTTTAGTCCTCACTGCCCAGGGCTGTCAGTTTCCACATCCCATTGGCAGCGTCTGCATCACATGGTGGACAATTACCTCGGGGCCAAAACAGAGATGGAGATCTTTCCAGCTGACGATCCACTGAATTACTGGGTCATGAGAATAGACCACTGGCCAGAACTTGCTCAGTATGCTATTGAGTTGTTGGGCTGCCCTGCAACCAGTGTGCTTTCAGAACATGCATTCAGTGCTGAAGGAGGTTTCGTTACTGATCATAGAACACTGGGAAATCTCTACAGGACTTTGCGGCTGTCTAGCTTTTAGGGTGTTCAATCATTTCATCTGGAAGAATGTTTTTGGTATAGGTTTCATGGGCACAATTAACACCCAAAGACCAATTTTTCAGCACCTGTTTGACAGGTACATATCAGTGCAATCTTTTACAGCAAGGCCAATTCTTGCCTTCATCAAGATTACCTCTTTAGGGTTACGGTGGGAAGGCGCCACGACACCCAAAGACCAATTTTTACTCACCCGTTACTTCTATCCAAAGTCAAAGTGACACCAGAATGTATCCAAAAAATTTCTAATCTTGTTCCCAATGCACTATATTGTGACCTTATTATACACACTGGCTCCCCAGCTGTTGCTGAGCAAAATAAAGGCAGCTTGCACTGAAAATGTCATTCATTTTTTTGGCTTTATAAATGCAATTATTGCTGCAGAAGATTATAGACATGGTACAGATCTGTCACTTTACAGGTAGACTAAGGGGACCCCCCAGGCACTATATTGGAAGGAATTTTTAATTTTTAGGCTTTCACTTAAAAAATCAAAAAATCACTGCTCATTTAAAAATTACATTTTTCACAAATTTTTTTTTTATTGATACATGTCTTCCAGGGCAGGACCTGGACCTCTAAAACCATTGTATGCCCAATTACTTGCATATAAGCATTCAAAATGGGCACTTTTGATTTTTGAATTTCGGGTCCCATTGACTTTAATGGGGTTCGTTATTCAGGTCCAAACTTTCGTGGTGTTCGAAAGTTCTGGTGCGAACCGAACAGGGGTCCGTTCGGCCCATCCCTAGTCAGTGTACCCAAAAAGTGGCTGAATGTGATTGGACACAGCTGAAGTTTGGCCAAGAGTTTCTCAATAGAAGGATGTCAGACGGGAGGGGGTCAACAGGGTGACCCATGATCCATGACCTAATTTCAACTAGTTCTTCAGAAACCTTCTCAAATACAAACAGTGTATGCAAGTTTATAACTTTAATTGGAAATGATAATGGTTTTAGATAATTGTTTTATACATTTTTTAATGTAAGGGCTAACCCCACCTTTAGAAACATGTTTCATGTTACACCCATACTTGAGTACAGTATTGTAATGGGTGAAATGTTTAGCAGACTCCTGTGGGAAAAAATATTAAATGCACATTTTCTTCAAAAATATATGCATTTGTTATTTGCTTCTTAAAAGGTGAATGTCTTATTATTACAGTATCTTTTTTTTTTTTTTTTTACAAATAAACATTTCATACAGTCCAGTCTCACAAAGCACAATGGGTTTTCTAAAAAAAAAAAAAAAAAAAAAGAGCAGAAGCCATTTTCTTTCATGCTCTTTGTTTATGACACTAATTAAAACCCCCTATGAAGATAGCAGGTAGAAGGAGGAATCATTCTTCTGGCTACTCCTTTTTGTAATTTCACCACAAAATCACCAAATTTGTTGATTGAAAACTCTCAATTTCTCTTCTTGAGCTGCATAGGAAAAAATATTTGGAGGGTGTGTTTTGGTGTATATTTAGTGTAGCTTAGTTTATTTCATTTAGTGTTTGTTGTATTTTTAATTCTTTTTTTGTGTGTTGAATTATTGTCATGCTCTCACTTTATATTTTTACTGTATTTTTTCCCCCTATCTGTTTTTTTATTATGAAATTATGAGGCAAATGAAGGGCCCATTTTTAAGGTCCCTTATTAGCCTCCAGAACAGTTTAAATCAGCTTTTGTAACCATTAGAAGCCACTGCAGCCCTAACCACTTGACCCCCGGAAGATTTACCCCCCTTCCTGACCAGGCCATATTTTGCGATACGGCACTGCGTTACTGACAATTGCGTGGTCATGCAACGCTGTACCCAAATCAAATTGATATCCTTTTTTCCCACAAATAGAGCTTTTTTTTTGTTGGTATTTGATCTCCTCTGTGTTTTTGATTTTTTGAGCTATCAACAAAGTTCGATCGACAATTTTGAAAAAAAAAAATATATATATATTTTACTTTCTGCTATAAAACATCTTCAATAGAAAAATGTAAAAAATCTAATTTCTTCATAAATTTAAGCGAATATGTATTCTGCTACATATTTTTGTAAAAAAATCCCAATAAACGTATATTGATTGGTTTGCACAAAAGTTATAGCGTCTACAAACTTTGGGATATATTTATTTATTTTTAATTTTTTTACTAGTAATGGCGGCAATCATCGACTTATAGTGCGATATTACAGCGGACAAATCGGACACCCAACTGATTTTGATACTTTTTGGGGACCAGTGACACTAATACAGTGATATGCACTTCCACTGTACTAATGACACTGGCAGGGAAGGGGTTAACATCAGGGGCAATCAAAGGGTTAAATGTGTGCCTAGCTAATATTTCAATGTAGTGGGGGAGGTGCTTTTTTTTCTAGTGGAAAGCATGGATTGGTGTTCCTGCTTTATAGGCAGAGCCGTCTTTAATATTGATTGGACCCTGGGCAAAACTTTTCTTGGGCCCCCACCCCCCCCCCCCCCCATGCAGTTTTGCTCTCCACCTGCTCTGAGACATACAATGAATAGCAGCTAGACTCAAAATCAGTTTACTGAATTAGATCAGGCAGCTACTGCGATTGGTTGCCAGAGGTTATAGTGTATCATTACCGCTCACTGACTGGTTGCTAGAGGTTACAGCACACATTACGGCTCACTGATCAGTTGCTAGAAGTTATAGCACATGATTTCTGTTTATTGATTGGTTGCTAGAGATTAGTGTGGATATGACCTCAGGGGGGCATGATATACATATCAATGCCGCCGGCCGCCGCTATTTACATATGAATGCTGCCGCTATTTACATATGAATGCCGGTAATTTACATGTAAACCCAGGGTCTACAGGTGAGTCATCTGTACACAAAAATAGGGCAGAGCTGGGCAGCATTAGTAGCAGCACTTCACACTGAGATATTGGGATACAGCACAGGACTAAAACCTCAAGGGACAAGGGAATTTAAACCAGGATAGTTGGCAAGTATGAGGCAGCTGCTTTGGGCCCCACAACAATGACAGGGGCCAGGGCAGCTGCCCCTTTTGCCCTGCCTTAAAAATGGCCCTGTTTATAGGAACACAGGATCCATGCCTTCTGTACTCACTTGTACTTGTTTACATAGGCAGACCGTTCTGTCTGTGTACAGAACGATCAGCGGGTGCCGGTGGACATCGGGTCCGCAGGACCCGCTGGTGAGCACTCGCTGTGTAAAAGCATCCGCCGGCGGCACACACTCGCACCCCGATACCCGGAAGTGCAGGATCGCGTATATATATACGCGTACATATATCGCGTATATATATACGCGATCCTGCGTAGTGCAGCCTTCCTGTAGCAATAAATCTGCTATGGGGCAGTCAGCAAAAACTACTTTAATTTTTTCTTCCCTGCTGACCTCTATACTTCCAATGAACATTCCCTTTCACAGAAATGTTAAGAAAATTAAATCTCTTAATTTCAGTCACCCCTAATTAATTTCATTTTTTTAGCTGCTGAGGTGTGTCAAAAGAATATAATAATTATATTTAAAATACTCACTATAATAGAGAGAAAAAAAAAAGAGAAAAATACCCAGAAACTCATAATACAGTCCCTTGAAAAATGATTAAAGGCACACGACTGGAGTATTATTTGACCTCTAAAAACTAGTGTGTGTTTTAAGAAGAGCTCCACTTAAAAGGGGAAGCTCCGCTTGTTTGCTCCCCCCCCCTCCGTTGCCATATTTAATACCTTCCGGGGGGAGCAGGTACCTGTTTTTGACAGGTACCCGTCCCCACTTCTGGCGAGGTCCCCCGTAAGTTGGGCCCACCTCCTCCTTTCATCGCCACCGGGCCATTCAGAAAGCGCAGACGCTTTGTGCATGTGCAGTAGGGAATCAGCCGCAAGGCATCACTGCCGGTTTCCCTTACAAGAAATGGCGGCGGCAGCACCTGAGAGCCGACTGAAAAATCTGCTGGGGTGCCGGCATCGCGGGATCCCTGGACAGGTAAGTGTCCTAATATTAAAAGTTAGCAGCTACAGTATTTGTAGCTGCTGACTTTTAATTTTTGGAGGGGGGGGGGGCGGAGCTCCTCTTTAAGAAACCTTGTCCAAAATACTGAAATTGGAAAAAAAAAATATATGGTGCGATACTTTTTTTTATGGTGAACATTTCAAATAAAGTATATTCTTTTGCAAAAGACGGAAACTATGTTTTGTGATTTAGAACATGAAAAGTCACATGTGCAGCTTTAAAGTAGATTTTTTAATATTACACTGGACAGCCAGCAATGATTGAAGTGCTGCAGAATAACACAGGTCACAGATCAAACAAATGGAGACAATGTAACTTGGGAACAGATGCAGAAAAAAAATAAAAATGTGGCGTCTACAAAGGAGTGATTTGATTTGCTGGTTAACCATGCCAAACAATACTTGGAATCAGCAACTCCCATTTGTAGCAACTGTTTGAACTGCTGTGAAAATGACAGCTAAAACAGAAAATCCTTGAAAATAAATATACTTGCCACAGCTTCCTAGATTAAAACGTAAATGGACAGATCTAACAGAGTTTTGTATAAATCTCTGGAACACAGTGACCGAATCTGAAACACAATGCAGAGGTGAGATTTTATTCTCATTTTGTGGCAGAATTGCATACGTGTTTCCTTTAACAATGTCATCTATTCTGCAGCTTTCACCTACTAGAAGGGATCAAAATATTAACTGCTTGTGTTTAGGAGAGAAAGGCTGCAAAGAGAAAAATTGTGTAAGAGATATGCATACTTCCTTGTGTGCTGTTCAGCCTCTAGCGTTGGACAAAAAAAAAATGGAAGATTTAATCAATTACTTTCTGTAATTTTCTTTTCTTGGTGCCAACATGGCAGCATACATGTGGTTAGTCTGCTGCCATGGATTGGCCCCAAGAAAGGAAAATTATAATAAGTATTTGATACAATTTTTTTTTGGCGCCAACATGGCAGCAAACTAGATTAAATGTATCGGCATCTTCACAAGTTGGTAAGGTTGTTGCAGATACAGATAGCAGAATGGCATGTTTCAAATATATCTATATCACAAATCTGAACTTCTACAGACTTTATAGACAGCATTTTTTTTTAAATTATATACATTTTATTACAGCTTAAAATATAATTGTGCATGTTAAAATATTACAGTAGCCTGTTAGCCAGGTAAGCTAATAACACCAACTACAACACCAACAAAAACCCCCATCCTAGTCCATAATATGAGCGCCAATATAGTAGAAAATTGTATCAATTACTTATTGTAATTTTCTTTTCCTGGTGCCAACATGGCAACATACATGTGGTTAGTATGCTGCCATGGGTTGGCCCCAAGAAAGGAACATTATAGTAAGTAATTGACAATTACAATACAATACAGTACAATTTTCCATTTTCTTTGCGCCAACATGGCAGCATTGTAACAGGTGCATCCAAGCTAATACCTCCTTTGCAATGCCTGGTGAGCCTCAAGAACACATCATTCAGCCTGTGAAGTCTCTGTAAACCTCCATGTAGACAAAACAGGGAAGGTGATTCACCGCTCAGGTAGACTTGCTCCCAGGTGCATGTTAAGTAGATCCTTCAGAGGAGGGAAGTCCCAGGTGCTGGCTAAATGCAAATTGAAGCAAGGTTTGGAACAAAAGAATCTGGATGCCGCACACTGGATAAAGTTGAAAATTCTTCTTTATTGTAAAATCAGGATCATCAAAGATACAGGACAATCAGGCAGATGGTACAGACACAGCTGACGCGTTTCGCACTCTAGTTTGAGTGCTTACTCATAGCTATGAGTAAGCACTCAAACTAGAGTGCGAAACGCGTCAGCTGTGTCTGTACCATCTGCCTGATTGTCCTGTATCTTTGATGATCCTGATTTTACAATAAAGAAGAATTTTCAACTTTATCCAGTGTGCGGCATCCAGATTCTTTTGTTCCAAACCAAACCTCCATGTAATCCATGCTAAAAACGGAGAAAGGCTGGTGCCATGGAAGTCAGCTAAAACATTGTTTTATTATAGCATGTGAACAGCAGGTAAAAATCCAATGCATTTCAGCTATCAGGGCTTAATCATGGCTCCATAATAGATTGAATGTAATTTGCATCTTCGCAGGGTGGTACTGTTGTTGCAAATACAGGTAGCAAAGTGCCACGTCCCAAATATATCTATATCGAAAATCTGAACTTCTACAGACTTTATAGGCACCAGAGTACAGCAATATTTTTTATTATCATATATTTTATTACAATTTGACTAAAACATAATAGTGCATGTTAAAATCTTACAGTAGCCTGTCAGCCAAGGTAAGCTAATAACACCAACAAAAAACCCCATCCTAGTCCATAATATGAATCAATATAGTGCGATTGTCGATATTCAGGTGGGCTTGGTTTGAGTTAATGTAGCTTGTTCGAACTCTACATGTTTCGCACCACTGCGCTTCTTTTACAGGCTACTGTAAGATTTTAACATGCCATATTATGCTTTAGTCAAAATTTACTAAAATGTATAATTAAAAAAAAAATTGTGTACTCTGGTGCCTATAAAGACTAAAGAATTTCAGATTTTCGATATGGCAGCATACTAACCATATGTATGCTGCTATGTTAGCACCAGGAAAATAAAATTGCAGTAAGTATTTGATACAATTCCTATTTTTTTGTGCTAGGAAAACAGAAAATTGTACCAAAAAATAATAGTAATTTTCTTTTCCCAGAGCCAATACATGGCAGCATACTAACCACATGCATACCTCCCAACATTTTGAGATGGGAATGAGGGACACCTATTAGCAAAAGTATGTAGGCATAGGACACACCCCTTTGCCACGCCCCCTTAAATGAGAATTATACAAAAAAATTATTAGCTAAAGCGGAGTTCCACCCAAGTATGGAACTTCCGCTTTAAGGGAAGGTGACCCCCTGACATGCCACATTTGGCATGTCATTTTTTTTGGGGGGGGGATACCCTCCTTTTAGAGGGTTCCAGCTCCCACTTCCTCCCGGCGCACCGCGTCACCGGAACGGAGATTACCTCTCTCCCCTCCCTTTCATCAATCATCTGGGACACATCACAGGTCCCATATGATTGCTCGGCCAGTCATGGTGCGTCGCGCAACTTGCGCATGCGCAGTGCGTGCCCGGCTGTGAAGCTACAGCCGGGCACCCACAGTGACAATGCCGACAGGGGGAGACGAGCGGGGCTTCGTTCCCCCGCATCGCTGGACCCTGGGACAGGTATGTGTCCGATTATTAAAAGTCAGCAGCTGCGGTATTTGTAGCTGCTATCTTTTACATTTATTTTTTTTAAGCGGAACTCCGCTTTAAACCCAAGAGTGCTTTTTTTTTTTACCTTTACCATTTCTTAATGCTGACTTTTTACATTTACAAATGCAGCAATTTATAAATAGGATGAAAGGTTTAGCACTGGGAAACACCTTTTGAAAGATAAATAGTGCATTTTATATACAAATATATAGATCAGACCCAAATGAGGGACAAATGAGGAGGAAAGAGGGACAGAGGGACATTGTTCCAAATCAGGGACAGTCCCTCGAAATCAGGGAAAGTTGGGAGCTATGCACATGTTTGCCATTGCTGCCATGTTTGCACCAGGAAAACAAAAAATTGTATTAAATACTTACCATAATTTTCCCTTCCGGGCACCAATCCGTGACAGGATACTAACCCCATGTATACAGCCATGTATACTGCCAGCAGAAAGACAGACTGTCTTTCTACCTAGGGGTGTGCAATACACAAAGCACTTGAGGAGGGAAAGGACATCAGGCAGAAAGATTAATGAGGTTTAGAGCAAAACAGAGGAATGAAGGAAGAGATACACAGAACAAATGTCTTGGGTGCCTACAAGAACCCTCTAGAACAACCTTTCTTATCCTTACTACCATGCAGGAACCCTTGAATTAACTTTCTGGTCCTAGGGAACCCCTGTTAATAATTATTAGATCTACAGCTCAAGGTACATTGGTATGTTGGTCAGCAGTGCCGATCCTGACCTCCCTGGGGCCCTAAGCAAAATTCTGCTAAGGGGCCCTCTACCTGACCCGCTGGTGGGGGAGGGGGGTTGGGTGATTGCCCTTGACCCGCCACTTCCAAACTTTAAAATTGTTGCTATGCATCATTTCTTAAATTGAAGGGGATACAGTAAATAACTTTTATCACAACAGAGGTCATCACACCTTGCTTCAGGCTGGAGAGGGCTGTGTGTTTCAGTGGAGAGCCAGGTCCTTGCATCTCTTCGGTGGGGTGATGATTCTGTCTCTTCTCTTCTCTTCTCTTCTCTTCTCTTCTCTTCTCTTCTCTTCTCTTCTCTTCTCTTCTCTTCTCTTCTCTTCTCTTCTCCCAGCGCCCAGCCCACAAGCTCAGCAAGTTACATGGGACGGGACGTTCTTGACGCACCCTCCCCTGACGTGCCACGTGACCTGCCTCTGAGACTCCTGGGAGGTGGGAGTTGTAGTTTGCTGCGCTGCGCTGATAAGGTCCTTACCTTTAGCGCGGCTGGTATACAATGCAGAGCAGCCTGCGCAGCAGCCAAATAGCCAATCGGTGGCCGCCGCGGCCGACATCTAGCAAAATAAAAAAAAAATTAACAGACAGCCAGCGCCACAGCCGACATCTAGCAAAAAAAAAATAGACAGCCAGTGTCGTGGTCCGCGGCCGTTTTAAAGATAATGTAGGCGGCCTGGGGGGAAATTTCCATCCTGCCCCCCGGCCCAGCCCGCCCCTGCGGGGGGATGCTGGGTCTTGGGGGCCCCCCACAGCGGCGGGGCCCTAAGCAGCTTGCGTAGTAAGCGTATAGGGCGCATCGGCTCTGATGGTCAGTTCCTTACACTTGTGGTTAGGGATGAGCCAAACACCCCCCTGTTTGGTTCCCAAAAGAACATGTGAACTGGCAAAACATTTGTTCGAACACGTGAACACCATTAAAGTCTATAGGACACAAACATGAATAATCAAAAGTGCTAATTTTAAAGGCTTATATGCAAGCTATTGTCATAAAAAGTGTGTGGGGACCTGGGTCCTGCCCCAGGGGACATGGATCAATACAAAAAAAGTTTTAAAAACTGCCGTTTTTTCGGGAGCAGTGATTTTAATAATGCTTAAAGTGAAACAATAAAAGTGTAATATTGCTTTAAATTTCGTACCTGGGGGGTGTCTATAGTATGCCTGTAAAGGGACACATGTTTCCCGTGTTTAGAACAGTCTGACAGCAAAATGACATTTCAGAGGAAAAAAAGTCATTTAAAACTACTCGTGGCTATTAATGAATTGCCGGTCCGACAGTACACATAAAAGTTCATTGAAAAAAATGGCATAGAAATTCCACACAGGGAAACCCCGAACCCAAATTTTTAAAAAAATGGCGTGGGGGTCCCCCTAAATTCCATACCAGGCCTTTCAGGTCTGGTATGGATATTAAGGGGAACCCCGGCCAAATTTAAAAAAAAAAAATGGCGTGGGGTCCCCCCAAAAATCCATACCAGACCCTTATCCGAGCATGCAACCTGGCAGGCCACAGGAAAAGAGGGGGGACGAGAGAGCGCCCCTCCCCTCCTGAACCATACCAGGCCACATGGCCCCCCAAAGCACCTTGTCCCCATGTTGATGGGGACAAGGGTCTCATCCCCACAACCCTTGCCCGGTGGTTGTGGGGGTCTGCGGGCAGGGGGCTTATCGGAATCTGGAAGCCCCCTTTAACAAGGGGACCCCCAGATCCCAGCCCTCCCCCCTGTGTGAAATGGTAAGGGGGTACTTTTGTACCCCTATCATTACACAAAAAAACTGTCAAAAATGTTAAAAATGACAAGAGACAGTTTTTTTTTTTTCAAATATAAATTTTATTGAAGATTTTGTAGAGAAGAGAAAGGAATACCGTGAGGGTATAGTACAACCGTGGTCAGATTCAACATTCTATAACAAATATATATGTTTTCAATAAAAGGCTCTCATTCTGTCTTCAGAGAAGATAAAGTACCACATAAAATTATACCATTTGGCCCGCAGGCCAGTCCTGGCCACCTATAGAGATCTATGTTTCCCTTCTAGATTGTAAGCTCTAACGAGCAGGGCCCTCTCATCCCTCCTGTATGGATTTGTATTGTAAGTGTACTGTCTGCCCTCATGTTGTAAAGCGCTGCGCAAACTGTTGGCGTTATATAAATCCTGTATAATAATAATAATAATGTAGCATTGTTATACTTATTGATTGGTGTACTCCAATGGGCTGTCTGCTACTTCATAGCCCCACCATATCTGGTGGGGATGGACGACCATCTATTGACTGAATACTAGACCACTAATTGAAGAAATGGGTACGTGAAACAGATAGAAAGTATAGAAAGGGTAAGGGGAGGGCGGTATATATTCAACACGAGCGTGATGGACTGTGCAGGGATCCTGTCCCGCAGTAAATCTGCATTAATGTGACTCTCAAGAATTTAGTAAGATTTGTCCCTCATCAGACAAAATGAACATATTCCAGGATAACCAGGTTTTGGAGTGTTTGTCTTGTTTGTGTTGGGCAGTAAGTACTAAATCTTCCATTTTTTTAATGTCCTCAACTCTGCAGTTTTTGACAATTCCTTTATTTAAATGCTTCTTCTTTCTTCTATTTTCTATCTTCTTTCTTCTATCTTCTTTCTTCTATCTTCTATCTTCCTTCGGTTTCTTCCTCCATCTTCTTCTTCTTCTGGTTCTTCTGGTTCTTCCTCCGGTGTTCTCATCCAGCATCTTCCTCCGCGGCGTCTTCTTCCCTTCTTCTTCTCGGGCTGCTTCGCATCCACCATGATGGGAGGCTCCCGCTGTATGATGCTTCTCCTCTTCTGATAGTTCTTAAATAATGGAGGGCGGGGCCACTCAGTGACCCCGCTTCCCTCTGACGCACGGGGACTTGACGGGGACTTCCCTGTGGCATTCCCCGTGACGTCAGAGGGGGGCGGGGTCACCGGGTGGCAATACCATGGTGGCAATACCATGCATATAAGCCTTTAAAATTAACACTTTTGATTTCTCCCATAGACTTTTAAAGGGTGTTCCGCGGCTTTCGAATTTGCCGCGAACACCCCTAATTGTTCGCTGGCGAACAGCCGATGTTCGAGTCGAACATGAGTCAACTCAAACTCGAAGCTCATCCCTACTTGTGGTTATTGGGAAGAATCTCCCCTTCCAGATAGTTAAAAATATCATTGATCTCAGGGGTTACTTATCCAAGAGGCAAAAATATATTATTGCTCAAGGAACTGTTAACAATCTCTAGAGAAGCCCTATGGTTCCAAGGAAACATGGTTGAGCAAGGCTGCTTTAGAAGCTGAACTGTAAGCTGAGCATTTTATATATTTTTCTTTCCATTTGTATGCCTTGCACTGTATGCATTTTAATCAGGGAGTTGGATTCCAGATGCTGTAATGCAAAAAAGGCAGTACACCTGACCGAAACTGTTGGCATATTTGAATAGACAAATATTAGATCTTTATTCAAACAGTGCCTTCTGATAAGGGTGATATAACTGAACAAACAACACATATAATTAACATGGTGTATTCATTGACATAATTCAAAGTAGAATAACAGACTAAACCTATCTAGTCTTAAAAATGCCCCCTTCCCATTCCTTACACCAATGCTTCCTAACCGGTGTAAGTTCTTACCTATTTTCAGGCCGCTCTGATCCAGTCACATGATCCCTTGTGTCAGCCAGTGGCAGCTGCAGGGGAGGGGAGGGAGCGCTCACCAACGGTTGGAATTCCTAAAAGTGCTGTTATCACCCATAGGCTCCTATGGTCCATCCATTGGCGCTCTGTCTTCCCTGCAGTGGCTGCTGACTGACACAGGGGATCACATGACCAAATCCGGACTGGAAGACTTGTATGTGATTTGAACAGGAATGTGGTGCGATTTCTGCCCAAATTACATGCAGTTTCCCACACTGCTCCTGTGTTTAGCCAGCCACCTGGAAGGTCCTCCAGCTTGCTGGTATTAGTCTCGGTGACCTCGGTGAGTTTACTTATTTTTACCGTATTATTAAAGATACCACTTGGGTATTGCACAACGCTGGTGCACCCCTTTTCTTTGTTTAACAGTGTCTCTACTGGGTTCTCTCCCAATTCTTAGGGGCTAGCAGAGCCTGTACCTTTATTGGAACTACCAAGGACCTGCGATCCATCCACCACCATTACACTTCTCTTGAGCACAGAAGACTATAGCAGACCATCTACTCACCTGAAGCAAGAATGTCTGCCTAAAGCTTCAATCAAACATCTAATATCTCTCTTGTACTCCTCTCTTTTCTCCTCCCTATCAGTAAAGGCAGATCCCACCGACATGGTATAGAAAAATTACCTGGGAATGCAACTCACCAAAGATGAAAATACTTCCACGCAATGACCTTAGGAGTGGATTTACTAAAGGCAAATAAGCTGTGCACTTTGAAAAGTGCAGTTGCACCCTGCAAATGTAGTTGCTCCAAAGCTTAGCTTCACTTTGCAAAGAATACCCAATCACGTGCAAGGAAAATACAAAAAAACTGAATTTTTGCTTGCACATGATTGGATGATGGAAGTCAGCAGACCTTCTGCTCAATTACTAAGCTCTGGAGCAACTGCTCTTGCAGAGTGCACAGTCTATTTTTCCTTTAGTAAATCGGTCTCATTAGCTCCAACTCTGGGAAATCTGAGAATTCTGAATAACTGTTCTAGAATAACTGCTTGTATATTCTAACAGAACTGATCCTCCTCTCCCCCAGTAGATGGCCCTCCCTTGTGCTCCGGGGGTGAACTGTCCCTAAGTGCCATCACATCCTATGCAGGGCTATTGATGACCTCAGGATTTACACCACTGGAGCATGAGTGAGAAGATGCTGCGGGGGCCGATCTAGCAGCGCAAGAGAAGAGAATTGTGTAAGTAGATGTTTTTTTCTATTCCATTTAGACCAAAACGACTAGGTAATCTTTGCAGTGTCAGTGCGGCCTCACTGCATGGAAACATTTTCAGGTTTCTTGGAGCTCAGCTTGAGAGTCTCCCTAAACCAATTATGGTACTGAACATCTGAGATACTACACAATATTTATCTAGAAACCAGTCCATAAGGGGCCGCCCCTCTGATCCATGCGCCCGGCCCCTAATCTACATGCAGGGCACCGGACACATGGATTTTAATGGGGTTTTTTTTAAGCACATGAGCACTGCCCCCTGAGCCCACCCAGTTGTGTGACAAAAGTGAATTAATATTCACTTTTGTCTTCCTGATTGTCCTCCCGAGCCAATCAGGAAGCGGGTCTCAAATCCCGACTGGCCGAGAGGCGAAGCGACCATATTGGCCTCCGAGGAGGAAGCCGCCGAGGAGGAGGAGGAGACACAGGGGAAGTCTCCGTGAACCCGCCGAGGAGGAGGAGATGCAGGAAGGACCCAATGCTGCCCGCGACCTAGATGGGGTAGGTGCGATGCGATAAGACAGGATAGCTAAATACTGTATATACAAACTTGGGCAAACTGAATAATGTTCAAAACAACTGATAAATACCAAGATGTAATCAACCCCACACCTCTTCTCCTGACTTATAAGATGACATTGCTTCTCTAGGGGGTGAAAGTTCAGGAAGGCATTGGGAATTATACCCAATTACCCATCAATGCAGACCCCTAAACTAGCCCTCCTTTTCCCATGTACCTCCCTACTTACATACTCTCCTTTCAACCCCTCCCCCGTTTTTATCTCTCCCCCATTCTCCTTTTTTCTTTTCGTCTCTTTCTCTATTCTCATCCTTTTTTTTTTTCCTCTTTCAACCCAAGCCTCAAGTTTACCCTTGATCACATTCCCTCTTTAAAGTACATACACAGGGATGTTTGCAGGTGCATTGGAGCTCTAGCTTAAAACTCCCAGCACTTTTCCTGCACCCGGTGTGCCACGGGTGGTGCATACAATTGGCTATAGAAATGCATTGCTGTACGCACTTTTACTTGTATATTGTGAATACTATTTTGTACCAAGGTTTACCCACACATGTGTGTATGATGTATATTACCGAACATGAATATTCCACAGTCAGACAAAAGAACACACACGTATGTGCAAATAAACGGCGATGTAAAAGAGCCACTGCATTCAGCAATGCACTCTTAAGGCCAGCTGCATGCACCACTTGAGGCTCCCCAGTCATATGAAAATGCCAGAGTTACCTGGAGCCCCCAAACATCCATGTGCGTGTACCCTCATACTGTTTGCTCGCTCCACAATTTTACAACTTTACACTCAACATAATTCAAACAAGGTTCCTTCAAACTGAAGATGGGGTGGATTTTTTGACCAATAGGTCACCGCTGCAAACTTCAAACACTTCTATGTGCCTCATCTCTCCTCTATAGTAACTCTTCTTTTTCATTGCAGTTAAATAATGGATGACACGCACAAGCAATCTGCCATCATTGAGTTCTTGATGAAGGAGGGGTGCAGGCTGTCCAACATCCACAGAAGGCTACAAAATATTTACAGAGATGACACTATTTAAACTTCTTTATCCTTTTGTACACATTGCTCATGTGAATGGGGAGATCTCCATAAACATTCTGTAGCCTTCTGTGGATGTCGGGCAGCCTGCACCCCCTCCTTCATCAAGAACTCAATGACCTCACATTGCTTCTACTTGGAATCCAATATTTACTTGCAGAAGGAGAAGAAGAGTTACAATAGAGGGAGCATCATACTACCAACATGTGAAATTTGGATGACCTATGTAAGTTAATTCAAGTTATGCCCCACGTTTGCATTACTTTCTGTACAGCCCTTGAATATTACGCAATTATATAGACTACTATAGAAAACAAAGCTAAGAGATACAAATATGAATATGAACTATTCCTCATTACTGTTTGGATTTAGTTAAAAAAATGACATGCAATCATTATGTATAAAAGGTTTTCTTGGATCCAGTTCCAATATTTTGTCTATTGCTTCTTGATGAGTAGACCTTGAGATGTTGACCTTGAAATGTTTGCTGTGTGAGCTTGGAAGGAATTGCAGTGCTGAACAGTAGACATTTGTCAATGTTTCACAAGGTAAATTTATTACTGAAATATGTACATTCAGCCAAAGGTTTTTTGATGTGGTGACTGATACAATATACCCCACTCATTAAACCAATGACGAAAAAAATCATTAAGCACCACTGGATCCTCCATTTATAACAGCACAGATATCGCTACCACTGAGCATAGTAGAGTGCAGCGTTTTCACCACACTGTGCCTGCATGCTATGTTTCATGTATAAAATGCAGGGTGTAGTAAGGAACTTGCAGTGTGCCATGGGGAGTTGTCTACATAACACTACAAAGAACACTCTATGATGATGGTTGCGGTTCAATCCTACTGACTTCAATGGGAAAGTTTGACAGGAGGTGCTGCATTTCAAACTCACAGGAGAGTAAAGCATCATGGCGGTAGCAAACTGGGACTCTCCCCTCTGGGTACCATATCAATTTGGGGGTGGGCGATCAAGTGCAGTAAAAATGTGGATAGGACCAGAGTCAGCATGCAGGCATATGAAGATATCTACTTGCTGTAGATTAAGTGATGCTTTATAGGTATTTTCTCCCACAAAAAAAATATAAAATGAAATTTCAAACAATGTCTAAAACCCCACCACCATCAAAAATTGTATATCTGTATCTTTGAGGAGGAAAGGAACCCCCTCCAGATAAGGCTCTCCGTTTCTTTATTGCTATATACTGTATGTCCCATTGCTATAGTTGCTATAGTTTTAAGCAGTGGCGGCTGGTGGTTTTTCTTTTTGGAGGGGGCGGCAAACAACCACCCCTGGGGGTCACACGAATGGTCATCCAGCACTTACCCCAACTAGGTTCTGGGCGGGCTGCGACAGGCGGGTATCTCCTCCTCCTCTGCATCACGGCGACTTTCGCCGTGCATCTCCTCCCTCCTCTTCCTAGGCATCCAATAGGATCGCCTGTCCTTTCAGCCAATTGGGTGATGGGTCTCACGACCTGCTTCCTGATTAGCCAAGAGGAGGATCAGTGTGAGAATAGCGAATATTCATTCGCTATTCTCACACAACTGGGTGAGTTCAGAGCGCAGTGCTCTCTGCTCCCCGAGCCCACCCTTTTTTGAAGCCCATTGTAGCCTCATCACATGCTTCAAACCCCCCCTCCCATTGAAATCCGTGCATCTTGCGCCCCAAATGTAGATTAGGGGGCCAGACGCATGGATGCATGGATGGGGGGGCGGTGCCTGTGCGCCCCTAATGGATGGGCCGCCACTGGTTTTAAGTGAGGAAATGTCTTCAATATTACAGTTCAAGTCCAGCTAAATGTGACTACTACTAGCTTTAGTCCTTTGTAGTGTTACATTTTGTAGCACCAAAAAATGAAAAGGTGAACTATCACCAAATATTCTGGCCACCCCTCTGGACCCCACTGCACATAACTGCCAAGATTCCCACCTACTAACAGGGTAGTTGTCTGTACACTCCCCCAAAGTAAGTAGCCACTATAATGCTGGCAAAGATAAGCAATCATTGGTCAGTGTGATCACATGATCGTGCTGACCAGGAAAAGACACTTTTTTTTCCTGGGACACCTTACCAGAATAAGAAGCCTCAGATGTGCTTCTCATTGGTCAGCACAAGCACGTGGCTGCACTCACCAATGAGCTTTGCCATTGCAAGCTTTATGATGGATGCTGGTGCTGGATATTGCAGTGTACAGTGTACAAACCACTACACCAGCAGAATGACAACACAGCCGCTATGTGCAGCAGGGTCCGGAAGGATTGCTAGATACCTTTAAATTCTTTGTGAAAAGTTGCACTTACCCTTTAGGCCCCTTTCACACGATCTGACCATACAGGTCCGCCTGTCAGTTTTGACAGCGGACCTGAACGGGCGCTCCATGTTAGTCTATGGAGCGTCGGATGTCAGCGGAGACATGTCCGCTGACATCCGACCCGGTCCGATCCGCTAAAAGCAGACAGATGGCTCTACGTGCAGGTCCGTCGCTGGCAGATCGGATCGGGTAAGATCTGATGAAAACGGACATGCTGTCCGTTTTCATCAGATCTCTCCATAGGCAGCAGCGGCGCCTGACAAGCCCCTCCCCGCTCAGTGAGCAGAGAGGGACCTGTCATCCGCCGGCTCAGCAGAGATCAACGAACTGATCTCCCGCTGAGCCGGCGGACCGAGGCGGACTCCGTAGAAACGGAGTCCGCCACGTGTGAAAGGGGCCTTAAAGTGATATTAAAGACAAGTTTAAAAGAAACAAAAAACAAAAACAAACATGTTATACCAGGGGCGGATCCAGAGTCTAGATCACTGCCCAAAAACAAGGTGTTGCTTACAGAACTGAATTTAATCATACGGTATCATACAGTGTACAGAGGTCAGTAGTATGTAGGGCAGTGTACAGAGGTCAGTAGGATGTAGAGCAGTGTACAGAGGTCAGTAGGATGTAGAGCAGTGTACAGAGGTCAGTAGGATGTAGGGCGGTGTACAGAGGTCAGTAGGATATAGGGCAGTGTACAGAGGTCAGTAGTGTGTAGGGCAGTGTACAGAGGTCAGTAGGATGTAGAGCAGTGTACAGAGGTCAGTAGTGTGTAGGGCAGTGTACAGAGGTCAGTAGGATGTAGGGCAGTATACAGAGGTCAGTAGTGTGTAGGGCAGTGTACAGAGGTCAGTAGTATGTAGAGCAGTGTACAGAGGTCAGTAGTATGTAGGGCAGTGTACAGAGGTCAGTAGTATGTAGGGCAGTGTACAGAGGTCAGTAGGATGTAGAGCAGTGTACAGAGGTCAGTAGGATGTAGAGCAGTGTACAGAGGTCAGTAGGATGTAGGGCGGTGTACAGAGGTCAGTAGGATGTAGGGCGGTGTACAGAGGTCAGTAGGATGTAGAGCAGTGTACAGAGGTCAGTAGTATGTAGAGCAGTGTACAGAGGTCAGTAGGATGTAGAGCAGTGTACAGAGGTCAGTAGTATGTAGAGCAGTGTACAGAGATCAGTAGTATGTAGAGCAGTGTACAGAGGTCAGTAGGATGTAGAGCAGTGTACAGAGGTCAGTAGGATGTAGGGCGGTGTACAGAGGTCAGTAGGATGTAGAGCAGTGTACAGAGGTCAGTAGGATGTAGAGCAGTGTACAGAGGTCAGTAGGATGTAGAGCAGTGTACAGAGGTCAGTAGGATGTAGGGCGGTGTACAGAGGTCAGTAGGATGTAGGGCGGTGTACAGAGGTCAGTAGGATGTAGAGCAGTGTACAGAGGTCAGTAGTATGTAGAGCAGTGTACAGAGGTCAGTAGGATGTAGAGCAGTGTACAGAGGTCAGTAGGATGTAGAGCAGTGTACAGAGGTCAGTAGGATGTAGAGCAGTGTACAGAGGTCAGTAGGATGTAGAGCAGTGTACAGAGGTCAGTAGGATGTAGAGCAGTGTACAGAGGTCAGTACCTATGCATTAAGGTAAAAAACCTTCTGTGTGCAGCAGCCCCCCTAATACTTACCTGAGCTGCATCGCAATCCAGCGATGTGCACTAGAGCTCCGGGGACTCTCAAGCCTCATTGGCTGAGACAGCAACAGAAGCCATTGGCTTACACTGCTTTCAAACCAGTGAAATGTGAGAAATAACTTATATATCATACAATCATTCCATAAACACATACCACATACACTGCATATATAATTTGAGGAAACTATGCTTTTAAAATAGTTTACCATTTGCCAAAAAAAAAAAAAACATGTCCCCTAATTTCATTTTCAAAAATCTGGTCACCCTAATGTAGCATTCACTTCCTGGAATCCATCTGCCCCTAGCTCAGATATGCAGGCAGGAGAGTGTGCTTAGCTGAGAGAGCCCCTCCTCCTCCTGAAGACTCATGGGATGTATGACATAATTTTGGCCTAGGTCAGAGACCAGGAAGCAACTGAAGAAATGCGAAACGTTTAAAACATGTAAATACAATATATATCTTCTTATCTATTTAATAATACTAGCAGCATAAGGATTAAAAATAATGTTGATTGAGAAAGTTTAGTTCCACTTCAACCTCTTGCTGACCACCTCACGTACATTTACTGCGGGGCGACGGCTCCTCTGCGCAGAATCATGCACCTGTACGTGATTCTGCACTTCCGGGTCTAGGGCGTGCTGCCGGCGACCCGCTCTCGCTTTGATTGGACCATGGCACCCAACGATTGTTCAGGAGCGAATCAGAACGGTGGTCTGCCTATGTAAACAAGGCAGATCACAGTTCTGTCAGTAGGGAAGGTAGAAATCTTGTGTTTCTGCTAAGCAGGAACACGGATCTCTGCCTTTCCACAGTACAAGCACCTCCCCCACACAGTTAGAAAGCACTCCCTAGGAACACATTTAACCCATTGATCGCCCTTGATATTAACTCCTTCCTTGGCAGTGTCATTAGTACAGTGACAGTGCATATTTTCAGCACTGATCACTCTAGTGTCACTGGTCCCCAAAAAGTGTTAGTTAGGATTCAGATTTGTCCGCCGAAATGTCGCTGATCGCCGCTATTACTAGTAACAAAAAAAAAAAATTCTATAAATTTATCCCATCGTTTTATCCCAGACGTAATAAGCAGTCAATATACGCTTATTATGACTTTTTTCCCCCAAAAGTGTAGCAGAATATATATTGGCCTAAATTTATACATTTTTTTTATTGGATATGTTTTATAGCAGAAAGTAAAAAATATTGTTTTATTTTCCAAATTTTTTTTTGTTTATAGTGCAAAAAAAAAAAAACCGCAGGAGTGACCAAATACCACCAAAAGAAATCTCTATTTGTGGGGGAAAAAAAGGACATATCTTTATTTGGGTACAGCGTTGCACGTCGGCGCAATTGTCAGTTAAAATAACGCAGTGCCGTATCGCAAAAAATGGCCTGGTCATGAAGGGGGGTAAATCTTCCAGAGCTGAAGTGGTTAATATTCAGTCATCTAGCAGAATTAAATCTGAACCTTTGCTAACTCCAAATGTTACCCGTGACAAGGTTATTTCATAAAGAACAGTCTCTTTGGATTACTTTTGTTTTACGCACTTCTGCATTATCTACCTTGCTGGCAATTTACGAAGCCTATTTGTGAAATTCGGAACTTTTTTGGGAATGCTGTCAGATCCTAACTTGTTTTCTTTCAGACCATGGCTCACACCGTGGTATCCTCCAAGGCATTACATTGACTCACTATCGAAGACATCACAGCTAATAAATTCAGCCGGCATGAATTGAAGGCTACTAGAATGCAATTGAGTAAAAAAAAAAAAAAAAAACATAATTGCGTGAAAAAAAGCACTTTTTACTTAAAATAAGAAATCTTTTCTATGAAATGCCTCATAAAATTGTGAGCAAGTTTACGGCTCACTAAGTTTCCTCTGTATTGCTTTTCTTTCTGAAATCACCTCTTTACTTTAAAATCTTAAAAGCTGCCGAGAAGAGCTCACAGGGAGATAGTGAAATATAATATCCAGTCCATTTCAAAAACTGCTGCTGCAAGACAATACCTTAAAAGCCATTGCCAGGTAGAAAAACCCAACAGCATAGTCGTATATTTCATTTTGTTCTTTATGTCAATGCGGACTGGAATAAATATTTTACTGGAGAACACTGATTCTAATGGAAGAGCACTGTATAACGTTAAAGCTGAATACCTGGGATAAGCAAATATCATTAAAATACAAGAGTCATAGGCAGTGGCGTCTCTATGGGGGTGCGGACCGTACCCGGGTGATACCTGCCAGAGGGGTGACACCAGGGCTGGTACAAGGGCGAGGCTAAACGGACCCACCATGGGCGCTGTATTGAGGGGGCGCACTTAGGGTTGCCACCTTTGCTTTAAGCCAAACCCGAACACTTAGGCGTCACACTGCAAAAACTTTTTTTAGTATTTTACATAACAAATGAAAAATTGAATGTAGTACAAATAGGTGTAAAACCTGTATAACCTTTTTAAAAATTATTCTGCACCAAAACGCATGATACTTTGTTACCATAGGTTTTGCTGCAGGTGAACGAGTGCAAAAGGGGTGTGTGTTTTTGTGCATTTCAGGAATGCACACAATTTTGTGTATATTCCTGCAACGCACAGATGTCTACCTAAGGCAGGGGTAATGAACTCAAATTTAAGGAGCTCCAGTCACTAAAAATGTCTTGCAAATTGTTCTCTATTAAAACATAAGTAGGCTAATCACATCCATATTTCAAAATAAAATCACATTACATAAGGTGTCTCCATCAGAGTGCCTCCCTACATCAGGTGTCCCCAGTAGAATGTCTCCTTGCATCAGGTGTCCCCATCAAAGTTTCCCCTTACATCTGGTGTCCCCTTCAGAGTTCCCCCTTACATCTGGTGTCCTGATCAGAGTTCCCCCTTATATCTGGTGTCCCCATCAGAGTTCCCCCTTACATCTGGTGTCCCCATCAGAGTTCTCCCTTACATCTGGTGTCCCCATCAGAGTTCCCCCTTACATCTGGTGTCCCCATCAGACTTCCCCCTTACATCTGGTGACCCCATCAGCTTTCTCCCTTACATCTGGTGTCCCCATCAGAGTTCCCCCTTACATCTGGTGTCCCCATCAGAGTTCCTCCTTACATCTGGTGTCCCCATCAGAGTTCTCCCTTACATCTGGTCTCCCCATCAGAGTTCTCCCTTACATCTGGTGTCCCCATCAGAGTTCCCCCTTACACCTGGTGTCCCCATCAGAGTTCCCCCTTACACCTGGTGTCCCCATCAGAGTTCCCCCTTACATCTGGTGTCCCCATCAGAGTTCCCCCTTACATCTGTTGTCCCCATCAGAGTTCTCCCTTACATCTGGTGTCCCCATCAGAGTTCCCCCTTACATCTGGTGTCCCCATCAGAGTTCCCCCTTACATCTGTTGTCCCCATCAGAGTTCTCCCTTACATCTGGTCTCCCCATCAGAGTTCTCCCTTACATCTGGTCTCCCCATCAGAGTTCTCCCTTACATCTGGTGTCCCCATCAGAGTTCCCCCTTACATCTGGTGTCCCCATCAGAGTTCCCCCTTACATCTGGTGTCCCGATCAGAGTTCTCCCTTACATCTGGTGTCCCCATCAGAGTTCTCCCTTACATCTGGTGTCCCCATCAGAGTTCTCCCTTACATCTGGTGTCCCCATCAGAGATCTCCCTTACATCTGGTGTCCCCATCAGAGTTCTCCCTTACATCTGGTGTCCCCATCAGAGTTCCCCCTTACATCTGGTGTCCCGATCAGAGTTCTCCCTTACATCTGGTGTCCCCATCAGAGTTCTCCCTTACATCTGGTGTCCCCATCAGAGTTCTCCCTTACATCTGGTGTCCCCATCAGAGATCTCCCTTACATCTGGTGTCCCCATCAGAGTTCTCCCTTACATCTGGTGTCCCCATCAGAGTTTCCCTTTACATTTGGCATCCCTCCACACATCAGAATTGCCCCCCCCCTTCCCTCTTGTACTCACAGATCACTAACTCTGCAAAGAAGGCAGCTCCTCCTTCCTATCAGAGTCCCCCTTTATATAAGTGTACCGTTGGTCTCTAAGGGGGTTCGCTTATATAAGGGGACTTTGTTGGGGGGGTCTTTGGTGAAATATGGATGACCTTGTCCTAGCACTGCGTGACACCATCAAGTAGGAAGTGATACCATCAAGTAGGAAGTGATATCTGACCCCGATGGTGTCACCCCCATCCATGACAGTGTACAGGTTGGCGTGCCGGTACCGACTGCATCATTTACAGGGGCCGGTTTGGGGTGCGCACCATGACGTGTTTAATAGTTGTTAATGGCCCTACTATTGTCATTATATCTAGTGTTATATGACACCATGTTTTACCACACCAGGTGACGTAAGTCGTGACACCAACCTTAGAGATGTCCCTGGTCATGGGCATTCTTGCTTGAATCTTGGCCTGCTCCCACAATGCAATAGGAGCCTCCCGGATTCTGCAGAATGTTTGATGTGTTGATGTTTTGCTTGATGTAGTGGAATGAAAGGCAACATAGATGCAAAGTGCTTCTGGGTGCCAGGCCCTTTATTGTACATTGGCTTCTCTCCCATTGCAGTTCAATAAAATAACTATTAATTACCTTACCGCTATATAATAGTTGTTTTGTAAGTTTAGGCAAACTCACACTTTTGATGAAGCAGAAGGCAGTTATTTGTAATCACTGAATATTCAGATTTCAATATTATTATATTATAAATTATAAATATAATTTGAAGCATTACCTTTGAGTTTTGTTTTGCTTTAAAGTAGAATTCGAGTCTTATGCCGCGTACACACGATCGGAAATTCGGCCAGCAAAAGACCGATGAGGGCTTTTGGTCGAAAAATGCGACTGTGTGTATGCTCCATCGGACTTTTGCTGGCCGAATTCCAGCCAGCAAAAGATTGGGAGCATGTTCTCAATTTTTCGGTCGGAAAAAGTTCCTATCCGAAAATGCGATCGTCTGTATGCAATTCCTACGCATGCTCGGAAACAATTCGACGCATGCTCGGAAGCATTGAACTTCATTTTCTCGGCTCGTCGTAGTGTTGTACGTCACCGCGTTCTTGACAGTCGAAAGTTCAGCGAACTTTTGTGTGACCGTGTGTATGCAAGGCAAGCTTGAGCGGAATCCCGTCGGAAAAGCCATCACATCTTTTTCCGACCAAAATCCCGATCATGTGTACGTGGCATTAACCTAACTAGTCTTTAAAATGTTCCCACCCCTCTCCTAACACCTATGCTCACTAATCTGTGTAATTGGCAGCTGCAGGGAAGAGGAGAGAGTGCCAACAATGGCTGGGACATGGAGCCTATGAGTGATATCACTGCTCCCAGGCATTCCCAGCCATTGTCGGGCCCTCTCTCGTCTCCCCTGCAGCTGATCAGGGCAAGCTAAAAATAGGAACACATAGGTTAGTCAACATAGGTGTTAGCAGGAGGGAGGGGACATTTGTTAGTAGACTAGTTAGGTTGAGGCTGAAATTCTACTTTACCATTAAACCCTAACTCCAGGAATTTTAACCACTTGCTGCACGCCATATAGCAGAATGACGGCGGCAAAGTGGTTTCAATATCCTGACTGGGCGTCATATGACGTCCGCAGGATATTGAGCCGCTGCGCGCCCCGCGGCGATCGTTGTTGCTGGGTGACAGTCTGACACCCCGCAACACCGATCTAGGTAAAGAGTCTCTGATGGAGACTCTTTACCATGTGTTCAGCCGTGTCCAATCATGGCTGATCACGATGTAAATAGGAAGAGCCGGTGATCGGCTTTTCCTCACTCGCGTCTGACAGACGCAAGTAGAGGAGAGCCGATCAGCTGCTCTCCTGTCAGGGGGTCTGTGCACAGCCCCCCCTCGGATCCTACCCAGGACCACCAGGGAAGCCGCCCAGGACCACCAGGGAAGCCGCCCAGGACCACCAGGGAAGCCATCCACCCTGGACCACCAGGTATGACCCCTAGACCCCCAGGGAAATACTAATCTGTGCCCAGGCAGCTGCCAATCAATGCCCAGGCAGCTGCCAATCAGTGCCCACTCACAATGCCTACCACTGCCAGTGCTACCAGGGATGCCTATCAGTGCCCATCAGTGCCACCCATAAGAACCCATCTTTGCAGCCTTTCAGTGCCCATCAGTGTCGCCTATCAGTGCCCACCACTGCCACCCATGAGTGCCCATCAGTGCCGCCTATCAATGCCCATCAGTGCTGCATATTAGTGCCACCCATCAGTGCCGCCTACCAGTGCCCATCATTGCCGCATATCAGTGCCCATCCTCAGTGCCCGTCAGTGCCTGCTCATTGGTGCCACCTCATCGGTGCCGCCCTATCAGTGCCTGTCAGTGCCGCCTTATCAGTGTCCATCAGTGAAAGAGAAAACTTACTTATTTACAAAATTTTTTAACAGAAACAAAAGCAAAATTTTCTGTCTTTTTTTATTTGTTTAGCAAAAAATAAAAACTGCAGAGGTGATCAAATACCACCAAAAGAAAGCTCTATTTGTGGGAACAAAATGATAAAAATTTAGTTTGGGTACAGTGTTGGATGACCGCGCAATTGTCATTCAAACTGCGACAGTGCTGAAAGCTGAAAATTTGTCTGGGCAGGAAGGTGTATAAGTGCCCTGTATTGAAGTGGTTAAACTGTTGTCCCACCCAAAAAAAATGTCATTAATGTACATGAAATAATATAAAAAAAAAATATTTGGAGAAAATTTTTTTTTTTTACTTACCTCTTTTTGCCTGTTGCTATGCGGTCCATTGAAATCTTCCTCCTTCATCACCTCGGCTCCTGAGGTCACTTCCCTCGTGCGTCATCATTTCCCAGGAGTCAGTGGGCTGCGCCGAGGGCTTCGTTGCCATCACAACGGGGCGGGCACTTCCGACGCCTGTTGTGATGGCAACCTGAGTAGTTGACGGCGCTGCAATGACAGAATGCGCATGCGCGAGATCGGGGAGAGAATGGGCAGTGCATTCTAGTCCAGCAGCAGCACCGTGTCCCGGAACAGGTTCTGAACAGGATGCTTGTGGGCTTCACATGCCCACAAGCAAAATGAAAATGGCCAGAACACTGTTATCAAAGTTCTTTTTACAGATGAAACCGGACATCGGGGGACAAATTTTACAGAAGACGTGAGTGTTACAATGCCATTTGAAATGTTTGTGAAAGGTTAAAAAAAGAAAAATTATTGATTGTAGTTGGAACTCCGTTTAAAGTGATACTCAAGTCTTGTTTTTTTTTTGTTTAAAAAACAACAAACATGTTATACTTACCTGCTCTGTGTAATGGTTTTGCACAGAGCAGTCCAGATCCTCCTCTTCTCGGGTCCCTCTTCGGCGCTCCTGGCCCCTCCTTCCTGCCGAGTGCCCCCACAGCAAGCAGCTTGCTATGGGGACACCCAAGACGAGCCACTGCTCTGTGCGCCATTCAGACATGGAGCTGTGGCTCAGCCCTGCCCACTCTCTCTTCATTGGCTCACTGACTTTGATTGACAGCAGCGGGTGTCAATTGCGCCCGCTGTGTGTCTCAGCTAATTAGGAGGGAGAGTCCTAAGCTCCTCCCTCCTCCTCCTTCTCCGCTCTGTATACAAACACAGGAGGAGGAGGGGGGAGCAGGCACGCGCTGATTGAGGTCTGTACAAAGTTTTCTATACTGTGTAGATGGACAGGGGAGAGAGTGGGTGGAAAGGAGGACAACTTAGAAAATATGTGGAGTGATCGAGGGGTTGGGAGGGGGGCTTTGGCAGGGGGAAGACATGCTAGAAGTGTGGGTTGGATTTAAAATCTGACAACCCCTCCTAGCACTAGCCCTCTCCCCTCTCAAAGCACCCCCCAGCACATATCTAACCCCTCCAAGTGCCCCTCAGCACATATCCAACCCCCCCAAGCGCTCCCCCTGCAAATATCCAACCCCCAAGCGGCCCCCAGCACATATCTTACACGCCTTGCACTAGCCCTCTCCCCTCTCAAAGCACCCCCCACCACGTTTTCAACCCCCCCAGCACATATCAGACCCCTCCAAGCACCCCTAGCACATATCCGGCCCCCCCATCTTGCACTAGCCCTCTCCCCTCCCAAAGCACCCCCATCACATATCTGACCCCCCTTGCTGGCTCTAGCTCTCTCCACTCCCAAAGCCTCCACTCTCCACTCTCCACTCCCAAAGCGTCCCCCAAGCACATATCTGACCCCCCCCCAGCCCGCTAGCACAAATCCTCTCCCCTATCAATGTGCCCCCCAGCACATATCTGACCCCCCCTTGCTTGCTCTAGCCCTCTCCCCTCCCAATGCGTCCCCCCAGCATACATCCAACCCCCCCTGTAAGCACTAGCCCTCTCCCCTCCCAAAGACTCCCCCCAGCACATATCTAACTCCCCCCACTCCCCTGCTAGCACTAGAACTCTCCCCAGGACATATCGCACTCCTGCATTCTGTACATAACACTCACAATTCAGCCACACGCACTGTTTGTCACAGCGCGCTATGCGCCACATTACTACTCTCTTTCAGGCCAACATCTTTGGGATAAATTAGAGCAGAGACTGCAAGCCAGGCCTTCTCATCCAACATCATTGTCTGACCTCACACAATGCACTGCTGGAAGAAAGGTCAAACATTCCCATAGACACACTCCTAAACCTTGTGGACAGCCTTCCCAGAAGAGTTGAAGCTGGTATAGCTGCAAAGGGTCAACTCAATATTGGACCCTACAGACTAAGACTGGGATGCCATTAAAGTTCATGTGTGTAAAGGCGGGTGTCCCAATACGTTTGGCAATACAATGTGTGGTATATATATATATATATATATATATATATATATATATATATATATATATAACCGCAAAGGGGTACAGTACAGTACGTAATATAGCAACGAACCAACCTGCGTCATGCAGTAGAAATCAAGATATGAATGCTCAGGTCCTAAATATTGTGGGCGGCACAGTGGTGTAGTGGGTAGCACTTTCACCTAGCAGTAAGAAGGGTCGCTGGTTCGAATCCCAACCACGACACTACCTGCCTGGAGTTTGCATGTTCTCCCTGTGCCTGCGTGGGTTTCCTCCCACACTCCAAAGACATGCTGGTAGGTTAATTGGATCCTGTCTAAATTGTCCCTAATATATGTATGAATGCGAGTTAGGGACCTTAGATTGTAAGCTTCTTGAGGGTAGGGACTGATGTGAATGTACAATGTATATGTAAAGCGCTGCGTACATTGACAGCGCTAAATAAATAAATAGCTAATTATACAGTATCTCACAAAAGTGAGTACACCCCTCACATTTTTGTAAATATTTTATTATATCTTTTCATGTGACAACACTGAAGAAATGACACTTTGCTACAATGTAAAGTAGTGAGTGTACAGCTTGTATAACAGTGTAAATTTGCTGCCCCCTCAAAATAACTCAACACACAGCCATTAATGCCTAAACCGCTGGCAACAAAAGTGAGTACACCCCTAAATGAAAATGTCCAAATTGGGCTCAAAGTGTCAATATTTTGTGTGGCCACCATTATTTTCAAGCACTGCCTTAACACTCTTGGGCATGGAGTTCACCAGAGCTTCACAGGTTGCCACTGGAGTCCTCTTCTATTCCTCCATGACGACATCACAGAGCTGGTGGATGTAAGAGACCTTGCGCTTCTCCACCTTCCATTTCAGGATGCCCCACAGATGCTCAATAGGGTTTAGGTCTGGAGACATGCTTGGCCAGTCCATCACCTTTACCCTCAGCTTCTTTAGCAAGGCAGTGGTCGTCTTGGGGGTGTGTTTGGGGTCGTTATTATGTTAGAACACTGCCCTGTGGCCCAGTCTCCGATGGGAAGGGATCATGCTCTGCTTCAGTATGTCACAGTACATGTTGGCACTTATGGTTCCCTCAATGATCTGTAGCTCCCCAGTGCCGGCAGCACTCATGCAGCCCCAGACCATGACATTCCCACCACCATGCTTGACTGTAGGCAAGACACCCTTGTCTTTGTACTCCTCACCTGGTTCCCGAAACACACACTTGACACCATCTGAACCAAATAAGTTTATCTTGGTCTCAGACCACAGGAAATGGTTCCAGTAATCCATATCCTTAGTCTGCTTGTCTTCAGCAAACTCTTTGCAGGCTTTCTTGTGCATCATCTTTAGAAGAGGCTTCCTTCTGGGATGACAGCCATGCAGACCAATTTGATGCAGTGTGCGGCGTATTATCTGAGCACTGACAAGCTGACCCCCCACCCCTTCAACCTCTGCAGCAATTCTGGCTGCACTCATACGTCTATTTCCCAAAGACAACGTCTGAATATGATGCTAAGCATGTGCACTCAACTTCTTTGGTCGACCATGGCGAAGCCTGTTCTGAATGGAACCTGTCCTGTTAAAGCGCTGTATGGACTTGGCCACCATGCTGCAGCTCAGTTTTAGGGTCTTGGCAATCTTCTTATAACCTAGGCCATCTTTATGTAGAGCAACAATTATTTTTTTCAGATCCTCAGTGAGTTCTTTGCCATGAGGTGCCATGTTGAACTTCCAGAGACAAGTATGAGAGAGTGAGAGTGATAACACCAAATTTAACACACTTGCACCCCATTCACACCTGAGACCTTGTAACACTAACGAGTCACATGACACCGTGGAGGGAAAATGGCTAATTGGGCCCAATTTGGACATTTTCACTTAGGGGTGTACTCACTTTTGTTGCCAGCAGTTTAGACATTAATGGCTGTGTGTTGAGGTATTTTGAGGGGACAGCAAATTTACACTGTTATACAAGCTGTACACTCACTACTTTACATTGTAGCAAAGTGTCATTTCTTCAGTGTTGTCACATGAAAAGATATAATAAAATATTTACAAAAATGTGAGGGGTGTACTCAGTTTTGTGGGATACTGTATACAACACATGAGATATTAAGGAGGTGTTGCCCTACCAATAGAAAACTATTGCTTGTAAAATGGGGATTCTTAGTTACCATATATTGCAATGCATGTTCAAGCTGGACAACTGCATCAGTGATTCCCCTCTGGCCAGTCTCTACTCTGTCTTGCAGATTTGCTAACTCTTATTTGGTAAAATAGCTACTTTTGGGGGTGTGGATATATAGTGCCAATACGGGGCAGATATATAGCTGGAGGTGAAAACAGCTCTGGACCAAAATCAAACCGTGCACATTCCCAATGGGAAAAAATGCAAAGTTCAATGTGGTGGACAGCACCACATATATATATATATATATATATATATATATATATATATATATATATATATATATATATATATATATATATATTGAACACATCACCATTTTTCTAGGTAAATATATTTCTAAAGGTGCTATGGACATGTAACAACCCATACAATCCATACATACAAAGAAACCAAAACAAATAAGTTCAGAAATTAAGTTATGTGTAATAAAATGGAATGCCACAGGGGAAAAGTATTGAACACATTAAGAAAGGGAGGTGCAAAAAGGCATGGAAAGCCAAGACATCAGCTAAAATCTATCGGTAATTAGAACGCATCCTCCCCCTTGTCAGTGCAAATTAATATCGGCTGGTTCAGTCTTAATTGATGGCCTATAAAAAGGTGTCTCATTACTGAGGTGTCACACAAGAAACATCTCATGATGGGTAAAAGTAAAAAGCTCTCTCAAGACCTTCACAACTTTATTGTTGCAAAACATACTGATAGCATTGGTTACAGAAGGGTTTCTAAACCTCTAAATGTTCCAGTGAGCACTGTTGCTGAAGTGGAAGGAACATAATTTTACGATAAACCGGCCATGACCAGGTGCTCCTCGCAAGAAGAAGCATGTTGAAGCTCGTTCAGACCCCTTTCACACCGAGGGCGTTTTGCAGGCGCTATAGCATTAAAAATAGTGCCTGCAATCCGCCCTCAAACAGCTGCAGCATTGTCTCCAGTGTGAAAGCCCGAGGGCTTTCACACCGGAGAGCTGCGCTGGCAGGACGTCAGGAAAAGTCCTGCCAGCAGCTTCTTTGGAGCGGTGAAGGAGCGGTGCGTTTACCGCTCATCCACCGCTGCTCCCCATTGAAATGGGACAGCGTTGGGATACCGCCGGCAAAACGCCGCTATTGCGCCGCATTGCGGGCGGTTTTAACCCTTTCTCGGCCACTAGCGGGGGTAAAAGCGCCCGCTAGCGGCCGAAATGCACCGCAAATCCGACGGTAAAACGCTGCTAAAAATAGCGCAGTTTTACCGCCGACGCTATAGGTGGCTCGGTGTGAAAGGGGTCTCAAAGTTTTGCTGCAGAACATTTAAACCCCTTTCACACCAAGGCATTTTTGCAGCGTTTTAGTGCTAAAAATAATGCTATTAAAACGCTCATAAAACGCTCCCCATGCATCTCAATGGACCCTTTTACACTGAGGCGTTGCGCTGGCGGGGCGTTGAGAAAAGTCCTGCAAGCAGCATCTTTGGAGCAGCTTTTGGGCGTTGAAAAAAGCGCTTCAAAAACGACCCTCTCCATTGAAATGAATTGAAAACGATGTAAAAACGCCTGAATAACTCCTATAATCCGCCATGAGCTGTAGAAAATTCACATGATCTCACAAAAAAGGTAAACATGCAAGCAGAAAAGAGAGCATCTACAACAACAGGACTATGTGGGAAGGTCAGATTGATTAAACAGACCATCAAAGTGCCAAAAAAACAAAATTAAAGTACCAAAAAAATGAATTAATCCCAGAAAAATGATTTGAAGTAAAAGAAGACACTGCTTGTTGCTTTACAAGACACTGCTTGTTTTATATGATATCACAAAGGATAAACATGCAAGCAGAAAGATAGCAGCAATAACACATGCTTCAATAACGCTTGAAAAACGCTGTCAAAACGCCTGCAGCATTGCGTTAATTTTGCCGCTAACGCCCCTAAAACGCTGTAAAAAGTGGTAATAACACTAAGGCGTTTTAGGGCGTTTTTGAAGCGCCTTGGTGTGAAAGGGGTCTTAGACAAGCCTGTAAAATACTGGGAGAATATAGTCTGGTCAGATGAGACCAAAATGTAACTCTTTGGATGCCATAATACACACCATGTTTGGAGATCAAATGGCACGGCACATCACCACAAAAACACCCCCCATACCAACAGTGAAGTTTGGAGGTGAGAACATCATAATGTGCTGCTGTTTTTCAGCATACGGTACTGGCAAACTTCATATCATGGAAGGAAGGATGAATGGAAAAAAGGACCAAGACATTCTTGATAAAAAATTGCTGCCATCTACCAGGATGATGAAGATGAAATGAGGGTGGGCATTTCAGCAAGACAAGGATGTGGAATTCCCACAGGTGGTGGTCTCAGCGGGGGGCATTGATAGTTTCAAGAAACTATTAGATAAGCACCTGAACGACCACAACATGCAGGGATATACACTGTAATACTGACATATAATCACACATATAGGTTGGACTTGATGAACTTGTGTCTTTTTTCGACTTCACCTACTATGTAACTGTGTAACAATGATCCCAAACACAAAGCTAAGGAAACTATCACTTGGTTTCAAAGAAAGAAAATAAAGCTACTAAAATGGCCCAGCCAATGACCTGACATGAATCCAATAGAAAATCTATGGAAAGTACTAAAGATCGGAGTTCATAGAAGAGGCCCACAAGACCTTCAAGATGTGAAGACTGTGTGGAAGAATGGGCCAAAATCACACCTGAGTAATGCATGTGACTAGTTTCTCCATACAGGAGGCTTCTTGAAGCTCTCATAACCAACAAAGGATTTTGTACAAAGTATTAAATACATTTCAGTTAGCTTGTTCAATACTTTTTCCCTGTGCCGTTTCATTTTTTTACACATATCTTCATTTCTGAACTTATTTGTTTGTTTGTTTTTTTTGTATGTATGGATTGCATGGGTTGTTACTGACGTGGTGAAAATTCCATCCCAATAGGACCTTTAGAAATATATTTACCTAGAGAAATGGGGATATGTTCAATACTTATTTTACCCGCTGTGTATATATATAGATATATCTATCTATCTATATATATATATATCTATCTATATATATATAGATAGATATATATATCTATATATATCTATCTATATATATATATATATAGATATATATATATATATATATATCTATATATATATCTATATATATATCTATATATATATATATCTATATCTATATATATATATATATATATATATATATATATATATATATATATATATATATATATATGTATATATTTTGCTGGCTAATGTATCCTTTAACTATGAAGGACCAAACTTCCAATCTGCACTATATTCTGCACATGGCACACCACTCAGTTGAAATGGGGGGAAACTTTTTCTTTGTTTTTGTTTTTTTGCTTTGTCCCATTATGCTTACTTTAATATTACAATTATAAGCCTTTGAATGTGATCACCTCTACTACAACTGATACTTTTTTGCACTATAACTGTCAACTGTCAACTTAGGTACATTATTAACTGATATACATACTGTAAAAACAGTCAATGTGCAGCCCATCAGAACACTTTGGTGCTTCGTAAGTTAATAAATGTGTCCTATCAGAACATGTTTGTGCTTTATAAGTTAATAAATGCATTTCATCAGAACCCATTGGTGCATTAATAAGCTAATAAATGTATCCTGCCTGGACAATTGATACTTTATAAGTTAATAAATGCACCCGATCAGAACACATTGGTGCATTATAGGCTAAAAAAATGTATCCCACCAGAACATGTTGATACTTTATAAGTTAATAAATACATAATTTGTGCTTTACAAATGAAATGTAGCCCATAGAGACATATTGGTGCTTTATAAGTTAATAAGTAATAACATAATGTAATTCATATCTAGTAAGTGCAGCCCATATAAGTTAATAACTAATAATATAATAATGTATTACTTACATTTAAATATCTTTTTTTTTTCCCCTTGCCTATATTATGTTTGAAATACAGAACATCGACAACAATACTGAAGAGACGTAACCAGGGTCACATAACAGATGGGTAAAGTGAAATACATTGTATTTGTACAGGCAAAGCAAACACATTAGTGCAAGGCTGACCATTGGAAAAGTAGCTACTTACAGTTTGATATCAGGGGACCGGTGAGCTGGTGCCAGTTCTGGGCACTTCAGAGTGTTCCCACTGCAGTCACAGATCTCGCAGGCATTGGTGGAGCAGACAGGGTTCAGGTAAGTCAGATACAGCAAGAGGTAATAGAAATTCACACTCTTCATGATGAAATGGTCCTTAGTGGACTGAATTATTTTAATTCCATGTTTTTTTTTTTCTTTTGTCACCTCCTCAACTTTTTCCCTTTGAAGTGAATTAGAGCTGGGAGAGGGAACAGTTTGTATTCCATGCAGGCAACGTGTTCCTATTTTTAGTCTGCATTTACACGGAATAAACCGTCAGTCGTTGTCAGGGCTCCTCCTGTCTTTAACTTTGGAAAATTAAAATCTCTCTCCAAACTCCGAAGTGACCTCCACAAGTGCCTGGGCTCAATCAGCCCGCTAATAAAAGTTTCCTCTTCTAATAAAGTGAGATGTCCAGTGTTTGATTTCCAGCTTGCTGTGTAATTAGTGCGTTCGAGAGCTTCGCAAAAGAAATTCTGTGTTTTTGCTATGGTGGTCGGTGGAGGGGAGAGGCAGTTCTGGGAACTTATAGAACAACTAGATGCTATGAGCAGCTCCAAGGCAGACTAAATTTTATCCTGTCTGTATCTGTTAGCAGATTACACAGTGTTCCTGAAAGAGATGCGAACGCTTGCCAACAAATTATAGACATTTCTGATGTGGGTCTATGTAATAATATCCATTCATTAGATACTTGTCCTAGAGGGCCAGCCGACCTCAAGCAAATATTTAATTATGGTTGGTGAGATGAATTAACTTTTTTCGAGCAAAGCTGTACAAGCTTGCTGGATAACCCATCCCATTTGCTGCTAATACTTACCTTTAAGACTTCATTTACTTTGGTGTATTAACCATACACCCACAAGAGGACCATGTTTGCCTGCACAGGAGGCACAGGTGTTCCATGTATCCGCATGCAGGCAGTTCCAGTCATGTTAATTAGGATGCACCTGCTGCATGGACACAGCCACTGCTCCAAGTTTGGCATCCGTATGCATGCGGGTTCCTCCTGAACTCACACTGACTGCATTCTTGGACACGCACCTGCACTCACATGGATGTCAAATTGTGAGCAGTGGCTGTGTCTGTGCAGCTGCTGAGCCCCAATCTACATGAATAGGACTGCCTGTATCTGGAAGCACGGAGCATGCTTAACTACACCTATGTCAACAAGGCCTAAAACAATTACTATATTTATCATCATATAACAGGCACAGGCGTATAACATGCACCTTCATTTTAGGAGGGAATTTTCAGGAAAAAAACTCAAATTTTACATAAAGAACTTTGAAGCAAAATAAGGGTCAGTGCCCATCAATACAGCCTCACCATTGCCCATCTGCAGCTTCACCATTGCCCATCTGCAGCCTGATCAATGCCATCTGCAGCCTCACAATTGCCCATCAATGCAGCTTGATCAATGTCCATCTGCTTCCTCACAATTGCCCATCAATGCAGCCTGATCAATGCCATCTGCAGCCTCACAATTGCCCATCAATGCAGCTTGATCAATGCCCATCTGCATCCTCACAATTGCCCATCAATGCAGCCTGATCAACGCCCATCTACAGCCTCACCTCAGATTACTGTTTCCTCGGAGGGGACAGGGAGGGGTGTGGGACGAGCGCCGTCAGATTACATACAGCGAGAATCTCCTGTTTACTCGGCGGCCTCTTTAATACAAAGTACCGCCTCCTGGACAGGCTTCTATGATAGACAGAACACTGGTCCAATGCCGGGCCAGGAGATGGGACTTCCTATTACAGAGGCTGCTGAGTAAACAGGAGATTCTTGCTGTTTGTAATCAGATGGCACCCATAATGGGCCCTTCCCTGTTCCCTCCTAGGCAGCCCAAATTGCAGTATTGGCGTATAACACGCACACACTGTTTGCACCCGTTTTTTAGGGTGAAAAAGTGCGTGTTATACGCTAATAAATACAGTAACTAACAATTCCTTTAGGATTCCTTTATGTACCCTGAGAGCACCTTTGTTATATGACAATATTTTGAGCATCTGTTAGCAGTACTGAATTCAGGAAGGAGATAAGACAGCCTTAGGCTGGCCATAGATGGATCACTCTTTTTTTTTTCAATTGTTAAGGTAAAATAAAATGAAAATAAAAAAAACAACATGTCTATAATGTAATTGCACAGAGCGACCCACAACCTCCTCTTTTCTTGTCCCCCCCACCAGCACTCCTGGCCCCTCCTCTCTGTCCAGTGCCCCCATAAGAAGCCACTTCTCATGGGGGACACATGTTCATGCTCGCTCCTGAGCCCCACTGCTGTGCCTATTGACACAGACAGCAAGACTTGGCCCCACCCCTTGTTCCCTCGTCATTGGCTTTGACTGACAGCACTGGGAGCCAATGGCTCCCGGTGCCCCAGCAAAGTTAGTGAGACACGGAAGTGAGGGGAGAGAAAGAGAAGAGCTGCAGACATGCACAGCACTGGATTGAATGAGGGCTCAGGTAAGTAAATGGGGGGGGGGGGGTGAGGGAGGATGCTAAAGCCTAAACTTTTTTTACCTTAATGCAAGCAATGCATTAAGGTAAAAAAAGTTTAGGCTTTAGATCGATTTTAAGGAGTATTATTTCCACTGACCACCAATGTAAGGGTGATCTTCCCACTGACCATCAATGAAAGGGCAATTTTCTCACTGACCACCTTTGTAAGGTGCATTCTTCTTAATAACCACAAATGTAAGGAGATTTTTTCCCACTGACCACCAATGTAAGGAACATTCTTCCCACTGATCACCAATGTAAGGGGCATTCTTCCCACTGATCACCAATGTAAGGAACATTCTTCCCACTGATCACCAATGTAAGGGGCATTCTTCCCACTGATCACCAATGTAAGGAACATTCTTCCCACTGATCACCAATGTAAGGGACAATCTTCCCACTGACCACCAATGTAAGGAGCATTCTTCTCAATGACCACCAATTTAAGGAGCATTATTCCCAATGACCATTGATGTAAGGAGCATTCTGCCCCCCTACCACCAATGTAAGGAACATTTTTCCCAATGGCCACCAATGTAAAGGGCATTCTTCCAACTGACCACCAATGTAAGGAGCATTCTTCCAACTGACCACTAATGTAAGGAGCATCCTTCCAACTGACCACCAATTATTGCAGACCAATGCAGCTCAACAAACCTTGTGTGAAAGATACACATATTATTAGTTTGCTTTTGTTACAGCTGATAAATATTAACTAAAATTGTCCTCCCCGTTTAACTCACAAATGTACCAGATTTAGTTAAAACATATTTTATACAAGAATTAACTTAACTGGTGTAGCGAGACCACAGTATCAGACCCTGTTGTGTTTTTTTCCCAATGATTTTACACCAAATTAAGTAACCTAACAAGGGATATAGTTTAACTACCAGATCGCTGTGAAACATATTTTCAGCTTTGTATTTAATCTTTATTGTCTCTTAATTGCTCATCATCATCCACTATACAAGAAGTACTTTGCTTTTTAGCAAGAAATGATAAAGGAACCATATGGTAGGTCATCTGACCCTGTGAGTGCAAAAGTTTAGATGCTCAGTTGATCCACCATCACCTGTTATGTGCATGTTAAGTTATATTTTGTAGTGAACTAGTCACCTATTTTCTATTTTCAAATATTAAAGTCCTAAAAGAAGACATCCAAGTTGTCCTCCATTACTTTTGTAGGCCAAAAAAGTCTCCTCTAAGCACCCTCTGAAACCAGTTTACCTGTTACTAGAGAACTGACTTCCCTGATTTCAAGATGAATCCCCACCAACTATCAACTCCCTGTCCAATGAGACTTTGCTAGTGACCAATAAGGGCAGTGCCAAAAAACAGTGGTATGGTAGCTGGTGGGGCATAGTTCGTCAGTCAGGGAAGTCAGATTCCCAAGTAAAAAAGGGAACAAAGCTTTTGCTAACACAGCTAAAGGCAGGCATCTTATGGCGTGTGCCCTTAGGCAGTTTTTTCTCTTTAAAGCACTTAAATTGTTTGACAGGTTCACTTGAAGGTCTCATCTGGCAGAGCATGGTTGTCTAGTTCCCTTTTCTGGAATCTTCTGAAAGCCAAAAGAAACAATAATGTGGTTGGCGTCACAGAGTACAAATCAGCCACTGCGGGTTGTAGTTGCATCTGTATTCTCAGTGGAATCTCAGTGTAAACATCTGGTATGGAAAGGTAACCTGCCTACAAACGTTAGATAGTGGCCACATGTGCATTCATGACCTAACGAAAGATCTTTGTAAAAATTTGCGTTGGGTCTACTCACATGCTTGTGCCTATGGAAGAAGAGCGTTGCAAGTCTTAGCTTGTTTTGGAGTATACAACAGAAAAATCTATCCCAGCTGATCAACTTTCCCCCATGCAAGCTTAGGCAAGTGTTAACCAAGCCGTAGAGGTGCCTACAAACATAAAAACATTCCCTTTATACAACATTAAAGAGACTTACTTTGGCCTTTCAGGGTCAAAGAATAACCCCCATTCAGGGCCAAACAAAAACTCCCATTCAAATCCAAAGAACAACCCCCATTCATGGCCAAAGAACAACTTTCATTTAGGTCCAAAGAACAGCCCTCATTCAGGGCCGAAGGACAACTCCCATTCAGGGCCGAAGGACATCTCCCATTCAGGTCCGAAGAACAACTCCCATTAAGGTCCAAAGAACAACCTCCATTCAGGGCTTAAAACAAGTTCCATTCAGGTCCAAAGAACAACCCTCATTCAGGGCTAAGGAACAACTCCCATTCATGGCCAAAGAACAACCCCCATTCAGGTCCGAGGAGCAACTTCCATTTAGGTTCAAAGAACAACCCCCATTCAGGGCCGAAGAATAACCTCCATTCAGGGACGAAGAACAACTCCTCTCCCACTGTTACTCACATTTCCCATGCTTCCTCCAAGCTCTTTTCTTGTGTTGGATGGTTTTGGAGCTAACATAGAGTTAATGACTTCCACTCTTCCCTCATGTGCAGTGTTTAGGCCTGGTGATTTACCACACTTCATCCTTAGGGGAAGTCACATGCTCCTCTATACTTGGAAGTATTGGTTATTTAATAAGGTTACCACTGGTGTGTGTATGTTTTTGAGAGAGGGATGTTCTTTTAAAAGAACCTGTTTTTTTTACCCATCTATATCCGTAAACACATGTAGACGTTTGCACTAGAGGCCACAAACGAAAAGGTGCAGAAATCCTGCAGCCAAATACCTATTACAAAATATATGAGGACTGTGGGAGACATAGAAGAAGAGCCAGACAGGGGCTGCCAGTGCAAAATATGTGCTGTTTGCATAATTGGCCTCATACACACTAGGCTCTTCTGAACACCGTTGATAGGAGAAAAGCAGTGTTAAAAACTTGCCTACAGTTGCATTTTTCAAACACGTTTAACACTGCGCCTTCGGCCAAAGCCCCTGAATGCAACTCATTAAAAACCATGGACACATAGAGGTTGATTTACTAAAACTGGAGCGTATTGAATCTGCTACAGCTCTGCATAGAAACCCAATCAGCTTCCAGGTTTTATTGTCAAAACTTAATTGAACAAGCTGAAGTTAGAAGCTGATTGGCTTTCATGCACAGCTGCACCAGGTTTTGCACTTTCCAGTTTTAGTAAATCAACCCCACAGGCTTTTACCTGATCGGAAGTCGTGCGACTTTCGTGTTTCACCAGTGTGAACAGGGCCAAAGGGGCAGAAAACAAAAAGCCAAACTCCTGTAAAACGGGAGTTGGATAGCCGCATTGTTCATGAGGCATCATGCACAACATCTGTAATCACTTCTGAACTGATTCTGTAAATTACGAGTATATCAGAGAATAATGTATGCATGTGATTGTAACTTGTAGCTTTGAATTTCAGCTTTAAACTAAAGTTTCAGTTGGGCTTTAATTAGGATTTAATTACTGAAGGAATAATGCATATATTTATACAAAATTTTTACTTACACATCAAAAAAATGTTTAGTTTTTTTTGTTGTTTCTTTAGCTATTTTCCATTCTTCAGATTTTGAATTTTTATTTACAGAGTAATGCGATTCCTAATGAGACAAATGTAGCGCATATGAAACGGCAACACCATGCTAACATGAGAGATTTCTATCTGGGTCATTTTGTTCCAAGGACTGGAGCAAAATATATTTAAGCAATGATAAGTGTATGTGATACATGAGTCACGGCGGTGATCAAGACCTTTTGGAGTTTGTCTTTAAAAGAGAAAATGGAAAGGGAAATGGATTGGAAGAGACCTCTCCGACAACGTGGTTTTAAATAGATCCAGGGAGTTGATACATATTACTGAACACAGAAAGATACATTTTAATCTTCTGAGCCTTATGAAGAGTTTTATAGCTGGACACAAATGCTGCAACAATAAAATAAGTTACTTAGCTTGCTTCTAAAGCCCCATGGTTGAGCTGTGTGTTTACTGCCCCTCAACCGCTACCCACTTTTGCTTCAGAGGCAGCAGCAGGGGGTTTACACATGCCATGGTGGCAATGCTTCACTTTGCGCCCACAGCAGGGATCATACCCCCTGTTGCTTTTGGTCAGGCATAGTGCCCACCGACCACAACCCATTTACTAGAAGTGAATGGGGCCGCATGTTAGTACAATTGCTGCACACTAGTTTGGCGATTAAGGGGTTAATGCAGGCAGAGATGAGGCGTTATATCATCAAATTCTCTCTGTAGACCGCTCTTCAGAGACCAAAGCTTAAGTGAACGAGCCTGTCACATACCTGATCGGAGACTGAAATGATGAGGTTGGCCTCTCTAGTATCTCCAGCCCAGGTCCTACTGAAGATGGAACAGAGGGTACCAAGGGAAAGGAGGAACATGCATACTGGGAGTAGAAAGGAGTGCTTGTAGCAGGTGATGCGGTCTCTGACAGGCTGGCAGAGCATCAGGTCAGGATCAGGAACTGCGCAAGGAAATCCAACTGAAGTTAAAGGGGCTCTCCACCTGAGCTGCAGAGTCTGGATGAGAGGCTTTTCAGGGTTCCCAGCAGACTTGAGAAAGAAACTCACCGTGGTAAGCAGAGCTGGTAAAGATGACAGCCAGGTAGGCACTCGAACAGGATGTGCGAACCAAGTCGGAAACAGAAGCGTGGTCACAGGAACAGCTGAGGTCAGCAGCAGGCGTGCAGCGAGGTACAGACTCATAAGGCAGAGACGTGGTCAGGAACGGAGCCAGGGTCAGAGCAGCGACAAATCAAAAGCAGGATCCAAGTTCAGTTCAAAGGCAAGCTGGATCAGTAACAAGGGAACAGCAGAGTAGAAGCAGGACGCAGGGAATAGTTGAAAGACCAGTCAGAACTTAAGCATGAGCATAAGCATCCTTTAATAACCCATGCCCGTGCATGTGCATCCGTGCACTTTTCTGCGCACATGCGTGCGCCTGGTAACAATTCTGCTGAGAATGCCACATGCATGCTCATTTCTGTGAGCCAAACATCTGATAAGCATTCTCTTGCAGAGCCCTAATACTAGCATGAAGATGGCGTACCGTGATAAGAACAGGAATTATGAATTGAGCTCAACAGGCTCAGAGTTGTCAGTTAGAAAAGGGCAACTTATTTTTTTATCGGCTTCCAAAGTACAAATGAATACAAGGGGCTCAGATGTGTACATTGGCATAGATGTGGATTCCATACAACACCGTCAAGCAAATGTGCTACTACTTCACTATGGGAGTAAATGTTTCATATGAATTGGTGTGAAGTCCAGGAGGGTTAAAGAAGAATTCAGGGTATGGATATTTTTACATAGTAAATCAAGCCTGTCATAATGGAGTGTGTGCCAGCAAACTAAGCGTTTGTAGCCCTGCCAATGAGATGCAATACTGCTGTCCAAAGATGTCTCTGCTGCTTCTCTATCCAGACTGCAGGCACCTTATGACATGAAGTGTGTTACTGGCTGGATCACCAAAAAACTAAAAAGAAAATGAATGCAACTATCACATCTAAGAATTGGTAAATATAATGGTCACAGAACCGCATCGCACACTCTGCTTGAGTGCTTCTGTCATTGCACTGCTTCCTCCAGTCTGGACCTTCAGATATCAGATATTACAGCCACATGTCGTAACCAAGAACCAGGCGAGACTAGGTCAGTTACAAACTGGAACATGGAATGTTTATTTGAACAAACGCACACCAAATATATACCACAGCAGGACACCCCCCCCCCCCCCTCCTGATCCTATTACCCTAACAATACAAACTATAACCGGAAACATAATTACAACAACTGACATACTATAAACATTACCTTAATTGGCCATCTGGATGACTAGACTATTCGGCCCCTACAAGAGTGAATACAAAGGACACATTATCATAAGTATAAACACATCCCACAAGGGTTTGCTAGGAGAGATAAAAGGTGTTCCAATTAGCACAATTAACAATACAAACAGTGATTTACCCCCTCCTCAGCCTAGTAGGCAACAGACTATAGCAGGAGACCTCAGTAGCAGACTGTTCGGCTCCTACATGTAGAACATGAAACAGAGGCCAATGTGCCCAGCTATTTCAATTAACATGTGTAGTTCAGAATCAAACAACCCAGAAATAGTCTTTATATGTTTCCTGGGAGATATTGTGGATAAATATTACTGTCACCTCTGAAGTAATCCAAACCACGTTCTCAGTGTCTATTACGTAGTTGTCCATCATTAGAGAATGGTCTGCTCACTCCCTGGGCCATAGTCAGTGGGTAAGAGTCTTGATCCTAGTCATCTGCAGAATCCCCTATCTTGGTTAGGTCTGTCACAATAATACACACCTGCTTTCAGGTCTTATACCCAGATTAGGGCCCAAATCACATTCCTAATATCCAAATGAACACAAAGGGGAATACTTTAAAATCTTGATATGAAATACAATAATTCAAATAGCAAACAAGTAAAAATGTGAAAGTCAAGTTCAAGTTAATGTCATTAGAATAGATGAAAATATGTACTTACTGATAATATAGACTCGGCCAGCTGTGGACCATTCAAGGAAACGTACCTTACACTGCCAGGAGAAAAGATTTATAACTAGAAGAGGAACACATGGAAGGGGTAGAGCTCTACAAGAGCAGAAAACAAATTCCTATTTCTCTTTCACTAATAAATGTGGAGGTCACATACCTTCCTAGATTGTTGCATCTGAGGCTGACAGATGAATCTGATTTTTATAAATATATTATTACCAGATGCCCAATTATACTAAAAAATCTAACGAGAGAAACGTGAAAGTGGATGCAATATTTCACCAATGGGATGTCGCTATTTTCTTTCTCTATTACAATGTCTACCCTACATGACACCAAAGTCTCTGGTTACTGTTCTGGTCACAGGGATCCCAGCTGCAATAATTGGACAATATCAGAATGTCTAATTAGCTAAATAGAGGCCCTAAAACTGCTAACAAAACACTACGGCCACACTATAATAAATTCCTGTACTTCAACATGCTTAAAGCGGTATTCAACCCTAAAGCAAACATTTATTATTTTGCAGCTTATCAATTCTTAAGTGTGATGGCTGCATTAGTTTTCTTTGTTAGGCTTTTCTGCTTCTATTTTCATCTGGCGATCCAGCCAGCAAGTCTGTTGTTTTTCAAAAGCTCAAGCTCTCCAGACATAGGAAAACCTTGTTCTTATATGTTGGGCTTTGAGATGATCATTTTGCACTTTAGAAGCTTTGAAACTTTGTTCCCGCCTGGTCTGAAGTTACTCAAGGGGGGGTAATACAAGTAACTGGCACACATGGTCGGTAGTTTGGGTCACTAAACACACTGGAGTATGAAGATGTACCCAAGTTAGTGCAGTGTGTAGAAACAAGTGGCTACCTCTGGTAGCGGAAGTCTATCAAACAGCCTGTCGTAAAGCATGTGCCTGGTACGGATAAGATAGCTCCTAGCAGGAGGGAGTTGTTGTCAGCACTCTCTCCATGAGCAGTCTGTCTCCCATAGCAATGGGAGCGAACTCGGGCCGCAGAGGTCCCCAGCCTGTGAACAGGTACAGAAGAGTTGAGTGAAGTTAAGTGCGCGCAAGGAGTCTGTGCTGAGCGCACAGTGGGACCCCATGCCATTGCTGGGAGTGAGGTAGCTGTGATATGCTGGAAGGGTGGATGTGGACAAGGCTCCACATGTCTCTCTTAAATGCAAGTTACAGAGAAGGTGCACATTGTCACGGGGACCCGAGAGTTAACTGGAGAACAGTTATGCCCCTTACACACGGTCGGACATTGATCGGACATTCCGACAACAAAATCCTAGGATTTTTTCCAAAGGATGTTGGCTCAAACTTGTCTTGCATACACACGGTCACACAAAGTTGTCGGAAAATCCGATCGTTCTGAACGCGATGACGTAAAACACGTGCGTCGGGACTATAAACGAGGCAGTAGCCAATAGCTTTCATCTCTTAATTTATTCTGAGCATGCGTGGCACTTTGTGCGTTGGATTTGTGTACACACGATCAGAATTTGCGACAACGGATTTTGTTGTCAGAAAATTTTAAAGCAAGCTCTCAAACTTTGTATGTCGGAAATTCCGATGGAAAATGTGTGATGGAGCCTACACACGGTCGGAATTTCCGACAACAAGGTCCTATCACACATTTTCCATCGGAAAATCCTATCGTGTGTAGGGGGCATTATGGTGCAATTGCACATGGTGTACGTTCATCTCTATAAAATAGGGGCCCATTTTAAAGTTGAATATTTCCCCTTGATGGCCTCAGCCTTGTTCCAGGGCAATGAAGGAGACAACATACAACAAACATTAACTCATGTGTAATGCAGTGATCCTATCCCAAGTGCCTACTAGTAAAGCTCAAAAGAACCCACCCTGGGGGTAGTCCTCTTATGTGACCCAGACTTTGCACCTAATGAGTTAATGGGAAAACATGGAGGAAAGGTTCATCTTCAGCTCCACCCTGCCAACATGCGTAAAGCCCACCCTTTTTCCACTGCAAATACACTATATTTCCAAAAGTATTGGGACGCATGCCTTTACATGCACATGAACTTTAATGGCATCTCAGTCTTAGTCCGTAGGGTTCAATATTGAGTTGGCTTAATCTTTGCAGCTATAACAGCTTCAACTCTTCTGGGAAGGCTGTCCACAAGGTTTAGGAGTGTGTCTATGGGAATGTTTGACCATTCTTCCTGAAGCGCATTTGTGAGGTCAGGCACTGAGAACGAGAAAGCCTGGCTCACAGTCAGGGCCGGTGCTTGAATATTTTGGCCTGGCGGAGGGGGGGGGGGCTAGTCTTGCCCAGGGTGCTGGTGAATACAGCAGGGACTAGGGTTAGACAGAGCAGACTCACCAGGCAGGATAGTTTTGCCTACATCCAGAGACCTGAGCCTCCTCAGCTGTGCCTGCCTTGTCCTGTCTGGCTCTGCACTGTCCTCCTCCACCTCCTCAGCTGTGCCCGTCTCGTCCCTTCAGGCTCACCACTGCCCACCCCCTCAGCTGTGCCCGCCTTGTCCCATCCGGCTCCCCGCGATCTTCCTCCGCCTCCTCAGCTGTGTCCGCCTCATCCCATCTGGCTCCCCACTGTCCTTCTTCGCCTCCTCAGCTATGCCCGCCGGACATTCTTCAACCCCTCATGTTCCCCAGCCAGGCTAGAGGAGAAGTCAGAGGCCGTGTCTGCACCCCCTAGACAGCAGTGCACCCTAGGCAGCCGCCTAGTTCGCCTAGCAGGAGCAGTGGCCCTGCTTGCAGTCTCCACTCTAATTCATCCCAAGATCTGGTTGAGGTCACAACTCAGTGCAGGCCAGTCAAGTTCCTCCACCACAAACTCGCTGATCCATGTCTTTATGGACCTTGCTTTGTGAACTGATGCGCAGTCATGTTGGAACAGGAAGGGGCCATCCCCAAACTGTTCCCACAAAATTGGGAGCATGAAGTTGTCCAAAATGTCTTGGTATGCTGAGGCCTTAAGAGTTCCCTTCACTGGAACTAAGGGGTCAAGCCTGACCCCTGAAAAACAACCCCACACCATAATCCCCCCCTCTACCAAATGATTTGGACCAGTGCACAAAGCAAGGTCCATAAAGACATGGATGAGAGAGTTTGGGGTGGAGGAACTTGACTGACCTGCACCCTATAGAACACCTTTGAGATGAAATCCAGCGGAGACTGTGAGTCAAGCCTTCTCATCCACATCAGTGCCTGACCTCACAAATGCGCTTTTGGAAGAAAGGTCAAGCACCCCCAAGACACACTCTTAAACCTTGTGGACAGCCTTTCCAGAAAAGATGAAGCTGGTATAGCTGAAAAGGGTGGGCCAACTCAATATTGAACCCTATGGACTAAGACCCCCATACACACTATTAGATTTTCTGCAGATTTTTGTCTTCAGATTTACTAAAAGAAATATAATATGAGGTCAAACCTTAAAGCCCAGTACACACGATCGGATTTTCCAACGGGAAATGTTGGATGTCAGGCTGTTGGTGGAAAATGGGATCGTGTGGATGCTCCATCGGACAATTGTTTTCGGACTTTCCGCAAACAAATGTTGGCTAGCATGTCTTCAAATTTTCCGCCAACAAATGTGTGTTGTTGGATTTTCTGAGCGTGTGTACACAAGTCCATCGGACAAAAGTCCAAAGTACAAACACACATGCTCGGAAGCAAGGACGAGCCAGAAAGCGGTCGGTCTTGTAAACTAGCGTTTGTGATGGAGAATGAACACTCGTGACGTGGAAAATTATGAAATCTCCAAATGCAGCGCACAATTCTCTTCTTCTTTAATGGGATAATAATGAAGCTGCTTTGCTGGTGATACTGAGCGAGTTGTTGCAAACAAATTTTCAAAGGCTTTTTTTTTCTAGTGATATCAGGAATAATATTACTATTTTTTTTTTTTATTTGTACAAGTTACCACAACACCATTATCCCGTAGTTTTTAAGATCAAAGATACAACTATGTTGGTGTCCCTTGTCAATTTTACATTGTATTTTTTTTAAATGTAACTGCCTACTCCCAAACTGTCATTTGAAATAAAACACATAGCCAAGTATTATTCTACACAATTTTTTTATTGTGCATTAAAAATAAAATTAGAAATGCTATCTGCCAATAGAACTTAACCAAAAAGTGCATTCTATGCATCCAAAAATATAGAAAATTACCAAATCAAATCATTATTCAACCAAAACAATAATGTCAAAGCAATAACTCCAAGGCCAATAATAAATAACATGTTATCTCCTCTGATTCCGCAACATGTCTGGTTGACGAACGGCCGTTCAGAAACGAACTGAAAAGCGCAAAAAGAAAAGCGCAAATCAACACTCACCAAACATTTACTAACACAAAATTAGCAGAAGGATCCCAAAGGGTGGCGCTAAAGAGCTGAAAAACCACGTAGTACGTCTAGTACGTCACTACCTTCGTAATTGTTGGCCAACATTTGTGTGACCGTGTGTACGCAAGACAAGTTTGAGCCAACGCCCTTCGGACAAAATTCCATGGTTTTGTTGGCGAAAAGTCCGATCGTGTGTACGAGGCATAGGAGTTTCAATTTGTATGCAATCAGACAGGCCCTTGCACTACATGGTTTTGGTAAATCTGAAGACAAAAATCTGCAGAAAATCGAATAGTGTGTATGGGGCCTAAGACTGAGATGTCTTTAACTTCATGAGTGTGTAAAATCGGGTGTCCCAATACTTTTGGTAATATAGTGTAAGTGTAACGTAGGTGGGAACGGGTTACAGAGGCACAATTTCACCATTTTCACATTTTAGGTAGTTCAGGAATTTTTTAGTAGGAAACGCCTATAACATTTGGCCTCTCCATCTTTCTTGGGGCAGGCATTAAAAAAGGACATTTTGGTTTAGCAACTGCGCTTGGGGATATATTGGAATTGTAAAGAATTTTTAGCATATTTACTACTCTTTTCCAAATGAGAAACCCAGAAACGCTTTTGGCCCTCTTTTTATATTATCAACTCAGTTTGCATACCATATTGTCTTCTTTATTATCTGAATGCAATTACAATCTAATGTAGTCGTTCCATTTTATTTACTTTACCTCGCACTGTACACTAAGCATTGCGGAAGGCAATGAGAAAAGCAGGAATTTTATAGGCTACCGTGCTTATATCTTATGTAAGCCTAGGAAATAAAATGCTCTTAATTGCCTTCGTTCTAGCCTAATTGAAATGGGCAGTGAAGTAGAAAATGCAAGATAAACAGCCACTCATTAGCCGCAGAAGACAGTTCAGCTAGTCAAGAGCAGCTAATGATTGAAATCATGATATTCATGACACATTTGGAGTTCTTCTGTTATATCAACATCACTTTGAATATCAGTGAGAAATCTTTCATAATCTGCTTCTTTCTGCCTTTGTCACTTAGAAGGTCAAGGGACAAGTTGGTCTTTTTGAGAAGACAGAGAAACAGCACTCGTTCCTCTTTGTGTACCATCCAATTACTCCTCAAACGTTCACGAGTTCTCTTGGTTCTTCTGTTCTCATTATCATCTAATAGAAGACAATTGTCTAAAAATGATTTTTCTTAAGTTATACAAAACTCCCAGCATGACGATGCCCAAAGACTGATGACCTAATCATCGGACATCCTTGAATAATTATTTAAATCCTAAGCTACTCAGGCCAGTTAGAGTAGTTCCAATTGTATCTAATAAAATAAAGATAGAGATAGGATTTTAGACTTCATATTTAATGCGAACCTGTGGCCAAGCTAGGGACATTCAAGTACCCAGATGGCAAGCAATTAAATTGTAAGTTTGAAAATGACTTGCTAAGCTATCGCTAGACTTGCCAGGCAAGTTTGTTGCACAGTTGTAGCAAGTCCACATTGCATGACTCCAGATCAACTTTCTTTGCAAACATTCTTCAAGTCTGTTGCGAGTTCTGGTTCAGTCATGCTGTGCAATAGTTACCCCACCACAGGGGGCACTGTGGCTGAATTTTCATCTTCGCTCCCTGCTGTAGACTTGCAGAGCTCCTGCTGTAGACTCACCACTGTAACTTTGCTCTTGCTAGAGACTTGCCATGCAAATGTCCTACCAATTGGCAAAAAGTCAACTAGAACTTGTGCTTCAAGTGCTCTGCAATTGTACAACTTGCCAGTGAAAATGCACAGCAAGTTAACAAGACTTACACTTCAACACTGCCACAAATTTGTGACAAGTTATCCTTGCTATCTGGGTGTTGCTATACCCAGATATCCTTGCTATACTCTTAAAGCAGACCTTGCACTAACAAGCAATGTCTGCTTGGTATTATTAGCAGTGGCGGCCGCTTCATAAGGGGCGCAGGGGCACTGTCCCCCCATCCATGCGTCCGGCCCCCTAATCTACATGCAGGGCACTGGATGCATTGATTCCAATGGAAGGGGTGTTCTCTTTTTAAGCACGTGATTAGAGCCAGAGGCTCTAATAGGCTTAAAAAAAGGGTGAGCTCGGGGTGCAGAGCACTGCGGTCCGAGCCCACCCAGTTGTGTGACAATAGCGAATGAATATTCGCTATTGCCACACTGATCCTCCTCCCTGCCAATCAGGAAGCCCCTATTGGCCAGGGAGTCTCTCTGAAAATTTTGAGCAGCAGCCACCACTGATTATTAGGACCCCTCCCCGCTGTGAAAGCCAGCATGAGTGTAAAAAAAAAAGTTATGAAAAATACTTTGCAACTAAAGGCAGTTTATACTTACCTTTCATCCAACGATCGTGTCCCTCGCTGGCACGAGCATCTTCTTCTGTGTGCCAAGCTTTGTTCAGCTCTTCCATGGCTGGCAAGAGATGATGTCACTCTTATTGATACCATTCCAGCCCAAAAGGATTGGGCCGGCCACTGTAAGCTGTGCTGCGCGTGCAACTCAGTTTACATGCCAGGAGACACTGCAAACAGACATGAAATTTTATTTTATTGCAGAAGAGACATTTATGGATGGGACAAGGGTATGGGAGGGTGCCCTCTGACCACATGCAAGCATCAGAACAGTGGCTAGCAGTCAGTAGGATACAGCTTCATGTCTGCTCTGACAACTTCCCAGATAGCAGGGATAAGTTGCCACAAATTTATGGCAGTGTTGAATTGTAAGTTTGTTACCTTGCTGCACACTTTCACTGGCAAGTTGTACACTTGGAGAGCATTTGAAGCACAAGTTCTAGTTCACTTTTTTCCAATTTGTAGCAAATTTGCATGGCATGTCTCTAGCAAGAACAAAGTTGCAGTTGTGAGTCTACAGCAAGAGCTCTGCAAGTGTACAGCATGGAAAATCAGCCACAGTGACTCCTGTGGTGGGATGACTATTGCACAACATAACTGAACCAGAACTTGCAGCAGACTGGCAGAATGTTTGTAAAGAAAGTTGATCTGGAGTCATGCAATGTGGACTTGCTGCAATTGTGCAACAAACTTGTGAAGCCTGGCAAGTCTAGCAATAGCTTAGCAAGTCATTTTCAAACTAGCAGCACAATTGCTTGCTATCTGGGTACTGCTGCCAAGTTGTGCTTCAACATATCTGCTCTCCACCCCACTGCTAACACAGAAACACACTGTGCATGTGCTACAACCTTTTTGACACAAGAAAGCAAGCAATTGGCCACTAGTGGGCAGTGCACACTCAATGCCAACCATGGACAGCTGGAGCAAGGGGTCAAGGAGTGGGCACAAGGTAGCATACCCGTTCCATGGCATGCATTAGGAGGGTGCACAGTTCTAAATCCTTGCCCTGGGTACTGTACAAATCTGCCTTGGTACTGGAGACTATACATGTCTCTTCTGCAATGAAAAACCTGCCTACTTGCAGTCAACATCAGTGGAATTTTTGTTCTGTTTAAACTTACCACCTGCAGCGCTTAGGAAAGGATGATGTCACCATTCCTGCAGTGAGTTCCTGGGGGAATACTCCCCAAAGAGTACTCGAAATCTCAGAGAAGAAGCTGTTACACTGTGTTGGGGTGTCATATCATGAGATTTTGGGTACGTCAGGATCTCGTCAGAAGGATAATGAGGTTACCCACTGCAGAACGGAAGCCAAGGTAAGGGAAGAATATTTAAAGTGGAGTTCCACCCAAAAGTGGAACTTCCATTTGTTTGTCTCCTCCCCCCTTCTGTTGCCACATTTGGAACCTTTTAGGGTGAACGGGAACCTGTTTTTGACAGGTCTCCTTTCCCACTTCCGGCCCCCTCCTCCTTCTGCCGCTGCTGGGCCAATTAGAAAGCACAGCGCGCTTAGTGCATGCGTAAGTAGGGAACTGGTTGTGAAGCCAAAATGCTTCACTGCCGTGTTCACTTACCGGCAATGGCGACGACTGCACCCGACAGCCGATCTGAATATCGGCTGTGGTGCTGACATCATGGGCTCCCTGGACAGGTAAGTGTCCTAATATTAAAAGTCAGCAGCTGCAGTATTTGTAGCTGCTGACTTTAAATTTTTCGTGGGATGGGCGGACCTCTGCTTTAATAATCTTTCTCTTTAAGGTGTTTTTTTCTACATTTATGCTGATGTTCACACTGGCGAAGGAGTCCCTAATATATTATGCAGACCTTGTTTTCTGCTGGAAGGTCTGCTTTAACAAGCCAGACATACGTTTTACAACAAGCCCTCACTAACCTCTAGTTGCAAGCACTGCAGGGAGCTTCCATCCAAGCACTGAAGTCCACCTAGTCATTCTCTCAGCATCTCAGTTTACCCTGCTCTTCCCTCCCAGCAATGACTTGGCAGGCTTTCAATGAAAAAAACCTCCAAAACATTGAAGAGGTGCTGGGACTTTGACAAGACCGGGATCTAAGCTCACGACCTCTGTTGCATCTGGCAGTAGATCTTGTTGCTGAGCCACTTGAGATGCTGGACAGCTCCTTGCCCGAATCCTTGGAAAATGAACTTTCTATTTTATTTCTGGTGAACCTTGCACTCCTTGCTCCTCCCATGAACTTCCTATTTAGGCCATGCCTTTTGTAAGCTGGGTAACAGCTTTGGGATAAGCAGTCTCTCAGGCACAGATACCAAATCTACAAAGGTAGTACTAGTGACAAAACAGTGCAATGTTTATTTGTGATATTTACAAGTCTATATATAGGTGCTGTACAGTGTCTCAGAAAACAAGCAGGAAAAATAATAGCAAAACAAAAACCTAGCCGTTTCTCCGCACTAACTATTCAAAATACAGGCCCAAACTGACAGGCTGAAGCTTACAGCTTGTCAGCTTCCAAATATAGAACTTGTTAGGTTTTACCAACTTCGTGTTCTCACAGACAGGAGTTGTCTGATTTTCCAGGCCGAGAGCAATGGCTGTCTGTCTCAGATGAGCATAAATTGGTCTGGGGGAGAGGACCAAGATGAGAGGAGCCTGGGAGATGTATAAACCTCGAACAGGACTTTTCCCAGCTCTCTCTGAGACACTCTGCTACTCTTTGTACTTCCTGTTTGCCAGATTATTGTGCTCCTTTCCAGCCAATATCTTGCTCCTTTCTCTCCTTCTGCCATACATATCTTCACTACCACTCATTACTGACCTTGGCTTGTTCCTCGACTACACGTCCACTTGGATTCCACTTGCATCCGCCTTCCAGTGATTGGCTGGGACATGATAAATAGTCACCTAATCATTTGAATCTCCCAACCCTATGCTCTAGAAAATTCTCTATTCACTGCAATAGAGCCAAAAGCCAAATTTACCTACCAACCTAACCAAAAGAGGGTGCTACATACACACAGGGCAGATACGTTACACAGAGTGAAAGTTCTGAATGATCTTTTACAAGCAGTGCTGATTTTTCACTCATAATAGTGAAGCACTCAGCTTAGAGAGGGGTTAAGTCCAGTGGCGGCTGGTGCTGTATATCTTGCGGGGGGGGGTCGGCAAACAAGACACCCGCTGCCTCCCCCCCGGTCGGTCAGAGTCGCTCAGTCATCAGTTTACTTCCACCGCTCTTTCTCACATGATGCAATGGGTATATGAAAACCGTCTTAGTTGTGACATTGTTATGCAGGAGATTTCTATTGGCTTTTTTGCTCCTAGCCTAGCTAAAAGTTTTTATTCTCACATGGGAACAAAGTATAACTCATATCTTTGTTCGGTTTAATTTCAGGTGAAAATGACAGGCATGAATCTTTTTGACCTCTCAAGTGTTTGTCAGAAACAAGCTGAAAAACTGTGTACATCGCTTGAATTTTAAAATAAAAAAATGCTAAGTCTCGAAAGCTGTTTTTCATAGACGCTGAAGCTGAATTTATTAGAAATATAGAAAACTAGGTTTTCTTTTTTCCTTTTACTTAGCTCTCCTAGTTCCCAGTCTTTTTTTTGCTGTTCCTGAGGCTCATGTAATGTCAGTTCTGGCTCTTGAATCAAAGAAAACTCTTTCTTGCTTTGTAGGAGCTGTAGAATGGTGTGCTGCGGAGGAAAGAGAATTCACCGACATCAGTCTTTATCGATTACTGAAAGTGTCGTGTACTGCTTGGAAAAATAGTTGAAATGCGCTATTCAGGTATATGTTGATCTCTGAGATAGCCAACAATTTCAAAAGAGTAACTTAATTTTCACAGAGGACTGAAATTATGTTTAAGTAATGTAGGTGAGTTCCAAGGTCTGTAAAGGCTAACAAGCTTCTTTTCCATGCAACTTGTCTGTGAAGATTATTTGTTCCATCAAAAAAGAACTATCATTTTTTTTTTTTTTTTTTTTTTACGAGTGATGGTTCCACAAAGTGAAAAGGCAAGGATGTGTACTTAAACATGAATTCCTGGTATGGCACAAAAAAAAGGAACCTATATTTAAAAGGAACCCATCTTTTTGTGTATTGAAGCCTTAAAGATGAATTCCAGGTATAGATATTTTTTCATAGTTACATCGGTCCGGCTTGGAGCATTGTAACTATGTGTATGCCATACCTGTGGGATCCCTCCAAAAGCTGGAAATCACTATAGCAGACACCCCTACTCCAGTGATCCCCACTAATTTCTGGACGGTTGCCTTGCTACATTATGAGCACAGGAGGTCGGCTGCTGACCACAGGTGCCCTTCGGAGAATGGCCTACGGACGAAACACGTTGGAAGAAGTCTATTCACTCTGACCATCTAGGCGCGGTATAGTGGAGTATGGGGTTCTGATGGATCCTGTTTTATGATTAAAATGTGAGTACAATTGTTTAGTTTTGTTATGAAAAAGATATACACTCTCCAGCCTGTTTATTAGGTACATCTAGCTAGTACCAGGTTGGACCCCCTTTTGCCTCAATTCTTTGTGTCATAGATTCATCAAGGTGTTGGAAACATCCCTCAGAGATTTTGGTCCATAGTGACATGATAGCATCATGCAGTTGCTGTAGATTTGTCGGTTGCACATCCCAAAGGTGCTCTATTAGTTAGAGATCTGGTGACTGTGGAGGCCATTGGAATACAGTGACCTCATTGTCATGTTCAAGAAACCAGTGGTGAGATGATTGGAGGTTTGTGACATGGTGCATTATCCTGCTGGAAGGAGCCATCAGAAGATGGGTACAATGTAGTCATAAAGGGATGGAGATGGTCAGCAACAATACTCAGGTAGCGCGTGGCCTTTAAACGTTGCTCAATCAATACTAAGGGGCCCAAAGTGTGCCAAGAAAATATCCCCCCACACCATTACACCACCGCCATCAGCCTGAACCGTTGATACAAGGCAGGATGGATCGATGCTTTCATGTTGTTTATGCCAAATTCTGATCCTACTATATAAATGTCGCAGCTGAAATCAAGACTCATCAGACCAGGCAATGTTTTTCCAATCTTCTAATGTCCAATTTTGGTAAGCCTGTGTGAACTGTAGCCTCAGTTTTCCTGTTCTTAGCTGACAGGAATGGTACCTGCTGTTCACTGGATATTTTCTCTTTCTCCGACAATTCTCTGTGGTTGTGATGGTTGTGAAGATGGTTGTGCGTAAAAATCCCAGTAGATCATTTTTTAAATACTCAGACCAGCCTGTCTGGCACTAACAACCATGCCACGTTCAAAGTAGGGATGAGCACGATACATAGGGTGTTCGCCCGTTCCCTGAATACCGAAAATTATGGGGCGTTCGCAGGAAATCTGAGCGCCCGCGGAACGCCCCATAATGAACGGCGAGATCGCAGTGCATTGACGGCTGCTAATTGGCCAAAGCATGCACCTGACTCTGCTGTGAGAGCCATGATTGGCCAAAGGAAGGGTGCCTTTGGCCAATCATGGCTCAGGGGGCTGAGTCCACACCTCACACTATGTAAGGCTGCTTACGGCAGCCGTACATAGTTTTATGAATGAGAGCAGCAAAATTACATTTCTAAAGGAAAAAACTTCATTTAAAACTGCTCGCAGCTGTAATGTATTGCCGGATCCCGGCAATATACAAAAAAATCATTGAAAAAAAGACATGGGTTCCCCCTCAGTCCATTGCCAGGCCCTTTAGGTCTGGTATGGATATCACGGGGAACCCTGTGCCAAAACTTTTTTAAAAATTGCATGGGGGTCCCCCCAAAATCCATACAAGGCCCTTCAGGTCTGGTATGGATTTTAAAGAGGAACCCAGCGCCAAAATGTAAAAAAATGGCGTGGGGGTCCCCCCAAAATCCATACCAGGCCCTTCAGGCCACAGGAAAAGGGGGGGATGAGAGAGCGCCCCCCTTCCTGAACCGTACCAGGCCACATGCCCTCAACATGGGGAGGGTGTTTTTCCCAGTGGTTGTGGGGGTCTGCGGGCAGGGGGCTTATCGGAATCTGGCAGCCTCCTTTAACAAGGGGACCCCCAGATCCTGTCCCCCCATGTGAATGGGTATGGGTACATTGTACAAATTGGCAAAAATGGCAGGAGACAGTTTGGGACAAGTCCTTTATTAAATAATAAAAAAAAGTGTCCCGCAATGTAACTTCATCTTCGATGACAGCGCCGATGACCCGAAAAAAAAAATGGAAAAACTCTGCCTCGATGGGAGGCTCCCGCCGGCTGCAGGCTTTTTGCAACGACAGCTGTTATATAGCTGAGGGCGGGGCCACCCAGTGACGTAACCGGGTGACCCTGCCCCCCTCTGACAACATTGCGGGACACTTTTTTTTTTTAAATAAAGGACTTGTCCCAAACTGTCTACTGTCATTTTTACCATTTTGACACTTTTTTTGGGTGGATGTGTAGAGGTACAATGTACCTGATACCCATTCACATAGGGGGGCTGGGATCTGGGGGTCCCCTTGCTAAAGGGGGCTTCCAGATTCTGAAAAGCCCACTTGCCCACAGACCCCCACAACTACCAGGCAAGGGTTGTGGGGAAGAGGCCCTTGTCCTCATCAACATGGGGACAAGGCGTTTTGGGGGGACCCCAAAACACCCTTTCCATGTTGAGGGCATGTGGCCTGGTACAGTTTAGGGGGGGCGCTCTCTCGTCCTCCCTCTTTTCCTGCGGCCTACCAGGTTGCGTGCTCGGATAAGGGTCTGGTATGGAGGGCCACGGGGGGAGGGCCACGCCATTTTCTTTTAATTGTGGCGTGGGGTTCCCCTTAAAATCCATACCAGACCTAAAGGGTCTGATATGGATTTCAGGGGGGGACCCCCCCACGTCATTTAAAAAAAAAATTTGGCGCAGGGTTCCCCTTAATATTCATACCAGACCCAAAGGGCCTGGTAATGGACTGGGGAGGGACCCATGCTGTTTTTTTTTTCAATGATTTTGATCTATATTGCCGAGACCCGACAATACATTACAGAACAAGTAGTTTCAAATTAAATTTTTTCCTTTAGAAATGTAACTTTGCTGTGGTACTGTTCTAAACATGGGAAAACTGCACCACTTTACAGGCATGCTAAGGACACCCCTCAGGCACAGCATTTAAAGGAATATTTTTTTTTTATTGTTTAACTTTAAGCATTATTAAAATCAGTACTCCTGAAAAAACGTCCCTTTTTTAAACTTTTTTTTGCATTGATACATGTCCCCTGGGGCAGGACCCGGGTCCCCAAACCCTTTTTATGGTAATAACTTGCATATAAGCCTTTAAAATGAGAACTTTTGTTTTTTTATGTTCGTGTCTTATAGACTTTAACGGTGTTCGCACAAATGTTTTGCCTGTTTGCAAGTTCTGTTGCGAACCGAACCGGGGGGGGGGGGGGATGGGGAGGGTTTTAGGATCATCCCAATTCAAAGTCACTTAAATCCCCTTTGGTTCCCATTCTGATGCTCGGTTTGAACTTCAGCAAGTTGTCTTCACCACATCTAGATGCCTAAATGCATTGAGTTGCTGCCATGTGATTGGCTGATTAGCAATTTGTGTTACCAACTAATTGAACAGGTGTACCTAATAAAGTGGCTGGTGATTGTATATACAGTAAAAAAGCCTCATGCACACAGGACATTTGATTTTCTCCTCTGAATGCCTTTCCCTACGGGCAGGAAAAAGCTGCTTAAAAAAACGGCCTAAAGCCACTTATTGCACTTATTTCTCATTTCTGCATGTCAAGCATTTGAGAATGAATGGATTCCATTGGCCAAAATACTAATTTATTTTGGCCAGTGGAATGAATGAATGCTCAAACATTAAACAAATTTAACGTTTAAGTGGTTTTAGGCGTTTTACACGCATTAAGCATTTTTTTCTGTCCATTTTTTTCTCCTGAGAGCGCTGTTTTTTTTTTGCTTTTTTTTCAGCATATAAACCAGGGTTTCTCCACCCTAGGGTTCCTCTAGAGGTTGCTGGGGGTTCCTTGAGCAATGAGAAACGTTTGCCTCTCAGATATAGTATACACCTACGTCCTCATGGATATAGAGGTGCTTTTACAGCCCCCCCCCCCCAAAAAAAAAGAAGCAAAAAGCATGTAAAAGAGGCTTTTTTAAGCCCTGTGAGGCCAAAATGTTCGCTCATGGAAGGACAAGCTTTTTGTGACCTTACTATACATAAGGTTGTGGATTTGTGGTGAGTTATTCTGGCATGTACCTGATGGATGGTGATTAGACATGTGCAATTCGTTTAGTTCCGAATTAGTTTTTTAACGAATTTCGACAAATTTGTTAATTCCAAAATATCCGAATTAACGAAAACCCATTTAACCAATTCTTTGAGAATATTCGTAAATTAGAATATTTGAAAATTTGTAAATTCGTAGATTCGTAGATTCGTAAATTCGTAAATTTGTAAATTCAGAAATGCAGAAATTAAAAAATCCGGAGTTCCAAAAACCCGAAAATTCGAAAATCTGAAATAATAATTAACTAATAATAACTTAACTATTACTAACTACTAAATTATAGGTATTGGAATTTCCTTTCAAATTTGGCCGTTAGTGAACGTAACGAAATTATTCGAAGTTACAAATCATCTGAAATAACGAATGCTGTATCTAAACTAATGGAATGTAACAAATTAATAATAATAAATAACAATAATAAAAATAAAAACTTTTTATTATTTATTATTTATTATCTATTCGTTCCGTTCCATTTGCTTAGATGCGGCATTCGTTATTTCGGATAATTTGTAACTTTGGATAAATTTGTATTCGTTACGTTCACTAACAGCCAAATTTGAAAGGAAATTCCATTACCTATAATTTAATAGTTAGTTATTATTAGTTAGTTAGTTATTCTTTCGAATTTTCAGATTTTCTTTCTTATTTTCGAATTTTCGAATTTACAAATTTTTGAATTTACGAATTGTGATCATAACAAATGACCCGAAAACTAAAACGAACACATTTTTTGGCAGTGCGCATGTCTGAACGGTGATGACTCTCACAGTGGAGTTTTGTTTATTCCTGGAGAACGAAGGACACATTGTATTTAACAAGTGGGGCATTCACAGCAGTGGATTGGAAAGAGGAAGAAAAGTTTGCATCTATGTTTCTCTTTTTTTTAATTTCTTCCCTTTTATCACAAAGGACTTTTTTTCTTCATTGGGAAACTTGTTTATGGCTTGACTTAACTCACAATTGCAGAGTCACGAAATTCTGTAAATAAATGACATTTTATATAATCTTTTTTAAAAAATAGAGCTTTCTTTTGGTTGTATTTGATCACCTCTGGGGTTTTTTAACCACTTCAGCCCCGGAAGATTTGGCTGCTGAATGACCGGGCCATTTTTTGCAATTCGGCACGGCTTTTCTTTAACTAACAATAGCGCGGTCGTGCGACGTTGCACCCAAACAAAATTGATGTCCTTTTTTTCCCCCACAAATAGAGCTTTCTTTTGGTAGTATTTGATCGCCTCTGCAGTTTTTATTTTTTGCACTATAAACAAAAAAAAGAGAGACAATTTTGAAGAAAAAACAATATATTGTACTTTTTGCTATAATAAATATCCCCATTTTTTTTTTTTAAAAAAGCTAATTTTTTCCTCAGTTTAGGCAGATATGTATTCCTCTACATATTTTTGGTAAAAAAAAATCGCAATAAGCGTATATTGATTGGTTTGTACCAAAGTTATAGAGTCTACAAAATAGAGGATAGATTTATAGCATTTTTATTATTATTTTTCTTTTTTACTAGTAATGGCGTTGATCTGCGATTTTTGACAGGACTGCGACATTATGGCGGACAGATCGGACACTTTTGACACATTTTTGGGACCATTGGCATTTATACAGCGATCAGTGCTATAAAAATGCACTGATTACTGTACAAATGTCGCTGGCAGGGAAGGGGTTAACACTAGGGGGCGATCAAGGGGTTAATAGTGTTTCCTAGTGTGTGTTTCTAACTGTAGGGGGAGGGGACTGACCTAGAGGAAATGGGTCCTAGCTAATAGGAACACACGATCTGTCACTCCTCACAGATCAGAACAGGGATTTGTGTGTTTACACACACACACGTCCCTGTTCTCCCTCTTGTGCCCCCGATCCCTCGCCGGCAGCCACGAGCATCGGCACCCCCGCAGTGCAGCGGTCACGTGCGTGCCTGCTATCCTGATCCCGCGAGCCGACGTATAGCGATGACAGCTCGTGGGATAGTGCCGACCTGCCGCAGTAAAATGACGGCGGCTGGTCGGCAAGCGGTTAATATATAAATGAAAAAAAGCAAAAATTTTGAAAAAAACAATGTTTTTTACTTTCTGCTATAAAACATATCCAATAAAAAAAATCAAATCTCTTTATACATTTTGTCCAAAATGTATTATACTACATCTTTGGTTAAAAAAAAAAAATCCCAGTAAGCGTATATTGATTTATTTGTGTGAAAGTTATAGTGTCTACAAACTATGAGATACAGTATATACTGGAATGTGTATTTATTTGTTTACCTTATACTAGTAATGGTGGTGATCAGCGACTTATAGTGGAACGGCGGGCAATCTGACACTAGCTGACACTTTGTGGGAACTAACTGACTGCCACTGACATTACCAGTGACACTGATACAGTGAGCAGTGCTAATAATATGCACTGTCACTGTATTAATGACACTGGGTGGGAAGGAGTTCACATTAAGGGCGATCAAAGGGTTAAAGTGTTACTAAACCCAGGAGCCTGCATTCACTATATCTGATCTCCCACAATACACAGAACATGGAAATGCAATTATTTTAGTAAATATAAATTGCTAAATACCTTTTCTTATCAGCAGTATAAAGCAGTCTTGTGACTTCTATCAGTGTCTGGTTAAAGATTGTAGGACAAGTTTTCATTCTCCTCTGACTGTCCTATGAGTCTGTATGACCCGTGAACAGTGTTGATTGGCACTGTGCTGATCACATGCACCATTCCAAGAAAGGATAAAACTCTAGCTATACACACCAAACTGAGCATGTGCAGAGTGACTCCAAAGGCTCTGTTTTATCAGGAGATAAATTGGGGACGGTGGAAGAAGGGGAGGATCAGAGAAGACAGAATCAAGCAGCCTTTTTACACAATGCAGAGGATTAACCCCTTAGGTTCCACAGTGAGTATAACAAGCATGCTTTACTGCATATGCAGACTGATTTTACTGTTGTGGGCTTAGTAACAATTTAAATATGTGCCTAACAAGTGTTTATGTGTGTATTGTGTGCTGCTTTTACTGGGGATCTAGTTGCTCTGCAGGTAATGAACAAACAGTGAGATCCCCTGTCACTGAACACAGCTCTGTGTTGTTTACATTCACAGAGCTGTGTTCAGTGAAGCTCAGAGCCAATCACTGGGTGCCATCATTCAATCACTGACCGGGACCCAGTGATCGGGTGGGCAGGCGCGCCCCCTACCCGGAAATGCAGAATCACGTATATATACTGGAATCTGTTCACAGTAGCCATCCTGTAGTAGTAAATCTACAGGTGGCAGTCGTTAAGTTGGTCTAATATTATTAAGTACCATATTTATTGGCGTATAACACATACTTTTTCAACCTGAAAATCGGGTGAAAATCGTGTGTGCATGTTAGGAGGCGGGACTTTGTATTAAAGAGGCCACTGAGAAAACAGGAGATTCTCCTGTATGTAATCTGTTGGCGCTCATCCTGCCCCCCTCCCTGTCCCCTCCGAGGCTGCAGATGGGCATGGATCAGGCTGCGCTGATGGCAATGGCGAGGCTGCATTCATGGCACTTGTTAGGCTGAATTCATGGCACTTGTGAGGCTGCATTTATGGCAATGGTGAGGCTGCATTCATGGCAAGGGTGAGGCTGCATTCATGGCAAGGGTGAGGCTGCATTAATGGCAATGGTGAGACTGCATTCATGGCAATGGCCAGGCTGCATTCATGGCAATGGCCAGGCTGCATTCATGGCAATGGCGAAGCTGCATTCATGGCAAGGGTGAGGCTGCATTCATGGCACTTGTGAGGCTGCATTCATGGCAATGGGGAGGCTGCATTCATGGCAATGGTGAGGCTGCATTCATGGCAATGGCCAGACTGCATTCATGGCAATGGCCAGGCTGCATTCATGGCAATGGCTAGGCTGCATTCATGGCAATGGCGAGGCTACATTCAAGGCAATGGTGAGGCTGCATTCATGGCACTGGTGAGGCTGCATTCTTGGCAATGGTGAGGCTGCATTCATGGCAATGGTGAGGCTGCATTCAGGGCAATGGCCAGGCTGCATTTATTGCAATGGCGAGGCTGCATTCATGGCAATGGCGAGGCTACATTCATGGCAATGGTGAGGCTGCATTCATGGCAATGGCGAGGCTGCATTCATGGCAATGGCGAGGCTGCGTTCATGGCAATGGTGAGGCTGCATTCATGGCACTTGTAAGGCGGTATTCATGGCACTTGTGAGGCTGCATTCATGGCACTTGTGAGGCTGCATTCTTGGCAATGGTAAGGCTGCATTCATGGCACTTGTGAGGCTGCATATATGGCAATTTGAGGCTGTATTCAGGCAATGGTGAGGCTGCATTCATGACAATGGTGAGGCTGCAATCATGGCAATGGCCAGGCTGCATTCATGGCAATGGCGAGGCTGCATTCATGGCAATGGTGAGGCTGCATTCATGGCAATGGCGAGGCTGCATTCATGGCAATGGTGAAGCTGCATTCATGGCAATGGCAAGGCTGCGTTTATGGCAATGGTGAGGCTGTATTCATGGCAATTGTCAGGCTGCATTCATGGCAATGGTGAGGCTGCAGATGGGCACTGCCCCTTTTTTGCTTCACAGTTCTTTATTTAAAATTTAAGTTTTCTCCTGAAACTTCCCTCTTAAAGTGAAGGTGCGTGTTATACACCAATAAATACAGTAATGAATTCATTAAATTAAGTAAATAATTTTAACCAGAAACACAAACGCAAAATATGAATGGGGTCTTAGTTTCTTAGCGCCAAATTCTATATTTATAAATACAGTACTTACATGCCAAAAATCATTAGCTGTAACCTGCCAAGCTGGACCAGTGCAACTATGCAATACAGATAATTCCTGAAGTTCAACTTTAACCACTCACTGACCGATATGAGGGGTATACTCACTTTTGTGAGATACTGTATATCTGTTGCGGTTTGCGCGTTGTTTACCGGGATTATGGCTGAAGATACAGTATCAGCCATAACCCGTTTTTTTAGCAAGCGGCTGATTTTCTCATGAAAGCGTTCCAAATGACACCCCCCCCCCCCCCTCGTTCAGCTCGCTGGTGTTTTTCAAGCTTACCGCTTCCGCCGGTTTGCTCGAAAAATTATCTGACAGCGCGGCCGGCTGCTCCCAAAGGCGATCAAAGAGTTAATACTCTTTGATTGACTCTATGGCCTTGGAGGACCGGAACAACATTTTTTTTTTTTTTTTTTACCTTTTGCTTTTAAAGGCAAAGAAGAAATTTGGGGTCTTATTGACCCCAGATCTTTCCATAAAGAGGACCTGTCATCCTTATTTTTATTACAAGGGATGTTTACATTCCTTGTAATAGGAAAAAAATGATAAAAAAAAATTTATAATAATATATATATATTTTTTAAGCGCCCCCCTCCCTCCGTGCTTGTGTACAGAAGAGAATGCATACATAAGTCATGCACGCATATGTAAACAGTTTTCTACTCACACATGTGAGGTATCGCCGTGAACGTTTGAGGGAGAGCAATCATTTTAGCACTCAGTAACTCTAAACAGGTAACCTGTAGAGGCATTTCAAGTGTCGCCTATGGAGATTTTTTAGTACCGTAGTTTGTCGCCATTCCACGAACGTGCACAATTTTAAAGCGTGACATGTTCAGTATCTATTTACTCAGCGTAATATCATCTTTTTACATTATACAAAAAAAAGTAGGGTAACTATTTTTTTTTAAATTCGATAAAGTGTATGTTTTTCAAAAAAATTGCGTTTGCAAAACCAATGTGCAAATACCATGTGACATAAAAAATTGCAATGATCGCTATTTTATTCCTTAGGGTCTCTGCTAAAAAAAATGTATAATGTTTGGGGGTTATAAGTAATTTTCTAGCAAAAAATACTGATTTAAACTTGTAAACAAAAAGTGCCAGGAAAAAGCCTGGTCAACAAATGGCTTTATTCATACTTCTACCTGGGTGGCAAACTCACAAAAAAGATGAGAGATGATAAGGCATTTGTTAAGACTTTCTTTACTGTCTGAAGTGTGATCTGTGTTTTAATTGCTCTTCAGACAGCAATAGCCATAGGATGAGGAGGTGTTGTATTTTTTTTCTCACCACCTGCTTTAACACGCTAATTAAAGGACAACCATGGGCAGTTGTGGGGTGGTTGCAGCACAGCCCCATTCATTTGACACTTAAATACAACAAACAGGGGGTATTATTTCTGCCGCGGCCACGAAGCAAAGCATTTTGTGTACACCCCTGGCAGCTGCTTCAACATAAACAGGGGGAGCAGTTAAGAGGCAGTGAAAATGCGCCTCAATTGCTGGGTTTTACCATCCCTCAATCGCAAGTGTAAATGAGGCCCAAGAGTGGGTGGGATGCTCACTGAGAAGCAACCAGTCCAACTCTAGTTTCAGGTGTCCTCAATTGTTATATGCCCTACAGGCGAATCAATGACGAAGAACAGAATGTAGGTAAAGATTTTTTTCCTTCCTAATTTGCATACTGGTTAGGGGTTTGTGACTTCAAATACTTCAAGAACTAAAGCCAGCGTGTCAAAAATAACACTGAAGGAGATACCGCACACCGATCAGCCGTGTATTCAATATGGAACTAGAACGACTATATTCTTGGCTCCTCCCAGGCCACACCCTCTGATGCATTTCACACTGCCCACAAGGCTTAGTCCTAGAGACAGATCTCTAGGACTAAGGCCGGTAGGTGGGGTGAAATGCGTCAGTGGGCATGGCCTCGGAGGAGCCAAGACTGAAGTCATTCTAGTTCTATACTGAATACACAGGCTGATCGGTGTGTGGCATCTCTTCGTTTCAGTATTGCTTATTGGGCCTGGATGAGCTCTGTGGATGCCGGTACCTGCTTCTTCAGCGAATCACAGGAGCATTAGCAATTCAAGCTGCAGTATTTGATCCCTGGCCAGATCAACAGTTTAAAATAAAGAAAATAAAGAGAAAACAAATGCAGCCACCACATTTAGGGATTGGTAAGCTCCAATATGTTACATTCTTGGTTTTGGGTTTAATACGAATTTAAGGTGTAGGAAAACCTTGACTTGTAGAGTTTGCTTTTTAACCACTTGCTCCCCCAGGCACCGCGACGTACCCTATGTTTGTGAGTACCCCCCCCTTTTTTGGCTTTTATCAATAAAAGTTTATTAGATTTTATTACACTATTGGAGCCTTCTTTTTTATATACATGCTCTGTGGTATTTGGCCGATTGAGACCCCCAGAGTATCCTGGAGGAATCTCTCCGATCTTCAGCTAGCTCCAGAGACATGGTGGATCACCTTACCCAGCAGAGGTATACCTGCATGCGCATGTGACCTCGCTAGTGATTGGAGGTAACTGGTAAGAGTTTCCACTTATGCCCCGTACACACGGTCGGATTTTCCGACGGGAAATGGGAGCTTGTTGTCGGAAATTCCGACCGTGTGTAGGCTCCATCGGACATTTTCCATCGGAATTTCCGACAAACAAAATTTGAGATCTGGATCTCAAATTTTCTGACAACAAAATCCGTTATCGTAAATTCTGATCGTGTGTACACAATTCTGACGCACAAAGTTCCACGCATGCTCGGAATCAAGCAGAAGAGCAGCACTGGCTATTGAACTTAATTTTTCTCGGCTCGTCGTACGTGTTGTATGTCACCGCGTTCTTGACGTTCGGAATTTCCGACAAGATTTGTGTGATCGTGTGTATGCAAGACAAGTTTGAGCCAACATCCATCGGAAAAAAAAACATGGATTTTGTTGTTGGAATGTGCGATCGTGTGTATGCGGCACTACAGAGGGATTGTCACAGGAGGATCTGTATACTTCTTGGTGGTGGAATCCCTCGGAAGATCTTTTTGGATTCTTCCCTTTATATATCATGTGGACTTTCACTCTTAGTTTTTAGACCTTTATCAATATTTTTATACTTTCAATTTTTATATCTCACTTGATTCCACATATTTTTAATAGACATGTGCACTGCCGAAAAATTTGTTCGTTTTCGTTTCAGTCTTCTTTTTTTTTTTTTCTTTTTTTGGGTCATTTGTTATGATCGCAATTCCTAAATTTATAAATTCGAAAATCCGAAAATAAGAAAGAAAATCCGAAAATTCGAAAGAATAACTAACTAATAATAACTATTATTAACTTTTAAATTATTAGGTATTGGAACTTCCTTTCAAATGTGGCTGTTAGTGAATGTAACGAATACGAATTTATCTGAAGTTATGAATTATCCGAAATAACGAATGGCATATCTAAACAAATGGAACAGAACAAATTAATAATAAATAATAATAATAAAACATTTTTATTATTATTATTGTTATTTGTTATTATTAATTTGTTCCATTCCATTTGTTTAGATGCAGCATTCATTATTTTGGATAATTCGAAAATTTGGATACATTTGTATTCATTACAATCGTATATAGAAATAGTTATTAGTTGGTTATTTCTGATTTTTCTAATTTTCAGGTATTCGAATTTTGAAATTCTGAATTTTTGAATTTACGAATAGTTGTAAAAATTTGCTAAACAGGTTTTCATCAATTCAGATATTTCCGAATTACCGAATTTGTTGAAATTCGTTAAAAAGCGAATTCGGAACGAAATGGAATTGCAAATGTCTAATTTTTTTTGCTTCAATGATATGCATTGGATTGTTTTGACTGTATATACAATCTTGTTTTCATTTTGATTAGCGCGACTATTTTATTTTTATCAAATACCACCAAAAGAACCCCCTGGTCGGTCGGTCGGTCAGCCCTGCACTTACCCCATCTATGGCGCGGGCAGCGCTTCCTTCCAGTCAACAGCTTCTCATGCATCCCCTCACAGCTGCCGTGCGTCTCCTCCCTCATCCACCTAGGCCAATAGGATTGCTTCTCCTTGCAGCCAATCAGGAAACAGGTCTCAAGACCCGCTTCCTAATTGGCCAGGAGGAGAAAAAGTGTGATAATAGTGAATATTCATTCGCTATTTTCCACACAACTGGGTGGGATCGGGGGCGCAGTGCTCTGCTCCCTGGGCCCATCCTTTTTTGAAGCCTATAAGAGTCTCCGGTTCTAATCACATGCTTAAAAAAAAAAAAAAAGAAGCCCATTGGACTCCACGCGTCCAGCGCCCCACATGTAGATTATGGGGCAGACGCAAGGATGGGGGGCGGCTCTGCATTACGGGTCGCCACTGCCAGAGGACAAGTGGTTAGGAGACGGCCTGCCATTACGCTATCTTCATCGACCCATTTAGGTAATAATTAATGACAGTAGCATTGCATTTTCTGCTTTGTCTATTTTGTTACAAAGACATTCAATCCTTTCTTAAATCTCTCCACTCTTTCTGACTAATCCACTCCTCGCTGCCATTTATTGTACTGCTCATGTTATTATGTCTGTGTGTGGATTTATGAACTGATAGTCTTGGGGTCTGATCACTGCTGTGTTATGACAATCCTGCGGGCTCGCCAAATGATGCAACATCTAACAAGATTGCAATTACTTCATCATATCAGCCCTGGATTTAAAAGCATACTACTCCGGTCAACCGTGAACACAAATCATTAAAACTGACTCAATAATCTGCTAGTTGAGAGGCTCTAATCTTCAGCCTGAGTTTTATCCCCTGAACCTTGCTCCTGTGTTTGCTAATCTCCTATAGTTGCCTGTATCCAAATTTGAATAGCATCAATGTACCTTGAATTAGTTGACCACTTGCCGACCAGCCGCCGCTATTTTACTGCGGCAGAAAGGCACGGCTGGGCGAAACGTTATGTAACGTCGCTTCACCCTGTGGCCACTAGGGGCGCGTGCCTGCTGCTCGCCCCTGGAGCCGATGCAAGTGCCTGGCTCCCACGATGACCACCGGGCTACCGCGATCGCTCTTGACACACCGAGAACCGGGATCTGTGTGTGTAAACATGCAGATCCCTATTCTCTGAGGGGAGAAGAGAACACAAAGTATAAACAGTGATCTGTCATCTCCCCTAGACAGTCCCCTCCCCCCTTCAGTTAGAACACAGAGAGGGAACACAATTAACCCCCTGATCGCCCCCTAGTGTTAACCCCTTCCCTGCCAGTGACATTTTTACAGTAATCAGTGAATTTTTTATAGAACTGTTCGCTGTATAAATGCCAATGGTACCAAAAACGTGTCAAAAGTGTCCAATGTGTCTGCGATAATGTCGCAGTCACGATAAAAATCGCAGATCGCCGCCATTACTAGTAAAAAAAAAATAAAAATGCTACAAATGTATCCCCTATTTTGTAGACGCTATAACTTTTGCGCAAACCAATCAATATATGCTTATTGCGATTTTTAATATGTCGAAGAATACATATCGGCCTAAACTGAGAAAAAATGAGCTTTTATTTAAACAAATGGGGATATTTACTATAGCAAAAAGTATAAAGTATTATGTTCTTTTCTAAATTGTTGCTATTTTTTTGTTTATAGCGCAAAAAATAAAAACTGCAGAGATGATCAAATGCCACCAAAAGAAAGCTCTATTTGTGGGGAAAAATGGACGTCAATTTTGTTTAGGTGCAGCGCTGCAAGATCGCGCACTTGTCAGTTAAAGCGACGCAGTGCCAAATCGCTAAAAATGGCCTGGTCATTCAGCAGCCAAATCTTCCGGGGCTGAAGTGGTTGAAGGGGTTGTAAAGTCAGAAGGTTTTTTATCTTAATGCATTCTATGTGTAGCAGCCCCCCCCCCCCCCAATACTTACCTCTGAGGGCACTCTCTGTCCAGCGATGTCCACGAGTGTCTCAGCCATCCAAGATTCTCCCTCCCCGATTGGCTAGCCAAACAGGAGAGGGAGGGGCGGGGCCGTTTCGGGGCTCCGTGTCTGAATGATAGCAAGATGTGGGAGCACTCAACAGGAGAAGAGGCCAGGATCACACAAGAGGGACCCGAGAAGAGAAGGATCAGGGCAGCTCTGTACAAATCCACTGCAACAGAGGAGGTAAGTATAACATGTTTATTGTTTTTAAAAGAAAAAAAAAAACAAGACTTTACAATCACTTTAAGCCCTGGTTCACATTGCAGTGATTTGGCATGCAAATCGCATGCCAAATCGGTGGCTATTGCCGGCAATGGCACCGTCCGAATTGGTGTGACGCCACACCATTTACCAAAAGTAGTTTCTGTACTACTTTTGGCGACTTTGGGGTGCGATTTCAATAGACATCTGTGTAGAAACCCGCACAGATGTCTCTGAAATCGCCCCCAAAGTCGGGACTGACATGCGGGAATTAAATCGTGTGACTTCAGCTGAACTCACACTATTTCATTCCCGCTGTCAGTGTGAACCTGGGCTACAGCAGTATTAAATCCAAACGCAAACATTTATTATATTGCAGCTTACCAATTCTTAGATTTGATGGCTGCCTTATATTTCTTTTTTAGGCTTTCTTTCTTCTATTTCCATCTGGTGATCCAGGCAGGAAGTCTGTTGTTTTTTCAAAGGCTCAAGCTCTCCTGCAGAATGTATCGGTTTACATGGATAAGGCAAACCATTTACCACTGGGAGGGCGATTAAAATTATCAGCTTTTATTTATTCATGTAAAACCTTTATCCCAAAAGGAAAGAAACTGTTTCCTCTAACAGACTATGAAGTGTGAGCTGGAGTTTTGGCTTCAATTAGTTAGTGTATTTGTATTAGTTGTGTCTCACTAAGCCAGAAGATGTGTTACTGAACAGCTCACAACTGTCCCTGATTTCGAGGGACTGTCCCTGATTTCGGACTGTTCCTGATTTGGAGCAATGTCCCTCTGTCCCTCTTTCCTCCTCATTAGTCCCTCATTTTGGTCTGATCTATATAGTTGTATATAAAATGCACTTTTTATTTAAGGGGGCGTGGCAGGGGGTGTGTCCTATGCCTACATACTTTTGCTGAAAGGTGTCCTCCCTCGTTCATATCTCAGAAAGTTGAAAGGTATGGTTACTGGCCAGATCACCAGGTGGAAAGAGAGGGGAAAAAAGCTGAAGAAAAAAAAACAAATTCAGCGACCATATCTAAGGATTTGTAAACTGCAATATATTACATTTTTGGTTTTGGGTTTATTATCACTTTAAAGCTTGTCTCCAGACCAGGGCTTAGGACAAGGAGTGGGCAAGATGGGAAGCTGCCCTGGGCACTTTAGTATCATGTGAGGTGCAGGGGTGGCACAAGGAGGTTGGGGGGAGGGGGTTTGTGTTGGATGGGGGATTTTGGGGGCAACAGGGGTTAAAAATTATTCTAGGAGGATGAATTTAGGGAGGGTGGTGCTAGAAAAGGGGATTTGGGGGGATTTGTGCTGGAAGGGGGGATGGGGGATGATGATTTGTGCCAGAAGAGGTAATTTAGTAGAAGTGGAGGGGCTTTGTGCTAGTAGGGATGATTGGAGGATATTTGCACTGAGCGGGGCAATTGGTGCTAGGAAGGGGGGTGGGGGGATTTGAAGTTGGGGGGCGGGGTTGTACTCGGAGGGAGGGGAAATTTGAGGAGTAGAGGATTTTTACTAGGAGGAGTGTCTTTGTTGGGGGGGGATTTGTGCTGGAGGGGAATTTGGGGAAAGAGAGGATATGAGCTAAGAGGGGGGGGGGGGCAAAGATTTGTGCTGGGAGGGGGGATTTCAGCAGGGGGGCACATTTTCCTGGGAGGAAGGGGAATTTATGCTTAGGGGTAAGAATGCAGATTAGTGCTAACTTTTTTTTTGAGGGGGGATTTTTGCTAACACGATGCTCAAACATCTTGAGAGGGGGGGTGCAGTTTGACATGTTCACACTAGGCTCTAGATGCCCTTGTCCCGGCACTGCTCCAGGCACCCCGCAGTTGATGGGGAGTTAACCAGACCTTGGATTATACATCTTGAGCACCATCAGACCTTTCTTAATATAAGAGGTCACATTTTCTGGTGAGTCTGTAGCATGTCTTTGGCTCACTGGGTGACATCACAGGCAGTTCACGATGGCGGATAGTAGAAATCCCCCCTATGAATAGACACTGTTGTTTAAGCATATGAGAAGTTATTGATATTACCATTGGACTGACATATCAATTGTCTCCATATTTGTACACTTTCTTTATAAATTATTTTTTCATTGTTTCATTATGCACACTTAAAGTATAGGATACATTTTTTGGTGCTGTATAACATATAGCGCCCCTATATGGCATAATACATTAGTGTGATGGTCAGTGGGAAGAATGCTCCTTACATTTTTGGTCACTGGGAAGAATTACCCCCTTACAGATAGCTGAAAAGATGAATAGTGCCAATGGGAAGTTATCCAACAGGCAAAAGTTGCTCATTGCTCAAGGAGCTTGTAGCAAACCCTGGTTGAGGAACCCTAGTCTAGGATGTTCACATGACCTCAACTGCTCTTCAGTTCAAGATTAAGCCACCCTAGAACTAAGCCCAACCCACGGTCATTCTACTGCAAGTGGCAGTACTTCCAATTGAAACCTGACATTTAATAGTTGAATAACAGAGAGGTATAGATTGAATACAGGTGGCACTTAAAGTGTTACTAAACCCACAACAGTAAAATCAGTCTGTATATGCAGTAAAGCATGTTTTTATACTGCATTGTGTAAAAAAAGCTGTTTGATCCTGTCCTCTCTGACCCTCCCCTTCTTCCACAGTACCCAATCCATCTCCTGATAGAACAGAGCCTTTAGAGTCACTCTGCACATAGTCAGTTTGGTGTGTATTGCTAGAGAGTTGTTTTTTTTTTTGGGGGAGGGTTCATGGGACCAGTACAGGGCCAATCAGCACTGTCCAGACAGAAAGTCAGGGGTCATGCCAGCTCATAGGACAGTCAGAGAGGAATGAAAACTCTTCCTACAAACTCTAACCAGACACTGATAGAAGTCACAAGACTGCTATATACTGCTGATGAAAAAAGGTATTTAGCAGTTTATATTTATTAAAACTATTGTATTTCCATGTTCTGTGTACTGTGGGAGACCAGATATAGTGAATGCAGGGTCCTGGGTTTAATAACACTTTAAGGTGCATGTCAAGGGAACATTTTAAAAAATAAACAAATTTATTACATCTCTGTAATACATGCACATGCTCTCATGTTTCATTCCGTTAAAGAGAAATTTCAGGTATGGATAATTTTACAGTTATGTAGGCCCAGCTTGGACCAATGTAGCTAGGCATATACCTGTAGCCAGGTGCGGGTTCCTGTGTATGCCCACTCGCTCTCACACTTTTACCCCGCATCCGCTGCTAAGCTATAGTGGGTAGCCAAAGGGAACACACAACTGCGTGTTGCATGCTGGGATATGCAGCTCTGTGGAGCAGTTGTGGCACTGTGCAGAGTAGGGATGCGCCGAATGGACCCCTGTTCAGTTCACACAAGAACTGAGAAAATTGATCTTTGGGTGTCGGTGGTGCCTTCCCACCGTAACCCTATAGAGGTACTCTTAATGAAAGCAAGAATTGGCCTTGCTGTAAAAAAATTGCAATGATATGCACCTGTCAAACAGGTGCAGAAAAATTACTCTTTCGGTGTCGGGGACTCCTTCCCACCGTAACCCTATAGAGGTGCTCTTGATGAAAAAAATTGCAATGATACACACCTGTTAAACAGGTGCAGAAAATTGATCTTTGGGTATTAATTGTGCCCATGAAACCTATACCAAAAACATTCTTCCAGATGAAAGGATTGAACACCCTCAAAGCTAGGCAGCCTCGAAGTCCTGCAGAGATTCCACATCCCAAAAAGACTTCAGGCATCAGGGACTTCATAGCTGATGATCCAGGACTGATTTATTTTTTATAAAAGTCAAACAGTCCACAGAGTCTGTGGACAGATGCATTCTATTATCAGTAATAAAACCTCCTGCGGCACTGAATGCCCATTCTGAAAGCACACTGGATGCGGAGCAGCCCACCAACTCAATAGCATACTGGGCAAGTTCTGGCCAGTGGTCTATTTTCATGACCCTTTAAGTCAATGGATCGTCAGCTGGAAAGCTCTCCATCTCTGTTTTGGCCCTGAGATAATCGTCCATCATGTGATGCAGATGCTGCCGATGGGATGTGGAAGCTGGCAGCCCTGGGTGGCGAGGACTAAAAAAATTGCCTCACTTAGGAGGACGCCTTCTCCAACGCTCCTCTCTTGACCAACAGAAGACTCAAAACGATATTTTCCATGACACTGTAACCTACTGGAGTCAGGCAAAACATTCAATAAAATCCTCCTTAACATGTCCTCAAGAGATTTTATCTTCTGCACTCTCTGTGGGGACGGGATGAGTTCTGAAACCTTCCCCTTATAATGGTGGTCAAGGAGGGTTGCCAACCAGTAATCATCCTTCTCTTTTATGCCACGTATTCTTGGGTCCTTTCCCTAGAACAGAGCAGGAAAAGACTACAGTCCCCAGAGAGCCATGAGACTGAGAGGGAGGGCTGAAGAGGTTTTTACGAGACTGCCTGGGAAAGTTCTGGACTTTTGGCGCCCGAACAAGGAAGAGCAAGGATCTCTGTAGCAGTGTTTCCAGACCTTCGGGACCACAGCCAAAAAAGGGGAAATTTGAGCCCAAAGCCACCACAGTTCGGAATCAGCTGACAGAGGTTTCACACTCACCTCTGCCACGGAAGTGCTACAGTGATGACTTGCCGCATCCACAGTGCTGTACTCTAGAGGATTCAAAACAAGACTTCTATCTTCGCTGTCTATAGCTATACTGCAACTGCAATACCTGGGGTGCCCCTCTACAACCCAGATATCCCCCAGCACTCTGACCCCTCTACACCCCAGATATTCCCCCAGCACTGTTACCATATACCATAAGATGCCCCTTGCATTGTGACCCCACTACATCCCTGATACCCCCTACACTGTGGCCTCTCTACATCGCTGATACCTCTAGCACTATAGCCACCCAAAATACCCCAAGCATTTATTACCCCCTATACACCCCAGATCCCCCTCTCTGCATTGTTTTCCCCCACACACCCTTGATATCCCCCAGCACCATTATTCCATCCATGTAGTACCCCCTTTTCCAGTGGAGATACAGTGCATATGAATTTTGGGCTATGTGCCCACTTCCAGCACTGGGACAAGGAATCAACTATACCAATCAAGTCATGCAGGCAGAAGGAGGGGTGGAGGAGGAAACATCCCTCTGGGCATTCCAAGACCTTCAGTGCAAACAGTGCTGGACAGCTGGGCTCACCATGACACCATCCAAAATGCCACTTCCACAGGTGGACTCTCAGTGCTGCAGACTCAGCAGCTACCACTCCAGCTCCTACCCTGCGGCCTCTGAGTCCTGAGCATTCAAGCTGCATGGTGCGAAGTCAGAGCATCACTGGCGCTCCGGCCCCACCCCTCCCTGCTGGCTGTGAAATAGGTATTGTTCTGCACAGCATGGCGCACCGCAACCAGCCTGTCTCCCCTCTGTATCCATCACTCTCAGTGCTATCATGGGGCCCCCAATTTCCGGACAGCGTGGGCTTACGGAGCAGCTTCTTTGGGGAAAGTGCAGGGACCCCACATGCAGCTGGGGCCCCTGGGCAGTGCCCAGGTGTGCCCTCTCACTTAGACGGCCCTGAACGGCCCCAGGAGGAAAAGGGGCGAGGATGGACGCAGCCACCAGCAGGGACATCGGAGACATCGCAGACTAGCCCATTCTGCTTTTACTTTGCAAAAGAGGAAGTAAACCCCATAAGGGTTTACTTCCTCTTTAAGGCTTCAGTACAGCAAAACGTGGATTCTTTTTTTATTGTGACGTGATTGCTTTAAATATTGCAAAATGTGGCTTCAAATGCTTGTTAGAAAACTCAGATGGAGGTAAAATCAACAAAGACATCATTTGCCTAGTGATTAATTTTACTTAGAGTTGCTTTTTTTCCCAGAAATCATACTGGTCAATTGCTGAATCACAGGAGAACAGATGCAATTCAGACTTGTGTCTCAAATGCAAACTTTACATGATAAATGAAACCCTAAAACCAGTTTCAGTCTATATTTGCTTTTTTACAATCATTTTTGGCTGATTTATAGGTACGCTTTTTTTTAGAACAACATCCTATATACCTATTGATAAAACAGGCCATTGCACTAAAATCACTGTTGTGAAACTTTATCGATAATTTATGCCGGTAATAAACTAGCAGCTTTGAATTGCAATGGCCAGAGACTTTATGTGCACAGCTGCTTCCCAGCTGATCAATCTTAAATATCACAACACTTGCCAATGTGCTGTGTATTTTCTTTGAGAAACCAGAATAAGAAAATACACTACTATGCTACCTGGGAGATCTGGTGATACATAAGACACTTGGCTTTGATATTGGTGTATTCACTATGGTAATTATAGACATTTATATACACCATTGGCTATGATAGTGATAGGGGTTTACATAGAAATGAAATAAGTATATGCCTTTTTTAACATTTGTTAATATTTTAAATACACTCGCCCCAGAGATGTATTTGGAACACTATCCGAAAACTATCTAAGGCCCTCCCATTGTTCTCAGAAGAGCCTCACTTCTTCGTGCCATGGATTACACATTCTACAAACATTCCTGTGAGAGTATTGTCCTCATTGACATGATTGTATCATGCAGTTTTTATAGATCTGTTATCTGCATATTAATGCTGTAAATTTCCTGCTCTACTATATCCCAGGGGTGTTCTAATGGATTCAGATTTGGTGACTAGCCTAGCATCTACGTGCTTCAGTAGGAATCAAGATTCATTAGACCAGGCTTCCCAGTCTTCAAATGTTTAATGTTTTTAGGCGCGTGTCCACTGAAGCCTTAGCTTTCTGTTCTTGGCTGACAAGAGTGAAACCAAATGTGGTCTTTTGCTGTTGCCTTTGTGGTGCAATTTGAGCCCATACAAAATGAATGGGCTCAAATCGCACTGCAAAGAATCGCATGTGATTTGAACAGGAATGCAGTGCCATTTCTGTCCGAAATCACACGCGGTTTCCTGTAGCACTCTTGTGTGAATCCAGACTTGTCACAGTGACTTCAGCCTGGGTTTACACAAGAGCGATACTTGGTATCGGCGAATGCTTGACCAGAAGTATTGGTACTCGTACTCTCAGGTAGAAAAAGCGGTATTGGTGCAACCCTAGTTGAAACAGCAGAAGACCATGTTGCCTTTTTTTCAGAAATAATACCGTTTTACTGCTGCTCAAATTGCACTGCACGGTATCGGTAATTGGTATTGAGAGTACTTGAGCTTAAACAACAGGTATCGGTGCATCCCTAGTTAAGACCCCTGTCTCATTTTTTTCCCTCTAAGTGCCCCAACAGGTGGATTTATTGTCACTACCTGACCCAGACACACAGCAAGAAGTAAAGAGAGATTTTGCAGATTTTTTAATTAACATAAAAAAAACATCTCACAATAATTTGGTAACAAGGTAAAGTGGACACAATGCTAGTCACCTAGTCACATCTCCAAGAGGATTAGCAGACAGACAGAAACAATAGGTAACTCAATTAACAAAGGGAATTTACACTTAGGAGGCGCGCACTGCAGAAATTATACCATGAGAGAAAGACACCCTAGGAAACAGATTACAGAGACCCCAGCATCAGGTTGTTTTGAGCTGATTATGTTAACATCTGCTCTGAGTCCGGGGGGGGGGGGGTTGAATCAGTCAGAGCTGGTTTTGGCCCCATATCTATATCTGGGTCCTCCAGTTCTCAGAGTCTGTTTGTTTTGGGGAGACATGGACCCAAAGAAAAACCACTCCAAAGGTCCCCCAGGCACACACCTCCCAAAGAATAGAGCCCCCTCAAAAGCCAGGGCCCATAGTCAGTAGGCAAAAGGCTAACCTGCAGTCCCCTCCAAAAGCCCCTGTCCTGGTTGGGTCTGTCACAGGGGATTTCTGTTCTGGTCTTCACCAGAAAAGATTTCAGCAGCGGAATACTTCCACACACCTTATTTTCCAAAGTTTGGATTTTCCATTGTTCTCTATTCCTGATGCCAATGGTCCCCAGGACCAATAGAGAGGGCAAATCTCCCCAGTGATGACACAGACTGCAATAAAAGCCTGATAGAGGTTCTCTATATTCTATTAAAAAGCAAGTAAAAAAAATGAGGATTTACATGCAAAAAGTGATTGTAAAAATGTTGCTCACTGTGAGGGAACTGTCCAGCACCCCGCTAGGGTGCTTCCGTCAAGATATAGCTTCTTCAAGTCTAGACATAGGAACCAGATATTATAGCTGAGCATACAAGACTAGCCAACAAACGTTTGTATGAGAACTGGAACTGTTATTGAAAACTCACACAGAATTTATATATTACACAATCAGGTGAGGCTTATCATATGCAAAGGCAACTGTATACAGGAATATCCAGTAGCTCACATTTTTGTAAATATTTTATTATATCTTTTTATGTGACAACACTGAAGAAATGACCCTTTGCTACAATGTAAAGTAGTGAGTGTACAGCTTGTATAACAGTGCAAATTTGATGTCTCCTCAAAATAACTCAACACACAGCCATTAATGTCTAAACCCCTGGTAACAAAAGTGAGTACACCCCTGAGTGAAAATGTCCAAATTGGCTCCAATTAGCCATTTTCCCTCCCCGGTGTCATGTAACTCGTTAGTGTTACAAGGTCTCAGGTGTGAATGGGGAGCAGGTGTTAAATTTGGTGTTATTGCTCTCACACTCTCATACTGGTCACTGGAAGTTTAACATGGCACCTCATGACAAAAAATAATTGTTGTTCTACATAAAGATGGCCTAGACTATAAGAAGATTGCCAAGACCCTGAAACTGAGCTGCAGCACGGTAGCCAAGACCATACAGCGGTTTAACAGGACAGGTTCCACTCAGAACAGGCCTCACCATGGTTGACCAAAGAAGTTGAGTGCATGTGCTCAGCATCATGTCCAGAGGTTGTTTTTGGGAAATAGACATATGAGTGCTGCCAGCATTGTTGCAGAGGTTGAAGGGCGTGGGGGGTCAGCCTGTCAGTGTTCAGGCCATACGCTACACACTGCATCAAATTGGTCTATATGGCTGTCATCGCAGAAGGTAGCATCTTCTAAAGATGTTGCACAAGAAAGCCCACAAACATTTTGCTGAAGACAAGCAGACTAATGACATGGATTACTGGAACCATGTCCTGTGGTCTGACCAAGACCAAGATAAACTTATTTGGTTTAGATGGTGTCAAGCGCATCAACCAGGTGAAGAATACAAAGACAAGTGTGTCTTGCCTACAGTCAAGCATGGCGGTGGGAGTGTCATGGTCTGGGGCTGCATGAGTGCTGCCGGGACTGGGGAACTACAGTTCTTTGAGGGAACCATGAATGCCAACATGTACTGTGACATACCGAAGCAGAGCATGATCCCCTACCTTCGGAGACTGGGCCGCAGGGCAGTATTCCAACATGATAATGCCCCCAAACACACTTCCAAGATGACCACTGCCTTGCTAAAGAAGCTAAGGGTAAAGCTGAGGTTAAAGGTGATGGACTGCTCAAGCATGTCTCCAGACCTAAACCCTATTGAGCATCTGTGGGGCTTCCTCAAACGGAAGGTGGAGAAGGGCAAAGTCTCTAACATCCACCAGCTCCGTGATTTGTCATCATGTAGGAGTGGAAGAAGACTCCAGTGGCAACCTGTGAAGCTCTGGTGAACTCCATGCTCAAGAGGGTTAAGACAGTGCTGGAAAATGATGGTGGCCACACAAAATATTGACACTTTGGGCTCAATTTGGACATTTTCACTTAGGGATGTACTCTCTTTTGTTGCCAGTGGTTTAGATATTAATGGCTGATGTTGAGTTATTTTGAGGGGACAGCAAATTTACACTGTTATACAAGCTGTACACTCACTACCTTACATTGTAGCAAAGTGTCATTTCTTCAGTGTTGTCACATGAAAAGATATAATAAAATATTTACAAAAATGTGAGAGGTGTACTCACTTTTGTGAGATACTGTAATTAGCATAACTAAGAAAAAGCCAACATAAACAGTATGCTACTCCCCTTCTAGGAACTAATAGCTGACAGTGATTTAAATTAACATGAGCTAATTAACTAGTCACTTAACCAACCTAGGTGACCAGGCTATTTGGCAAATATAACACTGAATATAGAGTACTGTACAATACATATATAAGTATAAAAACATAACATCTCACAATAGTTCTATAACAAGTTAACCACTTCAGCCCGGAGGATTTTACCCCCTTCCTGACCAGAGCACTTTTTGCGATTCGGCACTGCATCGCTTTAACTGACAATTGCGCGGTCGTGCGATGCTGTACCCAAACAAAGTTGACGTCCTTTTTTTCCCACAAATAGAGCTTTCTTTTGGTGGTATTTGATCGCCTATGCAGTTTTTATTTTTTGCTCTATAAACAAAAAAAGAGTGACAATTTTGAAAAAAAACGCAATATTTTTTACTTTTTGCTATAAAAAATATCCCCCAAAAATATATATAAAAAAACTATTTTTTTCCTTAGTTTAGGCCGATATGTATTCTTCTACATATTTTTGGTAAAAAAAATCGCAATAAGCGTATATTGATTGGTTTGCGCAAAATGTATAGCGTCTACAAATAGGGGATAGTTTTATGGCATTTTTATTTTTAATTTTTTTTTTTATTAGTAATGGCGGCGATCTGCTATTTTTATCGGGACTGCGACATTATGGCGGACACATCGGACATTTTTGACACTATTTTGGGACCATTGTCATTTATACAGCGATTAATGCTATAAAAATGCATTGATTACTGTGTAAATGACACTGGCAGTGAAGGGGTTAACCACTAGGGGCAGTGAAGGGGTTAAGTGTGTCCTAGGGAGTGATTCTAACTGTTAGGGGGCTGGACTTTCAGTTCAGAGTCACTCGCTAAGGAACAAGTTTGCAGCAAATGAAGTTAAAACTTTGCATATTGGTTTCAGATCTGTGACTCAACAAGTATTAGAGGACGATTAGCATTGTAATGAGACAACTAGCAATTATGTGAAGAGTTCAGCATTGTCCGTCTATGTGTTTAATTAGGTTTCTCTTAAATAATACAAGTGATTCTGAGAAGGATTCTGAGAAAAAGGGTTTTATTTCTGCATTTTTTTTCTTTGAGCAAAAACAGTGAATGTCTTTTATTATGTTGAAATTTTCTTTTGTTCTTCACATTGTGACCTAAAAAGAGGAGCAAGTGTAGTGCAAGTGTAGAGTTTAAAGGGCAACGTGACCGTGAACAGTCAGAAAAGGAGCTCTCGTACTTTCTTACTATTGAACACTGGTTACTTATTACTTTTCCTTTTATTTTCACTTGATGTTATAAAGCAGTACTGTGCTTTTAATGCAAAGCATAATGACAACAGTAGGAGAAAATAGCAAAGGATGACTTTATGGTACCAGAGGATATCTTCTGAAGATAAAGGGCACCAGGATCAATATACATTTATGATAAGGGGGGCATTTGCCTTAATCAGCAGTGGTGTTGGGTAGGGATGGTCCCGATGTTAACCCCTTTTGACGAATATGGAACATTATGAGGCGTTCGCAGCAAATTTGAGCGCCGCGGAACGCCCCATAATGCACTGTGAGATCGCAGTGCATTGATGTCTGATGATTGGCTAAAGCATGCACCTGACCTGCATGCTTTGGCCAATCACAGCACACTCTGCTGTGAGAGCCATGATGGGCCAAAGGCAGGGTGCCTTTAGCCCATCATGGCTCAGGGGGCTAAGTCCGCGCCCCACACTATATCAGGCTACTTACAAGGCGTATGTAGCGCTGGTAGATTTACGATCTACCGCAGGTTAGGTAAATTTAGTAAATAGTGTGTTAGGAAGGTTAAAAGTTTGCCTCTGTTCCAGCTTGGCTGACGTTGTGTGTACTTCCGTGCTGACCAGTGGGTGTCGCTGTTAAAACTGGTCAGTGTTGGAAAGGCAATGTGTCGAAGTGTATAGATGCTCCTCTGTCTCGGAGACAAGCTCGGTGGAGGTGGTCCTCCGAGTTGCATTCTGGGAAGAGGGTATTTATGGGACAGACGCCATGTTCTAGGGTCGTTTTACAGCCACCTGCTGGCCCTCCTGGCTGACAGGTATGCGTTAAGGAGCTACCTCGTGGTCCTCTGATCGGGAGGCCCACGATACAGTGGCGCAGGGGTGGGCCCAGAGGCTTGTCTGTGGCCTACCACCGCGGCCGAGGAATGGTCCTGAGCTGTCGATCCTGTGTGACGAAGCTGGACGGCCGAGGAGATCCCAGGGGAGGACCCGTCTTGGAGAGATCACGCAGCGTGCTGCTCTATAGAGGGGCCTGGTGACTCGAGTAGAAGGACGTATCCAAAAGAAGTAACTATACAGCATAGTGTTGCCGGTTCAGCTTAAAGGTTCAGGCACTGTGACTGACTTTCACTGCAGAGAAAATCTGATACATCCTGTGGCAGAGGATTTACCCCCCAAACGAGTCTGTGGCAGAGACTTTTGATTCGTGCTGCGTACTGGCTGCTAGACCAGTGAGAGAGGCCTATCCAGATGAGCAAGGAGTGTGTCCCACAAGGGGAGCGCATTCCACCTAATTATCTGAATTCTGCCAGGACATTTGTCGCTAAGATTCTATAAGAAGAGATCTAGGTTTCTCCTGAAAGTTTTTTTTCCGCCTCTTTCCTACTACTTCCTAAAGTTTGTTTGTTCAATAAAGCATTGAAAACGTACTTCAGTGTTGGTATACAGTGCAGATAGTGTATTAATATATATATATATATATATATATATATATATATATATATATAAATATATATACTGTGTAGTAAATATATATACCGTATATGCTCTGCATTCAGTGTAAACAGTGCAGGTAGTCTAATACATATACATATACAGTGCATGCAGCATAGTATATATTTATATATATATATATATATATATATATATATATATACAGTGCAGTCAGTGTACAGTATATAATACAGTGTAAAGTGGTTAAGGGGAACCCTATGACAGAATTAAGAAAAGAAGAAAAAAAGGCATGGTCTCCCCAGTCCATAACAGGCCCTTTGGGTCTGGTATAGATTTTCAAGGGGAACTCCACACCGAAATTGAAAAAAACAGCATGAGGTCCCCCCAAAATCCATACCAGGCCCTTTGGGCCTGGCATAGATTTTAAGGGGAACTCCACTCCAATTTTTTTTTTTTAATTGGCGTGGAGTCCCCCCCAAAATCCATATCAGACCCATATCCGAGCAAGCAGCCTAGAAGGACAGGAAAGGGGGGATGAGCGAGCACCCCCCCGAACCATACCAGGCCTCTTGCCCTCAACATGGGGAGGGTGCTTTCGGGTCCCCCCAAAGCACATTGTCTCTATGTTGATGGGGACAAGGGCCTCATCCCCACAACCCTGGCCATTGGTTGTGGGGGTCTGCGGGCGGGGGGGCTTATCAGAATCTGGAAGCCCCCATTAACAATGTGAATCTGGAAGCCCCCTATGTGAATAGGTAGGGGTACATTGTAATAGAAAAAATAGAAAAAAAACAAAAAAAGCTCTGCCTCGATGGGAGGCCTCCCGCCAACTGCTGTCTTTTCGTGGTAACAGCTGTTATATAGGCAAGGGTGGGGCCACCCAGTGATGTAACCGAGTGACCCCTGCCCCTTCTGACGTCATGTGTGGTCAGAGGGGGCGGGGTCATCCTGTTACCTTAGTCGGGTGGCCCTGCCCTTGCCCTTATAACAGCTGCCACAGCCAAGAGATAGCATGGAGGCAGAGTTTTTTCCTTTCTTTTTTTCTATTATTTGGGTCCGTTGGGTGGCGTGATTGACAATGGATGTTCATTGCGGAACACTTTTTTTTTGTTTAATAAAGGAATTGTCAAAAACTGTCTTTTGTGTTTGTGACGGGAGTCACTTTGGGTAGGGGGCCAGTGGAACTCAGAATCCCTCGGAGAGATTGGGAAACCCTTGTTTCAGCTCCCCATGCACCACCTATGTCTAAGTCACCCTGTGTCTATTAGAGACACAGGGTGACAGAGAACCCAGTCTGATTTGTTCTAATTGGACTCGTGAGAAGGGAGGGGGGAATTCCTCCAACAGCTCCCCCTGCTGTTTGGACAGTCTACCCTGCCCTGAATGCAAAGGGAGGGGGGATTGTCCTGAGTCTTACCTCTGTGTACCTGTGTTTCAATAAACAGTTCATGTTCAGCAGCCAAAACGAGTAGTGTCTAGTTCTTGGTTGTCAGCGGCTGGAATATCTGATATATATATTCAGACTGGAGGAAGCGGTATATGACGAAAGCACTCAAGCGGAGAGTGGGACATTTTGTTACTTTGGTGGCAAGCAGAGGGATGCTTCCAGCATTCTGGGACATCCAAACCTCCACCTGGATCCAAGATCAGGATATCAGACTTCGGTCACCCCAGCGGATATATGGATCTGGCATCAAAGTTCCCGGGGCTGTTGCGGATTGTCCTTTCAGCATACTCCAGGACTGTGTCTGCAGATGAATAACTGGTGCTCAGGCAGCAGATTTGGATAGGACTCTTGATTGGAGCCCTCATGGTCGCTAGTATGCAACAGGGCAAGTGCTTTCCAACCCCAGAGCATCGGGCTAGTGACCAGCGTGCATTGTGGATGGCATTCCTGGGAAAGTGGCCCCAGGAGCAATGGGTGACTGAGTTGGACAGACAGGCTGGTCCAGCATGAGATAGAGCTGGACAATCGTCATCGGACTCTGCAGTGGCATGCAGAGCAGGAATATTTAGGGGAGACAACAGAATGCTTATAAAGAAAAGTGCAGCGCTAACAACTATAAATATGATCAATGTCCATATTCATACCCTGCAATAAATGGTATAAATAGTATAAGAAACCTTTTAGATAAAACATATTGAGTCCGTAACAGAATGCTCTCCGGAGGGATATGACTTTGGCGGCCCTGGATTTCTCTGGGAGAGGACCAGCAAGAAAATAAAGAGAGGCTATGCTTGGTCTTGTAGGGGCCTCAGAGCTTAAACCTGATCTGGACTATTTGCTAAGGAAAGAACAGCATCTGGAAAGGGCACACAGGAAATTGCTAGAACACATTCATCAGCATGCCAGAGAATCGGCAGTGGAAACCTTGGGGATTGGCGTCTCCAAAGCTGAAGGGCTGACAACAGGGCAGAGTTTTGCTAACCTCTGCTCAGCACCGAAAACATCTTCTGGGTTCTACGGACAGGAGATGGTGAACCTCTATCCCTAGACACCAGTTCCAGAGATTGGGGATTTAATAGACTTCCCTGCTGAGGAAGGACAACCTGGTGAGCCTCCAGCAGAAGAGCTGGCATTAGGGCAAAACGTCACTGAGCTCTGCCCAGCACCAACAGTAGCTTCAGCCTCCCTGAGAGAAGAGGCGGTCGGCCTTTCCCCCACAATACTGACAGAGACATGGGATTTTACAGCGGGGGGGGGGGCGGTCTGCCCGGGTGCCACACATTGAGGGGGGTGCAGTAAATTTTTAAATTTTTTTATAATTAGTATTCCCCATGGAGCAAGCTGGTAGCTCAGCCTCTTCTCTCGTTGCAGCCGAGCGATGTGCACGGAGGGAGGCAGGCAGAGGCAGAGGACTCGACTCAAGCCTGCTATAAAGTGGAGTGAGGAGCAGCTCTGTGGCGCCCGGCATCTCCTTTTATACCTCCGGACAGCAGTTCACATTTCACAGTGGAGGGGCGTCTGACCGGGACAGGCACTGGCTTGTGTACAGTGAGTTGCTCGGCGACTATAGCAGGCATCACAGAGCTGCTAATCAGTAGTATAAAAAAAGAACAAGCAGCGCCAGTCTGAGTGCAGCAGTATTTAGATACATTTAATCAAATGCACTTACTCAAGGTAAGGTGAAAACAGGCACATCTTATATTATCAAATGGACGGCAGGAATCTAAGGAACGAACATCCAGAAAGTGCTTCAGGGTCTTGCTCGGCGGCGCCAGTGGTTTCCGGTGTCCTGGGCTTAGACTGCAGAGCACAGGAGGAAGTCATCACTTGAGGGGTTCCTGGTCTCGATGGAATGGTGCTGGTGATGTCCACGCATTCAGAGCATACGTGCTCCTTCATCAGGTATACTGTTCGACCATCTTGAGTATGGTATATAGGGCTGGCAAGGCTAGCGGGCCAATCGGATCACGGGACCGTCTCCTTGTTTGTTAACCATACACAAGAGAGCCAAGGGGCAGGAGTTGGGCGTATATTATTTCCAAAAACAATAGGAACATGGTATACAGACAGGAAAAGACACACAGGAGGAACATGGAGCAAGAAAGGACAACTTACACAGAATTGGAGGGGAACAAGAAATATGACATACTATATTTGGCAGGATGCATGACTACAATGGAATGAACAATCTGATTTTATAAATATGAAAATATACATTTTGGTTTAATTATGGAAAGTAAAGTTAAAAAAAATCCAAAAAATATATGAATATAAATATATACAAAAATATCAAGGTAAGGTCTGCTCGGGCCTGCAGCACACCACTCAGCGCCAAATAAATTAATTGATGTCAAAAGAGAGCACAACTAAAGACTGGGGGAGATGATAACACTCAGTATCTACACAGGGTGATCTAAAGGACAGCAGCCGTTTTAAAAAATCATAACATTGAAAACAAATATTAATAATAATAGTATATATAAACCAGACAGGTAGACGTCTACTACAAACAGCGCTAAATGTTGAGCAAAGATAAATATAAATCATGCGGCCAACTACGCACAAAAGTATTCAAACAGAGAGGTAGAGAGTCTGTGAAGTGCTCAGAAAAAAGTCCATCAGTGACAATACAGTCGTAACTCAGTGTGCGCCTTCCACCGGTCAGCAGAATTCCACCCTGTGTTGACACTCTCCCCCTAGGGGATCGAACTCACCAGATCTGCTAATTTTAAAAGCATCCAAGAACAAAAGCAAAGGATCTTCTCAGCACCACTCTCTCAGTACCACTCCTGGGGGTTCAGGAGGGAGGTCACAACTCCAAACAGATGAATGCCAAAAAGAGAAAATTGTGTGCACATAGCGTAATTCTGTTTATTAAATTGTACCCCACAATCTTCATAAAAAACCCCTCATTCTATATACGTACACAATAAAAGCAGTTAAACAAGCAAAAACGTAAATGGGTAGCGTGTCACCGTTCTGGAAACCGGCCGGTTCGATATCCAGGGGAACAGTTCACTTCCTGGTTGTGGATCAGGCCGAGGTGGAACGCATACCTCACTTCCGGCGTCGTGTAAGCCACGCCCTGACGCGTTTCGTCATATCCTGACTTCGACAGAGGGCGTGGCTACACGGCGTCATTCAAGGCTTATATCACCCGCCCCAATCACAACTACCAATCGCGGAACAGCCGGCCCGACGTCAGGCGCACGACGTCAGACACGGAGCTCAGCGGTGGCTCAGCATAGGAAGCAAAGGGGGTGGGCGTGTCAAACCTTGCTGCACATAGTCTGTGACTGTGGCGATGTGTCGGGATCAACGAGCGATCGCTCATCTCATAGGTCCACACAGCGCACATACCTACACAGTCACTAGCTGGCACAGCAAACAGACATCACTGCAATACAGACAGACATGATTATATAAACTTGAAGATTACTCAGATATCAACATAATCTTAGTGATAGAGCGAACATTTACAAGCTATAATTTCATAAATATTTACAAGCATAAGAGAAATTAGTTAAATGGACATTATATATTAAAAAACATATCCCGATCAAGGGACATGCAGATAATAAATAGATAAATTAAAAAACATCAGTATCAAAAAAAGAAACAGTATCTAAAAAAGGAATATAAATCTATATCCTTCAGAGATGACAACATATCACACATATATATACTAGACGTCAAACTGGGGGTCATGAAAAGATGACAATATAAATAAATAGTAAACATTGATTAAAAAACTCTGCTTCAGAGATAATCATTGCTCAGATAATAGACACTGCCATCAATAAAATTGCCCAAAAAATATATAAATAAAAAATTGCTTTTAGGAATCACTGATAAAACAGTTGATGTCTAGGTCAACGTTTAACCCCTTTGGCGACAAGGTATCAGCCAGGAATATCCACTGGGTCTCTCTTTTGGAGAGATCACGAACCAGATTAGAACCCATCCATTTCTGCTTGAGGTGGTCAATACCCCAAAACTTAAGACCCGATGGGTCCCGATTATGCTTAAGCTTGAAATGTAAAGAGACGTTATGGTCTTTAAAGCCCAGTTTGATATTGGCTATGTGCTCAGCAATTCTTACTCTTAAAAGCCTTTTTGTGCGCCCAATATAGATCAAATCGCATGGGCATTGAAGAGCATACACCACATGGGACGTATTGCATGTGATGAATTCACCAATGGCAAATTCCCTGCCATTAGAGGTCGACCTAAAATTTTCCACAGCCCTGAGAGGACTATTGACCTCTCTGCAAGCTCGACATCGTCTACAGCTAAAAAAACCTTTTCTGTCCCAGAAAGTGGGCTACCTGGACGGGGGGTCAAGTACTTTCTGCACTATTTTATCGGCAATACTCAGAGACTTTCTGTAAATAAACTTGGGTCTGTGTGGCAAGACAGAGTGTAGAACTCTATCCATCAGTAAAACATGCCAATGGGACATAATAATGTCCTCCACCTCCCTATACTGGGAATGGAACTCTGATATAAAGCTCCATTCGTGGCTTTCTCTAGCCATTACGAGTGGAGCCTCATCCAGCAAGGCGGCTCTAGGTTGGAGAGCTAGTTCATGTATAATGGAGTCCAGCATCGTCTCTTGATACCCCTTCTCCATGAATTTCTTCTTTAAAACCTGGGCTTGCACTAGAAAATCCGTATCTTCCGAACAATTCCTTTTTATTCTCGTTAATTGGCCCTTGGGAATGTTCTTAAGCCACATCGGATGGTGGCCACTCGTGATAGGTAAGTAGCTGTTAGAGTCGGTGGGCTTGAAGTAAACTTTGGTTTCCAGACCATTCCCTTTCCTAAAAATAGTGACATCCAAGAAGTGTATGTCACTCTTGCTGGCCTCACTGGTTAATACAATATTATTAGTGTTAGAATTAAGTTCTCTCAAAAATTCATGGAGGCTATCACTAGTACCATCCCAGATAAAGAATAAGTCGTCTATATACCTCCTGTATAGCAATAGCTGGTGGCGGGCAACCGAAAAAATAGTTTTGTCCTCCCACTCCCCCATAAACAAGTTTGCTATACTGGGGGCAAACTTGGCCCCCATAGCTACACCTCTACATTGAGAATAGAACTGGCCGTCAAACCAAAAGAAATTATGGCCTAAACAAAAATCCAGAGCATTCCTAATAAAGACTTTATGTCTGTGTGGCAGGTCATCCCGCTGAGATAGAGCCCAATTAAGCGCTAAGAGGGCATCGTCATGTTGGATCACTGAGTAAAGTGATGCCACATCAGCAGTTACTAGATAAACTTCTTGTTTCCCAGTTAGGTCAATCTGCTGCAAGATTTGTAAGAGACTTTTAGTGTCTCTAAGATACGCCTTGGTACACACAACACTGCCTTGTAGGAAATGGTCTAGGTATTGGCCCATACGAGATGTATATACAAAAATATATATATATGAAAAATGATGGAAAAATAATGGAAAAAATAAAATAATAGTGAAAAATAAAAATAAGAATAAAAATGAAAATAAAAATAAAACTAAGAATAAAAATATGAAAAAATGAAAGATAAGAAACAAGAAAAAATTGAAGATGAAAAATGATATACGGGGGGGCGCGTAAGGCCCATATATGTGTCTGCGTGCAGACATAATGTGCCTATATACGCGTATATAGGCACATATACCATATCATACAGTGTCAACTCTACTCTATAGTGCATATACTTACTTCGACTGTTTTTTGTGTGGGATATGATAATGTCTCAAGACTATACAGATCCTGTGAAAACAATATAAGGGAATTAATTAGTAAAACATTAATATATATTAAAATGAGAGGTAAAATTAGGGTTAATTAACCACTTCAGCCACAGAAGATTTGGCTGCTGAATGACCGGGCCATTTTTTGAGATTTGGCACTGTGTCGGCCATGAGCATCTGCACCCCCGCTGTGCAGGGGGCGCGCGCGCATGCCTGCTATCCCGATGTACAGCTATGACAGCTCACGGGATCGTGCCGACCTGCCACAGTTAAATGATGGCGGCTGGTTGGCTGCTTAAGAACAAATGGGGACAACCTTCTAGGGAGAAAAGAGGAGGAAAAAATTGGAAAAGGCAAGGGGGGGGGGGCAAATATTAATACTAATACTGATAATACAGTTGAGATATGGAGATGGTACTGTTGGGGTTATGGTTGGGATGGGCACTGGAATGGAGATAAATAGATAGAGAAGGGGTTGGATGACACGATTTATATGACAGAATTGATCTCTATGTCCTCGTTTAAGCCCCCAGGCGCAAGGGCATCGAGGGTATAAATCCAGAAAGTGAAATAGAAACATTTCCCCATGGGGTTTTATTACCAGCAAAACATTAATTAAAGAAAATTATTCTCTCTTCCTTAGAAAAGTATAGGTTTTTATTGAGTAAAAATACAAAAAGGACATGTAATAAAATATGAGCTCTGGACATAAAGCTAAAACATGTACATGATAATACAGCCGTGAGTAAACATAGAGAACATAGCATGATATAAACATAAGTGTGACCATACTATGCTCCCCAACGCGTTTCGACCTTAAAAGTAGAGGTCTTCTTCTGGGGGAATATAAAGGGAGGAACTCTAAAAGAGAATGCATTGTAACAATGAGATAATTTAAGAAAACAATGCTATCAAAGACAATACATATTAATACTTGTACAAACAATCATTATGATAAAAATGTGTTTATATTTACCACTGAGGGCTGAACAAAAAAAGACTCCTGATTGCTGTGCCCAAAAACTGCCAAAGGATCTGACTAGTGCGGCAAACACTCCAGTCCCAATGCGCAGACTTTCCATAGTCCCATGGCTAAATTGGCATAACTGGGTGCAAAAATTGTACCCATAGCCATGCCATGGGTTTGCAGGTAGAATTTATTGTCAAAGGAGAAATAATGTGTCAGACAGAATTTGGTTGAATCTAAGATGAATTCTGCCTGTTTGGAATTGATAAGTGGATCTTGCAGTAAGGAATGTTTGACAGCTCTTAATCCAACATTATGGAGTATTGATGTGTACAAGGAGTTTACATCTAGCGATACCTACTGGTAAGTGGGTTTCCAGGTGTAGGCTTTGAGCGTGTCAATCAGTAGTGCAGCAGTGCAGTTTTGTGTGTTTGTGTGTGTGTTTGTGTGTGTGTGTGTGTGTGTGTGTGGGGGGGGTGTTGCAGAGATGTGCAGCAGAGGACATGTGCTGGGGGCTGCAGAGGGGTGCTGAAACTTATGGAGACTTACTGGAGGATACAGATGATTCTGGGGTAACAAAGCCATGCTGGGGAGTGCAAAGGTATCTGAGGGTGCAGAGATGGGTGGGAGGGTGCAGAGGTGTGTTGGCATACAAGGGTTTGCTGGGGTTACGAAGGTGTACTTGGGGATACATGAGGGGTGCAGATGATTGTTGGGGAGATGGAAGTGTGCTGGGGCTGTGAAGGTGTGCAAGGGGGTGCAGAGATGAGCAAGTGGGTATGGAGGTGTCCTGGGGGGGCAAGGATAAAATGTGGATATGGAGATGTGCTGGGGGCACAGAGGTATGCTAAGGGGTTCAGAGGCATTCTGTGAGTGCAGAGATGTCCAAAGTGGTACAAAAGCATGCTGGGGTACAGAGATGTGTTGGGGAGTACAGGGATGTTCTGGTGGTTATGAAAATGTGCTATTTGTGGAGCAGTATACTGTAATATTTGTTGTGCAGCATAACGCAATATTAGTGGTGGAGCATAATGTAATATTAGTGGTGGAGCATAATGTAATAATAGTGGTGGAGCATAAGGTAATATTAGTGGTGGAGCATAATGTAATAATAGTGGTGGAGCATAAGGTAATATTAGTGGTGGAGCATAATGTAATATTAGTGGTGGAGCATAATGTAATAATAGTGGTGGAGCATAATGTAATATTAGTAGTGGAGCATAATGTAATAGTAGCGGTGGAGCATAATGTAATAATAGTGATGGAGCATAATGTAATAATAGTGGTGGAGCATAATGTAATAATAGTGGTGGAGCATAATGTAATATTAGTGGTGGAGCATAACGTAATATTTGTTGTGGAGCAACTGTAATATTAGTGGTGGAGCATAATGTAATAATAGTGGTGGAGCATAATATAATATTTGTGGAGCAACTGTAATGCAAACTGCACTTTAACTTGTGTAGAAAAAAAATCCTTGTGCCAGCCCTGCAGCGCAGGGCCTGCAGTCCACTTTTAAGGTAGGCTCAGTTCATATTTTTACAATGAAACATTTTGTGTTTGTTTTTACATTTTAGATTTGGGGGGGGGGCAGATATAGGATCCGCCCCAGGTGCCAAATGTTCTAGGTACGCCTCTGTCTGGAGGCGTATGGTGAGAAGGAGATGGTCACTTCCCAGCAGCAGATTAAGATCCAGGGGGTTCATCCTCCCTTCCCAACAGTTGGCCAGGGTGGAGGAAGCAATCTTTCCTCCCCAGCAAAGATCAGTGCACCTGGGAGACAGTACCAGAGACATGTCGTCCCAGCAGCCAGATGAGGGTAACGGAGATGAAGCAGCCGGCTCGCCTTCCCAGCAGCAGATGGCACCCCAGAATGATGCCAGCAACCCAGCAGAGGGGCTGGCAACAGGGCAGAGTGCTGCTGGCCTCTGCCCTCAACTATCAAAAGATGAGATATCCAACTGTAGACTCCAGGAATGCTGGGCAGTCAGCCCAGACCTCCAACAGCATGATGAAGTGAGCCCAGTCACCCTGACTTCTTTCCAGCGGCTGAAAAGACTTAAGGGAGAAGGGCCAGTCCACACTTCTCCCCAGCGGCGGGTATGTTCTCTGAGGTTGGCTGGGTGAGTAATGCTATGTTTGGAACAATTTATTTGGGGTACTGTGTGGATACCGGCATTGGGGAACTGAAACTACTGACAAACTTCCGAGTCAACTTGTCTGGGGTCTCCTCCTTAGTCCCCTGCCGAAAGGGGAGATGTGTGACGGGAGTCACTTTGGGTGGGGCGGCCCGTGGAACCCAGAATCCTTTGGAGAGGTTGGGAAACTCTTGTTTCAGCTCCCTATGTACTTCCTATGTCTAAGTAACCCTGTGTCTATTAGGGGCACAGGGTGACCGAGAACCCCAGTCTGATCTGTACTAATCGGACTCACTGTACAACCACACTGGAATGTTGTATATATATATATTGTATGTTGTCTCATACTATGGTGTGCTTTCTGCTGGGTCTTTTGGGGAGTGGCTGTATTCCATTGTGCTATTGTGTCTGTCTACCTTGGGAGAAAAGTATTATGGGATGTGTATTTGCTGTGAGCCGGAGAGGGGAATTCCTCCAACAGCTCTCCCTGTTGATTGGACAGTCTACCCTGCCCTGAATGCAAAGGGAGGGGGGATTGTCCCAAGTGTTACCTCTGTGTACCTGTGATTCAATAAACAGTTCATGTTCAGCAGCCAAAACAAGTATTGTCTAGTTCTTGGTTGTCAGCGGTTGGAACATCTGATATCTATATTCAGACTGGAGGAAGCGGTATATGACGAAAGCACTCAAGAGGAGATTGGGACGTTTTGTTACAGTGTTTTTTACTTTTTGACTTCTTTGGGTGAATGGGTAGGGGTACAATGTACGTGATACCCATTCACATGGGAGGTGGGGGGGCGAGATCTGGGGTGGAATTCCCCTTAATAACCATACCAGACCCAAAGGGCCTGGTATGGACTGGGGGAGAGAACCCATGCCATTTTTTTCCTTGATTTTTATCTATAGCACCGGGAGCCGGCAATACATTACAGCCGCGAGCAAGTTTAAATGACATTTTTTCTTTTAGCTGCGGGACTGTAAAACACATCAGACAGATGCGCCACTTTACAGGCAGACTAAGGAGACCCCCCAGGCACGATATTTAAAGGAATATTTCATTTTTATTGTTTCACTTTAAGCATTATTAAAATCACTGCTCCTGAAAAAACGGTTGTTTTAAAAACGTTTTTTTGCATTGATACATGTCCCCTGGGGCAGTACCCAGGTCCCCAAACACTTTTTTGGCAATAACTTGCATATAAGCCTTTAAAATTAGCACTTTTGATTTTTCATGTTCGTGTCCCATAGACTTTAATATGGTTCGCATGTTCGCAAAAAATCTTTGCCTGTTCGCATGCTCTGGTGCGGACCGAACCGGGGGTTGTTCGGCCCATCCCTAGTGTTACGTTATAGTATAAAGCTCCTTGAAGCCTCTAAGTTTAATTGCTATGATGACCATGAATGAATGAATGAATGAATGAATGAATGAATGATTTGTAAAGCGCTGCAATTGCGAACTGAATCGCCTCAAGGCGCTAGATGTATTCTCTGTAGCTAGCTTCTAGAAAAGGAAGGTCTTTAGTTTTTTCCTGAAGGCCTGGTGGTTTTCTTCCATGCGGATGTTGGTTGGGAGAGCATTCCATAGTCGGGGTCCTTGGACTGCGAATCTACGTTCTCCCTTTGCTTTGTAGCGGTATTTGGGAATGATGAGGAGGTTTTGGTTAGCTGATCGAAGACAGCGATTCGGTGTGTAGTGTTTTATTTTTTCCCGGAGATATTGCGGAGCGTTTCCTTGTATGCATTTATGGGTGAGGCAGAGGGTCTTGAATGTGATCCGATTCTTCACAGTTAGCCAATGTAGGCTTTTTAGGGATGGGGAGATGGATTCCCAGGGCTTTTTTCCTGTTAACAGTCTTGCCGCCGTGTTTTGGATGAGTTGCAAGCGCGCAAGCTGATATTGGGGTAGACCTACGTAGAACCATCATGGCTCCTGTTCTTGTAAACTTGTTTCAGAAAACAGCATGAGCTATTAATAAGAATACCTAAAATCTGCTGTCCTTCAGGAATAGTAAAAAAAAAATAGTAAAGTATATCTACAGCTAAAACTTTTTTTTTTCGGTTTAGAAAGAGGGGTAAGTGTTAGGCTGCATTCATACCTGAGTGTAGCGTCTTTGAGCCTGTTTTGCCGGTATTTGTGCATTTTTATGCACAATTTCGGTGCATTTAATGCGCCGTTTGCGCTTTTTTATACTGCGTTTTAGAGCTTTACCAGTTTTTTATTAGCCAATAGAGAAAACTATCATCTGTTGAATCATTTGTTGCTGTGTTTTTCAGCTTTTTTCTTTTAGCTTTTCCATCAGCATTTATTTCTTTTTTTATTATTATCATTTATTTTCTGAAAAATAATTTACCATAATATATATAAAAGTAAATAGTGTGCAGCTACAGAGTGACTAGTGACATCTGTTTACGATTGGAGATCGATGGATCTTCAACCCTGTGAGGGTTGATGCTGTTGTTGCCAAGCATGAGAATGCAAGACATCTTCATCTGGTGAGTGCATACCCAGAGGGGAGTGGAATCACCAAGTGCACGCGATGTGGTGGAAGAATTCAAGATTTATTGTTTATAAGACTGTGTGAGACATCAGCTCTCAATTATGGACTATTTAAGCACGGAATATGATCACATTCATGTTCATGCATTTTTAGTTAGAACACTTGTCACTGGGTGTTTTTGATTTGAGTTATTAGCGTCACTATTTACTTTTATATATTATGGTAAATTCTTTTACATACTTTGTAATTTTAAAGTGGCAGCTTTTTACATTTAGAAATTTTTTCAGCGTGTCCTTGGCGCAGTGGTGGGACCTCAAGTGTGGGTGTTTGGATCTTGTTGGACCATCAGATTATTATTCATTTACTATTATCTATTTATTTTGGTTAGGGTAAGGGAGTTAAGGTTGGGTTAGGGTTAGGAATAAGGGGTTGGGGTTAGAGTTAGGATTTTTCAATTTTTTTTTGTATTTATGTTTTTTTGTGTAAGGGTTAGGGTGTTAATTATACTACTACTACTACTACTACTACTACTACTACTACTACTACTACTACTACTACTACTACTACTACTACTACTAAAAATAATAATGATAATAAATTAATAAATACATGTAAAATAAATACACAAATAAAAATAAATACAATAAATTAATACTGTGTAATAATAAATAAATAATTAACCCATAATATTATAATTATAATAATTATAATAATATATTATTAATATTAATAACACGTTTTTCGTTTGGGTTTAGGTGTTTATTATTATTTTATTATTATTATTATTATTATTATTACTACTACTACTACTACTACTAATAATAATAATAATAATAATAATAATAATAATAATAATAATAATAATAATTTATTTAATATACTTTTTTAAGGTTAGGGGTTAAATATTATTTATTTTATGTAATATTACATATTATTAATTTATTTTATATATGATAATTTTTAGTTATTTGTGTATTTATTGATTCATATATTACAATTTTGCAAAAAAAAACCCCCGCAAATGTGCACGAAAACGCGCGAATGACGCGTTACTTCAAAAATGTGCTAAAAACGCACAAATCTGCCCAATATGAGCTACAAAAAGAAGCTCCAGAACTTTTTTGAGCTTCAGGCGTTTTGCTTCAGGTGACTTGGAGTGGTGATGTGAACCATCTCCATAAAGAATAATTTATTTTTTTCTCCAACTGTATTTTTGGAGCTTCACTAATGGTTAGGGAAAAACCCAGTGGGCTGGTTGTACACAAGTCGATTGACAGATCGACTTGTGTACAACCAGGCTGCCCATACATGCATCAAAATTCAGCCGGTCCCTGCTGAACAGGCCAAATTTTCGATCAATGCATAGTGAGCTTAAGTTTCCCCTCATTATCATTCAATGCAAATGCCAGCTTCTATGTGTTGCCTTATAAGTTTATGTGAAATATCCATTAATCGCTGTAAAATATTGTAATTAGAAATATATTTCAGTTAGAGGGAAATATATTTAAAATACTGAGTGTTGTGTTGGTGTTATTGTAATTAGTTCAACTTCAAAGGTTGGCCTTTTGTTCTCCCTGAGAACATCTTCCCTGGGTAGTAAACAATAGCCTTCTTTGACTCATCCAATCAGGCTGTGCCCAATATACATTTACTAGGTACAGTGACCAATTAGGGAGAATTATATTAGCCACACTACAGAAAGGAGGGGGGGGATATAATGCTTTGTGACCAAGCTTACTCACTCTTTGGTGTGGGAACAGACAGCAGTCACCATGGGCTGACCTGAAGTTAACAGGTAATCTAACATACTTGTATTTTATACTGTACTGTAAATATGGGTGTTGTGGGTAATTTGTAAATACCATGTAAGCCAGGAGACCTACACTGTACATTGTGTTGTAAATACTGTTGGGTGTGTACTTTGTATAGATTATGTAACCCTATTAATAAATGTGTATTGCGGAACGAACTACCTCTTTGTTGTAAGATCTCTCAGATCTAGATATGTATATGTCCATACTACTACAATGATTGAGGTGTATGCACAAAATACAGAACTAGGCAACAAAATGGCGACCGGCGAATGGACAGAAAAATTTGGTGGTCTCTTTCAGCAATATCTCAAGGGGTTGCAATATCTACAAAAGGCACTTTGAAAGGGTTTTTCATTTGAATGCTAAAAAAAATGAACATTGGGTGCTCTATGTGCTCGATATAGAAATGGGCTATAAGAAATAGCTGTGTTCTACAGTGGGTAATTAATAGGGAGCCTACGAGGAACACATAACTTTTGTTAAAAGCTAAATATAATATAGAATTGGTACATGAAGAGTCCAGATGCATTAGAAGGAGATGAAAAGAGCTGTTGCCCAATGTTTCTATGCATGAAGATTCAGTCTATTTAAAAAAAAAGAGAGCTGTTTCCTGTATGTATGCATGTAAACAGCAATTGAGAGCACAGCACAAAAGATGGATAGGGAGGACAGACAGTCTTTAGAAAATGTGCTACTTGTAGCTAACAATATTGGCAAACTGTTGCCAGGAGTGCACATAACATTTCATGCAGATAATGTCTTGCAACAATGTAAATTGCTGGGAGTTGCCAACTCCAGAGATCAGGTTAAAGTTTTACTATTAACAGTTAACTTAGACACATGGTCTTCCCTACCAGACCATGTTAAAGAAGGAAGAGCAGATTACAATGAAACTGTAGATGAATTGCTAAAAATAATATATCCCTTTGACCTAGGCTTAAAAGCAGCGTATAGAACAAAACAGGAAAATAATGAGAACCCACTTCTTTATGCAAAGAGGCTATGGTCAGCTTACTATGTAGGCAAACGGAGAAACGTACACAGAGAGGACCCAGAGTACAAAACCCTCCTAATAGCTAATGCCCATCCAAAATTTAAAATTAAATGTGGATTTTTTATAAATCCCCTTAAAGATTCATATCAATGCATCATGGACTGTATGCACAAATTTTTTCATGTAGCCAGAAGGTCTAATTCTGTGAAATCAAAGATTTATCACCAGAGTGCAAACAACAAAACCTGTTTAGCAAGTCACACTACTGGAGAATTTGCCACCTTTTCAAACAGAAAGAGGCACCATTACAATTACAATGCCTCCAAAGATAAGATCTATAGGCATAGCCCCCCAGGTACTAGTCAAAGGCAAATAGCCTCATGCTCCCCTTTGAATGTAAATTCCATGGAAAGTGATCTCAGATTACAGCACAGGAAATCAGTTCTGAAAGAGGTTATGTTAATTAGCACAATTACTTCTCTTGAAAATGAGATTGAACTACTGAAGTCACATATTCATAATTGGGAAAATACCAATAAAATAATGGAAACATCACAACATGTTCTTAAGGTAAAATATGAAGCATGCCATGCAGATGTGGTACAGTGTAGGAAAGAACTGAAAGAAATAAAACAATCTTTTGATCAAATTGTTAAGGTCCCACAGAAAACCATCTGTTCCATTCAAACAGAAAATACTGGAGGGGGGGCCAACCTATCTATGCTATCTGCTAGGACTTCACCTTACTGGGAACAAACCTTAAATATAAGCAATTTAGAAAAAGCAAAAGAAATACCAGATCTAATGTGTCATTCAGATGTCTATGATCTGAGTCATTTGTTTTCACCAGATCCAAGGGTGAATGTCAGTGAACATATACCAATGTAAATATGTAAATGTAACAATGTGGCAGTGTTTGTTTTCTTTGTGTGAAAGAAAGGGAAAAGGGTAATAACTTTTGTCTAAGTTATATTTTCCAGGTGCAGGGAGCTCATAAAAAAGTATTTACATATTAATCAGGTGTATCAATATAGATGTATTTATACATAAATACATACACCTAAGGTAATGTATATTAGGCTAGGTATTCAAACATGGTTATTAGTAATACAGGTGTTATCTTCCCCAAAGGATCAGAAGACTGCCATAAATATTCAAAGGTATAGGGTACAAGTAGTGTTTAGTACAGAAGCCTACTCTTGCTTCATTTTATATATTTTTTATTTATGTATTTGTTTTTGGTTGGTGTTCTTGGTTTTTGTTTGTTTTTTTTTGTTTCCTTTCTCCTGTTTGCGTAAACACATAACAATTCATTTGCGATTTATCAAAGCTCTATCCAGGATGTATGGGTTCAATCTAAATGAATGTGTGTGTCTGAGTGATGGAATGCATGGGTATGAACTGTCCATGTGTAAAGAAAGATTTTTTTTTTTTTTTTGTAGGGGCGTACATTGTTTTTATGGCCATCAATAAGTGTGATCACACTAATGCGCATGCTTTGTACTGTTTACGATTATTTTATTAATTTTTCTCATTTGTAATGAGCTCAATACTGGTACCAGTTTAAAATAATACTTTTTTTTTACAAGTTTATATGTATTCGCGAATAAATAACCTGTGCACAGATAAGAGATCTCGATCCCTATAGCTCTGAGAAACTGTAGGGATTTTGTTTTGATAATTTTTCCTTTCCTGTGGCTTAGAGTGAAGTTTCATTCACTCTGATACATGGAAAATACATAACAATGCATTGCTTTGCACCTTTGTGGCATCTTATGGATTCAGTAGGTCTGGTGTTTTGTTTTTCCTTCCAAATTGACGCATGTGCTGTTAATATGTGTAAAGGTTTTATGTCTACAGGCTGTCTTCTTAAACTTTAAGTACTTACAAACACACCAGGTTTCCTATAACTTTTTGTTTGTCAGAGTACAGATATGTGGGTGTGTCTGTACATTTTTGACTGTACTTACTGTGGATGGACGCATTATCTCAGCTGGAAGTCTGTTCCAATCATCCACTACTAGTTTAGTCCATTATGAACCTCTCAGAGAGGTACAGTGAGGTGTTATTAATTTTTGAGTTTTGTATTTTAGGAGACATACACAGACGATTGGACCCAGACTGGACAAAGTACTTTGAAACACAGAGGACCTTGAAACATAATTTTTATTTTTTTTTTGTTTTAAGGAGAAGCCTTGAATCCAATTAATTGCAGTCAGGCCCAACTAAATTCTAAAAAGAAAAACATTTAAACTTTTTTTTTAAAACAGAGATCCTGCTCTCTGTAATACAAGTTCTTGTGGCCTGATTGAATTGCAAATAGATTTGCACTGAGAGTCAATTAATATGTTAATCACCACCGACAGAGGGTGTTGCCTTTTGAATAGCTACAATGTTTGAAGGCAGTTTCAATGTTTTTGGTTTTTTTTTTGACAGAATACAGATTAATTTTTTTTTAATTTGTTACATTTTTTTTTCTCTTATTTTTATTCTTCTTTTTCTTAACGGTAATTTTTTTTCTTTACAAAAGAAAGAAAAAAACAAAGGGGGGAAGAACGATTTTTAATTTTTTTTTTGATTTTTTTTTTTGAAATTTTTTTTTAATGTTTACTATTTTTCTTTCTTTCCTATAGTACCTTTATTTATTTATTTATTTATTTTTTGTATGGTGATTCTTGAGTTTGGTGTCACTAGGGTGAAATAAATAAATAAATAAAAAAAAAAAAAAGAGGGGAGTAGGGGGGAACATTATATGGAGAACATTTAAAATGGTTAGAAATGTTGATATAGAATATTAAAGCTTCCCTATAGCATTTTGGGGATAGACCAAGTTCCAACAGTTTTTCTTCTCTCTTTCGACATTGGATAATTGTTTTATATAAATGTATGTCATGGTAGTTATTACCAACTATGACAGTAACACCTGGTTACACCTGGTCATGTGACTATTTTCGTTGTATATGTGACATACAATCCTCTCTACAGTTCTAATATTGGGCAGGCATCATATGTGGTCATTGATCAATTTTTTTTGTTTGTTGGTCAGTTTTCTTTTTCGTGCCATAACTAAGTTCAAAGAGCATTGCGTGAATATCATATAGATATACTGGGACTGGTGAGACTCATAGTGATTGGCAAATAGCAGGGAGTATAGTACAATTGTACTTAAGTGTAATTTAGTTTAATTGTTCCTGAAGCCACTAGTGACTGATGACATCACACTCATCCGTATTCCGAATTATTTTTGTCTGCGTAGGCGACACTGCCTAATCTGCACGGAGAACTCTTAAAGTGATGACCTCTTCTGTAGCCTGCTAAAGGCAGGACGGAGCTATATGCCCAAAGGTTTGGCACCAGCCAAGGTTGAACGGAACACAGTTCCAGTAAAAAGGAGTTAGTGGTGAGTTGCGATGGCAACAAAACTCCCCAGAACACGTGAAGGGTCATACACGCACACACAACGTGGTATTCCACAGAAGGTGGGGCAGAGGTACTTGCAGGCATATGACAATGGAGGAAGAAAGATGGGGGGATGAAAATCAGACACCTGGCTGAAGGGCGTAACCATTCAAATTGTTACACATGTCACTGGGAAAGGGGTCTCATTAGTATGTCGCAGTATATCTATGACAATTCTAATCAAAAGGTCCTTACGGCTTAGACTTACCAGACAAGCATTCAGTTGAATGCATATGTTTTAAATGTACTTGTGTTTTTATTTCTCTACCTTTGTCCACATTAATAAAGTATAATCTTAGAAAGCCAGGAAAAGCTGGTCCCCAGGCTATTATTGTATGCTGTATCCACTTGGAATCACCAGTGAAGGCCGTCCCAGAAGCAAGGGCAACATGACCAGATTCGCCTTATGGACTTTCGTACTGTTATTATCGGACTATTGTTATTTTTGGACTGTTGAGAACAAGGATCCTCATGTTTTTTTTTTTTGTTTTTGTTTTTTTTCCTTATTGTTTTGTTTTGGTGCCGTTTCTCATGATTTCTATTTTGGACTTATGACATCCAGAACAAGTGATGACTACCAATACTGGGATCCAGAAGTGTGAACTGTAGAGATGGAGAGTTTAAAAAGTTTTTTTTTCTTCTCAAAGAGTTTTATTTCATTTCAGAGGGTAAAGCCAAAAGTGACAAATATTAAAGGAGATTGCACATAAACCATTATTCTAGGTGTGGCCGAGTCTCATATTCTCAACTGGCCACAAGGGGCCATCTGTTGCCTTATAAGTTTATGTGAAATATCCATTAATCGCTGTAAAATATTGTAATTAGAAATATATTTCAGTTAGAGGGAAATATATTTAAAATACTGAGTGTTGTGTTGGTGTTATTGTAATTAGTTCAACTTCAAAGGTTGGCCTTTTGTTCTCCCTGAGAACATCTTCCCTGGGTAGTAAACAATAGCCTTCTTTGACTCATCCAATCAGGCTGTGCCCAATATACATTTACTAGGTACAGTGACCAATTAGGGAGAATTATATTAGCCACACTACAGAAAGGAGGGGGGGGATATAATGCTTTGTGACCAAGCTTACTCACTCTTTGGTGTGGGAACAGACAGCAGTCACCATGGGCTGACCTGAAGTTAACAGGTAATCTAACATACTTGTATTTTATACTGTACTGTAAATATGGGTGTTGTGGGTAATTTGTAAATACCATGTAAGCCAGGAGACCTACACTGTACATTGTGTTGTAAATACTGTTGGGTGTGTACTTTGTATAGATTATGTAACCCTATTAATAAATGTGTATTGCGGAACGAACTACCTCTTTGTTGTAAGATCTCTCAGATCTAGATATGTATATGTCCATACTACTACAATGATTGAGGTGTATGCACAAAATACAGAACTAGGCAACATATGTATTCTAAATCTTTAAAATGGTTCTAAAGGCTCAAGGTTTTTTTACCTTAATGCATTCTATGCATTAAGGTAAAAAAACTTCTGGGTGCAGCTCTCCCTCCAGCCCCCACTTATACTAACCTGAGCCCCATCACAATCTAGTGACGTGTATGGGAACTTATACCAGATGCCTCTCTCCTCATTGGCTCACATAGCAGCCAGAGCCAAATTGGCTACGGCTGCTGTCAATCACAGCTCTTGAGCCAATTAGGAGAGAGTGAGGCAGGGCCAAGCCACAATCTGTGTGTGAATGGACACACAAAGCGTGGCTCGGCATTGAGCCTGCTTGAGTGCCCCCATAGCAAGATTCAGGGGGACCCAAAAAGAAAAGGATCAGGGCTGCACTGTGTAAAACCATTGCACAGAGCAGGTAAGTATAACATGTTTGTTATAAAAAAAATATATATATATCATTTAGAATCCCTTTAACCCTTTGTTAAGACAGAGTTCAAATCTAGTTTACAACTGATAATGAGATCTACCAGCACATTACCAACAGGGTAATTATGACAAAAGCAGCTCCCCAGCCCCCTCATAAACAAAGAGAACTAAGTAGGATTCTTCTGTGCTGGAATAAAAGATAATCTAGGCTTTCCACGAGGTTTAGCAGTGTGTCTATGGGAATGTTTGACCATTCTTCCAGAAGCGCATTCGTGAGGTCAGGCACTGATATGTATGAGAAGGTCTGGCTCGCCATCTCCACTCTAATTCATCCCAAAGGTGTTCTATCTGGTAGAGATCAGGATTCTGTGCAGGCCAGTCAAGTTCCTCCACCACAAACTCGCTCATCCATGTCTTTATAAACCTTGCTTTGTGCACTAGTGCGCAGTCATGCTGGAACAGGAAGGGGCCATCCCCAAACTGTTCCCACAAAGTTGGGAGCATGAAATTGTCCAAAAATGTTGTCCTATGCTGACGCCTTAGGAGTTCCCTTCACTGGAACTAAGGAGCCAAGCCCAACCCCTGAAAACAACCCCACACCATAACCCCCCCTCCACCAAATGATTTAGACCAGTGCACAAAGCAACGTCCATAAAGACATGGATGAGCGAGTTTGGGATGGAGGAACTTGACTGGCCTGCACAGAGTCCTGACCTCAACCTGATAGAACACCTTTGGGATGAATTATAGTGGAGACTGTGAGCCAGGCCTTCTCATCCAACATATATGCCTGACCTCACAAATGCACTTCTGGAAGAATGGTCAAACATTCCCATAGACACAGGGGACAGCCTTCCCAGAAGAGGTGAAGCTGTTAAAGCTGCAAAGGGTGGGCCAACGCAATATTGAACTCTACGGGCTAAGACTGGAGTGCCATTAAAGTGTTACTAAACCCAGTAATATGAAAATAGTTCATCAGCTCCCCCCCATGCTCACAGCTTATAAATCTTCTTTGAATATTAAAATATTGCCACTATATACCTTTTTGGCTGATCTGTATACCACGGTCAGTGATAAATTGCACAGTTTCTCCAGTGATGCGAGTTCAGATAGGAGGAGATTTCCACTACAGCCTGTATACACACCCACATGGGTGATGCCAATATCATGTGACCTGGCTAGCCCTGAGAACAAGTAAATGTTCTCTCCAGCATAAAAGACACAACTGAGCATGTGCAGGTTGGCTACTGCCTTTGTGTTAGCTGGCTTTCCCCAGATAGACAATGCAAGAAGGGGAGAATCTATACATACAGAATAAAACAGCCTTTTTACACAATGCAGAGGATTAACCCCTTAAGTTCCACAGTGAGTATAAAGAGCATGCTATGATGCATATACAGATTTTACTGTTTTGGGTTTAATAACACTTTAACCAGTAAGCCACCGCCCACTAGGGGACGCGCGCGCGTGCCCGCTGCATCGCTCGGGACCCGGTGCGCGATTGCCGGTTAACAGAGCAGGACCGTGGATCTGTGCATGTAAACACAGATCCACGTCCTGTCAGAGAGCAGAGGAGACTGATGGTGTGTCCCTTGTACATAGGGACACCGATCGGTCTCCTCCCCCAGTCAGTCCCCTCCCCCCACAGTTAGAATCACCTCCCTAGGTCATACATTAACCCCTCGATTGCCCCCTAGTGTTAACCCCTTCCCTGCCAGTCACATTTACACAGTAATCTATGCATTTTTATAGCACGGATCGCTGTATAAATGTGAATGGTCCCAAAAATGTGTCAAAAGTGTCCGATATGTCCGCTGCAATATCGGTCACAATAAAAATCGCAGATCGCCGCCATTACTAGTAAAAAAATAAATAAATAAAAATGCTATAAATCTATCCCCTATTTTGTAGACGCTATACCTTTTGCGCAAACCAATCAATATACGCTTATCGCGATTTTTTTTTTACCAAAAATATGTAGAAGAATATATATCGGCCTAAACTGAGGAAAAAATTTGTTAAAAAAAAAAAAGGATATTTATTATAGCAAAAAGTAAAAAATATTGTGTTTTTTCACTTCTCTTCTTCCTCTTCTTTTGTTTATAGCGCAATAAATAAAAACCACAGAGGTGATCAAATACCACCAAAAGAAAGCTCTATTTGTGGGGAAAAAATGATAAAAATTTAATTAGGGTGCAGTGTAACATGACTGCGCAATTGTCATTCAAAATGCGCTTGGGCAGGAAGGGGGTGAAAGTGCCCAGTATTGAGGTGGTTAAAGTTCATGTGCATGTAAAGGAAGATGTCCCAATACTTTTGGCAATATAGTGTATGCCTTAAGCAAATTTACTGATGTATAAAAAAAAAAAAAAAAAAAAAAACGAAAGTAAGCTAATGTATGTGAGTGTGTTACCCATCCCATCCAATCAGACTTTAGCTTTTTTTGCTTCCAGTGCAGGCTCGGGAATGTAAATTTAAACCAGATTGATCATCCATTCTCGTTTCCTGAAATTGTGTTACATCAACATATATCTATCTAGCACTAAGCCAGAAATAATAGATCTGGTAAGTCAAAGATATTGATTGCTTTTTTTTTTTTTAATCATCTACAATACCAGCCTGAAGATACTTAACATTCTCTTGCGCTAAATTAAGTCTTTTGATGTCTGTTTGATGAAGCATTTAAGAGCTGTAATGCTTCCTCTTTAGAACGGCGCGTCTTGGCTGCCGAATCTTCCTCGGTATCTGGAAATGGATTTTAAACAGATTCATAATAACGAATAAAATGGATCGCGCTATGGAGTCCATCTGACAACTGATTGATATTACCTGTTATAATATATTGGATTCAATCTAGAAAGCTCTTTACAAAGGATATTAACTCTGCTTTAATAACTCCCTGAAGGCTCAGGCTATTGACAAAATAAACATATGACTCTTTGTGTACTAACTATCCAATTATGCCCGTACTTTATTATAGTTCGAAGATTCAAAGATCTCGAGTGTTGCCCTCTGGGAGATTTATAGAGGTTTATCATGAATTACCTCTGAATGATTGTCGATTTCTTGATTTTTTTTTTTTTTTTTTCGGCTGGGCTATAGTGTTTCATTGAATGATTATGCATTGTGTTACTTCACATAACTTAATACAAGCACAACTGGCTGAAAGAGATATAATTCCAATAAACAGCAGCAGAATGTATTATTCATGGCATATTTGTTTTTGATCAGCTAAGCATGATTTCCATCTAAACTGACCACGTAACATAAGCCCAGGGCGGTGTCAAAAAGCAAACGTTCAACTGTAGTCCGAAGATTTGGGTTCGTAGTGCCAGAATTTAGTATTGTCTCTGCCAGTTGTTCTTAAACTCGTAGTGCCGACACATTAATATTGGTAGTCCTAGCATGACGTACAGTAGATCTTTCTACTGCTAACTGCAATGGTTCTGAATGGGAAAAGCCTGCCATGAGTCTAAAAACTGCAAACATTGAAAGCAAAAGCCTTGCACACGTAGGTTGTGTTGCTTTACTTCTCCGTATTATCAAGATATATTTTGGAATTTCACAAGAGAGTTGTTTGACACAGCGGAAGATTGGGCTGTGGGTTGAGGGGATGGGGAAGGGGGGAGGCAAGAAGGCCAGTCCAGATAAGCGTAGCACCTCTCTTGGCCAGGGGAAGAGGAACACGCCTCTGTCAGGGATCTCGTGCAGCAGGTGCTCATTCTTATGCGCATGTGCAGAGTCACGAGCATAGAAACCCAAGACGAGCAAGGACTAGATTGCGCACCCATTGGCGCATGCATGCAGGCACAAATGCTTTAACAGATTCTGGTGTCCAACAGCCTATTTAAACTGAGAGTCTGTCTGGCTTCAGTGCTGGATTGTCTTCAGCTCTGGTTCCTGTGATCCTGATTCTAATCAATGTCTGCTAACCTTATTCCTGATCTGGCTACGTCTGACACCTCTCTTGGATCACCCCTGCCTGTTAAATCTGCTGCTCGCTTATGTTACTGACCTCGGCTTGGATTTTTGCTTCCTGATTTGGTACCCTGCCACCAGCACATTACCAACTTCTGCCGGTTCCCAACCTTGAACCTGATCCTGATTCTGCACCTGTCTGGCTGGCTCCCGCTGAACAAGGCTTCCGACCAGACTCCACACCACCACTGGGAGGACTCATGTGTCTCCAAGCTACAGCTTACTACTACAGCTTCCTGGCACCTGCACCCTTCCACTGCCCTAGCAGTCCCTGTCTCCATTACCAGGGGTGCTTGGATGGGAACTGTAAGGGAGGCCACCCTCATCATCTTGGGCTCTGTGGTCAGGTATGTGACAGCCTCAAACGTGGCAAGAGGGCTAGCATTACCCCAGGTTGAATCCATGGCAGCAGTGGAGATAGTCATGAAAATGATGGTTGAGTCACTTTGGTCTTTTTCAAGTTTTATCGCTCCAACTCACAGTGAAAGAGGGTTAGGGTATAAGTCTCCTCCAGCAGGGCTCCAGACTCCATCAAACTTCTCCTCTATACAAGGGAGTGTCAGTATCCTCTGAAAGTGGATGCCAATCCCTCCCCAGCATGGATTTAATGCCCTGACTCTCCACCTTGAGCGCTGCACCCTTCTTGACCAGGCAGGGCAGCTTGAGAGTTCTGAACTAGGCCCCAGCATACAGCTTTTATGGCAGTCTCAATGAAAGCATGTAGCTCTTAGAGCAGTCTTTTTTATAACATATAGTTCTTATAGCAGCCTCTCTGATAACATGTAGCTCTTAAAGCAGTCTCTCTGATAACATATACAGTAGCTCTTAGAGCAGTCTCTTTGATAGCATATAGCTTTTAGAACAGTCCATCTCAGCAGTCCCCAACCTTTTTGGTACCTGGGACCAATTTTGTGGCAGCAAATTTTCTCGGGGACCGGGGGGGCAAATGGTAGGGGGAATATTCACAGAGTCTGTCTTCAGTCCACCTTCAAATCACAACCCCCCCATTACAGCACATTTCCACGGTGTCCTCAATTACCCGCCACATCATAGCCCCCCTTTACATTGGAGTGCCCCTTTACATCCCAATGTGTGGAACGCGGTCACTGATCACCTCCTCCTGTACTACCCGGACATTAAAAGGCCACTTACCAGTCCGCAAGCCCAGAGGTTGGGGACCCCTAGTCTATCTAAAAAGAAGTAGCTATTATGGCAGTCTCTCTGATAATATGCAGCTAGTATGGCAGTATATGATAACATGGCTACTGTCTTTAGTAAATTGCAGCACTCTCTCGTAACATGGCTGGTCTCTCTGGTATCATAGGAACACTGGGTACTTTTTTGTAACACGTCAGCTCGTTGTCCATTCATTACGCATTGCTGGTGCAATTCTATACAGCTACATTTACACTCATGTGTCATCAGGGCCCCACTCCTTTGAAACATAACTCTCTACCATCCTCCACAGCAGACAGTGAAAATTGTAGTGTTCTTTAACATTGTTGGTCAGTAGAGAAGAACCTTTTTCTGTTGGTGATCAGTGTAGTGCCCCTTTAGGTGTTCAGTGGCCTTACATTGGTGGTCAGTGTATGTAGTGCCCCCTTACATTGGTGGTTAGTGGAAAAGTATCCCCTTATATAATTGGTCAATGGAGAAAAGCTTTTTTAGTGGCTGATATAGTACCATTTTGCATTGATGGTTAGTGCAAAAGTGACCCTTTACATTGGTGGCTAGTGTAATGTACCTTTACAATGGTGGTCAGTGGGAAAGGTGCCCTCTTACATTGTTGATTTGTGGTAGAAGGCCCCTGTTTTATTAGCAGGCAGTGGGAAGAATGCCCTTTACTTTGGAGGTTAGTAGACTTTGTAGGCACCTGTGACAAAACCACTTTCAGTCCAGGCCAATTCTGACATTCCTTCTTTCCTTTGTATAAACAAAACTTCTAGTAGGCTCACAAATCCTGTATAGCCAATGATGTTCTGCAAAACCTCCATCTGGAATCAGTAAATGACTATTTATCTCCCATAAATAGCTTTAAACCAGAGACTTTTAAATAGGCGCTGTTGTAAACTGCAATGTCTCTAGCAGAGCCCTTTATAGGCCTTAGTGCCTGTTGTAAATACTTTAGCAGAGCAGTTATAGGTGTCTGGCTCTACTTGACCTGAAACTGCCCTCTTTATACAACCAAGCTCTCAAAATCCCTTTGTATTCTGTAAATCCTGATATGATAAACTTGCAGTCATAACAAGTGTCTACCTGAATGTATAAATAAGTCACAACTGATTTTGATAAAAGACATACCTAGGCTACAATGTACAGCAGGCAAACGGGTCACATTGAATTTTCTAAGACACGTATATATCCAACGTATGCCATGTTTGATCTCTTTCTAATGATAATTTCATTCTATTTGAATATATATTGGTTGCTGGACAGTAAATCTGGTCATTAGGAAATATCGGTATAATTGGAAAATTTACATTAAAGGAGTATCTCCTAAAGTAAACAATTCCTTTAGCCCTCCTACATCACACCCCTCAGCCCTTTTGATTAGGTGGGGTTGGCTCATTGACACCCTCTGGAGGGTGTGGCAGGTCAAGCCAGTGCCACTGTTTAAAATGGCAGGTGCGTGCTGGGTTTATGTTAGAGACAGAGTTAGAGGTCAGTGGCCCCACCCTCCCAAGGGGGTCAGTGTGCGAAAAGAGTTGTGAGGTGCATGTTACAGACAAAGGCCTGAGCCTGTGAGAGAGAGAGATAGTCTGAGACAGACAGAGTACTGGGACTGTGTGTTTGACGGTCTGGAGGACCAAGGCATGAGGCCTGAGCAGTGAAGCTGCAAAATTCTATGATTTGTTGCATTGATGGTGAGAACCCCCTGCGTGGGAAACTATTTAAGTTTAACCTTTTTGCTTTGTTTGCAATAAAAGTGAGCAGCCCTAAAACAATCTATGTGCAAGGTGAGTGTCATTGCCACAGCACCGTTAGGAACACAATCCACCGCTTTTTACTGCTCAAGCAACCCTAAGCAACCTGTGGAGGAAGATTAGGATTCCAAAGAAAACTAGGAGAGAAAGGCTTCACTAAACAATATATATTGCAGGCTTTTTATCTATAGAGCAGGGGTCTCCAAGCTTTCTAACCAAAGAGCCAGTTTACTGTTTGACACTTTTGAAGGGTCGGACTATGGCCAGTGTGAGTTAAAAATGCCTCAGTGCTAATGGGAGTAAATAATGCTCTATCATTGGTGTCAGTGAGAGGAATAGTGCCTCATCTTTGGTATCAGGGGAAGGAATAGTGCCCCATTGTTAGTGTCAGTGGTAGGAATTATACAGCATTATTGACATCAGTGGCAGGAATTAGGCACCATTGTTGGCTTCAGACTCAGGAATAAGGCCACACCATTGGTGTCAGTGGCAGGAATTCTGCTCCACTGTTGGCATCAGTGGCAGGAATTATGCACCATTGTTGGTTACAGACTTAGAAGTAGTGCCCCATTGTTTGTGTCAGTGGCAGGAACTCTGCTCCATTGTTGGCATTAGTGGCAGGAATTATGCACCAATGTTGGTTTCAGACTTAGGAATAGGGCCGCATCAGTGGTGTCAGTGACAGGAATTATGCGCCATTGTTGGCATCAGTGGCAGGAATTATGCACCATTGTTGCTTACAGACTTAGAAGTAGTGCCCCATTGTTTGTGTCAGTGGCAGGAATTCTGCTCCATTGTTGGCATCAGTGGCAGGAATTTTGCACCAATGTTGGTTTCAGACTTAGGAATAGGGCCGCATCATTGGTGTCAGTGACAGGAATTATGCGCCATTGTTGGCATCAGTGGCAGGAATTATGTGCCATTGTTGGTTTCAGTCTTAGGAATAGTGTTTCCTGTAAGTGGGAAAAATACTGCCTCAAGGGCTGAAAAAGGGCAAGCAAAGAACCGCAATTTGAAAAGCACTAATACAGAGGAATCCTTGAAGGACAATGTCTATGCACATCCTTGTATCTAATGCTGACTACACATAGTGGTAAACAAATGTGAAAAAATAAATCCCAGAGAATCATTGGCCACAGCAAAGAAAAGATTTATGTTTTCAAAACTGCTTCAATTTTCCACCAGCACCATTTGTCTTCTCCAGTAAAAATGTTTGTTTTATTTTTTCAACTTCATTATCAAAATGATTGTTTGGTGCAATTGTTTTTTTGTTTTATTTTTTGAAACATGCAATCCTTTCATCGGAATAATCATTACATTGAACGATCCTCTCTTTAAGTGCATGGCCATTCATTACACAAAGATATCCACAGTTCGTTCTAATAAAATTCCACTGACTGAATAGAAAAATTGGTTGTAGGTAAATAAATGACATTTACTGGTGACTTATTGTACATTCGAAAGTATATCTCCCTCATATTGTAAAAGTTGAAACATTGTGTTCTACCTTCATTCAAATCCTGCAGCTGCGCCGTGACTGATATTTATTGGAATGTGGTAAACATATACTTTTGTTGTGCAATATGTTTCTAAGAATATGATTATCGATCCAGAACAGAAAATATAAGCCAAGAACAAAAAGAAATCTGCCCAGGGCACAGATGATGCGGCCAAGAGAGATGAAAGATAAAAGCTAACCTGTCATCTGCACATAAAACTGCTTTTGTGCCTCCAAGATATCAGAATAGAATATGAATTGTTGTAACTAGTTTAAAGCAAACAGAAGTAACTTTTACTATGTTCCTAATAAATCATGGTGTAATGTCTATAATTATATAAGTCTGGTCATGCTTAGCGCCATTTCCCATATGTAAAACCATACTGTATAAACTTCCATAGGATTAGGGACTTTTCTGTCAGTGCACACAAAATATTATTTAAATATTAAACATAGAATACAAATTCATTAACCACTTCAGCTCCGGAAAGATTTACCCCCTTCCTGACCAGAGCACTTTTTGCGATTCCGCACTGTGTCGCTTTAACTGACAATTGCACGGTCGTGCGACATTGCACCTAAACAAAATTGACGTCCTTTTTTCCCCACATATAGAGCTTTCTTTTGCAGGTATTTGATCGCCTTTGTGGTTTTTATTTTTTGCGCTATAAACAAAAAAAAAGAGCTGTATGTGAAAGAAAGCTGGTTAATGAAATTTGGACAGACCTGGGTCATCTTGAATACTGGTATCAAACTGTCTGGGTGGGCACTGACCTCGGTTACCTAGGCTTGTCTAGGTGACTAGTTGATAATTAGCTTACTGTTTAATTAGATAACTGCTTATGTTTATGTTGGCTGTTCTTTAGATATGCTAATGATATTCCTATTTACAGTTTGCATTGTTTAGGATAATGTGATCAGGCTCTTATCTGATTTTGTGTGGTATATAATCTGTGTGAATATACAAAAAAGTTTGCACCCAGTTTGCACCTAAGCTAGTCTCATCTAGTTCTTCAGTGCAATGCTCAGCTATAATACTTGGTTCCAAAGTGGAGAAAACTGTATCTTGGTGGAGGCACCCAAGCAGGGTGCTGGGTGTTCCATCACAGAAACATTATGCTGTGATGATGGAGAACATTAATAGGAACTATTTAGAGGTTAAAAACAGATAAAACTAATTTGTTAGACAAATTTACCCTCTTATCTGTCAATTAATGCCAGAAACTATCATCTACTGTATCTAACTGAAAGAGGTGGTTTAGAGGCCCCCCCCCCCCATGATTAACATGTCTTGTGAAATTAGGAAGTCCGTTTCAACCAGTCTCAAACTACAACAGTGAGGCAGTGAGAACATTTTGAAATATATATACAAAAGGTGTGAATATCTGAAAAGGGGGAACATAGGGTAGAATGTTCTACAGTACTGAAAAATACAGTTTTAACTTATAGCTGGGATATTTTGATTATTTCAGTAACAGTCTGACCTTAAGTAATGCTTTTTTTTTAAATTTTGGAATTGCCTATTCTTACATTGTTGCAGGTTTGGAGGGCATTATATACTTCAGATTGATATAATTGCCCTGGACTAACTCCGATGTGTACAATAAATGGCATTATAGTTTTTTTTTTTGTTTAGAGGAACCTAAGGTGGTGTATGTATATGTATATGTATATGTGTATATATATATATATAAATATAAAACAGTTGTTCAGGATTAATTATGAAAAAATAGATTATATGTTTGAAAAGTAATTGTGACATTAAATCCATTTGTTAATATTGAAATTAAGAAAAATAGGAACTTGACATTGCACAAAGACATTGCCTGTTACAAAACAGAGGGGATGGTTTATTTGTGCAAATTTCTTTTTTAATTGTGTTTAAGCTGTTATACATATAAGTGAAAGATCTGGATATACCCCTGTTACATACAGGGGGTCCCACTATTAGAGGCATGAAGTGTTTCGATTGTGTTGCTAACCTATACTATACTATTGTAGAGTTGATATAGTTAATACAATTGATACAATAAAAAAGGGGGGATTTGTCATATAAGTATGGAAGAATTTATTCTAAATGAATGAATGGAAGGGCAAGTGAATGAGAATGAAGGAATGGGAAAGTGTTTTATTGTATCAATAAAAAAATAATTATGGTTTATGGATTCACAATTAATGGTTGAAATACCTAAGACAAGGTTATTTTGTGTTTGTCTTAAAATGTGTACAAGGTTAAGAGGAAATGTATTGTGTTTGTATTCCTACCTAAGAGTAATGCCCCGTACACACGGTCGGACTTTGTTCGGATATTCCGACAACAATATCCTATAATTTTTTCTGAGGGATGTTGGCTCAAACTTGTCTTGCATACACACGGTCACACAAAGTTGTCGGAAAATCTGATCGTTCTAAACGCGGTGACGTAAAACACGTACGTCGGGACTATAAACGGGGCAGTGGCCAATAGCTTTCATGTCTTTATTTATTCTGAGCATGCGTGGCACTTTGTCTGTCGGATTTGTGTACACACGATCGGAATTTCCGACAACGGATTTTGTTGTCAGAAAATTTTATAGCCTGCTCTCAAACTTTGTGTGTCGAAAAATCCGATGGAAAATGTGTGATGGAGCCCACACACGGTCGGAATTTCAGACAACAAGGTCCTATCACACATTTTCCGTCGGAAAATCCGATCGTGTGTACGGGGCATAAGAGGGAAAAAAGGGCTCTACCTATGGTATTCATGGAGAAAATTTGGATATTAAGCCTGATATTCCTTCTTTTAGGGTATAGAGTTAAATTAAAATGAGATAATGGGATTTTAGTAAAAAAAAAAAAAAAAAAAAAAAAGGGTGAAATTTTAATTACTTTAATGCCCCGTACACACGGTCGGATTTTCCGATGGAAAATGTCCGATCGGAGCGTGTTGTCGGAAATTCCGACCGTGTGTGGGCTCCATCGGACATTTTCCATCGGATTTTCCGACACACAAAGTTTGACAGCAGGAGATAAAATTTTCCGACAACAAAATCCGATCGCGTCAATTCCGACCGTGTGTGGCCTGTTCCGACGCACAAAGTGCCACGCATGCTCAGAAGAAATTCCGACACGGGACAGCTCGTTCTGGTAAACTTAATGTTCGCAATGGATACAGCACTTTTGTCACGCTGCAATGTAAAAAATGGTTTAATACAGCGCACTCTCTTCTTCTTTATAATGTGACAAGAATTAAGTCGTTTTGCTGCTCATATTCATACACACTTCTCACAAAGTTTTATTTGTGTTTTTTTAGTGGGATTCCCTCAATATATTGTTATTAGTTGTCACATCTGACAGTTTTATATTTTTTATGTTTTTTTTTTTGTTTTTAAGCCTTTTTTTTTCTTTAATGTTTGGATTTTTTCCAAGGCTGATCTTTGTTCAATGTTATTTTTATTTTTACTCCAGAATATTTTTGTGTGTGTTTTGTGTGGCAAGTTACCCCAACACCATTGATATCTTTTATTATTTAATCTCCAGGAGATTTTTTGTTGTTGGTGTCCCTTGTTCATTTCACATTGTATATTAGAAATGTACCTGAATCCTCACAAACAAACCATCATTTTTGAAGTAAAACACATAGGAGAGTATAATTCAAAACAAAAATCCTTTATTAAGGGCTCAGAACCAAACAAAGAGGAAGGCAACACTGGATCAACAGGAGAAATTAGTGAAGCCTGGGACCCCCACGGCAGACATCAATTCTTAAACCTCAAAATTGGTGGCCTGAGGAGTCCATATATAAGGGAGGGCAGTCTGGTCCGGGATTCACAGAGACTTGGATAGCAGCAGATGACATCAGTGTCCCCAGGCTGTGGTACCACAAGAGGCTGCATCTTTTGGCCGACCAGACTGGATCCAGGGTCCTCACTGTCTGGTCTTCCTTTCACACTTCCTTCCGGGCTGTGGCTGTGCAGTTGGAGATGTGGCAGGAGGAGGAGTAGGACCTGGAGGAGGAGTAGGACCTGCAGGAGGAGGAGGAGGACCATCCCAAAGCTGTGTGTGAGGTGTAAGTTGGCCCCTCACACCTTTCGCCAGAGCCTCTGATATGAGGGCCTCACACATGGCTTTTTGGCCCTCCTCCATCCTCTGCATTTTATAGGCTATGAATGCAGCAAGGTTCTCCTGCCTGGTGTGTGGTGCTCCCGGACCTCTATAGCCCTACAAAAAAATCTGATAGCAGCCTCCTCTAGGGTGTTCCTCCTCCTGCCACTTTCTGTTTCCAGGGGGGGTGGAGGGACCTGCAGATCAGCCACCTCCTGGCTGAGACTTCCCTGTGTATGAAAAAGGGACATGGTTTTAGTTTTTGCATCATCAATCACAATCATAAATTAGTACTCCCAACTAACATCTAGTTAACATCATTGATTGGACAAGCAGAAATATTTAGAGGAATACTATACCTGGCTCAATCTGGGCTCCTCCACATGTGGCCTGGAAGGCCCAGGTTGGGCGTCAGAAGCCTCAGCCAGGGGGGAAGGAAGCGTGGAAGGAAGACTGGAGAGGGATGGCCTGGGTTCAGTCTGGCCTGCCAGAAAGTGCAGCACAACACAAGACAAAGCCTAATGTCACACCAAACTCTCCTAATCTTGTTACAATATAGGCCTCAATCTATAGAAGCAGTATAGGCCCAAGTTTGTCTCTTACCTTCGTTCTTACGATCGCCGCGTTCAATGCTCCTTCCTCCGCTCACAGATCAAATGTAATACGCACGCGTGTTACGCTTTATATACACTGCGCATGCGTGTAACTCCGCCCGCCCCTGACGTTCTTTCTAGTGTATTCCCCGCCCCTTTTCATTCGGCGCAGTGGGGGAAGAGCATGATGGCGGACATACAGCAGGTGCGGGCTAATTGTAGCAACGAGGAGGAGGAGGAGGAGGAAAGGGCGGATCCAGGCACGTCCCGATCCAGAAGGAGACGTTTTAAGGCCACAAATATGTCGTTTGGGGAGATGTTGGAGATGGTAGACATCATGAGGAAGTCCGACTATGACGGAAAATATGGGCCTTACCCCCACCCCAACATCCAAAAGGCCAAAATCATTGGTAAAGTGGTCCGGAGTCTAGAGCGGAATTTCGGGGTACGAAGGTCTAAAGATCAGCTCAGGAAGCGGTGGTCGGACCTGAAGTTGAGAGAGCCAGAGCAGTACCGAAAGATCCGGAGAGTGCTGCAAAAAAGTAAGTAGTTGTGCTGTGTTCCTATTCTTTCTGTCTTTATTACGTTCGTTCTGCTCCATATGCTTTGATTAGTTGTAACGTTTCCAAAGTTCAACTTTAATGTTCATGGGCACATTATTCGTTCGTATCAAACATTTTTCTTTCGGCCTCTAGAACACCATTGTTTAGGCCATATGCATTTTCACACATTTTTGGGGGCCTACTTGGATGCCAAATATTTGTTTGTCTAGGCCATATGCATTTTCACACATTTTTGGGGGCCTACTTGGATGCCAAATATTTGTTTGTGTAGATGGGTTTGTTACTAGAATGAAATGCAAACTAGATTGTGTGTAAGGAGAGGACACTGAGCAGCTGTTTTCACATCTGGACACTGGAGCACTAGTGTGGGACACAAGAACACCATTTTTATTAGGGGGGGCACACAGGTGCTCCAGTGTATACTATAGGGGGGCTACATCTGTGAAGCTTGTACCAAACAGGTAAAGTATTGCAGCTTGACAAAGGGCAATAAAAAATATACATCTTGGAACTCGGCTAAAATAGACAATTGTACCCCACTTCCAAGCAATGTTTCCTATTTCTCGTTCTGCCATCAAATATCTGTGTGCTAAGTATACCATTTTTGTTTTACATAGGGGAGAAAAGACTCGGACACCCCTCATCCCAGGAGACCAGAGACCCCCCCCCTCTGGAAGAAGGGGAAATACCAACACAAGAAGAAGAGCAGGAGGAAGAAGAAGATGTGGTGGAGATTGGCACCACAACAGGTGAGTGTCTGCGACCACAGACTCAGGTAAAAGAGATGGCTGGTGGCAGATTTTTGAGACCTTTTTTTTTGTTCTTTATCTCTTTTTAGGTTATCGTGATGTGAGGGATCCAGAACGATTTACATCTGAAAGTGCCCAGATACTGATAGGGGAGATCATGGGGTGTAATCTCCAATTGCAAAACATCCAGCAACAAATCTGTGATGTTATTAAAAAAAATAATAACATCATTGATGTTTTGGGGCGAATTTAAACCCAAATTTAAGCCAAATTTGGAGGATGCACACAGTGTGCCAACATGTGCTATCTGCCATCATGGGAGATCAATGGACGCGTTTTTGGGGGGCAACCCCTTCCTCAATTATAAAGTAGCGTTGAGGAAGGGCTTGCTCCCCCAAAACACGTCCCTTGATCCCCCCTGATGGCAGATAGCACATGTGGATATTTGTAAATTGGTGTGCATCTTCCATATTTGGCTTTTCCAGGGGTGATTTCCCCCCATCTGAACGCTATATCAAACCCAGTTCCTAAATACTGATGTCTGATATAGCCTTCAGGTTTTACCTAATGTGAACTTTGTAAGTTCAAGTTTTTTGGCTTTCTTGTTGGTTTTACACAGGCCTGTTTTATCTGAAATGGATATTTTGATTTTTCATAATGCTACTGCAAACATTGTTATACAACAAACATGTTGGTTTGTTTTAAAAACCTTTCGTAAATGCACATGTGATTGTGCAGGTATAAAAAAGTGCCTTACTCAAGAATGTGTGGATTATTGTCTCAACACTACAACACTTTTGGGGTGATGTAATTTTTTTTTTTTGCACAAATGGGGGTTATTTCCTAAGGGCAAATCCTCTTTGCACTACAAGTGCAGGTTCAGTGCAGTTGCAAGTGCACTTGTAGTGAAATGTGTTTTTGCATTTAGGAAGTACCAGCCAACACTGTTTTTTATAAGGTTACCCAATCACGACATTTTCTGCACTCAACACATTTCTGTCAGGGTCAGCTAAAACAAACACAAGCAGTAAATGTCCACCAAGAATTTCTTTTGGTTGTTTTTTATTTGAAAAAGGTGTCACATATTGTCTGGCATATTGATAGCCCCCCTACCCGCAAAGAACTCCAGGTATCGTAACCGGACATCACGGGCATTCAGGGAGGGCAAGCCAGGACGGCCGCTTTCAAGCGCCGTCATTGTTGATGTATTTGGGATTCCGGCCTCAGGCCCAACTGAGCCAGCATAGTTGGCTGAATGTTTTCGTAGAAAATTATGGAGAACACAGCAGGCAAGTATTATATGGTTCAGTTTATACTCCGCCATATGGATGGGTGTCATAAATAATCGGAACCGGCTGGCCAGGATTCCAAATGTGTTCTCCACCACTCTTCGGGCTCTGGCCAGCCGGTAATTAAAAACCCTCTGTTCCGGGGTGGGGGTTGCCTCATGCAGGTATCCTGCCTGCTGATATAGGGGGTCAGCGAAGCCAACAAACGGTGAAACACGGGGTCCGTCATCCTGAGAAAGTTCCTGAAATCATCAGGATTATTCTCACGGATCTCACGGAGCAAAGGCATATGACAGAACTGGTCACGCTGAAGCAACCAATTCTTGGTCCATGAACTCCTCCCCACCCTGTTCATGGACTGGACTTGTGTCAAGGTCAGGACCCCAACACCAAGCCCCCGCACAGCATGAACTCTACGAGGAGTACGCATACGAAACATGGCTAGAAAACGGTCGGCTGCTCAGAACGAAGTAACAGAACGCACTGAAGAACAGCAAGGCCTGTGAAGAGCGACCTGAAAAACAGCAACGAGCGGACAAGATCGCACAGAAAACTCCAATACGAACTGACTGCACGCACTGAAGAGCAGATACAAACCCACAAGCACAAACTGAACGGCAGAAAACGATCTGAAAGCCACGAGTCTGAAAAAGCGCGAATCGTCTCTCACCAAACTTTTACTAACACGAGATTAGCAAAAGGAGCTCAAAGGGTGCCTCGCTTGGTTCTGAACTGGCCTTTTCTAGTCTCATCGTACGTGCTTGACGTCACCGCGTTCTTGGCGATCGGAAATTCCGACAACTTTGTGCGACCGTGTGTAGGCAAAACAAGTTTGAGCCAACATCCGTCGGAAAAAATCAGAGGATTTTGTTGTCGGAATGTCCGAACAAAGTCCGACCGTGTGTACGGGGCATAAGAGTTACTGAAATTAAGCAATCAGGACCAAAATAAAGTGTTATATATATTGAATCAGTGAAATGCTGAAGTTTGGTGGGAAAGTTTGTTTGAATAACAGTCAGCGTGACTATTTTTTGAATATATTACTTTTTGAATTCCCAGAATTTCAACTGTAAAGTGTTAATAATGTAATGTTACTTATTCATTAATGTTTTATTTTGTTGCTGATAGTAAGATACATTTACAAAGTTAGGAAACTAACTTCTGAGTCAGAATATGTGCTTGGGTAAAATGTTCTGTTCTGAGATCCTTCGGTTGCACTTGGGTCCAGAGGATAAAAGGAACTAAAGGTGTTTATGTTTTATTGAATCCTGCTGTAATACTGGATTTGAGAAAAATGTTCAGTTGAATATATATATATATATAGAATCTATATATTGAAAACTGTTGCTAAGAAACATTTTATTTCTGCATGCTTAATTGACTAATGGACTTACTGTATGTTTAAAATAATGAAATAATCTTTTTGACACCTTAATTAATAGTTCAGGTAGGTAATTCTGTGGTTATTCATGTTGGATGGAGAGTATCCACCCCCGCCAGTATTCACCCAACCAGCCCCATGCACTTGAAGAAATCCCCCCCCCCCACACATTCATGCCCCTATGTGAATGCCCGCTACTTGAAGAAATTACTACATTTTTTACATGGATATCTTTGTTGTTCATCTTTGTTGTTATAATGCTGCAGGAGGTCCTGAGATGAGTAAAGTGGGACTCCTGCTGAAAAAATGTTCCTGGGAATAACACATTCCCTTGAAGGGAAGCTATGGCGCAAACCCAAGCAAGACTTCCAGTGAACACTGCGAAAAAGAGATCTGAGGTGCCAGCCCAAAGACCCAAGCCTAGCCCAATGCATCAGTTCCAGTTTGTTTGTGGATGTCAGGTTTTGTCCTTATGAAGAAGCAGGTTTTTGTAGTGGAGAATCTTCTGTTTACATGAATGACTACTGAATCAAATCCTTGGAGGTATTTTTAAAACTTTAGGAAATTAAATTGACCGGTCTCTACCATAAAACCCCCAGCCCACATTTTTCACAACCAGAACTTTAAGCCAGGGATGAACATTCTAGCCTTTAAGTGGTGGTTAAACACCCACTCACACTGGGTTACTGCAACAAACTGGAGATGCCAAATGTGGAGAAGTTTAGGTTCTCCCAGATTAAGCATTTTCTACACACCTTATGGATGGATAAACCTACCCCCCCCCCAAACCAACAGCATACAAACAATGGTGCTCCAACCTCATGGGTCAGAGAGGTGGGATTTCGATATTCATATACGCCTCCTTGGCAAACAAGACCAGCACACCCCTCTATGCTCAAGCTTGGGAATCTGATCTGGAACTACAACTGGACCCAGGAAAATGGTTTGTCTCTTTTCAAAAATCATACAAAGGTATCTTAAATACTGGTCTAATTGAAGCCAATGTTAAAATTCTCAATAGATGGTACTGTGTTCCTTCTAGATTGGCAAGAATTTACCCAGACGCCTCTCCCTTGTGCTTCAGGGATTGTAAACAGGTGGGTACTATGCATCATACCTGGTGGATCTGTCCACACATTAGAGGCTTCTGGAATAGGTTCTTCCATCTAGTAAGGAAGGTCACTGGAATCGCAATTCCCCAGAACCCCAATTGCACTTTTGAGCCACAGAATAGCAAAAATTACTGTGGCTGTGGCTTGGAAGAAGCCCAGGGTATCAATGCTGATCACGAAATGTAAGATCTCTTGGATTATGGCACAAGAACAAATTGCAGTGACACTTTTAGACAAGGTACCCAACTTTGAAACAATTTGAGAACCCTGGGCATCATATATTAAAGTTCCCCTTTATCTGGGTCATAAAACCCTTCAAGCAGACTAAACTGGATGACTGGCTTCTCCCCTCCCCTAACTTCCATCGATGCGCTATCGATAGTCTTTCTTTCTGTCTTTCTCATTTCCTCTTACTGCACCAAGTTGCCCCTTCAGGTGTAAGCTTGAATGGCACAGTTAGGTTAATCTTCGAGTACTTAGTTCTGGTTTAGCAAATACAGCATGAGATTTTTCCTGGCCGGAAATCGCCACCCAACGTCAGCAATATTTTCGATTTAATGACAGGGAAGGCACAGCATGAACCTTCTTAGCAAAAATAGGAAGGGGGGGTAGCGGGTTTGGGGTGCTAGGTCAGACTATGGGGGGACTGTACAGGCCACAGTGTGATCCCTCTGGGGTGGCCTGTATGAGATCTCTGGGGTCACCTGAACTGGGACCATAGCTGCTCCTTCGCCTGACTGCCCTCAGTCTACTTATTTACCAAAAACACGGAAAGGTTAACTCAATTCAACATGCTCATGGCTCGTATATTATTCCTGCCTTATAGGTGGACATTTACTCACTGTATTGTAAACATCTACTGTTACTTACCTAACCTTTGTCTGTAATGGGCTGTACACACGATAGGATTTTCTGACAACAAATGTTGGCTGTGAGCTTGTTGTAAGAAAGTTCGACCGTGTGTATGCTCCATAGAACAGTGTCATCTAAGAGCATTATAGGCCCCCCGGGCAATACAGTGCACTGGGGCCCTGTTTACACAATCACGCACAAGAATAAAAATGCAAATTATCAATAAGGCTATATTTATTGGTACTTCAATAACAGCAAAAATAGTGTTTAAACATTAGCACAACGTTTGGACAATATAACACGAGCTTAAAAAGCAAGAAATTGAAAAAAAAGGAAATTACATATTGAAATGGGACAGTACAAAAGCACTAATTATGTGTAAGCAGGAGATATTGGTAATCTGGCGGTGCTGGGGACTTCTGGTCACCCTAGGCTAGTGGCCAGCAGGGCCCACATATCAGTGGCCAGCAGGACCCACGTGTCAGTGGCCAGCAGGACCCACATGTCAGTGGCCAGCAGGACCCACAGGTCCGTGGCCAGATCCCAGCAGGACCCACAAGCTGCGGACCTGTGGGTCCTGCTGGCCACTGACCTGTGGGTAATGCTGGGAGCAGGCTGCGGACCTGTGGGTCCTGCTAGGAGCCGGCCACTGACCTGTGGGTCCTGCTGGCCACTGACATGTGGGTCCTGCTGGGAGTGGACAATAGCCTATGGGTCCTGCTGTCCATGGTCTGTGGGTCCTGCTGGGAGCCGACCATGGCATGTGGGTCCTGCAGGCCTGTAGGCAGTGGGCAGCTCTCAGCAGGATTCACAGGCCATGGGCAAGGTAAATGAGGTGGATGGGATGATTGATCCTGTGGGGGTGTCAGGGTCTCTCACTTCAGCTTGCTCGGCAGACTCAGTGCTCAGCAGCAGCAGGACAGGTCCTCTCTTCCTCCTTCTCCACGGCTTCCTCCAGTCTTGGGGGGTGGTGATGATGTTGCTCTTGGCTGGGGGTCACATCTACTCCACAGTACTGTTACTGTACCACCAGCCAGCAGCAACGCGCCCAAGCCAGCCACGTCACGTGGTGTTTTTACACAGTGTCCAGCCAAACAGAGGCACTGGGGCAGGAAAAATATCCTGAATTCTGACCGCGGCAATGGGAGTTGTAGGCTGGCTGCGTTGCTCTCCTCAGACTGACTTCACCCCCTGGGAGCAGGGAGCTTGAGCACGCAGCCACCGCCGCAGACTACAACTTCCATAAACAACAGCGGCGGCCATCACGCGAGGTCACCTGACAGACTGCCACTCAATAATGAGTCATTCAGTGATCAGCGGGCCGACACTCGGACAGCCACGGACATCTGCGAGGCGCTGGCTGGCAGCCATTGTTTCGGTTATGCAAAAACAGTACAGCACTTAATTTGGGGGGGAACTTGGGGCCCCATGCTGGTGACGCCATTGCACAGCACTGGCACAATGTGGCAGCGAACTTTGTGACATCTGAATGATGCTTGGCTGGGGTCGCTGGGCAAGAGGGGCCCCCCAGGCAAGTGGGGCCCCTGGGCAACTACCCAGCATGCCCATGTGAAAAGACGGCCCTGCCATAGAACATTTGTTGTCAGAATTTCCGTCAACAAATGTTTGAGAGCAGGTTCTCAAATTTTCCGACAAGCTTTGTCGGAAATTCCGAGCGTGTGTATATAATTCCGACGCACAACACACAACGCATGCTCGGAATCAAGCAGAAGAGCCGCACTGGCTATTGAACTTCATTTTTCTCGGCTCGTCGTACGTGTTGTACGTCACCATGGTCTTGACATTTGGAATTTCCGACAACGTTTGTGTGACCGTGTGTATGCAAGACAAGTTTGAGCCATCATCCTTCGGAAAAACATCCACGGTTTTGTTGTTGGAAAATCCTGTCGTGTGTACATAGCCTTTGTCTCTCCAGACAGGCTATGCTGGCCTACAGGAGGGGGTAATATTTACATTGTTACTTTGTATACCTGAATGAAAAAGGTCAATAAACATATTGAATGAGAAATTAACCACTTAAGGACAGAGCCTAACAGTTTTTTTTTTTGCTAGAAAATTACTTAGAACCTCCAAACATTATATATTACTTTTTTTTTCTAACACCCTAGAAAATAAAATGGCAGTCATTGCAATACGTTATGTCACATTTCTGCAGCGGTCTTACAAGCGCACTTTTTTTGGAAAAAATACACTTTTTTTTAATTAAAAAATAAGACAACAGTAAAGTTAGCCCAATTTTTATTTATATTGTGAAAGATGATGTTACGCCGAGTAAATTGATACCCAACATGTCACGCTTCAAAATTGTGCCCGCTCGTGGAATGGCGACAGACTTTTACCCTTAAAAATCTCCATAGGCGATGTTTAAAAAATTCTACAGGTTGCATGTTTTGAGTTACAGAGGAGGTCTAGGGCGGGAATTATTGCTCTCGCTCTAACGATTGCGGTGATACCTGACATGTGTGGTTTGAACACTGTTTACATATGCGGGGGCTACTCACGTGTATGTAATTTATTTTACTTTTTATTCTTTATTTTTACACTGTTCTTTTAAAAAAAAAAATGTGTCACTTTTATTCCTATTACAAGGAATGTAAACATCCCTTGTAATAGAAAAAAAGCATGACAGGACCTCTTAAATATGAGATCTGGTGTCAAAAAGACCTCAGATCTCATATATACACTAAAATGTAATAAAAAAAAAAAAAAAAAAAAAAATGTTGTTTGAAAAAAAAAAAATGTCCCTTTAAGACAGGGGACTCAAACTGGTGGCCCTCCAGCTGTTGCTAAACTACAAGTCCCATCATGCCTCTGCCTGTGGGAGTCATGCTTGTAACTGTCAGCCTTGCAATGCCTCATGGGACTTGTAGTTTTGCAACAGCTGGAGGGCCGCCAGTTTGAGACCACTGCTTTAAGAGCTATGGGCTCTTCAAACAGCCGATGTATAACAACGGCGGGTGGTCGGCAAGTTACATTCATAAGCCATTCAAAAGAGACTTTTTTTGTGTTGTTTTATATTTTCAGGTGAGGACTACTTTTCATTACCTACAGACTCACAGACTGTCACGCCCCCCCCCCCCCCCAGCTCTTGGTTTTATGGACTGTCACGCCCCCCCCCCCTTTATTTTTCATGGACAATTTCTATACAGCTGAGGTCTTGATATCTATTAATTCTGATGTGTTTATTGTTCTTCTTTATTTTATACATGTTTAGGATAATAGCACATTTATGGGAGGAGTAAGCCACGTTGATGTTAAAGGGTTTTAGGGCAACAAGTTTGTGACAAAAGAGGAGGTTGAAAGAGGTGGTTTAGAGCCCCCCTAATATGTATTTCTTGTTTTGGGTTATTACTCCTTTAAATATATTGTTGCTCTGAAGTAGGGATGAGCCGAACACCCCCCTTGGTTTGGTTCACACCAGAACATGTGAACAGGCAAAAATTAGTTCGAACATGCGAACACTGTTAAAGTCTATGGGACATGAACATGAAAAATCAAAAGTGCTCATTTTAAGAGCTTATATGCAAGTTATTGTCATAAAAAGTGTTTGGGGACCTGGGTCCTGCCCCAGGGTACATGTATCAATTAAAAAAAAGTTTTAAAAATGGACGTTTTTTCGGGAGCAGTGATTTTAATAATGCTTAAAGTGAAACAATATAAATGAAATATTCCTTTAAATATCGTGCCTGGGGGGTGTCTATCGTATGCCTGTAAAGTGGCGCAGTTTTCCCATGTTTAGAACAATACCACAGAAAAATTACATTTCTAAAGGAAAAAAAGTAATTTAAAACTCGTGGCTGTAATGAATTGTTGAGTCTCGGCAATATAGATGAAAATCATTGAAAAAAATGACATGGGTTCCCCCCCAGTCCATTACCAGGCCCTTCAGGTCTGGTATGGATTTTAAGGGGAACCCCAAGACAAAATTTTTAAAAAATGCCACGGGGGTCCCCCCCAAAAATCCATACCAGACCCTTATCCGAGCACGCAACCTGGCAGGCCACACGAAAAGGGGGGGGAGAGAGAGTGCCCCCCCCTGTACCATACCAGACCACATGTCCCCAACATGGGGAGGATGCTTTGAGGTCCCAAAGACCAATTTTTACGCACTCATTACTTCTATCCAAAGTCAAAGTGACACCAGAATGTATCCAAAAAATCTCTAATCTTGTTCCCAATGCACTACATTGTGGCCTCATCATACACACACTGGCTCCCCAGCTGTTGCTGAGAAAAATAAAGGCAGCTTGAAGGGAAAATGTCATTTATTTTTGGCTTTTTAAATGTAATTATTGCTGCAGCAGATTCCAAACATGGTACAGATCTGCCACTTTACAGGTAGACTAAGGGGACCCCCCAGACACTATAGTGGAAGGAATTTTTCATTTTTATGCTTTCACTTTAAAAATAAAAAAAATCACTGCTCATTTAAAAAATTATGTTTTTCACAAACTTTTTTTTTATTGATACATGTCCCTTAGGGCAGAACCTGGACCCCTATAACCATTGTATGAACAATTACTTGCATATAAGCCTTCAAAATGGGCACTTTTGATTTTTGACATTCGGGTCCCATTGACTTTAATGGGGTTCGTTATTCGGGTCCGAACTTTCGCGGTGTTCGGAAGTTCTGGTGCGAACCGAATAGGGGTCCGCTCGGCCCATCCCTAGTCACAAGTTGGGTTTGGTAACGGCTGAGCAGAATGGCACTAAATCATAGACATACCGTAATCAAGGTCAAGAGCAAGCAAAGGTTGGGAACGTGTATGCAGTGAGGTACCAAGTCAATAAGCAGAAACTTGATTAAAAGTCTAGGCTGAGATTGGTAATGGAAAGGAGCAACAATCAAAGGCAGACAGGGATAATCCAAGAGTAGGTCAGGTGAAAGCATCAAGCACAAGTTTAGGAGCAGTATCCCAGTATCCCATTCAAAACCTCTGTTGGGCTGCAAAAAAACAGAACCAGAGGCACCAGTACCACCAATCACTGCTCTACCACCCCTTGAAAAGCAGTAAATGAGCTCTTAGGCCCCATTCGCATCTCACAGTTTGGGATTGTGGGCAGAATTTCTGAGTGCATTTTGGTGCCATTATCCTTCAGTAGCACCCCAATTGCGATTCTGCCACGACTGTTGAACGGAAAACGCAGCAAACCACTCCTTCACAAATTGCATTAAGCTTGCCACTTAAAAGAGAGGGAGCTTGTTTTCGGGCAACAAATGCGCATAGGGCGGCCCATACAAGTAAACAGGCTGCCCTATGCGATAGGCAGAATTGTGTGAAAATCGCAATGTCAAAATCTCCTAGTGGGAAGGCTCGTATCCACTACCTAATGTGAACTGGGCCTTTAGGGTTGATTTACTTAAGACACATAAACTGTGCACTTTGCATAGTGCAGTTGCACTATGCAAGAGTACTTGCTCCAGAGCTTAGTAATTGAGCAGAAGCTCTGCTGACTTTCATCATCCAATCATGTGCAAGCAAAAATGCTATTTGTATTATTTTCCTTGCACGTGATTAGGTATTCTTTGCAAAGTGAAGGTTTACCTCACTTATTAAGCTCTGGAGCACCTGCACTTGCAGAGTGCACAGTCGATTTGCCAACGGCGGCCCGTAATGCAGGGCGCAGGGGCGCTGCCCCCCTAATCCATGCGTCCGGCCCCCTAATCTACATGCAATGCGCTGGATGCATGGGTTTTTTTTTTTTGAAGCACATGATTAGATCCAGAGGTTTTAATAGGCTTAAAAAAAGGGTGGGCTCGGAGCACTGCGCCTTGAGCCCACCCAGTTGTGTGACAGTAGCGAATTATTATTTGCTATTGTCCTCCTGATTCTCCTCCTGGCCAATCTGGAAGCGAGTCCTGAGACCTGTCACCCAATTGGCCTGAGAGGAGAAGTGATCCTATTGGCTGCTGAGGAGGAGGAGGGAGGAGATGCAGGGGAAGCCGCCGCAAAGCACCAGGAAGATGAGACGTCCCCCGTCGCCCCAAGGAAGTGATGCCCGCAACCTAGATGGGGTAAGTGTGGGGCTTGGGACCAATCGGGGAGGTGCCTGTGACTGGCCCGGCCAACCGACTGGCCTGCCCCCCCCCCCAAAATATTCCACCGCTGCTTTTTGCCTTTAGTAAATAAACCCCTTATGCCCCGTACACACGATCGGATTTCCCGACAACAAATGTTGGATGTGAGCTTGTTGGCGGAAAGTCCGACCGTGGGTATACTCCCCCTCGAACATTCCGCCAACAAATGTTGGATAGCAGGTTCTCAAATATTCCGCCAACAAATTTTTGTTGTCGGACTTTCCGAACGTGTGTACACATGTCCGTCCGACAAAAGTCCACGCATGCTCAGAAGCAGGAGCTACGGGTCTTGTAAACTAGCGTTCGTAATGGAGAATTAACATTCGTGACGTGGCAAATTAGGAAATCTCAAAATGCAGCGCACAATTCTCTTCTTCTTTAATGAAGCTGTTTTGCTGGTGATACTGATGGAGTTATTGCAAACAAATTTTCAAAGGCTTTTTTTTTTCCAAGTGATATCAATAATAATAATAATAATAATAATAATAATAGCGCTAAATGAAAAACGCAAAAAGAAAAGTGCGAATCAACACTCACCAAACTTCTACTAACACGAAATTAGCAGAAGGAGCCCAAAGGGTGTCGTTAAAGAGCTGAAAAACTACGTAGTACATCTAGTACGTCACTACTTTCATTATTATTATTATTATACAGGATTTATATAGCGCCGACATTTTACGCAGCGCTTTACAACATTAGGTCAGACAGTACAAGTACAATACAATTCAATACAGGAGGAATCAGAGGGCCCTGCTCGTTAGAGCTTACATCTGGGAATTGTTGGCCAACATTTGTGTGACCGTGTGTATGCAAGACAAGATGGAGCCAACAACCTTTGAACAAAATTCCACGGTTTTGTTGTCGGAAAGTCCGATCGCGTGTACGGGGCATTAGAGTTTAACGAGTTTTCCTTAAAAAAATGCTTTCCCCCTTTAATGAGATTTTGGTATAACCAGTGTTATAGAGAACATGATTACAACAACATCCCAGCACCCTAAGAACATTTATTTTATCCTTAATCCCGTTTTCAAAGCTGTCTAAGGAAGTCAGGGTGAAATCTATCAAAATCTCATCACTTTATAAAAGCAGCAATCTATCACTATTATTATATGTACACTCTTTATTTGCTTTTCCTCTTCTTTAATCATCTATTTGTACTAATACATCTTCATTCTATGGAATACAAAGGGACAATAAATACAACTTCAAGAACGGTTTGTCATGAAAAAAAAAAAATATATATATAATCCAGTAAGTAAAGGTTAGCGCGGGTCATGACAAGAGGATTGATGTAATTGTATTTCCCAGATAATATGGATTCACAAGCAACCCTCCTCTCCCAGGCTGAAATCTGTCACAATGAATCCGCCACACTTTTAAGCAGATCTCCCACTTCAGAAGGAAGTAGCCTTGAAGAGAGCATAAAATCAAAATGACATTGAATATAATAAAATAACACAAAGTCTAGGGAAAAAGGATCACATTGTAAACATTTCAACATTTATCTCCCCGGAATGTCTCTGTCCTTGTATGTCTCAACCGCAGTTTGCAGGCATTCCGTGGCTTCAGTGCAAGTCTCAGCATTACAGCAGGCTGATTATTGTGAAATGTCTGATGTACCGTTCTTTTGTGATTAATGGGAGAAAAAAAAAAAATTCAAAGTGTGAAAGTCACGCTCACAACAATCTTCCCATATCCCCGGAGGTCTGCTGGGGATCTGGCTTTTCCAGGCGCGGTTAGAACTTGGGGAACAAACCTAGTCCTTGGCTTACCCTTGTGTGCATTGCGTCAAGCGGAACTAAACTCTCTCAATCAACATTAACTATTTTTAATCCTTATGATGCTAGCATTACTAAATAGATAGGAAGGTGCAGTATATTACCGAAAGTATTGGGACACCTGCCTTTGCACGCACATGAACTTTAACGGCATCCCAGTCTTAGGCCCCTTTCACACTTATACAACTTCAAAGTGGCGCGATTTTACCGCGATTTCGGGGCCGCTATTTTGCCGTGATTTTACCACGATTTTGCTGCGATTTTGCCACGATTTGGGAGCAGTACTACTTTGTACGACTTTGCCACAACTTTGGCATTAACCATTCTCGGCTTGTGCTTACAAAGTAGTGCTGAACTCGTGTCTATATTATTCAGGTACGATTTGCATGCTACTTGAGGGTTTAGCATTGAGGTCTATGGAGTAGAAATCGTATGGAAGTTGGACCAAAGTAGTGCAGGGACTACTTTGAAGTCGGCACGACTTAAAGTCATGCCAATATGAATGGTAGTCATTGAAAATCATGGAGAATGACTTGTCATACGATTTTGCAGTACAAAATCGTGGGACAAGTCGTATAAGTGTGAAAGGGGCCTTAGTCTGTAGGGTTCAATATTAAGTTGGCCCACCCTTTGCAGCTATAACAGCTTCAACTCTTCTGGGAAGGCTGTCCACAAGGTTTAGGAGTGTCTCTATGAGAATGTTTGACCATTCTTCCAGAAGTGTATTTGTGAGGTCAGGCATTGATGTGGACGAGAAGTCCTGGCTCGCAGTCTCCGCTCTGATTCATCCCAAAGGTGTTCTATCGGGTTTAGGCCACAACTCTGTGCAGGCCAGTCAAGTTCCTCCACCCCAAACTGGCCCATTCGTGTCTTTATGGACCTTGCTTTGTGTACTGGTGCGCAGTCATGTTGGAACAGGAAGGGGCCATCCCCAAACTTTTTGCACAAAGTTGGGAGCATGAAATTGTCCAAAATGTCTTGGTATGTTGACGCCTTAAGAGTTCCCTTCACTGGAACTAAGAGGCCAAGTCCAACCTCTGAAATACAACCCCACACCATAATCCCCCCTCCACAAAATGATTTGGACCAGTGCACAAAGCAAGGTCCGTAAAGACATGGATGAGCGAGTTTGGGGTGGAGGAAACTGAGTGGCCTGCAAAGAGTCCTGACCTCAACCCAATAGAACACCTTTGGGATGAATTAGAGCGGAGACTGCGAGCCAGGCCTTCTCGTCCACATCAGTGCCTGACCTTACAAAATGCACTTCTGGAAAAATGGTCAAACATTCCCATAGACACACTCCTAAACCTTGTGGACAGCCTTCCCAGAAGAGTTGAAGCTGTTATAGCTGCAAAGGGTGGGCCAACTCAATATTGAACCCTACGGACTAAGACTGGGATGCCATTAAAGTTCATGTGTGTGTAAAGGCAGGTGTCCCAATACTTTTGGTAATATAGTGTATATTATATTTAAAGGGGTTGTAAACCCTCAGAATTTTTCACCTTAATGCATTCTATGCATTAAGGTGAAAAACTTTTTGTGCTGCAGCACCCCTCCAGACCCCCCCTTTTTCTTACCTGAGCCGATCATTCCAGCGACTTGGGTGAGCACAGCAGCTTCAGCCGCTGTCTTGGGTCCTCATTGGATAGATTGATAGCAGCAGGAGCCATTGGCTCCCACTGCTGTCATTAAAATCCAGTGACTTGGGAGCCGGGGGGGCGGGGCCGAGTCCTGCTGTCTGTGTTAATGGAGGCAGCAGCAGGACTCGGGAGCGCACCTGCACGAGTTCCCCCATGGAAAGTGGCTCTCCGTCAGGGCACTCGAGAAGAGGAGGAGCCAGGAGCACCGCTGGGGGACCCCAGAAAAGGAGGATTGGGGCCACTCTGTGCAAAACTCTTGCACAGAGGTGGTAGTGTAACATGTTTGTTATTTAAAAAAAACAAAAGAAACAAATCTTTACAATCACTTTTAGGCTAGGTTCCCACTGCTGCGATGCGGGAACGCTGCAAATCTACTGCGGGTTCCCGCATCGCATGTCTCCCGGCGGCAGTTCACACTGCCCTATGCGAACTGCTGGGAGTGTCAGTTAAAAGTTAATGACACCCCCAAATCAGTTTGCATATCGCAATGCGATCTGCAAACTCGGACAGGAATCGGATGGCATGGTGCGAACACCCATGCGATACGATTCTGCTGCAGACCAAAAAAAGGGTCCTGTACGAGTTTGGCCCGAATGCGATGCAAATTCAGCCATACTATCTGTATGGCTGAAAACGCATCGCACAGAGATCGGATGTGATTTGCCCTGCTGTGCGGTGCGAATCACATCCGATCTCGGACATCGTAGCAGTGGGAACCTAGCCTAATTGTATTAAACTTTTTTTGTACATTTCTTCAGTTGCTTCCTGGTTTTTGGCCTAGGCCAAAATGATGTCATACATCAAGAGTCTTCATGGCAGTGTTGCCAACCTACCAAATTGAAATTTACTGACATGACACCCAAAATAAACTGGCACAATTTTTACTGGCATTTCCAAAAGTTACAAAATTACAGTTTTAAGTGCAAATTTCAGTATTTAGGCTACAAACAAGTACAACATGCAATTAACAATGCTATTTAAGGTAGATATTAAGTGAAAAACATATTTCTTTTTTTTTCCGATATAGTAAGTAGCTCAGAGACAGGACTCCAGAGGGCACAATGACACCTCACCGACACGACACGTCCCCTTCTGAGTCACAGTGACAGTCTCTATCCATGCCAGGTGGTCCTTTCCATCCACTCCAGTCCAAACAGCACTGACAGTCCCGCTCCCGGCTTGCCTTGCTCCCTCCCCCACACACAATCAATCAAATATAGTTCAGTTCCACTTTACCGCTGTGTGGTGCTTGTCGAGCCTTGTGAACAAAAAAGTGAACCATGAAAGTGGTTGTAAACCCTTACAGACCACTTTTACCTACAGGTAAGCCTAGATTAAGGCTTACCTGTAGGTGCAAGAAATATCTCCTGAACTTACACGGTTTAGGAGATATTTGCAAAAGACAGGCACCGATGTCTACGGCACATGTGCCGTAGACAACGGCGAGCAGGCGCACTGAGCGTGCCATTTCTAACGGCGATCGTGCCGTTAGTGCCGATGCACATGCGCGGGAGTGACGTCATCGCGGCTCCGGCCAATCATAGCGCCGGAGCCCCCATACCCGGAAGGAAGATGGACGCTTTGTGGAAGAGGGGACAGCGGTGACATCGCAGGCTCCTGTGTCAGGTAAGTGACACATAATGGGCTACTTTGCATAGTAGCCCATTATGCTTTACCTTTGCAGGGAAAAAGAGGAGAAAGAGGAAGTAAAACCAATCAGGGTTTACTTCCTCTTGAAATCAGAGCACACAAAAAAGTGCAAGGTAGAGAATGGTCCAACCTCCAAAGAGGGAGGGCCTCAATCTTTAAAGCCCCTAGAGTGCAAGGCTCCTGACAGGGGCAAGGCCGTGTAGTGCAACTAGCCGAAACCTCACAGACTTCAATGCTTGGGCACAAGCCAAAGCCAATCTTCCAAGTAGAAGATGAGTGGCCTCCTGAAGAGGAAATACCCTTCAGGCCCAACTCCAGGAATTCTACCCTTGCAGTTCCTCCCTCTCTCTTTTTGCACTGCAAAGGGCTGCTCTCTTCTCCCCCCAAATCTCCGGTCAGTAGGCATTCTCCCAGCATCACCATATCCATTAACCCTGCATGGTACAAGGTAGTCGTGAGTGTGGGACTGAAGCTGAGACAGGAGGCTACAGGAACCCAGGGGCGTATCCAGGAGGGGGCAACAGGGCAATTGCTCCCCCCGAGAAAATGAGTGGGTGAGCCGGTGAGCGTGCTGATGGGCAGGCTGGTGAGCAGGCCGGTGCGTGAGCAACCATGCTGGCGGGTGGTCAGGCTGGTGAGCGGGCTGGCATGAGACTGAGTGAGCAGGCAAATGTTCTGTCAGAATGCTGCTACCCATCTGAATATGCGACTGAAGTGACGTTGCGTTGCGGCCATCTTGGTACACCCACACTCGTCCACAGTAAGCCTAGAGTTATAAGTCGGCAAGCGGACATCTTTATACTGTACACCCACCAGAGTCTTGCTTTTCACAGTTAATTTTAACAGTAAACTCAACTTATATTTCACTAAATAAGCTGAGGTTACTGTTAAAAATAACTGTGAAAAGCAAGACTCCGGTGGGTGTATAAAGATGTCCGCTTGCCGACTTCTAACTATAGGCTTACTGCGGACAAGTGCGTGTGTGCCAAGATGGCCGCAATGCAAAATCACTTTGGTTGCATATTCTGATGGGTAGCTGCTTTCTGACATCATCTCTCACCGCCCGCCCTGCATCACCGCAGCTCAGCTTCTGACAGAACACCGCCATCACTGTGCAGGCGCGGGCAGCAGAGAGATTACATCATCTCTCATTGCCTGCCATCACTCTGGGATACAATTTTCTGGCAGTGCCCCTCCTGAGACTAGACTCTGGATCCGCCCCTGCAGGGAGCATAGAATAAGATATTTCTCCTTATTTTGACACTCTGAGACATAACAAGCATTTAATCCTTGCATTGCCGGGGTACATTTTTTTTCCAATTTCTATGAGTTTGGCTTTAATCCCTTCCCCCTGACGTAACACATATATGTAACCTCACTGGACTGGGCTTTTTTCCATGGGGCCACATATATGTGTATCTCCCTTTGTGCCGCGAGCGCACCATATAATGTGCTCCCAGCATAGAGACCGGGTTCTCACTGATAGCCCTGGGCCCTGTACTAACGATCGGGACCCGGTTTTCCTGACTCTAAATCACCTGATTTCTGTGGTAGTCTCTGATTGGCTACTACAGTGATCAGTCACTCTGAAGCCCGCACCTGTGTTTTTCCCTCGCTGTGAATGGAGAGGAAAGATACAATGTATCTTTCTCTTTCCTTGCAGAGAGGAAAAAAAGTGTGTCTAAAAAAAATTAAAAAATAATTTAAAAAAATGAAAAAATGAAAAACTAGATCAAGGTTTGATTTAGGTCAGTGCCAGGGTTAGTGTTTGAGTCAAAGGCCAAGGTCAGTGTCAAAGGTCAAGGGCAGTATATTTTGGGTAGGATTTTTTTTTTTAATTAGCATCAGTGTCAGTGGGTTTTAGGTAGGACAAAAAATAAAAAAAGCAAAAGGTGCACTATGATTTCTGGGCTGTACTATGGGTACAAACGACAAATGACTGGTAACGCTGCTCGTCAGAAGCTGGAGAATTTATTTTGGATTGTTCTTTGGTGGTAGGTTATGGTAGTAACAAGAAATTTACAGTTAAATGAAACAAAAAATACTTTTTATACTATTTTGGGCCAGTTTTACTTTGATAATAAAAAAAAATGAGGAGATATCCATTACCATTTACTACCAAATGAAAGCCCAAATTGTCCTGGAAAAAAAACAAGGTATAGTCCACCTGGATGCACAAAGTAGTTATAATGATATGTACGGTTTTACTAACACATGTCAAAATTGCAGAACTGTGCTTAGGCATTAAGATTTGTTTTACCCTTAGGTGTGAAAGGGTTAAATATAAGCACGCATCTCAGCATTAGTGTTACCACCCAGACTTATATTGCAGAGAAGGAGAGGGGGTGTGTCTGACCAGATCTTTTACTGAGGGCTGATTACCGAAAGTACTGGGTCTGTTGCTGGCCATACAGTATTCATATTTTCGTTCAGCGTATTGAATGAAAAAAAAAAAGATCAGATTCAGAATACAATAGCACAGTGGGAGGGATCCCCAGATTCACCTTGGATTTGTGGATGGGGGAATCCCTCCCACTGTGCTATTGTATTCTGACAGTGGGGGGGGGCTTTCCTGCTATCAGAATACAATGATCAGTGCTGCCAGCTATAGCCGGAGGCACTGATCCTTCAGGAAAAACCCAACAGGCTGGTTGTACACAAGTCGATTGATAGTTCAACTACTGTCCAACCAGCCTGCCCATTTATGGATTAAAATATGGCAGGTCCCTGCTGAACTGGCTGAATTTCGATCCATGTATGACCCCCCCCCCCCCCCTAATTCCGATGCCTGTTTACTAATTGAATGAAGTTCAGAAACAGCAGGAAGTGAAGGAAAATCGATTCCACTTCCTGTCTATTTGGAAGGTTTCACACAGAACAGGAAGTGAGGGTTAATTTTCCCAACAGTCACACAAGCTGCTGGAAAAACATATTATATCCACCTGTTTCACGCTGTCATCATCTGTCCAATCACAGTTACAAAGCCCAGTAATTGCAGTACATGGCTGTGATTATTTGTTCTGCCAGGGGGCCTCTATTCTCCACATGGTCACACATTAGAACATATACTGTCTTAATGATTATATAGGATCTTTGTTTTGACAGCACGCAGTGACACCATGCAGCGTTCTGTCCCACCAGTAAGACACAATCATATGACTGCAATTTAATAACACAGGTGTAGGAGCTTTCACTCAGCCTCTTATTACTGGTAGGAAAAAAAATGAAGCTTCTGTCTTCCTAGGTATCGTTTCTAGGAAAAAGTAAATTTAAAACAATAAGATAATGTTAGACTATAGTGGTACAATATATGAGATTTTCTGCACATTTGCTTGCTGGATAACATTTGCTCTATATAGAAAGCATATTTACTGCATGATGTATTACATGGGAAAAAAATATTTTTGTGTGCACACGTTGAGATCCATTGCTAGAGAGACCCATGTCTGTGAGACCGGTAAGGAAATACTGTGATGACTGTCAAATTCTGTCAATCTCCTCAGGAATTTCAGGATTAAATTATTTGGAGGGAAGGCATAGGCCAGTTGCCCAACCCAAGGATGGGTGAAGGCATCCATTCCCTCCGCTAATGGATGAGGGTAGTGTGAAAGGAATCGTCTCACCTTGCAGATGGTTGATGAGGCAAAAAATATCCATCTTCCAGACACCCCCGTGGATGATCTGTTTGAACACTTCGGGGTGAAGGGACCATTCGTTGGGGTCCATGAATTGTCTGGATAGGCGATTTGCTTCCAAGTTCTGACAGCCTGGAACATCTATGGCCCTCAAATCTGGGAGATATTGTTGTGCCAATGTCGTGATTGATTCCACCTCTCTCAAGAGGGATCGGCTGTGCATCCCATCTTGTCGCTGTATGTAGGACACTGCTGCCATGTTGTCCAGATGGAGCAGGACTATGTGACCTTGTATGTGAGGCAGCAAGGTGGCCAATGCCATGAATGCTGCTTGAAGTTCCAGAATATTGGAAACTAGGCCCTGAGTGGGAAATTCCCCTCTGCCCTGGATCTTGAGTTGTTCGCAGGTGGTGCCCCACCCTGCTGCTCTGGCAACTGTGGTAACAATGATCCATGGCTGCGGCCCTAATGGACTATGCCGTTTAGTGTTTGTTTCGTCTACCACCAGAGACTCTGGCACCTCCGGTTGGTGATCCTGATTAGCTGGGCTAGACAAACTCTTCCACTGCATCGGGAAGCCTTGTTGGAAAACTCTGAGTTTCCAGTGCGCCCAGGGGATCATCGAAATACATGAAGCCATTGTCCCGAGAGGACTCATGCACTGGGATGCTGACATCACTGGTGCAGCCAATGCCTGTTGGAACTTCTCCCTGATTTTGGGGAGTTTCTGAGGTGGCAAAGGAACTGTGGCCGCCTGAGTATTGAATTGGGCCCCAAGGTAGACCATATTCTGTGTAGGCTCCAGCTGGCTCTGGTAATGCCTGTCCCTCAACGCAAATCTGAGGAACTGCTGGTATGACTGAAGGATTGGGACAGGCTGGTAGGCATATTGCAAGTCCACTGAAATCCTCCAGTCTCCTGGTTGAATAACCTAGATTATGGTATGGAGAGACTCCATCTCTAAATTGACTCTAAATTGATTCAGCCTCTTGAGGTAGTTCTGGAGGCTGCCGTTTGAACAGCCAATAATGGCCTTGCGCCACTGTGCACTGAATCCGCAGTTTTTTTTGGCAGTGGTCTTGCTGGAACTGGGTCACTTTGAGCCACCTGGCTCCAACTGCCTCCTGGGTGGGCCTGGCGTTAAAAAGGCTTCTGGGTATCTTGGGGAGCCGCAGGGGTCTTAGCTCTCTGCAATCTTATGATGGTGGACTGTGTACCCCTCCAACACCTTCTGAAGTTCTTAAATGGGCGAAAGCCTCCAAAATCTCAGTACCTGTTTGGCGCTCCTCTGGATGGTTGCCCCCTCTGGCGTCTGGACCTTCGATCTTGGGGCAGAAGACCTGATTTTCCTCCTGTAACCCTGGAGATGGCAGTCTCCAGTTTTTTAGCCAAACAGCGCCTTCCCATCAAAAGGCAGTTTACAGCAATTCTGCTTTGAGGATGGGTCAGCCTCGCAGGGTTTTAGCCAAAACGCTCTTTTGGCTGTGACTGAGCTGGGCATGGCTCTGGAGGACCATCAAATAATGTCCATAGCTGCCTCACCTGTGAAGTCCGCCAAGAGTTTTATCTCATCAAGAGACTTGATTTTTGTTTCTTTTGGCAGCTGGTTTTTGATCGCATACTCCAAGTTTTGCACCCACACTCGCATAGCACTTGCTACGGATATTAAAGCAACGGCGGGTTTACAAGCACCACCTGCAGCAAGGTAAAACTTTCTTAAGTCCATGTCAATGCGTCAATCAAAGATATTGTGAAAGGACGAAGAGTCTTCCATCAGAAGTGTCACATTCTTGGCCAGTCTGGTGACTGCTGCAACCACCGTTAGTGGATACAACTTCTGCAACCTATTGGTTGAGGGGGATTTTCTCTCCCCCTTTTCCCATTCCTCCTGAAACAGGCCTCCTATTTCTGTCATAAGAGGAAAGGTACTGTAGCTACCTGTTTCTTTAGGTTCATCCAATGGAATCCAAAGCCTTTTTCACACTTGCAGCAGGCTCTGCTATTGCACTGAAAAGCAATCTTTAGGTTCACTTTTCAGAGTCATTTTATATTATCATGTAGAGGGGACGAGTGTTACTGCTATGCGATTTTCAAAGAGCGATTTGTACGCAATGTTGCAACTCGCATGGGGCGGCCCATTCATTTGGCTGCACTACTTGTGCAAAAAGAAGCCCCTGCTCCTATTTAGGGGTGACCAGCTTTGCACAATGTTTTTAGAGGTGTGTTCTCCCACATGACAATCACAGCAGAATCGCATTGCATTTGGGGTGCCCTGAAAGCATAAAGGCACCTAATGTGTGTTGTGCAGCGATTGCCACACAATTTAAAGTTAGATTGTATGGTGTGTGATAATAGGTTTTCTCCTTCTTTGGAGGAGGTTCCGGATCCTCCCATTCCAGTGCAGCTTTTCTGCCTCAATGAATGATGGTATTAGTGCAAAATCAAAGCCTGAACCTTCAGGATCTCCTGTCGGGGAGAAGGCAATATCTTCTCCCTCTGCCTGATAGGTTGGCTGTAATACTGGGTCTGGGGAATCAGCCTGCCTAATCTGCTGGGCTGGAGTCACCCCTGAAGTGCCTTGTACTCCTCTAGCTAGAGAGGGTTGAATGGCTTGGTTTAGACCTGGTGCAGGGCCCACACTGTTCATCCGCTTCTGTCCCTGGTTGCCCGGGACAACCGGAAAATTCTGTCAGGGAGTTGGGACTACTTTCTTGAGCAAGGTTGACACCTGCTGACTCTCATACTCCTGGTCTCTGGCAAGCTGCCTGAAGCAGTTGCTGCAAAGTAGCTTTCCAGGCATAGGGCAGTGTTGCCAACCTACCAGATTGAAATTTACTGACACAACACCTACAATTTACTGACACATCCACGTTTTTACTGGCATATCCAAAAATTACTAAATTACAGTTTAAGTGCAAATTTTAGTATTTAGGCTACAAACAAATTACAATATGCAATTAGAAAAGTGATTTAAGGTGGATATTAAGGCAAAAACATAATTCTTATTTTATTTTCAATATAGTAAATAAGTAGCTCAGGGACAGGAATCGAGAAGGGAAAAAAATTAGAATGGGCGGCATACGCACATGAAATTGACTCTCACAGTGACACTGACAGCAGCACAGATGATGATGGCACCTCACCAATATGACATGTCCCCTCCTGAGTCACAGTGACCCTCTCTCTCCATGCCAGGTGGTCCCTTCAGTCCACTCCTGGCTTGCATTCCTCCCGTTCCATAGACCCGCACATGAGGCTCCGGCTGCTCCGTTCCCTTGCACCATGACTTCACATCACACACTCCAGGCACAGTCCAAACACACTGTAGCAGGTACTCAGATGGTCTCAGCCAAGCGTCACAGCCATATTTTTTTACTGGCAAACTTTTTCTTTTACTGGCATTTACTGGAAGGAGAAAAGTGCCCATTTTTTACTGGCTGCCAGTAAAAATACTGGCGGTTGGCAACACTGGCATAGGGTCATCTCCACATGACCAACATTTGCCTTTCGGGCGCTGAGCCCTCAGAGGAGAAGCTGTGTGCATTCTCTTAAGCATACACAAGCTGCAAAGTGTGTATGGGGTCTTTAGAGACATGAGAGCAAGAAAAAGAAAAAAGTTTAATAGAAATTGACAGACCTGGAAAGAATTCAATAGGAGAGAAGACATCAGCTGCTGGATCTGGACTCCAAAGCAGGCATGCCACAAGAGGATTGATGTCTCTGATTAGAGAACACCTCGACCCCAAAAGACCACCAGAAGGGGTTCCCCACCTTGTTGTTGGATGTGGGACTGCGTATTGGGAGAGGCTGAACCCAGACGGACTCTGACGTAGTCGGCAGGTAAGAGCTTTATCCTGAGTGTGATGGTCTGTAGGTGTTGATCTTTTGAGGACAAAAAGGAGAATGGGGGAGGTAGCTCTCAGTCAGACTTTTATAGAGCTAAACAGGTCCTGTGGGTGGATATAGGGGGGGAGCTATATCATATGTATGCTGCCATGTTTGGCGTCAGGAAATGTTTTTTTCCAGGGGTTTTTTAAAGCAGTTTTTTGTATTTTTTCTGGAAAAATTTGAAAAAAAAATGAAGTGTGGAATATGTTCTTTTACAATGATAAATAATATACCTGTGACATGGTATTCAAACTATATAACATGAAGACCTTAATGAAAGATTTCTGAGACTTTATGTACGTTCACACAGTTGAAGACAAACAAATCCTGGAATACAATTCAAGTAACACTGTACTTCTCAATGAAGTTCTCAAACAAGAGAACTACAGTGCCTTGAAAAGCATTCATAACTTTTTGGCTTCTCGCAAACTGCAAACAAGACTTTTTAAGGCTTTTTTTCAACAATGGCTTTCTTCTTGCCGCTCTACCATGAAGGCCAGTTTTGTGGAGCACACGACTAAAGCCGCGTACTGATGATCTGATTTTCTGATGGGAAATGTGTGATGACAGGCTGTTGGCGGAAAATCCGACCGTTTGCATGCTCCATCGGACAATTGTTGTCGGATTTTCCGCTGACAAATGTTGAATGGCAGGTTTTAAAATTTTCCGTGGACAAATGTCTATTGTCGGATTTTTCGAGCGTGTGTACACAAGTCAGTCGGACAAAAGTCCAAAGTACAAACACGCATGCTTGAAAGCAAGGACGAACCAGAAACTTGTAAACTAGCATTTATAATGGAGAATTACCATTCGTGACGTGGCAAATTATGAAATCTCGAAATGCAGCGCACAATTCTCTTCTTCTTTAATGGGATAACAATGAAGCTGCTTTGCTGGTGATACTGATGGAGTTATTGCAAACAAATTTTCAAGACTTTTTTTTTTTTCTAGTGATATCAAGAATAATATTATTATGCTTTTTTATTTTTTGGGCAAGTTACCACAACACATTATCCCGTAGTTTTTAAGATCAAAGATACAGCTATGTTGGTGTCCCTTGTCAATTTTACATTGTATTTTTTCAAATGTAACTGCCAATCCCAAACTGTCATTAGAAGTAAAACACATAGCCAAGTATTATTCTCCACAATTTTTTTATTGTGCATTAAAAAAAGAAAACAAATAAAATTAGACATGCTATCTGCCAATAGAACTTAACCAAAAAGTGCATTCTATGCATCCAAAAATATAGCAAATATAACAAATCAGATCATTATTCAAACAAAAAATAAAATGCACGTGTCCTGCTTCTTAATATAGGGGGTCAACAATGCCAAGAGTTGGTGAAAGCAGGGGTCCGTCATCCAGAGATAATTCCGAAAAACATCCGGATTATTCTCCTGGAGCTCCTGCAGCAAAGGCATATGACATAATTGGTCATGATTAATAAAGCAACCAATTTTTGGTCCAAGAACTCCTCCTCCTCCTATTCCTGGACTGGACTTGGGTCAAAGCAATAACTCCAAGGCCCTAATAAATAACACGTTATCTCCTCCGATTCCACAACATGGCTGGTTGACGAATGGCCGTTCAGAAACAAACTGAAAAGCACGAAGTGAAAAGTGTGAACTGAAAAACGCTAAATGAAAAGAGCGAATCAACACTCACCAAACTTCAACTAACACAAAATTAGCAGAAGGAGCCCAAAGGGTGGTGCTAAAGAGCTGAAAAACCACGTAATATGTCACTACGTTCGTGTTTGTTGGCCGGCAGTTCCTTGCCGTTTGTATGCAAGACAAAATCCAGGCACACGCCTTCAGACAAAAATCCGAGGTTTTGTCTGCGGAAAATCCAATCGTGTGTAGAAGGCTTAAGAGTTGTCCTGTGGACAGATTCTCCCACCTGAGCTGTGGATCTCTGCAGCACCTCCAGAGTTACCATGGGCCTCTTGGCTGCTTCTCTGATTAATGCTCTCCTTGCCTGGCCTGTCAGTTTAGGTGGACGGCCATGTCTTGGTAGGTTTGCAGTTGTGCCATACACTTTCCAATTTCCCTTGGATTGAACAGTGCTCTGGGAGTTGTTCACAGCTTGGGATATTTTTTATTATAGCCTAACCTTGCTTTAAACTTCTCCCCAACTTTATCCCTGACCTGTCTGGTGTGTTCCTTGGCCTTCGTGATGCCGTTTGTTCACCAAGGTTCTCTAACAAACCTCTGAGGGCTTCACAGAACAGCTGTATTTATACTGAGATTAAATCACACACACAGGTGGACTCTATTTACTTATTAGGTGACTTCTGAAAGCAATTGGTTCCACTAGATTTTAGTTAGGGGCATTAGAGTAAAGAGGGCTGAATACAAATGTATGCCAAACTTTTCAGACATTTATTTGTAAAAAAAAATGAAAACCATTTATTATTTTCCTTCCACTTCACAATTATGTGTCACTTTGTGTTGGTCTATCACATAAAATCCCAGTAAAATACCGTACATTTTTATTTTTGGTTGTAATATTACAAAATGTGGAAAATTTCAAGGGGTGTGAATACTTTTTCCAGGCACCCTGTATGCATATCTGCCACTAGGGGGCACCGCAGGGGAAAGGCCCAAGTTTAGTTTTCTTGTGGGCTCCATCTTGTACCTCCTACAGTTGGGTAATTGTTGGGATATAGTAGATGAGCATGATTCCCTCCCTTCGAAGACTGAGCCACATGGCTGTATTCCAACATGATAAGGACCCCAAACACACCTCCAAGACGATCACTGCCTTGCTAAAGAAGATGAGGGTAAAGGTGATGGACTGGCCAAGTGTGTCTCCAGACCTAAACCCTATTGAGCATCTGTGGGACATCCTCAAATGGAAGGTGGAGGAGCACAAGGTCTCTAACATCCATCAGCTCTGTGATGTCGTCATGGAGGAGTGGAAGAGGACTCCAGTAGCAACCTGTGAAGCTCTGGTGAACTCCATGCCCAAGAGGGTTAAGGCAGTGCTGGAAAATAATGATGGCCACACAAAATATTGACACTTTGGGCCAAATTTGGACATTTTCACTTAGGGGTGTACACACTTTTGTTGCCAGCGGTTTAGACATTAATGGCTGTGTGTTGAGTCATTTTGAGGGGACAGCAAACGCACACTGTTATACAAGCTGTACACTCACTACTTTATATTGTAGCAAAGTGTCATTTCTTCAGTGTTGTTACATGAAAAGATGTAATAAAATATTTACAAAAATGTGAGGGGTGTACTTACTTTTATATATATTTACACACACACACTTTTTTTTGAGGTGTGTGTGTGTGTGTGTGGGGGGGGGATTCTTGGATGGGTTTTCACATTTTTTCCCCAGGAATTGACCCCTGGGAAGACCCCATTTTTTCCCATGGCTTCAAAATTTCCAGGAAATTTTACATCTCTACTTTTAGTTCTGCTGCTCTTACTGGGAAATTACTTGGTCGCTCGTAGATAGGTGGAGGCTGCAGTATATCCCCCAACCTGAAGGTGACACAGTGCGGTTTCTTCAGACTGGTAGGAGCCCCTTGAAGATGAATTGTCCCCCACTATTGGCTGCAGGCAGCCATCCAGGGGAGAACAGCATATCTTTTTGGACAGATAAAATATGAAATTCCACAAGATTTGGGCTGCCATCTTGCCACAGAATTATATATGCAGTGCTACTGCCGAAGGAGCAGTTGTATTTAACTAGTTCCTTCCCGAACAGCGCAGAGGCTACCAGTCACACAAGCATCAGTCCATTCACTCTGGCTTCATTAAACAGTCCAGGGGATGTATTTGTTTAATGTATTGCTTGCAGAACTTTAGCAGGAGAGGGAAAATGGGCATTGGATACTCCAAATGCTTAATAACAATTAGCAGAGGACACTCTTCTCCTTGTAAAGGTAGCACAGTCTATCTTCCACAGCCGGGAACTATTGGGTAGTTATCAAAACAGTCTACTTTCTCATAGCTAGGGACTATTAAATAGCTCCAAAATATTTAAAGTCTTATAGCTGGGGACCATTGGGCAGGTCTTTGTGATTATGCTGTTTTAGAGAGTAATTTACAGTGTCTACTCACAAGCCCTAAAGCAGCTACATCCTCAGACTCAATCCCCTAAAAATAAGTCCAGCATTCAATTCAGAGGTGCTTCAGGGGCAAGCAGACCCCTTAAGCTCACAGATTCGCCCCTGGTGGGGGAAAGACAATCTCCTTAAGTCTTCAGGTTATTTACCACCTCCCAGACCACCTTCTAGGCACACCTCCCCAGGGATTGGCCAGGGCATAGTAATTACAGAGCAAGCCAAAATTTACATTTACCTAGCATCCTATACTAGAAGGGTGCTACATATAAATAAGAGATTTTGCATCATTTGGGGTGTTCCATCCAAATGTGCAAGCTCCGCTTCCACCCTCCACCACCACATTTGGCTCTTTTTTTTTGGGGGGGGGGGAGCTGGTACCTGGTTTTGAAAGGTACCCGCTCCCACTTCCTAGTAAGATCACCACAATGATCTCTGAGCATTTTCGGCCCCTCCTTCCTTTCCTAAGCTCGTTTCTGGGACAAACACAGGTCCCAGAAGACAGCGAGACCATTCAGAAAGCATAACGTGACTCGCGTATGCGCAGTAGGAAACTGGCTGTGAAGCCTGTAGGCTTTCACTGCCGGTTTCCCTTACTAACTGTTGACTAGTTCTGTATTTTGTGCATACACCTCAATCATTGTAGTAGTATGGACATATACATATCTAGATCTGAGAGATCTTACTACAAAGAGGTAGTTCCGCAATACACATTTATTAATAGGGTTACATAATCTATACAAAGTACACACCCGACAGTATTTACAACACAATGTACAGTGTAGGTCTCCTGGTTTACATGGTATTTACAAATTACCCACAACACCCATATTTACAGTACAGTATAAAATACAAGTATATTAGATTACCTGTTAGCTTCAGGTCAGCCCATGGTGACTGCTGTCTGTTCCCACACCAAAGAGTGAGTTAGCTTGGTCACAAAGCATTATATCCCCCCCCCCCTCCTTTCTGTAGTGTGGCTAATATAATTCTCCCTAATTGGTCACTGTACCTAGTAAATGTATATTGGGCACAGCCTGATTGGATGAGTCAAAGAAGACTGTTGTTTACTACCCCGGGAAGATGTTCTCAGGGAGAACAAAAGGCCAACTTTTGAAGTTGAACTAATTACAATAACACCAACACAACACTCAGTATTTTAAATATATTTCCCTCTAACTGAAATATATTTCTAATTGCAATATTTTACAGCGATTAATAGAGATTTCACATAATCCCGTAAGGCAACAGATGGCCCCTTGTGGCCAGTTGAAAATATGAGACTCGGCCACACCTAGAATAATGGTTTATGTGCAATCTCCTTTAATATTTGGCACTTTTCCTGTACCAATTCTATATTATATTTAGCTTTTAACAAAAGTTATGTGTTCCTCGTAGGCTCCCTATTAATTACACACTGTAGAACACAGCTATTTCTTATAGCCCATTTCTATATCGAGCACATAGAGCACCCAATGTTCATTTTTTTAGCATTCAAATGAAGAACCCTTTCAAAGTGTGCCTTTTGTAGATATTGCAACCCCTTGAGATATTGCTGAAAGAGACCACCAAATTTTTCTGTCCATTCGCCGGTCGCCATTTTGTTGACTAGTTCTGTATTTTGTGCATACACCTCAATCATTGTAGTAGTATGGACATATACATATCTAGATCTGAGAGATCTTACAACAAAGAGGTAGTTCGTTCCGCAATACACATTTATTAATAGGGTTACATAATCTATACAAAGTACACACCCGACAGTATTTACAACACAATGTACAGTGTAGGTCTCCTGGTTTACATGGTATTTACAAATTACCCACAACACCCATATTTACAGTACAGTATAAAATACAAGTATATTAGATTACCTGTTAGCTTCAGGTCAGCCCATGGTGACTGCTGTCTGTTCCCACACCAAAGAGTGAGTTAGCTTGGTCACAAAGCATTATATCCCCCCCCCCCTCCTTTCTGTAGTGTGGCTAATATAATTCTCCCTAATTGGTCACTGTACCTAGTAAATGTATATTGGGCACAGCCTGATTGGATGAGTCAAAGAAGGCTGTTGTTTACTACCCCGGGAAGATGTTCTCAGGGAGAACAAAAGGCCAACCTTTGAAGTTGAACTAATTACAATAACACCAACACAACACTCAGTATTTTAAATATATTTCCCTCTAACTGAAATATATTTCTAATTGCAATATTTTACAGCGATTAATAGAGATTTCACATAATCCCGTAAGGCAACATAACAAAGCTGGCACCTGCACCCGAAGCTGATGGACAAATTGGCTCGGGGGGCTGACATTGCGGGATCCCTTGACAAGTAAGTGCCCTTCAATTAAAAGTCAGCAGCTACAGTATTTATAGCTGCTGACTTTACTTTTTTTTTTTGAGACTGCATGTGTATCCATGCGTGTTTACTCAGTTCTTGGGTACACTGGTTAGGCCCTGCCTACATACCCATTCTTCAACTACACCATTCAGAAAACATCTTGTATTCTTTTCACTGAATATAAGGCTTTCTCTGAATGAACAACATGTATCCACCCCTTTCGTTGGCCAATCATCAACACACATTTTTTAATGCATCCTCTGCATTTAGGTCATAGGTGTGCGCAGCCTATTGCATTAGGGTGTGCACCCCAAAGCTCAAATACATATGCATGTGTATATGTACTGATGGTGTCAGTAGGGCAGTGGACAGTGTCAGTAGTTGTATTTTTATTCTTTTAAAATTATTTTATTTTGTAACATTTTTTTTTTTTTGCATGAAATATCAGTGGTCTAAACGGGGAAATATGCACCACACAAGGCGATTAGGGTGTGCCCAGGCACACCTGGCACACCCTGTGCGCACGTCTATGATTTAGGTAAAAACCTTCTGTGTCCAGTACCCTCACCTAGTGGCTTGCTAGGGGGGTACTCAGAAGGCAGGAGGATCCAGGAGTGCTGGTGGGGGACCCCAAAAGAGGAGGATCAGGGCTGTTCTGTGCAAAACCATTGCACATAGAAGGTAAGTATAACATGTTTGTTATTTTAGAAAAATGTAAAAGTTGAAAATCACTTTAAAATTGACTTCAAGGGTTCCTCTTTGGGAAAAAGGTTGAGAAAGGCTGGCATAGTGTAATACCCCTAGACCAGTGGTTCTCAACCTCCCTAGTGTCGTGACCCCTTGATAAAATTTCCCAAGTTGTGGGGACCCCTAACAGTAAAATTATTTTCGTATCGGGGGTTGTCAGCACCCAAGGCAAGACAAGTAATTTGCGCCCCTAACCCATGGACATTTAGGCGCTCCCTGAGTCCCTTCCACTCGTACAGTATTAAAACCCCTTATGGTACATTTTAGGATGTACCGCTCTTTCTCTTTGTTCTCCTTTTATCCCTCTCTATCCTAATTTCTTGTTTTTTTTTTTTTTTCCCTATCCCTCTCTCTAGCCGTTCTTGTTCTTTCTCTTTTCCTTTCTCTCCCTTTTTCTTTGCCCCCCCCCCTTTTCCTCTCCCTTCCATGTATTCTCTATTTTTATTCTTTCTCTTACTTCTTGGTTGGGGGGAATGGCATGAGTGGCAGTGCTGGTGGGGAGTTGGGATGAGTGTCAATGCTGGTGGGGGGTGGGATCAGTGGCAGTGCTGGGGGAAGTTCTGATCAGCCAACTTAGGTGCTCTTGATCAAGGTCATCTGCTGATCTGAGAACTGTAGTGGGGACTTTTAATGGCAACTATAATCACAGGTAGTGTTACTCACTGTGTCTCCGGCTTCACTGTGTCTCAGATTTTGTGATGTCTCCTAGCAGTGACACCTATTCTGAAATCAGGAGAGAGGGTCTCCTTCAGCCCCTCCCACTTTACATTCCTCACCAATCAGCTGACCTCTAGCCTCTGCCCCCAAGCCATGCCGTGAACTGAATGGGTGGCTGCAAAGAGACTGAGTGGGCGGCCTTCAGGAACAGCCTAGCTGGGTGGCCACAGGCTCCAGGGACAACCCTGCTGGGTGGCCGCGAAAAGGCTGGGAGAGCAGCGCAGACTTCAGGATTTGGTGACCCCTGGCAAATCATCAATCAACCCCTGAGGAGGTCCCTACCTCCAGGTTGAGAACCACTGCCCTAGACAGTAAAACACAAGAATAACCTAACCTTTTCAGTTCTTTTCTAATCATGTTGTGAATTAAGCCATGAAAGGGAATAAACATTTATGTAGTTGTCTATTCTTTCTTGTGTATGTATTTGTTTCTGTATCTCTTGGAATTACTTGATATGAACATGTGCTGTATCTTTATTTAACCATGAACTATGTAACACAATGAAGGCGGAAATTATGCATGCAAATCAACCGAGGCTCTTTTTCCACTCTATACCAGATACCATCTTTTTATTGACTATATATATGGTTAACATATCAAAAAATACTTTCTTATACGTAGCATAAGTAAGATATGTAATTGAGATAATTTCTATATATAAATTGACACAATCCTTGGAGTTTTCATTGTAAAAGTGCGACTTCCAAGGATTATTGTATTAAAAACCAATGCCACCCTTTTGTACAAACTCCAGCTTTTGCTGGTCACCAACCATGTTACAACATGATCAACATTTTGGAAAGAAGAATATCTTTTGGGAGGAACTATATGGTCTGCTTAAAGCTAAACTCCAGGCAGATATAAAAGACACAAATTAATACAGCTCTGCTTGCCGACCGCCGCACGCCGATTTACGTCGGCAGAATGGCACAGGCAGGCAAAAGGGCGTACCTATACATCCCTTTGAATTTGCTGCCTAGCTGGCGCGCGCTTCTCAGCCACGTGCCGCGGGTCCCGCAAACTTGATATTCGCCAGCAGTCCGCAATTGCGGTGAGGAGAGGCAGAACAGGAACATGCCTATGTAAACAAGGCATTTCCCTGTTCTGCCTAGTGACATGACAGGGATCTACTGCTTCCTGTCATCGGGAGCAGTGATCTCTTTCATGTTGTAGTGTGCCCATCCCTCCTACAGTTAGAACACATCCAGGGAACACACTTAACCCCTTGATCGCTCCCTAGTGTTTAACCCCTTCCCTGCCAGTGTCATTTATACAGTAATCAGTGGCTATTTGTAGCTCTGATCCCTGTATAAATGTCAATGGTCCCAAAATAGTGTCAAAAGTATTTGATCTGTCCACCAAAATGTCGCAGTCCTGATACAAATCGCAGATCGCCGCCATTACTAGTAAAAAAAGAAAATGATCATAAAAATGCCATAAATCTATCCTCTATTTTGTAGACGCTATAACTTTTTCGCAAACCAATCAATATACACTTATTGCAATTTTTTTTACCAAAAATATTTAGAAGAATACATATCGGCCTAAACTGTGGAAGAAATTTGTTTTTTATATATTTTTGGGGGATATTAACTATAGCAAAAAGGAAAAAATATTGCTTTTTTTTTTTTCAACACTGTCGGTCTCTTTTTGTTTATAGCACAAAAAATAAAAACCGCAGAGGTGATCAAATACCACCAAAAGAAAGTTTTATTTGTGGGGAAAAAAAGACGTCAATTTTGTTTGGGTACAAAGTCTCACGACCGGGCAATTGTCAGCTAAAGCGACACAGTGCAGAATCGCAAAAAATGCTCTGGTCAGGAAGGGGGTAAATCCTTCTGGGGCTGAAGTGGTTAATACATTGTGAAATTTATTTTTTTAAATGCAAGGAGTGCAAGTGCCTGGATTTTAATTTATATTAACCTCTTGAAGACTGCAGAGTTCAGACTTCGAGATGCAAATCAGAAAAAGGAGCCAATCAGTTGTGCTGCAGAGCTCATATGGTAAGAAGGGGCAATCTAGTAGGAGGAGAATGCAGAGTGACAGAGGGATGAGATCATCGGTCTGCTGCTTCTCCCTTATGCCCCGTACACACGATAGGATTTTCCGACGGAAAATGTTCTATGGGAGCTTGTTGTCGGAAAATCCGACCGTGTGTAGGCTTCATCAGACATTTTCCATCAGGAATTTCCGTCACACAAAATTTGAGAGCTGGTTCTCCAATTTTCCGACAACAAAATCCGTTGTCCAAAATTCCGATCGTGTGTACACAATTCTGACGCACAAAGTGCCACGCATGCTCGGAATCAAGCAGAAGAGCCGCACTGGCTATTGAACTTCATTCTTCTCAGGCTCATCGTACGTGTTATACGTCACCGCGTTCTTGACGTTGGGAATTTCAAGTTTGAGCCAACATCCGTCAAGAAAAAAAACATGGATTTTGTTGTGGGAAAATCCTATCGTGTGTACAGGGCATTACTGTGCAATCAAAGATCGGGGGAGGGACAAGACCTGTAAATGTTATGTAACTGCAGCAGAAAAAAGCAGACCTGCCTGATGAGCTCACTTCTCTAATACCCTGCTCTCCCACCATATCAGCGGCACCACTAGTTGGCTTCCTGTGCTGCTTTTTCTCTCCCAGCCTGAGTTTTGCTTTGCTGGCATTGCAAGAGGCTAATACCAAGCCAAATGTATACATTTACACTGCTTGAATTCATCCACCTCCCTCGCACCCTACTGTCAATTGACGGGTTGGAGGCAGCTCTCTCGTTCACATGATGTCGTCCCACTCTTGCCATGGATGCGCAAGTGCACCAATCAATGGTGCCCTCTGTCCTGTCCCTGGGATACAGCGCATCACCAATCTCGGTAAAGAGCCAATGGCGAGGCTCTTTACCCATGTGATCAGCTGTGTTAAATTACAGGTGATCACATGTAAACAAGAAAATGCCGGTTATCACCATTCCTTTCCCACACTGACAGTGTGTGAGGACAGCCAATCAGTGACTTTTCTTCACAGGGAAGATCTGCACAGATAACCAGTGCCCTGCAGCCCCAACAGTGTCCAGTAGTGATGCCAATCAGTGCCCATCAATGATGCCAATCTGTGCCCATCAGTGATGCCAGTCAGTGCTGCCTTTCAGTGCCCAGCAGTGCCTGCTCATCAGTGCCATCCATCAGTGTTGCCCATCAGTGCTGCTAATCAGTGCTCATCAGTGCCACCAATAAGTGCCCATCCGTGCAGCCTATCCATGCTGCCTATCAGTGCCCATAAGTGCCGCCTATCAGTGGCCATCAGTGCCGCATATCAGTGCTCATCAGTGATGCATATTAGTTTCGCCTATCAGTGTCCATTAGCACCACCTATCAGTGCCCATCAGTGCCACCTATCAATGCCCATCAGTGCCACCTTTCAGTGACCATCATTGCCGCATATCAGTGCTCATCAGTGCTGCATATCAGTGCCTCCTCATCAGTGCCCTTTAGTACCATGTCATCAGTCCCATCAGTGCCCATCAGTGCAGCCTCATCAGCACACATAGGTCACATAGCGGGAGTCAATAAACAGATACAGCAATCCAGGTAGAGTAATCCATAGATAGCAGCTCCAGCGCTCATCCGAGTCAGTGAGATGGTAAGAACGTATATATGCTTTTTCTTTTTAGGCTGGCTTGTCCATTTCTTTGATCCTGGGGGATCCAGTGATCTTTTCTGTCTCTCACCCACACCGGGGTATGCGGAGGAGGTCCCCTCCAAGGGATCCTCTCTTGACCTAAAAAATGGTCCTGACTGTAATGTTGATCTTCCCAATGATTTTGTAGAGGGGCATAGCTATTATAGGTAGAAACTGGGGCTCCTCTAGATTAATGATTCCCCCTACCCTGTCCTCTTCCTCTAGATGGTACAGTTTTCCATGCATAATTATCAGAATAGGGTGGATGATGTTCATAATTAGTATGTGGAGGAACCAGATAGGGATAATATTTTCCCCTACCTCGGCTCCGCCTCCTGGATCTGAGAGCCCCACGGCCCCCACGTCTAGGGGTATTATTGTTAATGGATGCATCTTGGGGTTGATGGGATACAATCCCAGATGCATACTGAGTGTGGTTCACCTGAATAGGGACACTTGGTAATGATTCTGTGGTATCCATAAGCAATCTATCAGAATTCACAGGTTGTGATATCTCAAAAGATTGCCATTTGAAAATCTGTTTATTATCAAAATCATTGAGATCACGTAGGAATTTCTTCCTCTTTTTATCTCGTGCTTCTTTATCCCATTGAATAAGTTTGGATTTTAATTCTCCTGATAATTGAATAAATTCAGTGGAATCCTTATGGGTTTCAATACGATCAGTGATCTCCTTAATCTGGCTTTCTAACCATTTCTTTTTCCTTTGTTTACGAGAAAGCAATAATCTAAGGAGCTCTAAGCCTTTCTCTACAAAAAAATTGCACCATTACTTGTTTGATTCATCATCAAACAGCCCATCGTTGGGCGGTATTTCCCTCTGCAAACGCCTGGGTATAATCTGGGCTAATAAATACTGCTCAAAGGACACAATATCCCACCAAGTTTTTATTTAATTTTCAAACAGATATCCCAATTTCCTAAAAGAAAAGCTCAAAGCACCCTGGTGGGAATAGTTAATCCTCTTCCACTTAGGTGGATTGGATAGGAGGGTAGTCAGGTGTAAACTGACAGCTGATTCAGTTTACTCCCTGCCACCCATAGAGCAGAGAAGGCTCTTTTGCAGGCACTGAACAGACATGGATGTGTCATCTGCTCAGTTCTGCTCTGATCAGCTGGGGATCAACTCACAGATCTCCTGTTGATCGCTATAGAATCCCATGTGTAAGTTCACATTTTTACAAAAACATGAAATGGTGAACTAATTCCAAATATCCTGGTCACTCCTCTGGACCCTACTGGCTGTGTTGCCCATGTAACAGTCCGTACACCATAATACACAACCCCTGGAGGAAGTATACATCACATTGCCTGCAATGGCAAGCGCTTCTCAAAGATCACTGAAACCATGCGATAAACTGAACAAAGAGAAGACTTTTTTTTTCCTGGGACACTTTACTGGAAGAAGAAGCTTCAGATGCACTTCTCATTGGTCAGCACTCTCAAGTGGCTGTGCTGACCAATGAGCACTTGGCATTGCAAGCAGTATGGTGGATACTCAGTCTGGTGCTATGTATTGCATCACAGCCGTTATGTGCAGAGAAATCATTCAATTTGCAACATTCTTGAGCTAAAAATTATGTGTGACTGATGAACAAAAAACTAAAACTATGTACAATTTTCATACACAGGAAAGTCTCAGCCAGGAGGTGGCCATGGCAAGCAGCCTCACGGAATTCCAGGTTCCTTCTCTCTGCCCTCCAACCAAAAGGACCAGGAAGGCTGGAGGAGTCCACGACTGTTTACCTTCGCCATGCTACTGCGTGGCTACCCCTGGTGGCCACGAGTCATTTGGATGTGTGACAGCGAGTAAACTCGAGCACATGGAGGAGGGCCAATGCCTGATTTGTGAGGAAATTATTCTTCAGGCCCTAAACAAGGGAATGAGGGGCCAACTCACAAATTAAAGCCACCTGTGTGAGTTGGACCATACTCCTCCACCACCTCCAGCAACACCACCAACACCACAGCCACCAAACCCACCACAGCAGCATGGAAAGAAGCGTGGAAGGAAGTGTTGAGAGTAATGGCCTGGGTTTGGTGTGGTCTGGCAAAAAACGCAGGCTGTTGTAAGACCACAGCCTCGGGACATATATATCATATGCTACTGCGCCCGATCTCTCGGAGTCCTGGACTGTATTGTGCTCCCTATTAAATCACTCCTCAGGTTACCAATTTTGACAGTCAAATAATTGATGTCTGCCCTGGGATCCAAAGGCTTCACCAATTCCAACTGTTTCTACAGCGTTGCCTTCCTCTTTATTTTGTTATGACTCCTATTAAAAATCAAATTTTGTTTATGACAAATACTTGGCTATGTGTTTTACTTCAAAAAGGACAGTTTGTTTGTGAGTAGGCAGGTACATTTCAAAAATACAATGTCAAATTAACAAGGGTCACCAACATAGTTGTATCTTTGAGGTTAAAAAATCCAAGATATAAATGGTGTTGTGGTAACTTGACACACAAAAAAAAAAAATATGGAGATCACTAAGAAAAAAAAAATGATTCTGGAGATCACGAGAAAAAAACAAAACAAAAAAAAAATATGGAGATCACTAGAAAAAAAAATATTCTAGAGATCACGAGAAAAAAAAAATGGAGATCACTAGAAAAAAATAAATTATTCTAGAGATCATGAGAAAAAACAAAAAACAAAAAATATGGAAATCACAAGAAAAAAAAATATATGGAGTTCACTAGAAAACAAAAAAAAAAGATTATTCTGGAGATCACAAGAAATAATAAAAAATACGTAATTTCACCTGATAATCACCTGTCCAATACAGTCCCAACAGTGAAGCATGGTGGTGGCAGCATCATGCTGTGGAGGTGTTCTTCAGCTGCAGGGACAGGACGACTGGTTGCAATCGAGAGAAAGATGAATGCGGCCAAGTACAGGGATATATTGGACGAAAACCTTCTCCAGAGTGCTCAGGACCTCAGATTGGGCCGAAGGTTTACCTTACAAGACAATGACCCTAAGCACACAGCTAAAATAACGAAGGAGTGGCTTCACAACAACTCTGTGACTGTTCTTGAATGGCCCAGCCAGAACCCTGACTTAAACCCAATTGAACATCTCTGGAGAGACCTAGAAATGGCTGTCCACCAACGTTTACCATCCAACCTGACAGAACTGGAGAAGATCTGCAAGGAGGAATGGCAGAGGATCCCCAAATCCAGGTGTGAAAAACTTGTTGCATCTTTCCCAAAAAGACTCATGGCTGTATTAGATCAAAAGGGTGCTTCTACTAAATACTGAGCAAAGGGTCTGAATACTTAGGACCATGTGATATTTCAGTTTTTCTTTTTTAATAAATCTGCAAAAATGTCAACAATTCTGTGTTTTTCTGTCAATATGGGGTGCTGTGTGTACATTAATGAGGGAAAAAAATGAACTTAAATGATTTTAGCAAATGGCTGCAATATAACAAAGAGTGAAAAATTTAAGGGGGTCTGAATACTTTCCGTCCCCACTGTATATATATATTTATGTCTATAGATATAGATATATATCTATAGATATGTATATTTGTAAAAATGATATATAATAAAATGATATATATAGTATAATAAATTGTATTTGGGTACAGTGAACGACCGCAACATACAGGGATATACAATGTAATACTGACACATAATCACACACATAGGTTGGACTTGATGGACTTGTGTCTTTTTTCAACCTCACCTACTATGTAACTATGTAACTATGTAACTATGTGTCGCATGACCGCGCAATTGTCAGTGAAAGTAATGCAGTGCCATGTCGCAAAAAATGGCCTGGTCATGAAGGGGGGTAAACCTTCCGGAGAACAAGTGGTTAAGATAAGTTATGCCTCTAAAACAATAGAAAAGATTTTTTGGCTAAGCTTTGGTTTTAACAAGTAAAAATCATATTCTAAAATCTACACTATGATTTTTGCCTTGTGAGACTTCCTCAGAAGCTGGGTAATATTTAAAGTTTTTTTTCAACCTGTATATGTCTATATGAAGTCAATATGGTCCATTTGCTGAACCTGCCAGGATATACAAGCATGATTGTGTAGTAGAGCAAATGGCTACTAGGACCTCACTTTGATATGAACAACGAGGCCTGAAAATACTAGTGCCTACATACTTTTTTTTACAAGCTAAAATTGGGGAACATCCAATATTACATTTAGGAAGAGTAAATACCACCAATTTTAGTTTGAGATAACACCATATAACATCATGTAACTGGCTACAATGAATCATTTATCCAACGAGAGTGTATGTTGGCCAATAGAAGATGCATAAATATATGAGAATGCGATTGTACAAGGACAAGAGGCCAAATCTACTGACATCTGAGCTTTAGAAAAGCATTTTCTATGAGTGACACAATGCTGGAATCTGACAACATGCATCTGGGTTATTAATTTGAGAAGCTGTCTCTACAATAAAAAGTGTTTCTGAGTATATTCTCTTCACCAAGGTATATACAGTGCAAAAAGGTATATGTAGTCAGTTCCAGAATCTATTCTAAAGAATATATGGCACCACCATCCCTAGGTATACATGGAGAACAAAGTTTGGGAGATGTGGGACTTTGAAGGTGCACTTATATTTGTATACATATGATAACACACTTTGTTAAAAAAATATATATATATTTATTATAATACATGGAAAAAATGTAAATAGCATTATCTACAATACATCCGCATCCATTTGGGTAGAAAAGGACACGTTTTTATGTTGTAATTCTGTAATTCACGCTTGTAGAAGAGCTTGTAGAAGAGCGTTAATTACAGCATTACAACATCAAAACATGTCCTTTTCTACCCAAATGGACGCGGATGTATTGTAGATAATGCTATTTACATTTTTTCCATGTATTATAATAAATATATATATTTTTTTTAATAAAGTGTGTTATCATATGTATACAAATATAAGTGCACCTTCACTGTCCCGCATCTCCCTAACTTTGTTCTCCAAGGTATATACAGTAGAATTATAAATGTACATATCAACAGATCAAAAGCATATTTTAGACCAGGGATATGCAATTAGCGGACCTCCAGCTGTTGCAACACTACAAGTCCCATCATGCCTCTGGGTGTCATGCTTGTGGCTGTCAGTCTTGCTATGCCTCATGGGACTTGTAGTTCTGCAACAGCTGGAGGTCCGCTAATTTCATATCCCTGTTTTAAGTTGTCTGTTTTTGCTATTTTTACAGTAATGCAGTTAATGAAGCTTATAATCTCTATTAGGTGTGTACAATATCTCTATCAGCCCTCTCAAACCCGAAATACAGCTAAAGTCTCTGTGCACCCCTCAAAATCTCGTCCCTAACCACATGCTGACCAGCCGCCGCAGTTGTACTGCGGCAGAATGGCACGGCTGGGCGAAACGACGTTATGTAACGTCGCTTCGTCCCGTGCCCCCGCTCACTCCCCATGCCGATTCGAGTGCCCGGCGGTCTCGATCACCGCCGGGCTCCCTTGAACGTTCAGGACACATGGAGAACCTGCAACTGTGTGTGTAAACACACAGTTTCTGGTTCTCTGAGCAGAGGACTGACAGATCGTCTGTTCATACTGAGTTTCCCTGCACAGTCCCCATCCCCCTTCAGTTAGAACACAAACTAGGACCCACATTAACCCCTTCACTGCCCCCTAGTGTTAACCCCTTCACTGCCAGTGACATTTTTACCGTAACCAATGCATTTTTAATCGCAGTGATCGCTATATTAATGCCAATGGTCCCAAAAATGTATCAAAATTGTCCGACGTGTCCACCATAATGTCACAGTCGCGATAAAAATCGCTGATCGCCGCCATTACTATTTTAACAAAAAAATTATTAATAAAAATGCCATAAAACTATGCCCTATTTTGTAGACGCGATAACTTTTGCACAAACCAATCAATATACGCTTATTGCGATTTTTTTACCAAAAATATGTAGAAGAATATATATCGGCCTAAACCCGAGGAAAAAAATGTTTTTGTATATATTTTTTGGAGATATTTATTATAGCAAAAAGTAAAAAATAATGTGTTTTTTTCAAAATTGTCGCTCTTTTTTGTTTATCGCGCAAAAAATAAAAAAACACAGAGGTGATCAAATATAACCAAAAGATAGCTCAATTTGTGGGGAAAAAAGGACGTCAATTTTGTTTGGGAGCCACATCACACGACTGCGCAATTGTCAGTTAAAGTGACGCAGTGCCGAATCGCAAAAAGTGCTCTGGTCTTTGGCCAGCCAAATGGTCCGGGGCTGAGGCGGCTAAAGCAGGCCTGGACTGGCCATAGGGCAGATCGGGCATTTGCCTGGTGGGCCAGGGCTGCCCGCTCCCTAGCCTGTTGATGAACTGGCCGCACAGTGGGAGGTAAGAGGTGCCCGCGGCCTGGACAGGGTTAACACAGGCCACGGCCACCGCTCACCCACCGCTATGCGGCCGCGCCTTTGTCATCTCTGGGCTCCAGCGCAACTACAATAGCGGCTGATTGGCTGAGTGGCTGAGCGGCTGAGCTGTGTGTCTCTCTCACACACAGCTCAGCCAAAGCTGACAGTTCCACTGCTCCTCCTCTTCCCGCCCCTCTACTCTGTCTGCTCCGCCCAAACCCCCTGTGTCTGTCCCGCCCACACCCCCTGCGTCTGCCCCGCCCACACCCCCTGCGTCTGCCCCACCCACACATCCCCGGGGAGCTGTGAAGGAAAGAAGATTTAAAAGCTGCAGGCAGCCTGCTCCTGAGCCTCATCCTGGGGTGAGTAAGCTCACCCTCTCTCCTGCCTTCCAGTGTGTATATAAAACACATTTAAGGGGTGTTCTGTGGACTCTGATGCAAGGGGGGCTTTGGTGAGCAGAGACCCCCTTAAATCAGTGTTCCCCTTTACATTAGAGTTCACAGAGCTCCCCCTTACAGTAAGTGGGGGCTGAGTGTGGACTCAGATGTAAGGGGGCTCAGTGCGGACTCTGATGTAAGGGGGCTCAGTGCAGACTCTAATGTAAGGGACCTCTGTGCGGACTCTGATGTAAAGGGGATCAGTGCGGACTCTGATATAAGGGGCTCTGTGTGGACTCTGATGTAAGGGGGCTCTGTGCGGACTCTGATGTAAGGGGGCTCAGTGCGGACTCTGATGTAAGGGGGCTCAGTGCGGACTCTGATGTAAGGGGGCTCTGTGCGGACTCTGATGAAAGGGGGCTCAGTGCGGACTCTGATGTAAGGGGGCTCAGTGCGGAATCTGATGTAGGGGGCTCTATGCGGACTCTGATGTAAGAAAGCAGGGGGCGGGAGGAGCTGGAGATCTGCACAGTGAGTAGAGTGTAAAAGGGGGGAGGGCATGATTGCAGGGACACTGTAATATACTGTAAAGGGGCACTGTAATCCCCTTTATATTTATATCAGTGTTCCTGCACATTACAGCGTAGAGGACCGACATCAACGCCCCGCCCCCCCCCCCCCCCCGGTCCATGGAAAAATTGGCTGCTCAGTCTAAAATGCCCCTATTTTTTGTCCCAGTCCGGTCCTGGGCTAAAGTGTATGTAAACCCAACAATGAACTTCTTTTATTTCATCCCTTTTGGTCTTATAAAGCAGAACTCCGGGATTTTCAAAAAGTGCCCCATTAGTACACCCCCACACAAAACACTAAACCATTATGACATTTGTGAAATTTCTTACCGTTTAAGAGATATGTCTGATTGAATGTTCAGGAAGTCAGCTCTGGGATTCAAAAATTGCATCATCTTTTCTGGCAGGGAGGAGGTGTTAGAACAGGGATTACATCTTCTCTCTCTAAACTGTAATCAGACTATATTTCCCATGAATCCTTGGGATTGGAGTGAATGTGGGAGGTACACTAGGATTGTAAATGTGAGCTCACCCACTTCAACATAAATCACACCCCTCATTCTGCAGCCAGCAAGCCATACATAACACACGGTATGATGCCACATGTCAGGGACCACCAGTGCCACATGTCAGTGTCCAGCAGTGCAGCTTATCAGGGATCACCAGTGCCGAATGTCAGGGGCCACAGCGTTCTTAACAACCAATGAGTCATCAGCTGTCATTGGGCTTCCCTAAAAAAATGCCAGTAAAAGTAAAAAAAAAAAGGGTCTGGTATAAATTTTAAGGGGAACCCCACGCCAAAATAAAAAAAAAAAATGGCATGGAGTCCCCCCCAGAATCCATACCAGACCCTAATCTGAGCATGCCACCTGGCAGGTCACAAAAGGGGGGGGCAAGTGAGTGCCCCCCCTTCTGAACCATACCAGGCCACAGGCCCTCAACGTGGGCATGTGCCTTGCCCACCCCAAAGCACCCTGTCCCCATGTTGATGGGGACAAGGGCCTCATCCCTACAACCCTGGCTGGTGGTTGTGGGGGTATGTGGGCTGGGGGCTTATTGGAATCTGGAAGCCCCCTTTAACAAGGAGGCTCCCAGATCCTGCCCCTCATGTGAACGAGTATGGGGTACATAGTACCCCTATCCATTCACCAAAAAAAGAGTCAAAAAGTAATTAAAACACAGAAACAGTTTTTGACAATTCCTTTATTAAAAATAAAAGAACAGTGTCCCCCTCGATGTACATCCATCATCAATCACGCTGTCTGCTGCACCCGGGAAAAAATAAAATGCTCCCAATATCCATAAAGGCTGGCCACCTATTGCAGGCTCCACCGTTTGACAAAGTGTGATGTGCCAAAAGTAAATGGACAGCAATGAGAGGAGAATACTGTGTTATAAATGGACAGAACATTGAAAATAAGCCCAAAAAAAGTGTTAAAGTGAAAAAAAAATATATATAGGGGAGCAGACACTAGTGCTGAGGACAGGCCACTGTCCGATACCTGGTCGGCAGTGACACTCGTTCTATGTTTTTATGATTCATTTTATTTTGGCTTTTACCATACAATTCAAGTAAATACCCTGTTTCCCTACATATAAGCCCTACCCCGAAAATAAGAACTAGCGTGTTTTTCGGGGATGGCTGCAATATAAGCCCTACCCCAAAAATAAGCCCTAGTTAAAGCGGTTGTATAGTCAAAATGTTAACTTTTACCTACAGGTAAGCCTATAATAGGGCTTACCTGTAGGTAAAAAAAATATCTCCTAAACCTGTACGGTTTAGGAGATATTCCCCTTGCAATGAGCCACTGACTGCAGCGGCGCATGCGCACAGGGGATTCTCGGCTGCAAGCCCGGCAGAAGCCGTACCTTGCCGGAAAGAAATCTCCAGCGCGCAAGCGCGGGAGTGGCGACATCACGGCTCCAGCCACTCACAGCGCTGGAGCTGCGGTACCCGGAAGACACGCCAAGGCAACATGTCAGCAACCTCGGCGTGGACCAGGTAAGATACCGATGCCTCGTTCTAAGGTAAGTATTTCATAATGAGCTAGTATGCGGTGCATACTAGCTCATTATGCCTTTTACCTTACAGGTGTATACAAAAAAAAAAAAAGTATCAGCGGGTTTACTACCACTTTAAAGTCCTTGTAAAAAACATGTAATCTGTTTTGTTAAAAGATTATATAATGTGCAGTGTGTCTCCTTGTGTAACTTTATTGTTGAAAATACATTACATTACCATTACATATTGTGGAAAATATTTACAGTACCGCTGGGTGCTCACTAGGGGTGCTGAAATTATTCGCTGCAACGATGCATCGCGATTCCCCGTTACGGTATCGATGCATACGACCGGAAAAATCGATTGCCAGGTGACATCATCCCGACTTGCCCCATCCCTCCCGGGAGAGCGCTCCGTGCGTATTTTTAAAATAACTGTGTTTTAATACATCCCATGTTACAATCAATGAAGTGCCCCACTGTATGTGCTTTTTAAAAAATATGGAACTTCATACCTCATTTCCCAGTATGTGTACATGCCGATCATGTGACTGCCCGGCCCGCCTTTCTCCTCTCTTCTCTCACGTCTCTCCTGACGTCAGCGGGGAATTCTCAGCCCCGCCCGCCTCTCTTCTGATCTGACAGCTACAGTCAGCGGGCGGGGCTGAGAATTCTCCGCTGATGTCAGGAGAGACGTGAGAGAAGAGAGGAGAGAGGCGGGCCGGGCAGTCACATGAGCGTCACATGAGCGGCATGTACACATACTGGGAAATGCGGTATGAAGTTCCATATTTTTTAAAAAGTACATACAGCGGGGCACTTCATTGATTGTAACACGGGATTTATTAAAACACAGGTTTTTTTTCTTTAACAGCAGTAAGTAGAGTACAAGTGTGTTTGTATTCTACTTACACCTCATACATGCTCAGTGCTGACAGTTCCCTGGCTTCCCCGCTTGCACATTCCATTGTGTTAACTCCTAGTGTGCTGGAAGGTGCAAACGGGGAAGCCAGGGAATTGTCAGCACAGAGACAGTACAGGGAACTTCACAGGGCTGTATGTCAGCTGTGGATTGTAATCCCTCCTGACCTCTCAGCACCAGTGTGTGTGAATGCCTGTACCCTGTAGTGCACCGGATTAGTGCACTTTTTAATTAGTTATTTTATATTCAATGCAGAGTTCCAGTCAATTTTTTGTTTATTAAAAGTCAGCAGTTACAAAAAAAGTGTATCTTCTGACTTTTAATAAAAAGACACTCACCTGTCCCACAATCCAGCGACGTGGCCACCCAAACTCTCCCTTCTCTCCCCCGCCTAGCGCTTGCAATACTACTGTGGGCATCCGGCTGTGACAGCTTGCAGCTTACACAAGGAGACACACTGCACATTATATAATCTTTTAACAGAACGGATTACATCATTATACAAGGACTTTAACCAAGGTTTTGGGATTACAGAATATTATAATGCTGACTCCCGAGAAGACAGGGGACACTGGAACTTTTTAAAAAACATTTTATTGTTTTATTCCAGGTTTTTTTAGACACAGCACAAGCACTGTGCTGTCTATCAGGCTTTGACCACCTTAATCCTGGGGACTTACACCCCCTTCCTGCCCAGGCCATTTTTCAGCTTTCAGCGCTGTCACAATTTGAATGACAATTGCGCGGTCATGCTGCACTGTAACCATATGAAATTGTTATCATTTTCTTCACACAATTAGAGCTTTCTTTTGGTGGTATTTAATCACTCCTGGGTTTTTTATTTTTTCCTAAAAAAAAAAAAGACCAAATATTTTGAAAAAAAAAAGTTTTTCCTACTTTCTGTTAGTAAATTTTGTAAATAAGTAATTTTTCTTCTTCACTGATGGGCGCTGATGAGGCGGCACTGATGGGCACTGATGAGGTGGCACTTATAGGCACTGATTAGGTGACACTGAGGAGGAGGCACAAATATGCCGCACTTATGGGCACTGATAGGTGGCACTGATATGTTAGATGGTACTGGTGGGCACTGTGCACAGATAGGTGACACTGGTGGGCACAGATAGGCGGCACTGGTGGGCACAGATAGGCAGCACTGGTGGGCACAGATAGGCAGCACTGGTGGGCACTGATAGGCGTCATTATGCTGCGGCAGGTCGGCACGATCCCACGAACCGACGTAGCTGTACATCAGTCCGTTTAAGCGGGATACCAGGCGCGTGCATGCCACTGCACTGTGGGGGTGCCGATGCCACACGCGATCGCGGGCACGAGAGCCAGAACAGGGACGTGTGTGTGCAAAAACACACACATCCCTGTTCTGTGAGGAGAGGAGAGACAGATCGTGAGTTTCCTACTAGCTAGGAACAATGATCTGTCATTTCCTCCAGTCACTCCCATCCCCCTATAGTTATAACACACACTAGGGAACACGTTTAACCCCTTGATTGCCCCCCTAGTGTTAACCCCTTCCCTGCCAGTGACATTTACACAGTAATCAGTGCATTTTTATAGCACTGATCACTGTATAATTGTCAATGGTCCCAAAAATGTGTCAAAAGTGTCCGATGTGTCCGCCATAATGTTGCAGTCCCGATAAAAATCGCACATAGCTGCCATTACTAGTAAAAAAAAAAATAATAATAATACAAATGCCATAAATCTTTCCCCAATTTTGTAGACACTATAACTTTTGTGAAAACCAATCAATATACGCTTATTGTGATTTTTATTACCAAAAATATGTAGAAGAATAGATATCGGCCTAAACTGAGGAAAAAATTTGCTTTTTTAAAAAAAAAATTGGCTAATATTTATTATAGCAGAAAGATCAAGATAAATGAATATTTTATGCATACATGTTGCACAATGATGAATATTTCATTTTTATGGGATACCATTACTGACATGGAGAAATGAGGAGTACCTAGTGGTAAACTAGCTGGAGCAAAGCCAGGACAGTGGAGTGGTTATCCCAGATGAACCAAAGGCAAAACTCTTTCTAGGCTCTGGTGAGTGCCCATTTTAGAAGGTGGTGGTGGCACATCAATTGGTGAAAAGATCCAGCATAAAACACGTGTGAAAATTTGAGAATATATATGACAAATGGAAATGGACTTTGGCAATATTATATACTTATGCATTTTTGTTATTTGGCACCTTATTGTCACGTTGCACTTTATAAGTGGTTTTTGGGAATATTATTTATGTCCTAAGGAGTGATAGTTTGCGCAATTTTTTTAATTTTTGGCACTTTATTGTCACAATGCACTTTATAGTAAGGTTGGTCTATAGGGCATATACACCGTGAGGTGTTGTATAGGGCTAACACACCGTATTAGCGGTAACATTATACCAGTAAATGTTTGGATCAGTGGTGTTACTCTCTTTTTTCAAATATAACTTTTCCTAAACCTATGGTATAGGACAATTTAACTGCAGCAGATCAAATTATAATTATTAATGTACATATTTTTTTTTTTTTTTATATATATAATTTTTTTTTGCGTCGGTGACACAAACTTTAAGTACATTGATCTGCAGCAGTTAAAGTGGAACTTTCATCTTCATGTTGCCATTGTTCTTGACAACCTTTACCTATAATTTGTGAAACACAGGCTTTCATAAATGTATATCATGTGATGCCTACATAGAAGCCTTGAAGGAGTTCCAAGACTCTTGTGACTTCTTGATAAGCAATTATGGGAAAACAAGCAACATCACGAACTTTAAGAAAGTTTAACAGATTGTTATGAATTGTAAGCTTGACAGACAGTTACGTTATTACCACTCAAAGATCGAAGTACTGTATGTTCTACCTGCCATGACCAAAAGCCTTAGTGGGTATTTTATAGATCAGTCAAGATTTGCATGATTATTGGGAAGGTAAGAGCTGGCAGTTGACCTTGACAGGACTTATGATGGTAATGCTTTTTTCTTTCGTCAAACTTCACTGTGCACGTTAGAGGTAAACATTCAGAAAACCTGCATTTAAAAAAATGAAGCACAAACGAATGCCCCGTACACACGATAGGATTTTCCGACGAAAAATGTTTGATAGGAGCTTGTTGTCGGAAATTCCAGGCTGTGTAGGCTCCATCGGACATTTTCCATCAAAATTTCCGTCACACAAAATTTGAGAGCTGGTTCTCAAATTTTCCAAAATTACAACAAAATCCGTTGTCGGAATTCGGATCGTGTGTACACAATTCCAACGCACAAAGTTCCATGCATGCTCAGAATCAAGCAGAAGAGCAGCACTGGCTATTAAACTTCCTTTTTCTTGGCTCGTCGTACGTGTTGTACGTCACCGCGTTCTTGACGTTCAGAATTTCCCACCAAGTTTGTGTGACCGTATGTATGCAAGACAAGTTTGAGCCAACATACGTCGGAAAAAAACATGGATTTTGTTGTTGGAAAATCCTATCGTGTGTACAGGGCATAAGAGTGCTGCTGAATATTTGTTACTATAACATGCAAGGACTTTGTTGCTGTCAAGGTTTCCTGGAACCTCTGGAATACCTGATCTCTGGTCAAAAGAGAGAGACAGCAGGCTCCTTCCCCAAACCCTAATTCAGTTCCCATTGTAGCAATGACCTACTGCTGCTGTCATGTGGATGTTGGGGGCATACCTTAGTTTATATCAGTACAAAATTTTGGTGGCCCTTTTGGAACATTGAAGACATTTACAGCAATAATCATACGTTCTAACTATCTGAGATGGGAAAGAGGGACACCTTTTAGCACAGATGCGATAGACACATCTTTAAAATACTTTAAATCATGTGGAGCAGGATAAATTAAAGTGCTGGAATGGTTCCCTTAGGTTTATGTCCAGCCATTTTTTTTTTGGATATTGTGTGGAAGGATTAGAACCACTTGTATTTTCTTAATTTTTACTGTTTTCTGCTGGATAACTCTGCCCTCAATTATTGTACTGGTGAAAACTTTTTCACCAGACAGGAAGTGAGGGAAAATCTGCATAAAAAACAAAACTCTGGTTTATGCCAGAGTTTGGTAGAAACAGGCACACTAATGGCTCAGGTGTGTGCTGGCTTCATATTGGAGTCAGAATTAGAGCTCAAGGCCCCACCCCCTTGAGGAGATCAGTGTGTGGAGGGAGCCATGAGGTGCACCATGTTTTCCAGGTTGGGGCAGACCAAGGCCGAAGCCTGAGAGAGAGTCCAGGAGAGACAAGCGCAGCTATGAAGCTACAAGGAAAGACGCAGAGCTAAGATACAGCGTGTGAGCATAAACACTGGGATGTGTTTGATGGCCAGAAAGACCAAAAGGTGTTTGATGGTCAGGAAGACCCTGCAGAGGTACTTGGAGCAGTAAAGCTGCCTCAAGAGAGCCAGGAGGCTAAATGTTTTGTTTTTGCAGTGATGGTGAGAATCCCCCGCGTGGGAAGAGCTGTATGAACTTTGACTTGCTTTTAAATTTATTTTTTTTTGCCAGTGTGGTCACTTTTGAGCTCTGTGTGAGCTTACATGCTGTAATCCTGCACAGGTTCTTAGGTATCAAGGGACAGTGTTTTCAGATTGGATCCATTTCAAAAAGCTACTATGCTAAGATAAATGGTACCTGAGCCTCGTAAAGAAGAATAAAGGATCAACAACAAGGTTTTGCCTGTAATGCAACCTTCGGGTGCTGGACCCTGAGTTGTGGAATCCTGGACAACACAGCGCTAAGGCATTCCTGCAGGGTGCTGTACACGTCCAAGGGAGTGGATCCTCATACTAAAAAGGTACCTGGTTCTTGAAGGTCCGTGGTGACAGAACCCGCCGCGATGGGTGAAGGCTGGACCTCTGGCTTAGGCTATTGTCCTGAGGCGAGAGTGGTAAGTGGCCCTGTGAAAAACCAGGGTCCAATTATTATATATTCCCCTGCAACAGTTGTATCTAGGCTGACATGTTTTGAAATGTAAAAAAAAACGTTTTCCTGGCTACGTTTGTTTTACCCTCTAGAGGGCATGGGTTTGCTGCTTTATGTTTTCTCTTCCCAGAGCGACACAAGCCGTGGGAAGCTTTTTGTCTTGTTGGACAGACTGGTGGGACACTGAGCAGCCTATACTGGTGTGAGTAGGTGATGGCAGGTGCAGCCTAGTTATGTTGCATTGACTGGAAGAACAGGTCACTTGTATAGGATTCTTCCAAGGGGGAATTGTGGTACTGAGGAACTTGTGTATTGTGTCACAAAGCCAGTTACCATTGCTTCAACAAGCTATGTCTTCCAAGAAGCGTTCTGGGTGGAGTGCTGCAGCAAGGGGCACATGTGTTGCACTGATACAGTACCTGTAGAGGCTAAATGGAACTCTGCTGCAATAGCCTCACCTTGAAAAGATCAGATGACACCGGGCAATCTGTGCCGCTGCATCTACCTGGCATTGTGTCTGCTACCAGTGCTTCTTTCTACCTCAGAGTAAATTACTAAGGAGGATCTATCATCCGCTTTGGCTGGTCTAGAAAGCAAGATTGCTGGAATGATCGCTTCAGTCTCGTAGCGTGCCAGAAAGCGTGACAGATCCCCTTTCCCTATTCCTCCTATATTGGAGCAAGACTGGGTTGATGAGGTAGACGAGGTAATGGCCGATCAGACAGCTGATATCCAAACAGAGAATTCTGCCTCAAGTTTTTCAGAGCCTGAAGAGGCTCAGATTATATCAGCCTCTCAATCACAAAAGCTTCTCATTCATTCTCTTATACAGCTGGTCCATACAGCTTTTAGGTTACCTCCAGTAGAGGTCCCTGAAACACCTTGTTCCTCCCTGGGTTCTTTGAAACCACAGCAGGGTACACAGGTGTTTCCTTTTCACCCACTCTTGAAGCAGGTGGTATATTCTGACTGGGAGCACCCAGACAGAATGTTCATGCTTCCAAAGAGATTTTCCCTGTTATATCCTATGGAGGAAAAAGTGGAGCATACCGGTTTTGGATGCAGTGGTTTCCTCCCTGAGCAAGACCTTAACTTGCCCAGTGGATAATGCACAGGTCTTTAAGGATCCTTAAGGATAAGAAGCTGGAAGCCTTGTTAAAGGCATCCTTCGTCCTGGCAGGTTCCACTATTCAGCCCACAGTGGCGGCAATTGAGGTCTGTCAAGCCTCGAAGGATCAGGTTAGATGGCCCAATAGAGCAGAGGATTCTGTTCAGGACAGAGCAGATCTATATCAGGCTCTTTGCTTTGCTATAGATGCCCTCAAGGACTCCATTTGTCCATTTGTCGTTTGTCAGTCCTTAAAGGACCAGGTCAAACGGCCTAATAGGCCTAGTCTGGAGGATGACTGTCCTGAAAAAATGGCAGGTTTTGTCAGGGCTGGGCTCAAGCCTTCCTTCTCTGAGCTGGCTGCTCAGCTGTCGGCTAATTGCCAGCTCCTATCCTGCCTACATAAGCCATCCAGCCCAGATGATCTCTGCCTTGGTCAACATCACAGACACCATCTCCTGCGTTCCTGTTAAAGACTTGCTTGGCTGACATTCCTTCTGGCTCCAGATCCTGATTGCTGTTCCACTATGCTGTTCCCTGGCTTTGTGACTTTCTGGTATGTCTGACTATCCTTTCCAGTTACCGAACTTTGGCTATGTTTTGACTACATTTGTTATATTTACTTTTATTTTTAAACAAGTGTGATTTAACTGTACTTCTGTCTCGGTCTGATTCATGGTTTCTGACAGTAGGCGAAGGCCATGAATTCAGAAGATGCACTCAATCCACTTGTTGGTAATATTTTTTCCAGATTGGATGAGCAGGATCACCGCTTGGATCAGTTTGTCATGGTGTTACAAACGCTCCTAAGTCACACGGCTCACCTGGAATCTCCCACTGTGACTGTTTCGGTACAACCTGTGTTGTAGGCCGTTCCTGCTGCTGCTCCAATCTCTGTGCAGGCACCCTCCTCGAGTATTAGCTCTATAAGAGGTATGTTCCGCTTCCCTAGTGATTTGGGGGCAATCCAGTCCAATGCAGAGGGTTTCTCAACCAGGTTGAGATAAACTTTGAGATGCTGCCCCAGGCGTTTCCCACAGACAGAAGCAAAGTAGGTTTCTTGATATCTTTGATTGATATCTGGAAAGTTCTGCTAGCATCAGAAGCTCTGATTTTTGTTTTGCCGGAGGGCCCTAAGAAGGATCAAGCGGCTTCTAAGTTGACCATTTCACTTTGGATTCACCAGTTAATCACTCAGGCCTATGGCCTGAAAGGTAAAGCTTCTTCCTTTGGGGATAGAGCTCATTCTGCCAGGGGTGTTGGAACCTCCTGGGCTTTTCGCCATCAGGCGTCAGTGGCGCAGATTCGCAAGGCTGCTACTTGGTCTTCGGTACATAGGTTCACAAGATTTTATCAGGTGGATGTTAGGGCAGCAGAGGACTTGGCTTTGGCCGTAGTGTCTTACAGGCTGCTGTATAAATATGATGGTGTTTTCATACAGTGTGTCTCCCTCCCCTCAAGGCTATTGCTCTGGGACATCCCAGGTAGTAATGTAAATGGCTGCTCTGTGTCCCGTGATGTACAAGAAAGAAAATTTGATTTTTTTCTTCATACTTACCTGTAAAATACATTTCTTTGAGTACATCACAGGACACAGAGGCCACTCCCCTATTTTTGAGGATTAAGTGCTTGCTACAAAACTGGAGTACTTCTTGTATGTGAGGGGTTATATAGGGGATCACTCCCTGTTTTAGGTTATTCTACCAGTGTCCATTCACCTATAGGTGGCGCATAAACCAGGTAGTAATGTATATGGCTGCTCTGTTTCCTGTGATGTACTCAAAGAAATAGATTTTACAGGTAAGTATGAAGAAAAAATCAAATTTTTCCTGTAATAATAAAATAACCAATATAATAAAAAAAACCAATGCATAAAAAAAGAAGGCTTCATAAAGAGATACAATAATGAGACACCATGTTTCATCAGATTCCAAGAAAAATTAAGAACAGAAGTTCTGTGGCAAAATGTAGGGATTAAGGGGGGGGCACTCACCCAAGGCTGACAAAAGCTTCAAGTGATCTGCAGACAAGACCTCCTTCTGTCCAGCTTGGTAAGACCCCACCTGACATAAATTCCCCCTCCAACTGAGTAGGTGCTAACCCTTTTGTAAGCATAAACATTTATTTATCCTTAATCCCCCATTTCTCTACTGCAAGTCCTAGTCATGTTGGCCTTTGACTGTGATATTGAAAGAAAATTCTTGCGCTTAGCTCAAGATAAATATATGCTGGACTGCTACAACTTATGTAACCCAGACACTAGGCCAACAACAAATCTGAAACAAAAAAAAGTGCACTGTCCCTTTAAATTATATAATAAATCAAATTAATTCTAAGCCGCATTAATCTATGAACTCAGAGTGCAAAAATGTACAAAAAAGTGCAAATTAAACAATATGTAAACCACAAAAGCAAAACATTGTGCAACAAAGCAATAGTACGAATCAAGAAATAAATAAATTGAAAGTATATAAATAAATTCAGTTGATGTCATTTAAAAAAGGTCATAAAACGTGTCTTAATTTAAAAGATCCTTGTATAAATATAGGTGATAAAGGTGCTCAGTGTGCTCCTTCAAAAAAAAGGTGTCCGCCTACCAGTGTTCATCCCAAATTACAGGGATCAAAAGAGCATGAAATCCATCTCCAGGTGAGAAGTTCCCATACACCACCAATGCGTGACAATATGCTTCCTCAGTAGAATGCAATGGACTATTTGAAAACAGGCTCTTATATCATCATAAGATTGCTCTCAATGAGGTCACATATAGAAGATAAGCAGGGAAAAACTCATAGTGCTGCAAAGCCAGATTCACTTTTATTAAAAACAAGAGTTGCACTTACAATTAGGCAGTATAAGAACAGCATCAAAAGTAAAACACGCTAGCCGCGGAATCTCCCGTCCTGCCAACGCGTAATGACGTCAAACACACTCTGCCCGACGCGTTTCCACAAAAATGTTGTCCTCGGAGATTGGAGGGTTGTTTGTAACACCAGTTGGGCTGTGACACCGGAAATGTCCGACCCACAAAAATAGCCTCACGGGACAGAGATCACTCATACAGGGATGAAAATACAGTATCTCACAAAAGTGAGTACACCCCTCACATTTTTGTAAATATTTTATTATATCTTTTCATGTGACAACACTGAAGAAATTACACTTTGCTACAATGTAAATTAGTGAGTGCACAGCTTGTATAATGGTGTAAATTTGCTGTCCCCTCAACGCAACATGCAGCCATTAAAACTAACTAACTAACTAACTAACTAACTAACTAACTAACTAACTAACTAACTATCTAAACCGCTGGCAACACAAGTGAGTACACCCCTAAGTGAAAATGTCCAAATTGGGCCCAATTAGCCATTTTGCCTCCCCATTGTCAAGTGACTCATTAGTGTTACAATGTCTCAAGTGTGAATGGGGAGCAGGTGTGTTAAATTTGGTGTTATCGCTCTCACTCTCTCATACTGATCACTGGAAGTTCAACATGGCACCTCATGGCAAAGAACTCTCTGAGGATCTGAAAAAAAGAATTGTTGCTCTACATAAAGATGGACTAGGCTATAAGAAGATTGTCAAGACCCTGAAACTGAGCTGCAGCACGGTGGCCAAGACCATACAGCGGTTTAACAAGACATGTTCCGCTCAGAACAGGCCTTGCCATGGTCGACCAAAGAAGTTCAGTGCACGTGCTCAGCGTCATATCTAGAGGTTGTCTTTGGAAAAGAGATGTATAAGTGCTGAAAGCATTGCTACAAAGGTTGAAGGGGTGGGGGGTCAGCCTGTCAGTGTTCAGACCATGCGCCGCACACTGCATCAAATTGGTCTGCATGGCTGTCTTCCCAGAAGGAAGCTCTTCTAAAGATGATGCACAAGAAAGCCTACAAACAGTTTGCTGAAGACAAGCAGACTAAGGACATGGATTATTGGAACCATGTCCTGTGGTCTGATGAGACCAAGATAAACTTATTTAGTTCAGATGATGTCAAGCTTGTGTGGCGGGAACCAGGTGAGGAGTACAAAGACAAGTGTATCCTGCCTACAGTCAAGCATGGTGATGGGAGTGTCATGGTCTGGGGCTGCATGAGTGCTGCTGGCACTGGGGAGCTACAGTTCATTGAGGGAACCATGAATGCCAACATGTACTGTGAAATATTGAAGCAGAGCATGATCCCCTCCCTTCGGACAATGGGCCACAGGGCAGTATTCCAACATGATAACGTACCCAAACACACCTCCAAGATGACCACTGCCTTGCTAAAGAAGCTGAGGGTAAAGATGATGGATTGGTCAAGCATATCTCCAGACCTAAACCCTATTGAGCATCTGTGGGGCTCTAACATCCACCAGCTCCGTGATGTCATCATAGAGGAGTGGAAGAGGACTGCAGTGGCAACCTGTGAAGCTCTAGTGAACTCCATGCCCAAGAGGGTTAAGTCAGTGCTGGAAAATAATGGTGGCCACACAAAATATTGACTTTGGGCCCAATTTGGATATTTTCACTTAGGGGTGTACTCACTTTTGTTGCCAGCGGTTTAGACATTAATGGCTGTGTGTTGAGTTAGTTTGAGGGGACAGCAAAATTACACTGTTATACAAGTGTTATACACTGTTTTAAAAGGTTTAAAACTGCCCACAAAACGACGCTGCAGCGGCGGTACGGCGGTGCTGCCCATTGATTTCAATGGGCAGGAGCGCTTTAGGAGCGGTGCATTCACCGCTCCTACATCGCTGCAAAGAAGCTGCTTGCAGGACTTTTTGTGACGCCCTGCCAGTGCAGCGCCCCAGTGGGAAAGCACTCTGGCTTTCACACTGGGATTGCAGCTGACGCTATTTTTCGCGCTAAAGCGCCTGAAAAATGCCTCCAGTGTGAAAGGGGTCTTAGAATTGCAAAGACATATATGAACATTGTTCCCTTGCAATGTAACATCCGTGTCACCCAAGCTGCCAGATCCCTGTTTGATACGGCTCATTAACTCCAATACTCCTGAACGGCTAAGTAACTCCTTGCTCCCTATACATATACAGCCTTAAAAAGAACCAAATCGTAAACTGAAGAGCAGACCTTACGAATTCTCTAGAATGACACCAAGCATCTGAAAATAAACTGGGTGACACATGTCTGGGACTTAGCAACTTCTACGGTAGACTTTCATGGCCTGCTTCACCATCACCAGTAAAGCCTTAATGACGTCAGTCAACCCTGACATTTTAAATAAAAAGCCAAACAAGCTAACTTATGATTTGGCAAGAACACAGAAACACCAGTCTTGAAATTTAATCCAACAAAGTAAAGCAATAAGTAAAGTCTGTCATCTTCAAACAGCACCCAACCGGACTTACCAAATCATGCCATTTCCACTAAACCTCTCACGTACTGTATGTCCATGTAGATGGACAAACTAAATTCTGAATCAAATCTCCTGAGGTGTCCCACATGTGGCCAGGGCAAGAAATGTTAGTAATCCCAGGAATAGAGAGAGCATATATAAAAGAGTTTGGAGCTATAGATGCTAACACCAAATTATATGAGTAAATTAATAACAGCAAGGAAGAAGCTGTAATACTGTTGGCCTGCATGACCTCCATATTATCACAGTTAAATCCTATTTTGTTGTTCTGCAACTTTATTCCATAACGCATACACAACAGGATGCATCTCCAACAAAACAAGACTGAACAAGTAACTGATTCTATGCTCTGTAAACTATGGAGTATATCATGTATGTGAATAGTTACAAATGAAAGTTGGACATTGCTTCCTCCACCCATAGGGAACAACTACTATCGGTTCCATGAACAGTCTCCCATGCCTTCAAATCATTCCAATGTTCTTTGCTTACCTGAACTTAAAGTGGGGTTCCACCCAAAAAAAAAAAAACTACATAAAAAATCCTAAAAAAAAAATACAAAAAAAATTTGGATTTTTTTTTTTTTTTTACTCACCTCTAAATGCCTGTTGCTAGGGGGTCCCTCGTAGTCTGCCTCTTTCAGTGCCTGGGCCGGTGACATCACTTCCGTCTCGGCACAGGAAGGGCTCAGCTCTGCTCCCTCCTGTCAATCATCTGGAACCCATTACAGGTCCCAGGTGACTGAGCGGCCAATCACGGCGCGCGGCGCCGCTCGCGCATGCTCAGTGGGTGCCAGGCTGTGAAGCCACAGCCCGGCGCCCACAGTTGCAATGCCGGCGCCGCTGAACGGAGGGGGAGATGAGCGGGGCTTCGATCCCCCGCATCGCTGGACCCTTGGACAGGTAAGTGTCCAAATAAAAGTCAGCAGCTGCAGTATTTGTAGCTGCTGAGTTTTAATTTTTCTTTTTTTTTTGACTGGCCCTCCTCTTTAAGGCATAATGCATAATGAAACATGTTAAAGGGGTGTGGCTTGGGAGGGGGCAGAGCTGAAGCCTTTCTGACACCCTGTGAACTGGGCGGCTGCCCGATGTGCACTTCCATTTTTCTTCTTTCTAAAGTTGGCTATCGAGCAGGACGAACCCTCGGGTAGCTAGCACCCGGCAGGGTCAGAATCGCCACTGGGTGACTTGGATGGAATTTTTAGGTGCTCTTCGGGTCATTTGGATATACACCAGTCTGTTTCGATGGGAACTACTTCTGTTTCTTCACAATGTCCAACACTTGGATGTCAATCTGACTTAGCTGTCTGTGTTGACCAGACAGGCCTCGACACGCTCCCCTCACATGTCAGGCTTCAAGCCTCACAGCACATGGGAGCAAATACTGACTAAAGCCGGGATTGCCAAACTACGGCCCTCCAGCTGTTGCGGATCTACACCACCCGTGAGGCATTGTAAAACTCTGATATTCACAGACATGACTAGGCATGATGGGAGTTGTAGTTCCTGAACAACTTGAGGGCCATAGTTACAGAGACTTCTGGACTAAAGCAACCTTTCTTAACCTTTTAACACAGAGCAACACTTGAAATAACTTTTAGGTCTTGGGGAACCCCTGCTAATAATTATTATATCTACAGTTTACAGGACATTAGCATTACAGTAATTTGTGGATGTCAGAATAACTATAAGAATAAGGAATGTGGCATACTTAGCATATTCGACACCCATGGGTGTGCTATACAACATTTTTTTCAGTTATAATAATAAAATGAAACAAATAATTAAGAACAGAAAATAAACACAGACCATGAAAATAGTAATGCTTTCTCAAATTGGTGGTCAGTGGAAAAGTGGTCAGTGTACTGTAGAGCCACTTACGTTGGTGAGTGCAGTGCTCCTTTGTATTAGTAGTCAGTGGTGGCACTGGTCAGTAGACAGGGGTCCCTTACACTGGTGGTCAGTGGGAAGAATGCCCCTTACCTTTATGGTCAATGGGAAGAAAGCTTCCCCGAAAAGATCATTGGAGTTAGTGGTAACTTTTCTAAGAGGCAGACATTACTCAAGGAACCCCTTTAAACCTCTGGAGGAACCTGAGAGTTCCATGGAACCCTGATTAAGGAAGTCTAGAATACATAATACTCACCTTTGTGGTCAACACTCACCTGACTCGTGAGTTTTACACCTGTTCAGGGACCCTTTCCCTGCACGATCCATATCTTTACACAGGGACAGACCTTCTGGTGAAAAGGTGTAGCTCTTGACATCACAAAGCTAAGGAACACTTTTTTATTGTAACAGCAGAACCTGGTACATCCAAGCCTTCTTGGGAGAAGCATTTCGAAGGTGGCGTATGCTCATATTTCACAATAGAATTGGTTGTTTTCTGTGGTGAATATATCTGTCAGTACTCATTGAAATGTTGCAGATCCTTACTGAAAATTTTTTGAAGAACAGCAGAAGATAAATTGGCTTCCCCCTCTTGCAATATAAGGAAATCTGCCAATAGCAGCATAAGCTTGGCCAAGGTATAGTCCATTCTGAGATATGGCTTCCTTCATGTCCACATATAATTACAAGTCATACAAAGAAAAAGTAAGATCATTCTCACAAAGATAATTAACATTTACTCCATCACAATTATAATATTTAAAATACCTTTTAAATACAAAATTCTTTTGCAACTTGGAGAAAAACAGAATTGAACTTAAAACTTTGCGAGGAAGCAGGAACCAAACATGAGACTGCAATGACTCCTGTAATCAAGTGCCCATTCAGAGCGAAATATTCTCTGGTCTCGGGTCATTTTGCCCTTTCCTATCTGCAGAAAATAAAGTGATTTCTGTTGAGAGATGTGTGGGAAGAAAATAGGGGACACAGCATAGGAAGATCATTCTCTCCTAACCTCCCTTAGTCTACATGAGTTTCTGTTTGTTTTCTTGTTACAGCAAATGGTGCATTCATTCTGCTCACTGACATTTTTCCTGCAGAGCTTCAGTAGCGGAGATCTCCCTGTATCGTGGGAAGAATGTGAACAAACAACAAACCCGTTTGGAACAGAACAGAATCGATTTTCTAAATATAGTGCTATATCAAAGAAAGTAACCTGCAGATAGATCAGTTCCTCCCAAATGACGTCCTTGGGGCCACATGAGGCCCCCTGCAGAGTCAGTTTATAAACTGCTCAGTGGAGACTTGCTTATAATGAAACACATTATTTCGTCTAGTCCTACTTATGGGTGTAAATTATTGCAATCCTTTTTATTTTCTAACAAAGCTCTGATATCACAGATGTTTCTTCTTAAAAGATAGAGATGAGAAACTGGTTGGTTTAAATGAACAGGGGTTAATTCTAAATTTTGCAAACAGTAGTTTTTTTAAATGATTTCTAATCCTAAAGTACCCCAGTGCTTGGACCAGACAGTTACAAAAGCCATAATAATGAGAAGATAACTCAATAAACCCCGATCAAATCATTCCCCGCATCTATTACCTTTTGTACCACCACCCCCTCCCTTAAGAGCCCTTTCACACTGGGGCGGTTTGCAGGCGTTATTGCGCTAAAAATACCGCCTGCAAACCGACCCAAAACAGCCGCTACTGTTTGTTCAGTGTAAAAGCCCGAGGGCTTTCACACTGAAGTGAGTGCTGGCAGGAGAAGAAAAAAACTCCGGCAAGCCGCATCTTTGGAGCGGTGAAGGAGCGGTGTATTCACCGCTCCTGCCCATTGAAATCAATGGGGCAGCGCGGCTATACCGCGGCTATAGCCGCGCTATGCGATCGGTTTTAACCCTTTTTCGGCCACCAGCGGGGGTTAAAACCGCACCGCTAGCGGCCGAATACTGCAGCAAAAACGACGGTAAAGCAGCGCTAAAAATAGCGCTGTTTTACCGCCGACGCCCCCACCGCCCCAATGTGAAAGCAGCCTTAGAATGTAAGCTCTACGAGCCGGGCCCTCCTGTCCCTTCTGTATTGAACTGTACTGTAATTGTGCTGTCACCCCCTCTACATTGTAAAGGGCTGCATAAACTGTTGACGCTATATAAATCATGTATAATGATAATAATAATAAACACATGATAATCCCATAAAAATACATGAAAAATGGTAAGTGTATGATAATTACATGTATATCATCATGTATATCACATTTCTAAATATAGTGCTAGCTCCCCTAGCAGCCGCTGGTTAGTATGGGTCCTCTGTTCTTTGCCTCGACCTCCCTAAGCATTTCAGCCCCTCTGATGCACTAGGTTGAGTGTACAAAGCATGTAATACCACAGACAATCACTGAAAGTAATACTTAGGACCCAATACTACTATAGGAAAGGTAACAGGCACCAAACCGGGTTGTAAAGACAAGCCTAATATACTAATAAAGAAGTTATCTGGTGTCTGAGAGTCCCAAGCACCACACCTAAAGATTTAAAAATATATAGGAAAGCAGAGACAGGATTTTAACCACTTCCGGACCGCCACATGCCGATATATGTCCTTAATTTGAAGGGGGATATCGCTGTTATGGCAACAGCTAGCTGCCTTAACCCCGGTATTCTCTTGTTCAGCCGGTGGTCCGCTTTCCGATAATAGTGGTCTCTGTGGCAGATTCACAGCGATATCACTTTTATCGGCGGCGGGAGAGGACCCCCTCCCTCCCGCCGCGCTCCGGTGCCCTCCGCCACGCTACCGGAGCCGTCGGCAGAGGCGACCAGATCTTCACCCTTGCTGGGCATGGAGACGAGTGAGGGGAAGATGGCCTCCACCCGTCTCCATAACATTGCAGTGCGGAAGTGATGTCAAAACGTCACTTCCCGCCCATAGCTCTTAAAGGGCCATTTAAAAAAAAAAAAAAATTGTGGCACCTTGGAATGTCTACTTTCAAAAAAGGGGTCATTTGGGGGGTATTTGTACTTTTCTGACTTGTTTGGATCACATGAAATGAGATAGGCCGCCAGTACATCAAGTGTGATCAATTTTTTATGATTTGCACCATAGCTTATAGACTCTATAACTTTCACAAAGACCAAATAATATCCACTAATTTGGGTTATTTTTACCAAAGATGTGTAGCAGTATAAATTTTGGCCAAAATTTATGAAGAAAAATTAATAATTTGCAAAATTTTATCACAGAAACTAAGAAAAATGTGTTTTTTTTTCAAAATTTTCGTTTTTTTTTTGAATTATAGCGCAAAAATTAAAAACCCAAAGGTGATCAAATACCACCAAAAGAAAGATCTATTTGTATGAAAAAAAGGACAAAAAATTCATTTGGGTACAGTATTACATGACTGAGTAATTGTCATTCAAAGTGTGAGAGCGCTGAAAGCTGAAAATTGGTCTGGGCAGGAGGGGGGTTTAATTGCCCTGTAGGCAAGTGGTTAACGAAAGGTGAGAAGGGAACAAAAAGGACTTGCAGGATGGTTTTACAGACGGGACAGTCCTTTATGCTGTTCTTTTGTCTGCTTTGGTTGGGGCCCTTTGACCACTTCAGCCCCGAGCCTCTTTTTGAGACTTGTTAAAATTTAAAAGTTAAAATCATTTTTTTTTTTTTTTGCTTGAAAATTACTTTGAATCCCCAAACATTATATATATATTTTTAGACACCCTAGAGAATAAAATGGTGGTCATTGCAATACTTTATGTCACACCGTATTTGCGCAGCGGTCTTGCAAGCGCAATTATTTTGGAAAAAATACACTTTTTTTAAATTAAAAAAATACGACAACAGTAAAGTTAGCCCAATTCTGTTTTTATATTGCGAAAGAAAATGTTACGCAGAGTAAATTAATACCGAACAGCTTAAAAATTTCGCCCGCTCGTGGAATGGCGACAAACTTTGGCACTTAAAAATCTCTTAAAAATCTCCATTGGTGACATTTAAAAATGTCTACAGGTTACCAGTTTTGAGTTACAGAGGAAGTCTAGGGCTAGAATTATTGCTCTCCCTTTAATGTTAGCGGTGAAACCTCACATGTGTAGTTTGAACATCGTTTTCATATGTGGGTGCGACCTACGTATGCGTTCGCTTCTGCACGCGAGCTCGGCGGGACGGGGCGCTTTACATTTTTTTTTTTTACATAGTTTACTTTTTATTTTTTATTTTTACACTGTCTTTTTTTTTTTTTTAATTTGGTCACTTTTATTCCTATTACAAGGAATGTAAACATCCCTTGTAATAGAAAAAAACATGACAGGACCTCTTAAATATCAGATCTGGGGTCAAAAAAGGTCAAAAAGACCTCAGATCTCATATTTAGACTAAAATGCAATAAAAAAAATTAAATAAATGCAAATGACATTTTTTTTTTTAAATACAAAAAAAAAAAATTACCCTTAAAGAGCATTGGGGGGGGGAGTGACGTTTGACGTCGCTTCCGCCCTCCAATGCTATGGAGCCGAGTGGGGGCCATCTTCCCCTCACTCGGCATCCAGGCTGTGAGGGGAGCAGATGCGATCGTCTCTGCCGCTTACCAGAGCCATCCTCTGCGCTTACCGTAGCGCGCAGGGAGGGGAACCCTCTTCTGCCCCTGATAAGTTCTGTGTGTCTGTGTGTGTGAGAGAGAAAAGGAAGGGGGGTGAAAAAACCAACGCAGCTACTAGCAGGCAGCTCTCTCCTCATGGATTCAATCAGCCTGGAGAGGCACCCGCTACACTTACTTATGGTAATTAACCACTTGCCACCCAGGCCAATTCTGACATTTCTCTCCTACATGTAATAATACTTTTTTTTTGCTAGAAAATTACTCAGAACCCCCAAACATTATATATATTGTTTTAGCAGATACCCTAGGGAATAAAATGGTGGTCATTGCAACTTTTTATGTCGCACGGTATTTGTGCACCAGATTTTTTAAACGCGTTTTTTTTTTTTTTGGAAAAAAACTGTTTCACCAATAAAAAAAACAACACTAACGTTAGCCTGATTTTTTTTGTATAATGTGAAAGATGATGTTACGAGTAAATAGATATCTAATATTTCACACTTTAAAATTGAGCGCACTTGTGGAATGGCGCCAAACCTCAGTACTTATAAATCTCCAGTGGTCGGCTGGTGAAATTTTAGGATGTGGGTGCCAGACCCCGCCCTTCATTGTTGACCCTTCCCACTTCTCATAAGCCCCACCCATTAAAGGCATCCACCCACTATGTCCCCTGTATTCCACTTGCTTCCACCCATAGTGTCAGGAGTATACAGCTCAGCATCACAGGACAGAGTATACAGCCCCAGAATCACAGAACAGAGTATATAGCTCAGCCTCACAGATCAGGGTATATAGGTCTGTATTACAGATATGGTATTAAGGTCAGCATTACAGATACGGTATACAGCTGGGATTGGAGGTGCGCCCACAATGTACGGGCCACCCCTGTAAATCTCCATAGGAGTGGCTTTACATTTTTTACAGGTTACATGTTTAGAGTTACAGAGGAGGTCTAGTGCTAGAAATATTGCTCTCTCTCTGACGATCGCAGTGTATGTAACCTGTGTGTATCTGTCTCTGATACTAGCCAGTGCCTCACCAGCCACTGACCTCACCGCACGTCCCTGGCCTGCACAGAGTCCTGACCCTAACCTGATAAAATTAGGATGAATTAGAGCGGACATTGCGAGCCAGGCCTTCCTGGAAGAATGGTTAAACATTCCCATAGACACACTCCTAAACCTTGTGGGCAGCCTTCCCAGAAGAGTTGAAGCTGTTATAGCTGCAAAGGGTGGGCCAAATCAATATTGAACCCTACGGACTAATGCCCCGTACACACGGTCGGACATTGATTGGACATTCCGACAACAAAATCCTTGGATTTTTTCCGACGGATGTTGGCTCAAACTTGTCTTCCATACACACGGTCATACAAAGTTGTCGGAAAATCTGATCGTTCTAAACGCGGTGACGTAAAACACGTACGTAAAACACTATAAACGGGGCAGTGGCCAATAGCTTTCATCTCTTTATTTATTCTGGCACTTTGTCCGTCGGATTTGTGTACACACAATCGGAATTTCCGACAACGGATTTTGTTGTCGGAAAATTTTATATCCTGCTCACAAACTTTGTGTGTCGGAAATTCCGATGGAAAACGTCCGATGGAGCCCACACACGGTCGGAATTTCCGACAACATGCTCCGATCGGACATTTTCCATTGGAAAATCCGACCGTGTGTACGGGGCATAAGACTGGGATGTCATTAAAGTTCATGTGTGTGTAAAGGCAGGCGTCCCAATACTTTTGACAATATAGTGTATGTGCTTGAAATTTGTCCACTATTTCCCTTTATCCCCTAGCACATTACCGCCTACAATTCAGTGTCTTCCAGTCAAGCATATTCATTTATAACATTTTCTAGCAGAGTCTATTTTTTTTTTTATTCTGCCATTCCGCTTTATGAATGTAACTGAAAAGTCAAGAAGACTAAATCATCTTTAAATAATCAGCAGTTCTTCCTAACACTCCAACAAGCTACTCTTGTGTGTGGATTCAATTTTCCAACGTGGGATTGACTCCAGGCCCATCCATCATTGAATAAACGTGCCCAATGACTGCCTGTACCTAACACAGACCCATTATCATAATGGAAGTGCTCGAATCCATTCACATGTGGGAAGATTTCTCTTTTCACAGGAAACTGTGTAGCTGGTACATTTGATATATTTATTCATGCGGCATAGAAAATCTGTCTGCGCAGCCATCTTCTTCATCCAAATGTCTGTCTTAAATGTCATGCAGAGAACATTGGTGACTGCAGGGGATGCACACAGACTGACGTGAAGTTTCTTCATATTAATGGCTCTTAGTGACTAGATCTTGCTTTTTTTATCTAAACCATTAAAGTGAAGCTCCAATATTGTTTTATTAAAATATTACAAGGACTTTTAAAGTGTAGTGCTTACCCCCGAAGACTGTTGCTTGGGTCCAGGCATGTACTGGCCATCGGGACTACCGGGAGATTCCAGGTGGGCCGATGGCTCAGTGGGCCAGTCAGGTGCGGTCCTGGAGCCGCTCCTCTCTGGCAGTGAGTGATCGCAATTTCACTCCTGTCAGGAGGAGCAGCTTCCGTCATATGCTGGAGAGAGCTCTAGGCTTTCTGCTCCCTCCAGCCTGCAGGGGGAGATAGACCAATGGTAGACTTTCCTTCCTCTCTCCCCTATCACTTGTTATCACATGACTGGAGAGAGGAACGAGAAGCTGCCTTCAAAACTGTGAGTACATGTGGGAGGGGGAGGAGAGGGAGGACACACTGATGTGAAGGGGGCTGCTGATGGGGGCCCTCTGTTGGGGACTCTGATGTGAAGGGCTGCTCGTGGGGACTCCGATGTGAAGAGGGCTGCTGTTGGGGACTGTGATGTGAAGTGGGCTGCTGGTGGGGACTCTGATGTGAAGTGGGCTGCTGGTGGGGACTCTGATGTGAAGTGGGCTGCTGGTGGGGACTCTGATGTGAAGTGGGCTGCTGGTGGGGACTCTGATGTGAAGTGGGCTGCTGGTGGGGACTCTGATGTGAAGTGGGCTGCTGGTGGGGACTCTGATGTGAAGTGGGCTGCTGGTGGGGACTCTGATGTGAAGTGGGCTGCTGGTGGGGACTCTGATGTGAAGTGGGCTGCTGGTGGGGACTCTGATGTGAAGTGGGCTGCTGGTGGGGACTCTGATGTGAAGTGGGCTGCTGGTGGGGACTCTGATGTGAAGTGGGCTGCTGGTGGGGACTCTGATGTGAGGGGGGCTGCTGATTGGGACTCTCTGTGAAGGGAGCTGCTGATTGGGACTCTCTGATGTAAGGGGAAGGCTGTTGGGGACACTCTGATGTAAGGGGGATTCTGTTGGGGACACTCTGATGTAAGGGGGACGCTGTTGGGGACACTCTGATGTAAGGGGAATGCTGTTGGGGACACTCTGATGTAAGGGGGACCCTGTTGGGGAGCACCACCACAAGGCTGAAGAGAGAATACATCTCATACAATGAGAATATCATCAAAAAGTTCATTTATTTCAGTATTCCAATTCAAAAAGTGAGACTCATATATTTTATATAAATGCATTACACACAGAGTGATATATTTCAAGCATTTCTTTCTTTTAATTTTGTTGGGTTTGGTGTCTCTCATCTTCCTCTTGACAATACCCCACAGCTTCTCTATGGGGTGTAGGTCAGGCGAGTTTGCTGGCCAATCAAGCACACAGTGATATCACGATCATTAAACCAGGTTTTGGTACTTTTGACAGTTCCCTATCTCTGCAGCCGCACATCGGGACAATGTCTCACTGCTTGTGATTAGTGCTGTGCAGTGCCGACTTCCTGGCGGACTCGGCGCGTGCAGCATGCGAACACGCCGGAGCTCATCCTTATTTGTAATCATTGAATGTTAAATATGATTTTTTTTTCAGTATCTCGTAAACTTGCACAGGCTTAAAACGCCCCCACGGGCGCGCGCCGGCATGTTATCCTGCTGAACATCATATGACGCCCAGTCAGGATAACAGAGCCACTTCCCGGCCGTCATTCTGTTTTAGGCCGGTCGGTAAGTGGTTAAATACCACCAAAAAAATGCTCAATTTGCATGAAAAATACGTGTACAATGTTGCATGACCGCGCAATTGTCATTCAAAGTGTGACATCGCTGAAAGCTGAAAATTGGTCTGGGCAGGAAGGGGGTGAAAGTGCCCGGTAAACAAGTTACATAGTTACATAGTTACATAGTTACATAGTTACATAGTAGGTGAGGTTGAAAAAAGACACAAGTCCATCAAGTCCAACCTATGTGTGTGATTATGTGTCAGTATTACATTACATATCCCTGTATATTGCGGTCATTCAGGTGATTATCTAATAGTTTCTTGAAGCTATCAATGCTCCCCGCTGAGACCACCGCCTGTGGAAGGGAATTCCACATCCTTGCCGCTCTTACAGTAAAGAACCCTCTACGTAGTTTAAGGTTAAACCTCTTTTCTTCTAATTTTAATGAGTGGCCACGAGTCTTATTAAACTCTCTTCTGCGAAAAAGTTTTATCCCTATTGTGGGGTCACCAGTACAGTATTTGTAAATTGAAATCATATCCCCTCTCAAGCGTCTCTTCTCCAGAGAGAATAAGTTCAGTACTCGCAACCTTTCCTCATAACTAAGATCCTCCAGACCCTTTATTAGCTTTGTTGCCCTTCTTTGTACTCGCTCCATTTCCAGTACGTCCCTCCTGAGGACTGGTGCCCAGAACTGGACAGCATACTCCAGGTGCGGGCGGACCAGAGTCTTGTAGAGCGGGAGAATTATCGTTTTATCTCTGCAGTTGATCCCCCTTTTAATGCATGCCAATATTCTGTTTGCTTTATTAGCAGCAGCTTGGCATTGCATGCCATTGGTGGTTATTAACAAATTAGCAAATGATTACAGAATGAGTATTATAATGCAGATTCGAAAACATGTCTAAAAGGTATAGTTATGTTGTTGAGTTAAAAGTTTATTTGTTAAATATGCATATTTGTTCAAGTGTTAATACTGTATGTATGTGTGACCCCCCCATGCGAGCGCTGAAAGTGTTTTTGTAAGAGAAACGCCATCACCCCCCTTCATCTGACGTATGACTTGTAGTTCCCCATATGGTTGTGTAGCACACTCCTAGTTAGAGTAAGCTGCTAGGCCAAATTTAGTTTTGGCTACTTTGTAATCAGTGGAGCAGGGGCTGATTAATTGGGGCTGCTCAGGGTTTCACAGGCTGCTGCTCTGCTACTCCCCCCTGTCTTATAAGGATTTCTAAAACATAGTGGAAGGGAGAGCGGGCAGAGTCTGCAGCCTGAATATTTATGGAACTCCAGCCAATCCCTGGGGGGATGTGTGTCAAGAAGGTGGGATAGATCTCATAAATATTCTGAAGCCTTTTCTGTAAGGGCATCTTGCAGTATGTTGGTGTAGGTCAGTGTTCCAGAGTCCAGTCTGCTGGAGAGACCCTTGTGGAGAGGTCTTGCCCTCCTGGGCAGAAGCCGGGGAAGGAAGCAAGCCTGACACTGAGGTCCCAGCTAGGGTTAGCTGGAGGGCCTATTCGCAAAGCAACCCAAGAATCTGGAGAGTCAGAAGATTGCTCATGGGATAGGAGGAGGAAAGCTGTGGGACAGAACCCACGTTGTCCAAGAAATGGTGTGAGGCTTCATGTTCCTTTACTAGGAAGAGTCTGGTGGATATAGTCTGGAGGCAACAGATTATCCCGTGGCTGAGTGAGACCCCATTGCTGCAAGTGTGCAAGTGTGACAGTGCGGTGCTTTAAACTCTGGGAAGAGGACAGGTCACAAGGGAAGTGCAGCCAGAAGTTGCAGTTCAGCCAAGAAGGTGGAAGAATGCCTGGAGCTGAAAACTGCAAGTTTTTAAGAGTTGTTCAGAACAGCCAGAACGTTAGCAGTCGTCAAGTTTGTTCAAGTTCAAGTTTTGCAGTTCCCAGGTATTCCATGCTGCCTCTCCCCATTCAAGTTAATTGTTCCCTAATTAAAAAAAGAAAGAAACCCCTAGATTTCTTGAGCCAGAGGAAAAATACAGAAAACGCTGTTTGCCTGGCTGTGTGTGCTAAGGGGAGTAAAATAATAGGCCCAAATTACCAGTGGCTCTTTAGGGGGTGCACTACAGTTGGCTTCTCACTAAAAGAATGCATTGCTTTTGAAATGTGACTCTCAACAAAGTCTGTGGGCCTCTTCCCTTCCATCATAATGCCACGCTGGCAATTTACAAAAAAATGTATGTGTAAAAAGAGAGCCCACCCCTAATCTAATGACCAAGAGGTTAGGGGGGAATAGACCAGCCTAAAAGTTTATTTACTAACATATGCATACCTAATGTAATGTTCTTTTCTATATTAATGTCTTAATAGATAAAAAATACAGTAAAAAGAACGTATATACTTTATGAACTCTAAATATATTTAATATCAATAAGTTCATGCCTAATTAATACTATCTGTAAAGCTTTTGAGTGAAGGTCCCAGACACCAAAAATATATGTATTTTCACATAAACTTCTATAAAGTCTACTTGTTTTATTTTTCCCAATCTTGAACAAATATAAATGTAACAATTAAATTCACTCTAAGGTAAATTCATATAGTATAGTTAATAATCCGTTATTAGATAATAAAGAAAGCTTCTAACAAATTCTGGTGTTGGAGTGCTCAGATTTGAGTGGATCCCACAGCACAGGGTGTAAGAACCCAAACTTTTTTCTAAAATAAGATGACACTGTCCCTTTAGGCATTGGGCAGGAAATTGTGATTAGTGACCCCTAGCCACTAAACGATCTGTGAGTTTGCCTCCTCCTGATCTCTAGCATCGGAAGCTGTTGGCTGTGACCCTAGACCTGGCAGTGACAATCTCTCATGGAATTGATTAAGTCAGTGGCGACTCAGGACCTGGCGGTGGTGTCCTCTCACAGACCCAATGATGTGGCATCATATCTGCCACTGCGGTAAGCTCTCCAGCAGGCAGCTCTCTGACGCAGAAGCCTACTCAGATGGTGGTCTCTCACTGCCCCCCACTAGACTGCCCTTATGCTGCGTACACACGGTTGGATTTTCTGACGGGAAATGTTCGATGGGAGCTTGTTGTGGGAAATTCCTACCGTGTGTAGGCTCCATCGGACAGTTTCCGTCGAATTTCCGACAAACAAAATTTGAGATCTGGATCTCAAATTTTAGAAACAACAAAACCCATTGTCGTAAATTCCGATCGTGTGTACACAATCCCGACGCACAAAGTTCCACGCATGCTCGGAATCAAGCAGAAGAGCTGTACTGGCTATTGAATTTAATTTTTCTCGGCTCGTCGTATATGTTGTACGTCACCACGTTCTTGACGTTCGGCATTTCCAACAAGATTTGTGTGACCGTGCGTATGCAAGACAAGCTTGAGCCAACATCCGTTGGAAAAAAAACCATGGATTTTGTTGTGGGAATGTGCGATTGTGTGTATGCGGCATTAGCCTAGGCTTCGCTAAATTTTTCCTCCTACTCAGCTCCTTGTTGTCCTGGGACTTGTAGTTCCATCCAGTCCATGGTTTAATATAGTGTTGTCTCTGGGGACTTCGCCCCCCACGATTCCAGGTGGTTCCCAGCAGTCCTTGCCCTTTTCCAGGCTGCACAGCAGTCAATCACCATGCCCTTTACTTTCCTCTACAGGGCTCACCTGCAGCCTGTGTCCTCTCTCTCTTCTCTCTCCCCATATGGACACTCCTCTGGCAGCCTGGGAGAGGGAGAGAAAATACAGGGGGATCAGCGGCACCACACTAACAGTCCAGTGTGGGACAGAGTAGTACATGGGCTAAACATGTACATGCAAACCCTAAATAAATGACAGTTAGTTTGCTAAAGCACTGAGCTGCATAAAGGATGGCGGTTTTAAAAAAAATAAAAATACTACTTATGTAGCACCCTGGAGTTTAGTTAGGGTTGCTCCTCAAAATTTACTTACCAGGAATTGTCATCTTGGCTAATTGTTAGAGATCCATTGATTTCTCCCTAAGTTTGGCCTTGTTGAACTTTTCTCTTCTACCCCTAGGTGGCCGGGTACCTGCTGGTACTGGATACAAGAGGGCCAACGCAAGGTCAGATTATGGGTATATGGGGTATTTCAGCCAATGGGCAGGGGTTTTCTTGAATCCTTTGGCCTGCTGGGAGAACCTATATATTTGCGTGGAGTCAGGTGATCTGTGTTCTGTGCCACCTTGACGGCTGTCTGGCTGAATGTGTGTTGTATTGCCCGGGCTGCTAGGCCGGAGAATAGGCTTATTCCGGGCACATCTGGCTCCCACTTGTCTGAGGGCCTATCCAGAAGCAAAAGAGCAGCGCAGGTTTGGGATTGCAGCTTAACTGAAGGGGGATGGGGACTGTGCAGGGAAGATAACAAATTGTCTGTTCATACTCTATATGAACAGATGATCTGTCAATTCTCCCCTCAGAGAACCGGAAACTGTGTGTTTACACACACAGTTCCGGGTTCTCCGTATGCCCCGAGCGATCGTGGGAGCCCGGCAGTGATCGACACCCCTGGACACTCACATCGTCCCCTAGTGGCCACAGGGCGAAGCGACGTTAAATAACATAATTTCGCCCAGCCGTACCATTCTGCTGCAGTACAACTGCGGCGGCTGGTCGGCATGTGGTTAATGAAGAAACCTTTTTCTTGCATTTATCAGGTTATATTACAGTTCCCAAACAGTGCTGTCACCTGGGAAAGGCACATTTCATACAACCCCTGCCTGCCTGTCGATGCCGATTTTTTTTTTTTATAAAAATGTAAAGACACATTTTATAATGTTTAAAAATAGCCAAAAAATGACAATTAAAATAGAGAGGATATCCTAGTTGCAAGGCATAAATATGCATAATAACGGATCTTGGGTATGCTTGTGTGCTGGGGTCATTTGCTTGGGTTGTATTTATGTTAGCATAATTACAGGAAGGATTGTAAAAAAACATAATTTATTGCTGATTTTCAGTTGTATACCAATATTGATTTCACTCTTCTATCAAAAATAAATCCGTCTTGGCAAAAAATTCTGATAGAGGGAAGTAGAGTATATTTTCATTTAGTGCTTTATTATTGTAGATTTTGCCTTAAAGCATTTTCTGCTTTTTCTTCCATATTTTTGTTATATATTCAAAAGTTTATTGACAGCTGTAGTGGAGAAATGGTTACGAATTAATATCTGAAAGAGGTTACAAATCCCCACCACTCTAAACCCATTATTATCAACTAGGGTTCCTCCAGATGTTGCTTGGGGTTCCTTGAGCTGTGGTTGATTGACCTCCCATTTATTGCTGTCTGTATAATTGGGGGCAACACCACTTGGCAGAGCCATCTACATTACACCAATGATCTTTTTAGCTGTGTGTAAGGGTGGCATGCTGATTACTAATGTAAGGGTTCATTCTTCCCACTGGTCACCAATGTAAGGATCATTCTTCCCACTGACCATCAATGTAAGGATCATTCTTCCCACTGACCATCAATGTAAGGATCATTCTTCCCACTGACCATCAATGTAAGGAGCATTCTTCCCACTGGTCACCAATAAAAGGAGCATTCTTCCCATTGACCATCAATGTAAGAGACATTCTTCCCACTGAACACAAATGTAAGGGACATTCTTTTCACTGATCACCAACGTAAGAAGCTTTCTTCCCATTGACCACCAACGTAAGGAGCATTCTTCCCACTGAACACCAATATAAGGAACATTCTTCTGACTGACCATCCAATTTGAGGGGACATTCTTCCCACTGACCACCAATGTAAGGGACATTCTTTCAAATGATCACCAACGTAAGAAGCATTCTTCCCACTGACCACCAATATAAGGAACATTCTTCCGACTGACCATCCAATTTGAGGGGACATTCTTCCCACTGACCACCAATGTAAGGGACATTCTTTCAAATGATCACCAACGTAAGAAGCATTCTTCCCACTGACCACCAATATAAGGGGCATTCTTCTCATTGACCATCAATGTAAGGAGCATTCTTCTCAATGACCACCAGCGTAAGGGCATTCTTCACACTGCCCACCAATGTAAGGATTATTTTCCCCCCAGGGCAGCAATGTAAGGGGCATTTTCTCTTTTTTTTTTAAATAAAATTTGTTTCAAGGTCTCTGTCTGGGACAAAACCCTCATAAAAAAACATGGCAATAGCTTAATTGTTCATTAGAATGGTAAGTTAACAGTCTTTCCATTCATGTAGATAGTAGCCCGTCCCCCACAGCCATACTAAAAAGCATGCCCTGCCATCATGCGTCATGCTCTGTGTATAAAAAGAAAACTTATTTTTTTTTCCAAATGTCCAAAATATAGCTGGCTATTAACTTATTAGTAGTAACACCAAAGATTGTTGAACCAGCGAATATCCTATTGGCTAACGCCTCGTACACACGACCGGACTTTCGGGAAGAAAAGGTCCGACGGAATAATTCCGTCGGACATTCCGATCGTGTGTGGGCTTCATCGGACTTATTCTTTCTAAAATTCTGAAGGACCTAGAAAAAGAACATGTTTCAAATCTTTCCGACGGAATCAGTTCCTATCGGGAAAACCGCTCGTCTGTATGCTATTCCGATGGACCAAAAACGACGCAAGGGCAGCTATTGGCTACTGGCTATTGAACTTCCTTTTTCTAGTCCCGTCATACGTCATCGCGTTCTAAATGATCGGACTTTGTTGTGAACGTGTGTAGGCAAGTCTGTTTCAGCGGAACTCCATTGGAACTCCGTCGAAAAGGCCGTCAGAGTTCATTCCGATGGAAAGTACGGTCGTGTGTATGCGGCATTAGGGGTTTAGGAAAGATTTTTTGCCGATTGGATCAAATTAGAGTTAGACCATGCTGTTTAATGGGTTTTTTGCTTTCCCCTGGATCAGCTGTGGGTTTGAGATTCTGTATAGTGATGGGCTATTTTGCTTGGGATAATTTGACAAGGGTTTAAATTCAGCAACCAGAACTTAGAGGCAAATTCCACTGATGTCAATGGGATGGCAAATCTTGTTGTTCAATTCTGGCCATTTTCAGGGCTGATAGGCTTTTAAAAAAAAACACTCAAATGCTTAAATATACCCACAGTGTATGCTGGCAGTACATGTCTGGCTGTGGAATATATTTTTTTCTTTTGCAATTAAATTAGCTTACATACAGCAGATAGAAAGTGGCCAGTGGGTTGCTTTGGCTGTCCCTTTTCCCAGTAGTATAAAATTACCCAGCAGCAGGATATTATTAACCACTTGAGCCCCGGACCATTATGCTGCCTAAGGACCAGAGGTCTTTTTCCAATTTGGCACTGCGTCGCTTTAACTGCTAATTGCGCGGTCATGCAATGCTGTACCCAAACAAAATTTGCGTCCTTTTCTTCCCACAAATAGAGCTTTCTTTTGATGGTATTTGATCACCTCTGCGGTTTTTATTTTTTGCGCTATAAACGGAAAAAGACTGAAAATTTTGAAAAAAAATTATATTTTCTACTTTTTGTTATAAAAAAAATCCAATAAACTAAATTTTAGTCATACATTTAGGCCAAAATGTATTCGGCCACATGTCTTTGGTAAAAAAAATGTCAATAAGCGTATATTTATTGGTTTGCGCAAAAGTTATAGCGTCTACAAACTAGGGTACATTTTCTGGAATTTACACAGCTTTTAGTTTATGACTGCCTATGTCATTTCTTGAGGTGCTAAAATGGCAGGGCAGTACAAAACCCCCCCAAATGACCCCATTTTGGAAAGTAGACACCCCAAGGAAATTGCTGAGAGGCATGTTGAACCCATTGAATATTTATTTTTTTTGTCCCAAGTGATTGAAAAATGACAAAAAAAAAAAAAAAAAAAAATATTTACAAAAAGTCGTCACTAAATGATATATTGCTCACACAGGCCATGGGCCTATGTGGAATTGCACCCCAAAATACATTTAGCTGCTTCTCCTGAGTACGGGGATACCACATGTGTGGGACTTTTTGGGAGCCTAGCCGCGTACGGGGCCCCGAAAACCAAGCACCGCCTTCAGGATTTCTAAGGGTGTAAATTTTTGCTTTCACTCTTCACTGCCTATCACAGTTTCGGAGGCCATGGAATGCCCAGGTGGCACAAAACCCCCCAAAATGACCCCATTTTGGAAAGTAGACACCCCAAGCTATTTGCTGAGAGGCATATTGAGTCCATGGAATATTTTATATTTTGACACAAGTTGCGGGAAAGTGACACTTTTTATTTTTTTTTTTTTTTTTTTTCATAAAGTTGTCACTAAATGATATATTGCTCACACAGGCCATGGGCATATGTGGAATTGCACCCCAAAATACATTTAGCTGCTTCTCCTGAGTATGGGGATACCACATGTGTGGGACTTTTTGGGAGCCTAGCTGCGTACGGGACCCCGAAAACCAATCACTGCCTTCAGGATTTCTAAGGGTGAAAATTTTTGATTTCACTCTTTACTGCCTATCACAGTTTCGGAGGCCATGGAATGCCCAGGTGGCACAAAACCCCCCCAAATGACCCCATTTTGGAAAGTAGACACCCCAAGCTATTTGCTGAGAGGCATGGTGAGTATTTTGCAGCTCTCATTTGTTTTTGAAAATGAAGAAAGACAAGAAAAAAAATTTTTTTTTTTCTTTTTTCAATTTTCAAAACTTTGTGACAAAAAGTGAGGTCTGCAAAATACTCACTATACCTCTCAGCAAATAGCTTGGGGTGTCTACTTTCCAAAATGGGGTCATTTGGGGGGGTTTTGTGCCACCTGGGCATTCCATGGCCTCCGAAACTGTGATAGGCAGTGAAGAGTGAAATCAAAAATTCACGCCCTTAGAAAGCCTGAAGGCGGTGCTTGGTTTTCGGGGTCCCGTACGCGGCTAGGCTCCCAAAAAGTCTCACACATGTGGTATCCCCGTACTCAGGAGAAGCAGCAGAATGTATTTTGGGGTGTAATTTCACATATTTCCATGGCATGTTTGAGCAATATATCATTTAGTGACAACTTTGTGCAAAAAAAAAAAAAAAAAAAAAAATTTGTCTCTTTCCCGCAACTTGTGTCGCAATATAAAATATTCCATGGACTCGACATGCCTCTCAGCAAATAGCTTGGGGTGTCTACTTTCCAAAATGGGGTCATTTGGGGGGGTTTTGAACTGTCCTGGCATTTTATGCACAACATTTAGAAGCTTATGTCACACATCACCCACTCTTCTAACCACTTGAAGACAAAGCCCTTTCTGACACTTATTGTTTACATGAAAAAGTTTTTTTTTTTTTGCAAAAAAATTACTTTGAACCCCCAAACATTATATATTTTTTTAAAGCAAATGCCCTACAGATTAAAATGGTGGGTGTTTCATTTTTTTTTTTCACACAGTAATTGCGCAGCGATTTTTCAAACGCATTTTTTGGGGAAAAAACACACTTTTTTTAATTTTAATGCACTAAAACACGCTATATTGCCCAAATGTTTGATGAAATAAAAAAGATGATCTTAGGCCGAGTACATGGATACCAAACATGACATGCTTTAAAATTGCGCACAAACGTGCAGTGGCAACAAAATAAATACATGTTTAAAAGCCTTCAAAAGCCTTTACAGGTTACCACTTTAGATTTACAGAGGAGGTCTACTGGAAAAATTACTGCACTCGATCTGGCCTTCGCGGTGATACCTCACATGCATGGTGCAATTGCTGTTTACGTTTGACGACAGACCGCCGCTTGCGTTCGCCTTAGCGCGAGAGCAGGGGGCGACAGGGGTGTTTTTTTTTTTTTGTTTTTTTTTCTTTATTATTTTTTTGCTTTTTTAATCTTACTTTTAAACTGTTCCTTTCATATTTTTTTTTTTAATCATTTTTATTGTTATCTCGGGGAATGTAAATATCCCCTATGATAGCAATAGGTAGTGACAGGTACTCTTTTTTGAAAAAATTGTGGTCTATTAGACCCTAGATCTCTCCTCTGCCCTCAAAGCATCTGACCACACCAAGATCGGTGTGATAAAATGCTTCCCCAATTTCCCAATGGCGCTATTTACATCCGGCGAAATCTAAGTCATGAAATACTCGTAGCTTCCGGTTTCTTAGGCCATAGAGATGTTTGGAGCCACTCTGGTCTCTGATCAGCTCTATGGTCAGCTGGCTGAATCACCGGCTGCATTCTCAGGTTCCCTGTTGAGACAGGAGATCCAGAGAAAAACACGGAAGACGGTGGGGGGGGGGGGGGCATTCCCTCCCACGGCTTGTAAAAGCAGTCTAGAGGCTAATTAGCCGCTAGGATTGCTTTTACATGAAAGCCGACCGCTGGCTGAAAAGAATGATACCAAGATGATACCTAAACCTGCAGGCATCATTCTGGTATAACCACTCAAAGTCGTGAATGGCGTACCTGAAGACAAAAAAATGGTTAACAATGGTTAACAATAAAGCACAGTAAAGTGTAAATAATTACACACCTGAAAAACAAACATGATAAAACATAATAACAATAACAATAACAATAACAATAACAATCAATAACAATAACAATAACAATAAAACATTGCAGAACAGAATACAGTAAAAAAGAGCAGAACAATAGAGAGAGAGAATAGAGAGAGAGAGAACAATAAAACAACAACTATTTTTTTTATTTCATATTTTTTTTTTTTTTTTACACTTTTTTTGTAACTAACTTTTATAACGGTAACCGGTTCCAGGTTCGGGTCTCTCAAAATGCGATGGCATCTTGGGAGACCCTGTGAAAGTGTGCCTAGTCTGTGCAATGCTGTACCCTACGCTAATACTCAACTAGTGAATGGTAGCGTTCAAAACATTCACCAATGCAAAGACCAGGATTGTCAGGACAGGAGGGACAATAATAGCGGGTGTCACGCCTATATCTGCGCTTGCTGCAGACACGACATCTTTTTTGGGGGGGTTTGTTGGGTAGGGGTACTCGGGAGGACATAAAAATGCCTCTCATGCAGCCGACTGCATTTGGTTGGGGATGTGAATGGGGGAAGTACGGGCGCTGCAGAAGCGGTGGGTTCCCAATTAGGATTGGCGAATGCAGCAGGAAGGGCACTATGGGCACGACGGGCCTGTGTTTGTCTTTTTGGTGGCAGCGGGACACTACTTGTGCTTGCCACCTCACCAGCTTGAACTGCACTTATGGGACTCGCCACGTCACCACGTGTTACTGCAGTGCTGGTTTGACTACGACCGGGGTGTACTAGGACGCTGGTGCTTGCCAGTTCACCAAAACGCTACAAAAAAACTGTTAGCGATCGCAGGGATCAGGCCTGACTCTGCGAACGCTGCAGTTATGCGTTTAGTGCCTTGTAAGTGACAGTGATCGATCGATACTGCACTTGGGTGGGCTGGGCCGGGCCGGGCGGAGGGGCAAAACGCAGGTGCTAGCAGGTATCTGGGCTGATCCCGCTAACACTGCGTTTTTGGGAACCCTAAACTGCTGGTGACGCCAGTATAGATCTGATCGGATCAGATATTGATCCGTTCAGATACTATACCACTAAGGGAGGTGTATGCTGCGTGCGTGGGTGTTAGCGGTACTGGCGCTAATCTGACGCTGCCTGGGGCTGGTGCTTACCAGTTCACCAAAATGCTACAAAAAAAACTGTTAGCGATCGCAGGGATCAGGCCTGACTCTGTGAACGCTGCAGTTATGCGTTTAGTGTTTTGTAAGTGACAGTGATCGATCGATACTGCACTTGGGTGGGCTGGGCTGGGCCGGGCGGAGGGGCAAAACGCAGGTGCTAGCAGGTATCTGGGCTGATTCCGCTAACACTGCGTTTTTGGGAACCCTAAACTGCTGGTGACGCTAGTATAGATCTGATCGGATCAGATATTGATCCGTACAGATACTATACCACTAAGGGAGGCGTATGGTGCGTGCGTGGGTGTTAGCGGTACTGGCGCTAACCTGACGCCTGGGGCTGGTGCTTGCCAGTTCACCAAAATGCTACCAAAAAAACTGTTAGCAATCGCAGGGATCAGGCCTGACTCTGCGAACGCTGCAGTTATGCGTTTAGTGCCTTGTAAGTGACAGTGATCGATCGATACTGCACTTGGGTGGGCTGGGCTGGGCGGAGGGGCAAAACGCAGGTGCTAGCAGGTATCTGGGCTGATCCCGCTAATACTGCGTTTTTGGGAACCCTAAACTGCTGGGGACGCTAGTATAGATCTGATCGGATCAGATATTGATCCGTTCAGATACTATACCACTAAGGGAGGCGCATGCTGCGTGCGTGGGTGTTCGCGGTACTGGCGCTAATCTGACGCTGCCTGGGGCGACGCATATCACCGCCGGGCGATTAGGGGGCTAAACCTTTATTCGGTAATAAACGGCGGGTGCCCTGACACTATAAAAAATAAACGAACTAACCAGCGTCACCCGTAACGGTTATACGGTGATCAGTGGTGAAAGGGTTAACTAGGGGGCAATCAAGGGGTTAAAACATTTATTAGGTAGTATATGGGGGTCCCTGTCGCTATAAAACGCTGACGGCGAACCTAAATATTTACCTCACTAACTAGCGTCACCAGCGACACTAATACAGCGATCAGAAAAATGATCGCTTAGCGACACTGGTGACAGGGGGTGATCAAGGGGTTAAAACTTTATTAGGGGGGGTTAGGGGGGTACCCTAGACCTAAAGGGGGGTAACAGTAACTGTGCCAACACAGTAACTGTCACAAACTGACAGCTAGCAGTAATCAGGAAAAAAAAAAAAAAAAAAAACTGCTGGTGTCAGTTTGTGACAGGGGGGGGGGGGGTGATTGGGGGGGGATCGGGGGGCGATCGGGGGGGGGATCGGGGTGTTTTGTATGCCTGGCATGTTCTACTGTGTGTGTGTAGTGTTGTGCACTCACATACTTGTCGTCTCTCCTCGGGCCGGAACGGAAAATACCGACCCGAGGGGAGATGACATCACTTCCTTTGCTGCTGTTTAGCATACAGCAGCAAAGGAGCGTTTTCATTGGCCGGCGGCGATCGCGAGGGGGGGGCCACGAACGGATGGTCTCCCCCTCATCACCGATCGCCGCTGGACATAGGACGACCGCCTCGGGCACCGGGGGGGGGTCCGATCGGACCCCCCACCCGCTGAAGGCAAATCACGTAACCTGTACGTGATTTTGCCTGTCCGTGCCACTTTGCCGACGTACATCGGCGTGAGGCGGTCGTCAAGTGGTTAATGGGAGAAAATTGGCTAAAATGTATCAGAGAAAAGGTGTACAGGCAGATGATTTACTACAAGAATAAGGTGAACACAGAGCAAGGCTAGACCTAAATTTACTAGAACCAGAAATCACAGACTAGGACATTACAAAAGAATTGCCCATTTTAAAGTGATACTAAAGTCTTATTTTTTTTAAAACATGTCATACTTACCTGCTTTGTTGCAGTGTTTTTGCGCAGAGCAGCCCGGATCCTCCTCTTCTCTGGTCCCTCTTCAGTGCTCCTGGCCCCTCCCCCCTGCTGAGTGCACCCAAGCTGAGCCACAGCTCCTTGTGTCCATTCAGACACGGGGCCTTGGCCCGGTCCTGCCCCCTCTCTCTCCTCATTGGCTAACTGACTTTAATCGACAGCAGTGGGAGCCTATGACACCTCACTGCTGTCTCAGCCAATGAGGAGGGGAGTCCCGGGCAGCCGGGACACTCCTGCAACATCGCTGGATCTAGATGGACCTCTTGTAAGTATTAGGGGTGCTGGGGGCTGTGCTGCTGCACACAGAAGTCTTTTTATGCAAGATTTAAAAAAAACCTTCTGCCTTTACAACCCCTTTTAATCTGCTGGTCATGGTTCAAAGGCCACGCAATGCATTATGGTTTTAAAAAAATACTTCCAGGCCAAATCTGCACATAAATTTAAACCTCATCCAGAGTTCTGCATAGGTAGGATTTCAATGTATGTCTTTATTTTTCTATTGGTTGAACTCAACTGATACCCCCTGTGCACCAGAGCTAGAGCCCTCCACTTAGTCGGGAGTAGGGATGAGCTTCGTGTTCGAGTCGAACCCATGTTCGACTCGAACATCGGCTGTTCGACCGTCCGTCGAATTGCGAACGATATGGGCCGTTCGCGCCAAATTCGTGTGGCGCGTCACGGCCCATAATTCACTGCGGCATCGCAGTGCATTGCTGGCTGATGATTGGCCAAGCATGCACTATGACCCGCATGCTTGGCCAATCACAGCGCCGTCAGTAGAGAGAGCTGTAATTGGCCAAAGCCAGGGTGGCTTTGGCCAATTATGGCTCAGGGGATTTAGTACACACCCCACACTATATAAGGCCGCCTGCACGGCGGCCCTGTGTAGTGTGTGTTCCGGTGTGCTGAGAGATAGAGAGAGAGAGAGACAGTGTCATTTGATTTGAGTTAGATAGATTAGGCAGAACAGTCAGTCAGTTAGCTGCACTTACAGTGTATTGTGTATATATATGCATCCCAGGTGTTGCATATATATATATACACTGTATTCAGTTTAGCTAGATCCGTTCCTGTTATCTTCTATCTAGACTATTTACATTTAGTGCAGTGTGTCCTGCTCACAGTGTTCAGCTAGATCCGTTCCTGCTATTTACATTCAGTGCAGTGCGTCCTGCTCACAGTGTTCAGCTAGATCCGTTCCTGCTATTTACATTCAGTGCAGTGCGTGCTGCTCACAGTGTTCAGCTAGATCCGTTCCTGCTATTTACATTCAGTGCAGTGCGTCCTGCTCACAGTGTTCAGCTAGATCCGTTCCTGCTATTTACATTCAGTGCAGTGCGTCCTGCTCACAGTGTTCAGCTAGATCCGTTCCTGGTATTTACATTTAGTGCAGTGCGTCCTGCTCACAGTGTTCAGCTACATCCGTTCCTGCTATTTACATTCAGTGCAGTGCGTCCTGCTCACAGTGTTCAGCTAGATCCGTTCCTGCTATTTACATTCAGTGCAGTGCGTCCTGCTCACAGTGTTCAGCTAGATCCGTTCCTGCTATTTACATTCAGTGCAGTGCGTCCTGCTCACAGTGTTCAGCTAGATCCGTTCCTGCTATATACATTTAGTGCAGTACGTCCTGCTCACAGTGTTCAGCTAGATCCGTTCCTGTTATCTTCCTACTGACAGGCAGGCTTGTCTGGTTACAGTATATAAAGCTACCTGAAGAAAATTACAGGTGTTCTTTTTGATCCTATTAGTACCACGGTCAGGCAGCTAGACTATTTACATTTAGTACAGTGTGTCCTGCTCACAGTGTTCAGCTAGATCCGTTCCTGTTATCTTCCTACTGACAGGCAGGCTTGTCTGGTTACAGTATATAAAGCTACCTGAAGAAAATTACAGGTGTTCTTTTTGATCCTATTAGTACCACGGTCAGGCAGCTAGACTATTTACATTTAGTACAGTGTGTCCTGCTCACAGTGTTCAGCTAGATCCGTTCCTGTTATCTTCCTACTGACAGGCAGGCTTGTCTGGTTACAGTATATAAAGCTACCTTAAGAAAATTACAGGTGTTCTTTTTGATCCTATTAGTACCACGGTCAGGCAGCTAGACTATTTACATTTAGTACAGTGTGTCCTGCTCACAGTGTTCAGCTAGATCCGTTCCTGCTATTTACATTCAGTGCAGTGCGTCCTGCTCACAGTGTTCAGCTAGATCCGTTCCTGGTATTTACATTTAGTGCAGTGCGTCCTGCTCACAGTGTTCAGCTACATCCGTTCCTGCTATTTACATTCAGTGCAGTGCGTCCTGCTCACAGTGTTCAGCTAGATCCGTTCCTGCTATTTACATTCAGTGCAGTGCGTCCTGCTCACAGTGTTTAGCTACATCCGTTCCTGCTGTTTACATTCAGTGCAGTGCGTCCTGCTCACAGTGTTCAGCTAGATCCGTTCCTGTTATCTTCCTACTGACAGGCAGGCTTGTCTGGTTACAGTATATAAAGCTACCTGAAGAAAATTACAGGTGTTCTATCCCAGCTTAGTGCAGCTACAGGCCATTAGTATGTCTGGAAGGCCAAGAAGGAGAGGCAGACAGTCACAAGCCAATAAGAGAGGGCAAGCAGGCTCTGTGTCTAGTGCTGGTCGTGGAGACGGTGCATCCTCATCAGCACGTGGCCATGGGACACGCTTGGCCTTTTTTTCGGCAGCTGGCCGTGTTGAGCCGCAACATGCGGAAGACTTGGTCGAGTGGATGACCAAGCCGTCCTCATCCTCCTCATCCTCTCTCACCCATGCCCAGGGTGCTTTGTCTGGCAAAGCAGCGGCCTCTTCCCTCAGCTCAATGTCATCAGTGACTCCTTCCCTAGCTCCACCATGTCCTCATGAGGATTCCCTCGAACTGTTTGACCACAGTGTTGGGTACATGCTCCAGGAGGATGCCCAGCGTTTGGAAGGCTCTGATGATGATACTGAGCTCAATGAAGGCAGTAACATGAGCACGGACAGAGGGGGTGCCGAAGAAGGACAGCAATCTGGCAGTCATGCTCCCCCTGCTGCAGCATACTGCCAGGTTTGCTCCAGTGATGAGGAGGGAGGGGATGATGAGGTCACTGACTCAACGTGGGTGCCTGATAGGAGAGAGGAGGAGGAGGAGGAGGAGGAGGAGGAGGTGGCACATCACCAACTAGGCAGGATGCCCTCCAGGGGCCAGCCTAAGGGCAGCACATTGACTGCATCACACCCCAAAGCTCCACATGTGCAGGGCGCTGCAGTCTCTGCGCGTTATTCAAAAAGTTCTTTGGTGTGGGCCTTTTTTGAGACGAGTGCATCAGATCGCACCGCTGCTATTTGCAATATATGTCTCAAGCGTATCTCGCGTGGCCAAAACATCTCCCGCTTGGGTACCACATGCTTGACCAGACATATGTTGACCTGCCATGCAGTTCGTTGGCAAGCGTATCTAAAAGACCCACACCAAAGAACAAAGACGATCTCTCCTTGCTCCTCATCAGCTGAGATTTCCAACCCCACTAGACCTTCAGTCCTCTCTGCGACCTGCAGTGAGAGGAATGAAGGTGTAGAATTAGGTGTGTCACAGCCAAGTACTTATGGGCAATCTGCTTTTGGTACACCGACGTCAGATTGTACCAGGCAAATTTCCCTGCCCCAGCTGCTGCACCGCCGAAAGAAGTTTGCTCCCAGCCATCCACATGCCCAGCGGTTGAATGCTAGCTTGGCAAAATTGCTAGCACTTCAACTGCTGCCTTTTCAGTTGGTAGACTCTGCCCCCTTCCGTGAGTTTGTGGAATGTGCGGTTCCTCAGTGGCAGGTACCCAAACGCCACTTTTTCTCACGGAAGGCGATTCCGGCTCTCTACCGGCATGTGGAAGGCAATGTCCATGCCTCGCTGGACAGGGCGGTCAGCGGTAAGGTGCATATTACCGCTGACTCATGGTCCAGCAGGCATGGACAGGGACGTTACTTAAGTTTCACGGCGCATTGGGTGACTCTGCTGGCAGCTGGGAAGGATGCAGGACAAGGTGCAGTAGTGTTGGAGGTTGTTCCGCCACCACGCCTCCAAAATGCTGATTGTGACACACCTCTCTCCTCCACCCCCTCCTCTTCTTCTTCCTCCATGGCCTCTTCCTCGGAACCAGCGGTGCTCCGTAGGCGTTCAAGGGGCTACGCAAGTACGCAGGCCAAAAGATGCCATGCGGTGCTTGAGCTGGTGTGCTTGGGGGACAGGAGCCACACTGGGGCAGAGGTTCTGTCAGCTCTGCAGGGGCAGGTTCAGAGGTGGTTGACGCCACGCCAACTTAAGGCAGGAATGGTGGTTTGCGACAATGGCACCAACCTCCTCTCTGCCCTCCGACAGGGACAACTGACCCATGTGCCCTGTTTGGCTCACGTCCTTAACTTGGTGGTGCAGCGGTTCTTGGGCAGGTACCCGGGCTTACAGGATGTCCTGAGGCAGGCCAGGAAAGTCTGTGTGCATTTCCGCCGGTCATATAATGCCAGTGCTCGGCTGACGGACCTCCAAAAGGAGTTTAACCTGCCCAAGAACCGCCTAATCTGTGACATGCCCACCAGGTGGAACTCGACGTTGGCCATGCTGCAGCGGCTGCACACGCAGCAGAGGGCCATCAATGAGTACCTGTGCGACTATGGCACCAGGACAGGGTCAGGGGACCTTGGTTTTTTTTCCCCACGCCAGTGGGCCATGATCAGGGATGCATGCACTGTCCTGTCACCATTCGAGGAGGCCACGAGGATGGTGAGCACTGACAGTGCATGCATCAGTGACACTGTCCCCCTTGTCCACCTGTTGGAGCACACGCTGCGTGGAATAATGGACAGGGCACTTGAGGCAGAACAGAGGCAGGAAGAGGAGGACTTCCTTAGCTCTCAAGGCCCCCTTTATCCAGACAGTGTTCCTGCGTGCCCGCCGATCACACAGGAAGAGGACGAGGAGGAGGAGGAGGAGGAGGAGGAAGATTGTGTCAGTATGGAGGTGGAGCCTGGCACTCAGCATCAGCAGTCTTTAAGGGATCAGTCCCAAGGAACACATGGACTTGTACGTGGCTGGGAGGAGGTGGCTGCGGACGTTGTTGTCCTTAGTGACCCAGAGGACTCCGGACCGAATGCCTCAGCAAACCTACGCTGCATGGCCTCCCTGATCCTGCAAAGCCTGCGTAAGGATCCTCGTATTCGTGGTATCAAGGAGAAGGACCAATACTGGCTGGCAACCCTCCTTGATCCACGTTACAAGGGTAAGGTTGCGGACCTTATCTTGCCATCGCAGAGGGAGCAGAGGATGAAACATCTTCGGGAGGCCTTGCAGAAAGGTCTGTGCAACGCGTTCCCAGAGACTGGGAGGTTACAAACTCCTGTTTCTGGACAACGTGTTGCTGAGGCTTCGGTCAGTCAAAGAAGGAGCGGTGGAGAAGGTGGCCGTCTGACCGATGCGTTCAGACAATTTTTTGGTCCGCAGCCCCAAGGTATGATCGGTTCCAGCAACCATCGCCAGCGTCTGTTTTACATGGTGCAGGAATACCTAGGGGCAAGATCAGACTTGGACACCTTTCCCACCGAAAATCCTCTGGGTTACTGGGTCTTGAGGATGGATCACTGGCCAGAGCTTGCACAGTATGCAATTGAGCTACTGGCCTGTCCTGCATCCAGCGTTCTTTCGGAACGCACATTCAGTGCTGCTGGAGGCGTGGTAACCGATCACAGGGTGCGTCTGTCCACCGACTCGGTCGATCGGCTGACCTTCATAAAAATGAATCAGTCTTGGATCACCACCAGCTACCAAGCACCTGATGCAGATGTAACCGAATAATTTTTTTTGAAATCTCAGATCCCTTCAAAGACTGCCTATGCTGATGCTGAGTGACTATCCCTGAGTAATTATCCTCTTCCTCCTCAATCATCACGCTGATAGCTTGTAAGAACATTTTTGGTTCTGGGCGCCACCACCAGTGCCTAAGGCACAATTTTTCAGCCCCTGTTTAACAGGGGCGTGTAATTACAATTTTTGATGTAATACTTTGCAGCAGGGCTCGTTCCTGCATTCCAACTAGAGTGTCTGTGAGGGGTTGCAGTGTTGTGGCACCAGCACCAGTGCCTAAGACCCAATTTTTCAGCCCCTGTCTAACAGGGGCGTGTAATTACAATTTTTGATGCAATACTTTGCAGCAGGGCTTGTTCCTGCGTTTCAACTAGAGTGTCTGTGAGGGGTTGCAGTGTTGTGGCACCAGCACCAGTGCCTAAGACCCAATTTTTCTGCCCCTGTCTAACAGGGGCGTGTAATTACAATTTTTGATGCAATACTTTGCAGCAGGGCTCGTTCCTGCGTTCCAACTAGAGTGTCTGTGAGGGGTTGCAGTGTTGTGGCACCAGCACCAGTGCCTAAGGCCTAATTTTTCAGCTCCTGTTCAACAGGGGCATGTAATTACAATTCTTGATCTAATATTTCACAGCAGGGCCCTGTGAGGGCTTACAGTGTTTTGGCCACAGCAACACCTAAGGCCCAAATTTCTGCTGAGTATATAGGGCAGGACCCTACTTTCAAACATCTAACTTACAAACGACTCCTACTTGCAAACGGAAGGAGACAACAGGAAGTGAGATGAAATCTACCCCTAAGGAAGGGAAATTCTCTCCTGTAAGAGTTAATATGGGAAAACAATTTCTCCTTTCCACTGATGCTTTCCAATCCTTGTTCCACAAAAAAACCCAAATTTTCCAAAAACATTTTTCATTGGGACAAAAAAGTGAGGTGAAATCTTCTGAAGAGGAGGAAAGACGCAAAACAAATGTCACAGGGGTGATAACCCTTCCCTATGTTTTCCAAAAAGCTTAGAAAAGATTTTTTGGCCGGAGCTAAACACATTAAAAATGTTCAAAATTACAAACAGATTCTACTTAACAACAAACCTACAGTCCCTGTCTTGTTTGCACCGCCTGAATACTGCTGTTCAGAGTATATAGGGACCTTTCCTTATTTTAATTTGGGTGCGGGGTTCCCCTTAATATCCATACAAGACCCAAAGGGCCTGGTAATGGACTGGGGGGTACCCATGCCGTTTGTCTCACTGATTTTCATCCATATTGCCATGACCCGACATGACATTAAACCCGCAAGCAGTTTTAAATGAGATTTTTTCCTTTAAAAATGACATTTGGTGCAGGGACTGTTCTAAACATGGGAAACACGCGTCACTTTACAGGCATACTATAGACACCCCCCAGGTACGATATTTAAAGGAATATTTCACTTTTTTTTTTTTTACTTTAAGCATCATTAAAATCACTGCTCCCGAAAAAACGGCCGTTTTTAAAAGTTTTTTTTGCATTGATACATGTCCCATGGGGTAGGACCCGGGTCCCCAAACCCTTTTTAGGACAATACCATGCAAATTAGCCTTTAAAATGAGCACTTTTGATTTCGAACGTTCGAGTCCCATAGACGTCAATGGGGTTCTAACGTTCGTGCGAACTTGCGGTCCGTTCGCGGGTTCTGGTGCAAACCGAACCGGGGGGTGTTCGGCTCATCCCTAGTCGGGAGTGTAAGATTTGCAGAGTGGAGGGTTCTAGTTCTGAATCATACAGAACATGTTGGATTACAGCAGATAGACAGAGCTCCTGCTCATACACAGGCTGGGACAGGCTTTTTATTATGGCTGTGGCCTACATTTTTATCTTTATAAACAGAAAGACTCTACTAACTTACTGAACAAGGAAACCATAGTTATTTATGAGGGTTCAGTTGAGCTTTAATTAAAATGTTTTGTCTGGTATTGGCACACTGGAACATTGCACATTGTCAGCAGTTGGCTACATTCTGCATGAATCTTTAATCTAATACAATTTAAACACAAAAAAGTTATACTTTTTACATACTGGTTAATAAGAATTCACGCTTTAAAAAAAAAGGATGTTTTATTCAATAGTGGAATTATTTACTGTACACGAGAAGGAAAATGTGAGACTAGTTGGGGGTGGACTGGAAATAAAATAAGAATTTACACCAATTCTGTCATTAGCAAGAACAGAGAAGGATAAAATTACAACACAGATGTGGCACTATGTATATCTGGTGTTGACTGCGCTACCATCTAAACTAATCTACATATACATCAGTGATTTTAATTAACTATTAATATCACCACTCAAATTTATCATCCTGAGAAACCTATATAAATTAAATTGTATAAAGTCCAGCTTAAATACACTTGTGCTGATAAAAACGTGGGTCCCTAGGTGGGCTCTCCACTGCCATTGTGTTGTTATGGTGCTCTATTTTCTCCTTAGTGCTTAAGGTGATTTTCAGTGCCAACACCACCACCGCATATAAATTGGCCACTCACCAGATACAAATACATACAAGCCCTCCGTACATTAAGGGATAACCAATCCGCTTAAGCTGTCACCAATGCCGTTTAGCACGTCAATCCGTCCTCATAGAAAACCAATGGCATACATAGTGCAATATGCTAAAACCATTTATTAAAGATTAAGTAAAAACAAAAGGCTGTGCAACTCACATGTTGCCGGTGCACATGTGTCGGCACCAAGCTTATCCAGCAGTTTGAATGGATGGTAAGGGTCGCCGTCTATCTCGTTCGCCGGCGTGCGGAACACGCCTCGTCCCCGCTCGTGTTCCGGCTTGCAGTCCAAGCCTCGCCTTCGCCTGACGGGGGATGACGTTGTGGCGTCACGTGTGAATTCCCAGCAGCCTCTATGCGTTTCGCAATAGTAATTGCGTCATCAGGAAGCTGCATGGTAATTGGGTGTCACTGTCTTTATGTCCTAGTCACATTACTACGGGCCAATCGCATATGTTCCCATCCCGGAAGTTTCTCGCCGCCATTTTAGCTATTCCTTTTTGCCCACATCCAAATTCTATATCATTAGTTGCCTAATATTATTTGCCCGCTTTAGATATCATATTTGGGTTGTCATGTGAGTATTATACCCTACATTTACAGCCTGTCTACTTCTCCTCGCCGAGGTCACCTTGCCCAGTGGTTGTGGGGGTCTGGAAGCTACCTTTAACAAGGGGACCCCCCTCCCCCCTGTGTGAAATGGTAAGGGGCTACAAAAGTACCCCTACCATTTCACAAGAAAACTGTCAAAAATGTTAAAAATGACAAGAGACAGTTTTTAATAATTCCTTCATTTAAATGCTTCTTTCTTCTATCTTCTATCTTCCTTCGGTTTCTTCCTCCATCTTCTTCTTCTGGTTCTTCTGGTTCTTCTGGTTCTTCCTCCGGTGTTCTCGTCCGGCATCTTCCTCCGCGGTGTCTTCTTATCATCTTCTCCTCGAGCCGCCCCGCATCCATGATGGTATGGAGGGAGGCTCCCGCTGTGTGACGCTTCTCTCTTCATCTTTTTCTCCATCTTTTTCTCTTCATTTTCTTCTCTTGATCTTCTTGTCTTCATCTTCTTTTCGGGCTGCTCCGCATCCATGACGGCATGGAGGGAGGCTCCCGCTGTGTGACGCTTCTCCTCTTCTGACGGTTCTTAAATAATGGGGGGCGGGCCACCCGGTGACCCCGCCCCCCTCTGACGCATGGGGACTTGACGGTGACTTCCCTGTGGCATTTAAATAAAGGAATTTTCAAAAACTGTCTCTTGTCATTTTTAACATTTTTGACAGTTTTTTTGTGAAATGGTAGGCTTACCATTTCACACAGGGGGGAGGGCCGGGATCTGGGGGTCCCCTTGTTAAATGGGGCTTCCAGATTCCGATAAGCCCCCGGCCCGCAGACCCCCACAACCACCGGGCAAGGGCTGTGGGGATGAGGCCCTTGTCCCCATCAACATGGGGACAAGGTGTTTTGGGGGGCTACCCCAAAGCACCCTCCCAATGTTGAGGGCATGTGGCCTGGTACGGTTCAGGAGGGGGGCTGCTCTCTCGTCCCCCCCTCTTTTCCTGGGGCCTGCCAGGTTGTGTGCTCGGATAAGGGTTTGGTATAGATTTTGAGGGGGACCCCACGCCATTTTTTTATTTTGGCCGGGGTTCCCCTTAAATGCATACCAGACCTGAAGGGCCTCGCATGGAATTTAGGGGGACCCCCCACGTCATTTTTTAAAAAAATTTTGGTTCGGGGTTCCCCTGTGGATTATTAAAATCACTGCTCCCGAAAAAACGGACGTTTTTAAAACTTTTTTTTGCATTGATCCATGTCCCCTGGGGCAGGACCCAGGTCCCCAAACACTTTTTATGACAATACCATGCATATAAGCCTTTAAAATTAGCACTTTTGATTTCTCCCACAGACTTTTACAGGGTGTTTCGCGGTATTCGAATTTGCCGCGAACACCCCAAATTGTTCGCTGTTCGGCGAACTGGCGAACAGCTGATGTTCGAGTCGAACATGAGTTTGACTCGAACTCGAAGCTCATCCCTACTGCTTAGTCACTGGGATGCTGGACAGTGCTCTGAACAATTCCTTAAATTATCTGATCTTGAACCTTATTTCTCTGGAACCTTGAACCCTTTGTTCCTCTCGTGAATGTTCTATATTAGCCATGCCTTTGCACTTCATGTTTGCTAGATTATTTTCTCTCTCAGGCCAATATCTCGTTCTAGTCAGTTCTGCTGCCGAACCGTATCTTCACTATAACTCATTATCGACCTTTGGCTTGTTCCTTGACTACATTTCTCTCTGATCCCAACCTGCAACCCCTCGTTACTGACTTTTGACCTGTTTACTGATTGCGCTTCTGCTTATTCCTACCCGCTATATTTTTTACTGGCTTTCTCACCTCTTGGTGGCGCGATCCAGAGGACTGAGGCCTGGTACTAACATGCAGCAAAACCCATCTGTACTATCAGGAGCTCTGGTGAACACTGGTTATTGCTTAGACTCTGCACCTCAGGTGACCCCTTTCATCCGTTAGGGTGACCTGTTTCTGTATTTACCCAGCTGGTCAGTGGGAGCCTCTCTACTGCTATAGCTACTGGTCTCTGTGTCTGGTGCCAGTGCTCAGAGTTGGGCCTGTTGGTTCTGGGAATCTGTTAGGCATGAGACATATTCCTGCACAGTACTGACCAGGAGATTCCCTGTCAGAAAGCTAAACGTAAACAAAGGGACCAAGGATTATGGTGATGTCATTACCCAAACATGTCAATGTCACTTGGTGGTTGGAGCCTGCTGGGAAACTGAGACTAAGAGACTAGTTCCCCATCAAGTATTGGACTGAATTGCGGCTTTGGATTCAACCCCTGCCATGCACGGTTAGTCAAAAATCAGTATAGACACTTAGACCTCTCTACCATGGACATGAATCAGGTGAAAATACCAACACTATCAGTGTTGCACCCCAAAAGAATTCCAAAGGGTGTCTACGACCCCTTTACGAATTGTTCAGATTCTCTCTTTCCTTCTCTCCCTTTTTTTTTTCTCTCCGGCTCTCTCCCTTGCTCTCATCCTCTCTCTTTAAATGTCTGTATTAACCAAACTCTCTAAATCAGGGGTCTCAAACTGACGGCCCTCCAGCTGTTGCGAAACTACAAGTCCCATGAGGCATTGCAAGGCTGACAGTTACAAGCATGAATCCCACAGGTAGAGGCATGATGGGACTTGTAGTTTCTCAACAACTGGAGGGCCATCAGATTGAGACCCCTGCTCTAAATCAATCTACCCTGCTGACCAGCAGCCAGGTAGGGAGATTGTTCCCCTGTACAAGCATGGTTGAGATAGTTCATGAACTTGGCTGAAAAGCTCAAATTTTATTTACAGCACTCTGGATGTTTTTGTTTATCCCTAAAAACTGCATTACCTATATGAACATGCTGAGAACATACAAACTGTTGTCAACTGCTGTTGTCAACTGTCAGCTGTTGTAGGCTCTCTGTCCAAGCTCTCGGTCATGCTGGAGTGAGCCAGAGTTTTCTTATTGGGCTGGAGGAAAAACCCAGCTGGGGGAGCCCCAACCATCTTACCCAATTACTTATCATTGCAGAATTTAAGAGCCATTCAGTCCAGTGTAGAAGCTTTCATTCAAAGCAAATAGACAAGGCCATTGGCAAGAAGACCAATCACGTACCATCTTCTGGTGTCTTCATGTGTGTCATGTAAAATGATGGAATAACTTTAGAATACAGTGTTGCAAGTCTTCTAATGTTTGTTCACCAAGGTTGCAACAGGAAATTGCAGGTGATTCAAGCCATTGATGATCACTTGTGAGTTCCTATAGTTCTTTTTGTGGAGGCAGTTTGGATAAAAGAGCTATTCAGTCTCCTGCTTCTCAAAGTACAATGTGACAATGAATGGGTTGAAAATGGCGCCTGGTGTATTGTTTTAAAAGATAGCTGCCCCTTTCAGAAAGTGTAAACACCGAACCATATAAAAAATCAAATGTAAAGGTGTTGACGCTAAAAACATACAAAATGAATGTGAACAATAATAAGAAAAAACATATGGTGATTGAAAAAGCAAATAAATATATAAGTCCAAAGTGACAATACCAACACCATAAATAAATTAAATCCTCTGATTTGATGTTCCTTCAAATAAAAGCTTCACCACGAGTGCTCATGAGGTAGATGGCAACTCACCAAAGGTAAAAGGGGATATGGGGGTGGAGACGTGACGGCAGTTGCTGCTACTGTCTATTCGCGTGTGCACCCCCAAAATTGGAAGTTGGGACTATCACGGTACTCGATAATGATATACAGTTACAAAAATCTAAAAAAAGTATACATTTTTAATAATTCAAAATCCAGAATTACAAACACAATATCTACATACAATCATAAAATCAAGAAATATACCACACTGAATACAGCGAGTGGAACCCGCAAATTTTTACGGGGGATGTATGTAAAACTTTAATCTCGACCGGTTTCGCGGTTGGAACCACTTCTTCAGGAGAAACATGTCTATAAGGTAATTAAGGATAACTTTAATATATAGGTACATTAGACAAATGCAGAAAACATAATTAATCACAATATAAATGTAACCTCTTATTTCCATGCTCATCTCTAATGTATTAGGAACCCTCTGCACCAAAGGCCAATCTTTCTGCATCCAAAGATACTAGTTACACATTTCCTGGTGCCAGATCCTACTTTTTTTTACTTCTTACACTGCTCCGTGGACAGGTATTTACTCTACCTACTCCAGGTAAAGGAAAAAGATGAATTTGACCTGAATTTTTGCTGAAAGACCAGCCACTGACAAGACATGTGCTTGTAATCACACTGAAAGAAGTAAGGTGTCTTTTTATGTCTCTACCGGATCTTACCATTAACAACTTTACCTAACACCTACCCTGATTTCATTCCTTCCTACAGATACCTTTAAAGATTTAATTTACTTTTAGTCCATTCACATTGTTCTCAATCTCAAGCTCTGATGAAGGGGGTGGTTTTGGACCCCCAACACGCACTGGATATTCTTTGGGCTGGCCCCCTGATTTTTGTTGGAATACAGATGTATCTAGACTTTTTGGCAGTGGTGTGGTACTTTACATTTTTGTTACATTACACTACAAGCCAGGGAGACTGTATAGATCCTTTGGTGTATACAAGACACCTGCGGGGGAACCAGATTACTTACATATAACCCTTCTAGTTATGCTGCTAGTAAGGCTAGGTAAATTTAGTTATTTAAAGTGGTTGTAAACCCATTACAACCACTTTAACCTACAGGTAAGCCTAGATTAAGGCTTACCTGTAGGTGCAAGAAATATCTCCCAAACCTAAAAGGTTTAGGAGATATTTGCAGAAATAGCGGCACCGATGTCTACGGTGCATGCGCCGTAGACATGGGGCACAGGCGCACTGAGCATGCCATTTCTAACAACGATCATGCCATTAGTGGCGGCACCAGGGCGAATGCCCAGGAGTGACGTCATTGCGGCTCCGGCCAGTCACAGCGCCGGAGCTGCGATACCCGGAAGTCACTCCGGGATCGATGGCGGCATCAGAGGAGGTGAACGAGGGCCGATGCAGGAGCTTCGATCTCAGGTAATTCATAATGAGGTAGTATGCTATGCCTATTCTACTGAATTTCCTGGAGCTGAGCGAAGGATTTCTTTGGGGGATCTGGTTTGGAGAGTTCATAGGAGACATGTCTGACTGATATTGAAAGGAGGCAGATATCCAAGGGGATTTGTGAGTACACATCAGTGTGTGAGATCCCAGTGACTGTGTGCTGCTGCTTTATTCCTTAAATCTGTGTCAACCTGTGCTAAAGGTGGACACTTCCCGGGGTGTCCTTGTGTAGTTCAGTCCATGATTTGCTACTTCAAGGACTGTACTATGAAGTTTGAGGAAAAGATGCCCTCAAGTTGTTACATTACCCTACAGGAGTATTCTACAATTACCCCGCACCCATCCTAGTTCAAGTTTTCAATAAGGCATCAAAAAAAGTAAACCCCTAGAATGATTATTGAGCTACAAGAGTGACTGACACTGTGTGCCTGGATGCTAGTGCACTTACTGGGGAAAGAACCTTGGGACCAAATCAGTGAGCCCTTTAGGGGGTGAACGCTACATAAACATCAATACTTTAAGAGAGCAATACCAATAAGATTACCCTAAGGGTCCAGCACTATTTTTCCTAATTTCCTCGGCTTTTTATTGTTGTCTGTGTTTTCCATTGGAGGTTTCTTCCAACAGAGACAACGGAGAAAGGGAAAACCACACCAAGAGGATTCAGAAAGCAAAAAAACAAAAAAATACAAAAAGAAACAAAACAAAACAGGGGTTTTATACTCTATCCAACTCAAGAAGACACTTTTTTTGGCCAGAGATATACTTTAAAACAAAAGAATTACACCTGGAAATGCATATATACATTTACGTAATTTTAACAACCTCCATGTTGCTTGGGAAAAGACAAGCTTTGAAAAAGCAATAAAAATCCTTATGAAGCATTTTACACTTTACAAGAAGTCATTACACAAAGCCAAATGATTCTTTGTGATTGATGGCGGTAAATATGAATCCCTGTACTTAGCCTTATCTCATTTTATGTTGTTAACATTTACGATATGACTTTTTAACACAGAAAATAATAAATTTACTGCTAAATATAACTTCCTGGACCTCAGGCATAAAATACTACAAATACTTGGCTCTATTTGCCTATTTTTTTTACACAATTGCCTTTAAAGGAGACAAATTTTGTATACGATATACAGTAAACTGGCTTCTGTAGTAAGTCTGAATGCAGTGAGACAAAGTGAGTAAACTATGTAATTTATTGTCTCTCTATTAAGAAAAACCTCCACTTTAGTGGAAATAATTTTATCATGAAATAGTAAGCCGTTGATCATGCCAGAAAATTAGGGCTGTCCTGTGTCCTATGCATAGGAGTCTAAATAGCCCCCCTAGTTCTTATCTTGGACTACAGAATGATTAATTTCTATGTTGTGTAATTCTGAGGATTTAAAGTAGTTGTAAGCCTGTTAGGGGATTCTGATTGGCCAAGTGTTGGGGCCAAATGACCCGAGCCCCACCCCCCGTTTCTTTTTGTAGAGGGCAACAACCCATTGTATGTAGCCTTCACCATCTTGTGCCATCTAACTCCTTGGTAGAGGCCAACCCATGCCATTAGACTTTATATAGGAAGAGAATGTCCACACAAAATGTCCACACAAAAGTTATAGTTTCTGGACTTTACTTTTGTTCTTTGTAGATGGCAGGAGCATCACATTGACATACTGACAGAACTCTTTGGCACACGTTGCCATACATAAGATCAAGCCCTCTGTAGAAGTTACTCAGGTGCAGAATGCCAGCTTTTAACTATTAAGCCAACTTCCCTTTACCCTCCACCTCTCTCCTTTCGTTGGGAGCGCAGTGTTGGGACCCATCTCCCTGTAGACTCGATTTGTGGCATTCTGCCCTATTCAAACCGAGATTCACAAGGGAAAGCATCCTGCCCTATCAGTTGAGATATTAAAGGAGCCTTCTGTAGTATAGCAGTTTTTCTTTCTTTTTTGTCCCACTCCACGCTCTACTCAGCTGGGCACTCTCTCAGATATCATTATTGGCCCCAGGCTCTGACTTGTCCATTAAGCTTTATGCATGCAGCTCGTAATTCCTTTGAAGTCATTCCAGAAACGGGACTTCTGCAGCTGCACCTCAAGATTCTGTACACTTCTCCTAGGACTGTCAGGGGTATTAGTACTCATGACAGAGAACACTAGCCTGGCCTAAAAGACATTTTGCATCCCGCCCCCCCCCCCCCCCCCCCCGATCCACTTAAATAACGTTTGGAGTCAGGACAACTACAGCCAGTTCTTCTGGGAATTGGACTGGTTCTCACAAGGCCTTCACTACAGGAAGGCTGTACAGAACATTACATCACTACAAGGAGGCTTTGTTTAAAAGGGGACCTAACACCAATTTACATAATTCTCTATTACCACACTAATTTGGGATTGAGCCACCTAGTTGCAGAACAGCTAATTGCTAATTGCTAATTACAACACCTTACATATACCCACTGGAGTGACTAACCTCAGGTGATATGCAGAGATGTTATGTTACAAAGTTTCATAGTTAGGTTGAAAAAAGGCACAAATACATCCTATTCAACCAATAGAAAATATTAAATAAATAGAAAATCTCCATATAAAGAATGCAATACCTACAGTTGGCCAAGAGGAAGGCAAAACATTTTTTATAATCCCTATAAAGCATGGTCCAATTTCTCACCAAAATGTTGGTGAGAAATGGAAAGTTACCCATGCACATTGCTTAGCAGACATGCACTAAATATAAAAAATATGTCTGATGCTAGTTCCCTTTTAAAGCAGAAAAAAACTGTATCTGTGGACCACGAACCAAAAATGCTATTTAACTCACTTTTAATATGGGAAGCAAAATCCCTCATCTATCCATGTCTCTGTGCTTTATTTTGTTGAGAAATCACTTTGAAAAACACCTTCCCTCGCATTTCTAGCCACCGCCATCTTGATTAACCAGTTCCTGCCCAGCATATAGTAAAATGATGGCAAGGCAGGAGCTTTCCTATCCCAGGTGGACATCATATGACCACCTCCCAGGCACACGCCCCATGGGCATGTGCAATCTTCAACCGCTGTTCCACTGAACACAGCGGAACTAAAAGAACAGTACCTGGGATGCTGTAATTGTCCCAGGTACCATGTGATCTCGGTGACCAATTGCATGCTCACAGTGTAAATAATTGTCACAAATGGCAGCCATTCATGATCCATTATTTACTATCGTGATGCTGTGATTGATCACAGTGATCACATGGCGTATATTGTGATTGATCACAGTGATCACATGGCGTACAGTTCCAATCACAGAAGGTCCAGTACCATGTGATAGCTGTGACCAATCACAGCATCACAATAGTAAACAGGAGTAAAACAAGAGTCATGAACAAAAGCCATTCAGGGCAGTTAAAATAATTGCTGTTACCATGATTAGAGATGTAAAATTTCCGGAAATTTTGAAGTTCGGAAAAAAAACCCGTTTATTTTCTGTTTTTTGGGGGGAAAAAACGGAAATTTTCAGAAAAATTGAAAAAAATGCTACATTAGCACTTTTTTGTCTTTTTAAGATTGAAAGTCATTCTGTTACTTTAGAAACAAAATATGACTATGGACAATTTGACTTGGCATAACATTATCACAACTAGCATATTAAAAATATAGTGTAGCCAAACAATTATCACAAACAGAATTTACTTTTTTATAACATTTATTTGTAACAAAGGGAGCAACAATCTCCTTAACTGCTTACTAGTTTATGTAGAACAGCCAAAAAGCCTCCACAAAACAATTTTCATAACCAAAAGTAACAATTTTTCATATTTCCTCTCCACGGTATTAAATAAAAATAAAAACCCTATTCTCATAAAAAGAATTGAAGATGGGGGAAGTGTTAGGAAGAGAGTGGGACTAAGTTTCAATGGACATTTAATCAGAATCATTTTCTGAGCTGAAATTGTCAGTATCCGTCTCTCTGCTTCTGCAGCTACTCTTTTTTGTCCGTCATCACAATTGGGAACTTCTAAAAACTTAAGGTTTGACCGGACCGGTTCTTGTTACAATAGCGGCACAGCACCTCTTAAAGGAAGAAATGCATACTGTTCTTGCATTGGAGGGTTCAGTTTGTTACCTAGGACTTGCTTGTCCTCACTCAGTGCACAGAAATTAGAATAATCTGATATCAAACATTTTTTTTTGGAATGATTTGGAATATATTTGTCTTAAAATATTTTATTCATCATGTTAAAATAAAATATTCCACAATTTGTTTTTTTCTTTTTTAAGTTTTTCCAATTTTTTGAAAGAAAACAAAAAAGCCTTCAGGAAAAAAAACTTCACATCTCTAACCGTGATCTTTACTGCAATAAGCAATCACAGTGTAAAAAAAAAAAATTCTGATCACCTTTCCTGAGTAGTACAGTGCCATTTTGGTGACACTGCAATACTCTGGTGATAGTATGTTAAAAAAATAATACTCAGTGTCCCTAATCACAGCCACACCAGTTAGGCCCCTTACATATGGTCGGGTTGGTGTGGCTGCCAGATTCCTGTGGCAAAAATCTATGGATCAGGCACACTGTAACTGGTGCGGTGGTGATCAAGGACACTGTAACTGGTGCGGTGGTGATCAAGGACACTGTAACTGGTCTGGTGGTGATTAGAAAAAACTGTAAGGTCCCTTTTAAGCAGTCGGGTTGGTGTGGCCCCTGGATTCTTGCGGCAAGAATCTGTGGATTCTTGCTGCAGGAATGACTGGGTTATGTGATCAGCAGTGGCAACTTTTTAAAAACTAATGGCAGGCTGATGCAGTGGTAATCAGGGGCATTGTAACTGGTGCGGTGATCAGGGACACTGTAACTGGTGCGGTGATTAGGGACACTGTAAGGCCCCTTTCATGTAGCCAGGTGGTGGGAAAAAACCAAAGGTGCTCTATTGGATGAGATCTGGTGACTGTGGAGGCCATTGGAGTACAGGGACCTCATTGTCATGTTCAAGAAACTTGTGGTGAGATGACTGGAAGTTTGTGACATTAGAAGCAGCCATCAGAAGATGTGTACACTGTAGTCATAAAGGGATGGACATGGTCAGCAACAATACTCAGGTAGGTCGTGGCATTTAAATGATGCCTGACTGGTACTAAGGGGGTCAAAGTGTGCCAAGAAAATACCCCCCACACCATTACACCACCACCACCAGCCTGAACCATTGATATAAGGAAGGATGGATCCATGCTTTCATGTTGTTTACGCCAAATTCCCCACCATCTGAATGTCGCAGCTGAAATCGAGACTCATCAGACCGGGCAATGTTTTTCAAATCTTCTATTGTCCAATTTTGGTGAGCCTGTGTGAACTGTAGCATCAGTTTCCTGTTATTAGCTGATTGGAGTGGCACCCGGTGTGGTCTTCTGCTGCTGTAGCCCACCTGCTTCAAGGTTTGATGTTTTGTGCTTTCAGAGATGGTATTCTGCATACCTGTAACAAGTGGTTATTTGAGTTAGTGTTGCCTTTCTATCATCTGGAACCAGTCTGCCCATTCTCCTCTGACCTCTGACATCAAAAAGGCATTTTCCTCCACACAACTGCCGCTCACTGGACATTTTCTCTTTTTCAGACCATTCTCTGGAAACCCGAGAGATGGTTGTGTGTGAAAATCCCAGTATATCAGCAATTTTTGTACTACTCAGACCAGCCTGTCTGGCACCAACAACCATGCCACGTTCAAAGTCACTTAAATCCCCTTTCTTCCCCATTCTGATGCTCGGTTTGAACTTCAGCAAGTCATCTTCACCATGTCTGGATGCCTAAATGCATTGAGTTGCTGCCATGTGATTGGCTGATCAGCAATTTGTTTTACCAAGCAATTGCTCAGGTGTACCTAAAAAAGTGGCTGATGAGTATGTGTTTAAGTCACTGTAGTAAAGTAGCAGTAGCTGGACTTATGCCCTTTAGTGAGCAACGACTGGGAAATAAGTATATAAAATTTTGCAGTTGCATAGGCATGCTTTGCGTACCCTTGGCTCGTGTTTTACTTTTTCACAGCTTTGTTTCGGCTTTTTGCACAGCTAACATCTTTTAGTGTGTTGCAGCCTCCAGCTATGTCGCTAAAAGGCACTCTTCTTCCCATTAAAGTCAACTCATCTGCTTCATTACCTTAACGAAAAAGTCAGAACACTGCCAAGTCACCTGTACAGTGTTATTGTTTGCAGTAAGATATTTCTTTTAGAAGCGGCCGAGCTGTGAATACTGTTAAAAAGGAATATGAGTAATTGGTCTTCTGGGAATAGGGCAGAATTCGTGGTGTCTGTATAGAGAAATACAGTTCCATTAAATATAGTAACAGATATAAATACATTTGCCTTTATATAGCTTCCTGCCATGCACGGTCAGATTAAACCTTGTTCCTTAAAATAACATTCCCATTACAGAGATAAACCTGTTGAGAAGTACCTGGGTCAGACTGACATGACTATCTCAGCCTGATAGGTGAGTCATGCGTAAATGCAACAGATTTAATTGTTAGAATCCCTTCTGAAGTTCCTACAGAGATGTAGACAGGACGCAAGATCAACAGTGACACCTACAAGCAATGGCAGGGTGTCGCACTAGCTAAAAAGTTAATACAGTAAAACCTTGAATTGCGAGCATAATTCGTTCCAGAAACATGCTTGTAATCCAAAGCACTTGTATATCAAAGCGAATTTCCCCATAAGAAGTAATGGAAACTTAGGGGGTTTTTTTTAGGCTTATCGCTCTCCACCTTGCCCAGTTTTTATTTTTGTGATCACTTTTATACTTGTATGCTGGTTTTTAGAAATAAAATACCATCTTTTTTTGATCTACACCATGTGGAAGCATTTTCTTTTTCCACATAATGCTTCGTTGAGAGTGGCCCCGGAGTCCTGTTGATCCTACCATCAAGATCCAGTTGGATGCACCAAGGATTGGAGGTCCATTTGGTGGTTTTCCGTCTCTTTTCTGGATCCCACCCTGGAAGTCCTGGACCCTGCTGAGCTCCACACTTTGGCTATTTGTGGCACCGTGTCTGTATGACTCCATGTCACTGACATAAGAGGCCACCCGTTCCGGTAAGGGCACACGCACTTCTTTATTGAGGATGCAATATCTTTGATGTCCACCATATCCAACGGTGTTCGGGTCTTCACCACTCTTCACTAGAAGATCAGCCTTGATTGGACTATAACCCACATACCTGTATATTTTTTCACATTTTCCAGGGCTCCCTGGTGTTTGGTTACTCATTCGCTGAGTTTATGTACATTATTATTATTATTATACAGGATTTATATAGCGCCAACAGTTTGCGCAGCACAATAAAGGTACATTTATTGGACACTTTATATATCTGATTTGTTGCATAATTTTTCTCCACCACCCCTTTCATTTATGTACCGTATTTATCGGCGTATAACACGCACTTTTTTCCCCTTAAAATCAGGGGAAAATCATGCGTGCGTGTTATACGCCGATCCCCCGCCGATTGTGAGCCTTTAGGCGGCTCTCGGCAGGTTTCAGATGTTCTTGGCGGCTTTCCGCCTTTCTCGGCCGCTCTCGGCGGCTTTCGGCCATTCTCGGCGGCTCTCTCGGCGGCTTTCAGCCGCTTTCGGCCATTCTCGGCGGCTTTCGGCAATTCTCGGCGGCTTTCCGAGCCGCCGAAAGCCGAGTGCATCCGAAGGCCGCCGAGAACGGCCGAAAGCGGCCGAAAGCCGCCGAGAGAGCCGCCGAGGGCGGCCGAGAACGGCAGCGCCATTTTTAAATGCCAGATGTCTGCAAACGACACAGGGCAAGGCTGCAGACTACTGATGGACACTGACAAGGCTGGAATGGTTGACAAGGCTGCAATCAGGGACAATGCTGCAATGGGTGACAATGCTACAGATGGACACTGATGAGGCTGCATTGATGGGCATTTAAATGTAAGTTTTTTTCCTTAGACTTCCCTCCTAAAAGTTTTTTTCCTTAAAATTCCCTCCAAAACTTGGGGCGCGTGTTATACGCCGATAAATACGGTATTTGCTTGGTTAGCGCTGCAGTATTTACCTTTCCGATTCTATATATGTTTGTCACATTTTTATGCAGCTGCTTGACATCCGAACCACTTTTGGGTTTAGCGCAGTAATTGTCCCCACTCCAGTAATGGAAACTTAAATGATTCGCTCCACAACCATTTATTCATAGGTCCTTCAGTTTATAGTCCATATAAAAAGATTATAGCAATGTGATCAGGTTGTGTAACCATAAAATGTCCATCCACAAATGGAAGCCTCCACAAGGGGATTAGAAGCAAAATCCAGCAGGAGCTCCAGAGTATAAAAGAGAAGAGAGGCGCCTCTAAGTGTAGTAATATGCTGCTAAGTGTTGTAACTTCATTAAATGTAACCATATTGCTACACTTAGAGGCGACTCTCTTCTCTTTTATACTCAGTTGTGACATGACGCTACTTATATATTTGTATATCAAGACATCGCTTGTATATCAAGTCAAAATTTATCAAAGAATTTTGCTTGTCTTGCAAAACGCTCTCAGGCCGGATTCACACATATGCATTTTTAGTGCTTTTTGCATTTTGCAGATTTGCACTACATAACTTGTTCCATAGGAAACCATGTTGAATGGACTGTAGTGCAAATCTGCAAAATGCAAAAAGCACAAAAAATGCATAAGTGTGAATCCAGCCTCAAAGCAAGTTACTCTCAAACCAAGGTTTTACTGTATTAGGTATCTGAAAGTGACTTTTATAAGAATACCCCCCACCCTCCATTATGGACTGCAATCTGGAATTTTTATTTAATTTAATTCAGTTAAACACACACCATGTGTTTATTGTAAGACAAAAGGTTAGTTTAAAGTGGTTGTAAACCTCAGACATGAAATATGAACAAAACATATCTCTCTATAGTGTGTATTTGTCTCAGTCCAGAGCACTAAGTGCAATTTCTGTCCACTGCCTCATCCCTCTGCTATCAGCATAAGCCACTTCTGACAAGTTTTCCTGACACCAAGAGGTAAAAAGGTGACGGGGAGGGATCTCCAGCACACTACCGATGATTATTAGCCTCAGCTCTGTTCATGTGTGCTGTGTGAAGGTGGGGGGGGGGGGGGTGTCCCTTCCTTCCAATCAGCTCTCATTGAGCTCTGCAGAGTGCACCTTCAGCTCCCCACCCCCTGCTTTCTGAAAGCACAGACAAGCTGTATAAATTCTGCACTTTGAACTGATATAAAAAAAGAGAGGGTTTGGAGATAAATAGGTACAACTTATGTAGGAGGATTTGTTTCTGTGTATCACCTGAGCTCAATCAGTTCACTAGGTATATGTAATTGTTTACAACCACTTTAAATGGACAGAGGAGACATGTTGGTTGTATTAATACTCAGCATTCAGTCAATACTGATAGAAACACCTGTAGGCAGGTACAGTTCGACTTTTAGGGTTCCCCTCCTTAGAGATGGAATGTGGTGCAAGGTGCCCTTTTATAAGGATCCAGTAGAAGCCTGGATGTAGGGTCTGTGATCTGCAAAGAAAAGGGGGTCCTACAGAGGTTTTTTGGTGTGTTCTCCTGTTCGAAAGAGAGGCAGCTGGCATACCTTATAGAAGTACCTGGTAAGGGTCTATTCAGAAGTGTACGCAAGGGTTCAGGTGCCACTATGCTCATATTCTCTTTCAATAGGACAATGTTCTGATATTGAAAAATAAGTTTACTAATGATTTGGAATACCTGTACCCAGAATTCGGAATGGTATGTTTCCATTATCTAAAGTAAAGGACTACTTAAGCAACAAAGAGCTTCCGAGTGATCCGCTGCAAGAGCGATGTGTTAAATACAGCCAATACCTGAGCCGAGAAGTTGTGTGCTTTACTGGTGCAAGTCTGGTCGGCTCTGGAGTGTGTGGTTAAGGAGGAAAAGGAATCCCCTGCCTCACGGTGAGAGAGAACCCCCTGATGTTTCTTGTGTCAAGTGGCCCAAGCCCCAGAGATTCTGCTTGGACCACATATCAAACACAGGCCTATGTGTGTGAGTACTTCAGGCAAGGAGGGGTTAAAGTTAAACCCACGTGGGCTGATAAGACTATAGACACTGTATATCACTGCCCTTTATCCTAACCCGGGTTTCGGTGCCTGCTTACACACCACATGCTACCACTTCATCTTTACACCAAGACCAAAAAGTTCAGTTTTGGTTTCAACAGATCAAAGGCCCTAATTGTTTGCTTTGTTTCCAGCATACCTTTTGGCAAACTCCAAATGATTTATCTAAGCAATGGCTTTTCTCTTCTTGTACTTGTATTTTTGTGGGGTGCCCAGATTACAGTTGTCCCATGGATGCTTTTTCTTCCACGTCAACTCTTGGTCTCTACAGTACAGTAATGCCCCGTGCACACGAGCGGAAATTCCGCCAGCAATAGTCCGATGAGAGTTTTTGGTCCGAAAATGCGACCGTGTGTATGCTCCATCGGACTTTTGCTGGCGGAATTCCAGCCAGCAAAAGATCGAAAGCATGTTCTCAATTTTTCGGTCGGAAAAAGTTCCAATCTGAAATTCCGATCGTCTGTACCAATTCCGACGTGTAAAATTCCTACGCATGCTCAGAAACAATTCGACGTGTGCTCGGAAGCATTGAACTTCATTTTCACGGCTCTTCGTAGTGTTGAACATCACCGCGTGCTTGACGGTCGAAAGTTTAGCGAACTTTTGTGTGACTGTGTGTATGCAAGCCAAGCTTGAGCGGAATTCCGTTGGAAAAACCAGCCAAGATTTTTCCAAAGGAAATTCCGCTCGTGTGTACGCGGCATTAGAATTTTTATTAGGCTTTTGTTGCTATTCTGTCTAATGTCCTTTCTGTGCAGTCACTGAACCTTGATTGAGAGTCACAGATGGGACACATAGCATATACAATACTTTGCATTCTTTTAAATGTAGCACAACCCCTAAGAAGTCACTAGTTCAATGGGTCCTCTGATACTAGTCTTGACTGTATTGAGACTTCTACCACTCTGACACACCCAGATAAATTCACACCATTTAGGATTTGATCTCAAAAGGTGGACAAAGCAAAGTTGTAGAGTAATCCCCCGTACACACAGTCGGATTTTCCGACGGAAAATGTGTGATAGGACCTTGTTGTCGGAAATTCCGACCGTGTGTGGGCTCCATCACACATTTTCCATCGGATTTTCCGACACACAAAATTTGAGAACTTGCTATAAAATTTTCCGACAACAAAATCCGTTGTCGGAATTTCCGATCGTGTGTACACAAATCCGACGCACAAAGTGCCACGCATGCTCAGAATAAATAAAGAGATGAAAGCTATTGGCTACTGCCCCGTTTATAGTCCCGACGTACGTGCTTTACGTCACCGCGTTCAGAATGATCGGATTTTCCGACAACTTTGTGTGACCGTGTGTATGCAAGACAAGTTTGAGACAACATCGGTCGGAAAAAATCCTAGGATTTTGTTGTCGGAATGTCCGATCAAATGTCCGACCGTGTGTACAGGGCATAAGACCTTATGTATTAAGGTTAAGAACTTATAGAAACACGAAAGAGAGCTAAGGCTCTGAGGAAGAAGGTCAAACCTTCGAAACGCGTAAGCCAGCGGCGGTCCGTGTGCCTCCCTCCTGGGATCTGGACAGCTGCCTACCACTGGAACTATTGCCTTTGTGCGTTTGATATGCTAATTTACCTGCGACTTTTGTGAGTAGCCTTTTACCTTGTTTTTAATTTATTAAAATTTGCCAAGGATAATGCGCTAGGCTGGTGCGCTCTCTTGTTTCTTTCTTTGTTTTTCACTATTAGGATAATCCCATCCTTCGAGAGCAGCAAAGCCGAAGCCCATAGCCCCTTTTGAATTTCTTTAGCTAACACACCAGTGCGCAAGAGTACTTTTTTCGTGTTTCTAAGAACTTATAGCCCTTGACTATATATTAGCAAGCAACTAACAGAGGATAAGACAGGACAGTGAGTACAATAAAGTAATATGCTGTTTACCATACAGCGTAGGTTTATACAAAATCACACATGTGTGACAACAGAAGATGATAATTGGGCCTAATTCCTCACTGTCCACACAAGTCAGCCTAAACAGTAACAGGATCACCAAAGGTGCAAAAAGCGCAGTGGTGGATAACAGCAGTGGCACTGGATATTGGATAAGTCTAACCCCCATTAGCTATATTGCACACTAGTGCACTGGAGTGACAATGCTAGGTCCAAGTCTGCCTGCAAGACTTTCTTTAGGCCAGACAATCCCAAATAGTTCATCGATGTGAAAATTATGCAAATCTGTGTTAGACACTCAGAGAGCGAGAGGATATGGCTATGATGAGCAAATAGAAGACTCATTTCCTGCTGAACAGCGTGTGCATTGGGTTAAGAACCCTCTTACCAGTCTTGTGGCTCAATCTTGGGCACTGCTGGCAGAGGGGCCTGTCATGGATTGATGATTTTGGCTTTGATGAACCCACACAGGAATGCTGGACCTGCAGCTGAATACCAGCAAATCCATTTATTTCTCCGGTATGAGCTGGAGTAGCTGTGTGACAGATGTGGTGATGATCTCTCTGTCTACTGGTGATGCTGCTCCCCAGACCGTACTGATGAGAGAAGCCCTAAGAAAGACATGTCTATACTCTTCCCAGTCTTCCACTGTTATGGACCTTGCTTTGTGCACTGGTGCACAGTCATGTTGGAACAGGAAGGGTACAAAAATAACAAGGAAAAGGAGTTCCCCAAAGAAAGGCAAAACCCAAACACAATCTGTCAAAAAAACAATATATTTATTAGGTTATAAACACAGGAAGGGGCCATCCCCAAACTGTTCCCACAAAGTTGGGAGCATAAACTTGTCCAAAATGTCTTGGTATGCTGATGCCTTAAGAGTTCCCTTCACTGGAACTAAGGGGCCAAACCCAACCCCTGAAAAACAACCCCACACCATAATCCCATATCCATAATAGTCCATATTGGATGAGTGAGCTTAAGGGTGTAGGAACTTGGCTAGCCTGCACAGAGTCCCTACCTCACCCCGATAGAACACCTTTGGGATGAATTAGAGCGGAGACTGTGAGCCATGCCTTCTTGTCCAACATCAGTACCTGACCTCACAAATGTGCTTCTAGAAGAATGGTCAAACATTCCTATAGACACACTCCTAAACCTTGTGGACGGCTTTCCCTTAAGAGTTGAAGCTGTTATAGCTGCAAAGGGTGGGCTAGCTCAATTTTGAACCCTACAGACTAAGTGGGATGCCATTAAAGTTCATGTGCATGTAAAGACAGGTATCCCAATACTTTTGGTAATATAGTGTATATGGCACGCCTTGTCAAAAATTTTAAAGATCAATGATGATGTTCAAAATGCAGCATCTCAAAGTCTCCAATCATATTTTAGTGTTCATCAGTTTAGTGCAGACGCTATATTAGTTTGTTGTTTAGTTAATAAATATAAATATCTGCATTTTTATTCTAGTTCATGATATAAATACTGTTGCATATGTGTCTAATATTTCACATATGTGCAATTTGCGTGTGAACTTTTTTTTTTTTTATACATCACCCACTTTAACTCCTAATAACCTCAAAGGAGGATTTTTCATTTTCACAGTCAATTAAATATCACAGCAAGTGATAGGAAACAGTAATCAGTTGGAAAAAATGAATACCTGTCACCTACTGCTGATAAGTGACAGGTATGAAGTGCTTCCAATTAATTACTGTTATTTTCTGGTAAACAAGGTTCTAAACACGGGTTTGAAACTATTCTGGAGGATGGCCTTTCATATTTGATCATTTTGCCTTGTCTGTTGTTTATGTGGCCGTAATCCAGCGGTTCTCAACTCTTGTCCTCAGGGCCCACCAACAGGCCAGGTTTGCAAGATAACTGAAATACATCACAGGTGATATCATTTGCTGATCAATGATTGCACTATTCTAGTCTGCATCTCCTCAAAGTAATACTTAAACCATATAGTGCAAGGGCCTGCATGATTGCATACAAATTGAAACTCTTATGCCACGTACACACGATCAGACTTTCCGAAAGGAAATATTCGATGTCATGCTGTTGGCGGTAAATCTGACCGTGTGTATGCTCCATCGGACAATTGTTGTCGGACTTTCCACGGACAAATTTTGGCTAGCAGGTTTTAAAATTTTCTGTGGACAAATGTGTGTTGTCGGATTTTCCGATCGTGTGTACACAAGTCCGTCAGACAAAAGTCCAAAGTACAAACACACATGCTCGGAAGCAAGGACGAGCCAGAAGCGGTCGGTCTTGTAAACTAGCGTTCGTAATGGAGAATTAACATTCGTGACGCAGCAAATTATAAAATCTCCAAATGCAGCGCACAATTCTCTTCTTCTTTAATGGGATAATAATGAAGATGCTTTGCTGGTGATACTGATGGAGTTATTGCAAACAAATTTTCAAAGGCTTTTTTTTACTAGTGATATCAAGAATATTTTTATTATGTTTTTTTTTTATTTGGGCAAGTTACCACAACACCATTATCCCGTAGTTTTTAAGATCAAAGATACAACTACGTTGGTGTCCCTTGTCAATTTTACATTGTATTTTTTAAATGTAACTGCCGACTCCCAAACTGCCATTTGAAGTAAAACACATAGCCAAGTATTATTCTCCACATTTTTTTTATTGTGCATTAAAAAAAGAAAACAAATAAAATTAGACATGCTATCTGCCAATAGAACTTAACCAAAAAGTGCTTTCTTTGCATCCAAAAATATAGAAAATATACCAAATCAAATCATTAGTCAACCAAAAAAAAATAATGTCAAAACAATAACTCCAAGGCCAATAATAAATAACACGTTATCTCCTCCGATTCCGCAACATGTCTGGTTGAAGAATGGCCATTCAGAAACGAACTGAAAAGCACGAAATGAAAAGTGCTAAATGAAAAGTGCGAAATGAAAAGCGCTAAATGAAAAGCGCTAAATGAAAAACGCGAAAAGAAAAGCGCAAATCAACACTCACCAAACTTTTACTAACACAAAATTAGCAGAAGGAGCCCAAAAGGTGGCGCTAAGGAGCTGCAAAACCACTTGGTACATCTAGTACATCACTACGTTCGTAATTATTGGCCAACAATTGTGTGGCCGTGTGTATGCAGGAGTTGGAGCCAACACTCTTCAGTTTATGATTCCACGGTTTTGTTGGCGAAAAATCCGTTTGCATGTACGAGGCATAACAGGCCAGATTTTAAGTATTACTTTGGGAGATGCAGACTAGAATACTGCAATCATTGAGCAGCAAATGATATCACCTGTGATGTATTTCAGTTATCTTGCAAACCTGGCCTGTTAGTGGATTCTGAGGACAGGAGTTGAAAACCACTGCCGTAATCAATCCTCATGTTTTTATGTTATTACAATGTGTGGGCAACTCCAGATGATGAAAACCTAAAGCAGGGATAGAAGATTGGAGAAAGGAGGGAAAAGATTTGGGTGTATGCTGGTGGAAGATGTGTGTGTAAGAATGTTGTGAATGGCCAAGGTGGTTGTACGAGTAGCTCTCGCATTCAGTAGGTTTAGTGTGGCATCTACTCTGTAGGCCTAGGTGACTATAGTGACTGAGACCAGTGCTGCGAGTGTAGAGGACAGAGCCTTTTTACTACTAGAGCAGGGTTTTCACCTAGGCTACTGCAAAGAGTCCCCAAGGATGCCGCGGCAAAATTACAAAATTACAGAAAGCCCTGATACAGTCCGATGATTAAGGTATTGTGTGTTAACTTCTGTGTATACAGAGTATCATGTACCTGGTGAGAACTCAAATGTTGTGTAGGCCTCTCTTGCACCTCCCACCCAACATTTCTGAAGGTGGAGACAGAGAGTGTAAAGGCAAGGAGTGGCACAAGTGTTGTAGCAGCTAGCTGGTGATGTCTACTCTGTAGGTGGGTAGAGCTGGCAGTCGCACTGCTCAGAACAGGATGCAGGAGCAGCTTGGCACCAGAGGGTGGGACGGAAGCAGAACCAAGAGATGAGCAGCAGTCAGCGGCAACCAGGCAGCAAGACACCGAATCAGCAGGCAAAGCAAGTCCAGGAGGCAAGCCAAGGTCATTAACAGGCAGGCAATGGGTTACAGAGTCAGCAGGCAGATCAGATCCAGTAAACAAGCCAAGATCAGAATAGTAGGTAAGAGAGCTAGAGTGTGAGTAGAAGCGAAGTCCAAAGGCAAGATGGGTCATACACGAGTAAGCAAGTACAACGAATCAGGTCTTGGGAACACAGGAACCAGCTGAAGACCATTCAGCAACTGCTCATAGTTTAAATAGGTCACTGGGCGCCAAGTGCTAATTGGCGTGTGCACTTGCTGGCGCACGGATGCGCGCTCGCGCATGAATATGTGGATGATGAAGTGCCATTGCATAGGTAGCATTGCTCCTTCACTCATTAATATTAGAACCTGTGCAATGTGCACGAGCATGAGCATGAATCTGCACTGGCCTGTTGATGCTAGAAATCCGGTTTACCTTACCCGAAGCAGGGAGAGCACATCCCGTTCCTCCTCCCTGCTGCTAGCTATACTACTGCCGGCAAAACTGAAAGCCGTACAAGCCAGCCACCTGCGTCCTAGCAACCTATGATGTCATGGGTGTAGGAAATTTCTGCTTCTAAGACCACCCAGATAGGTTCAGGTAGTGCAGGAAGACCTCCGTTGACCCCCAGGCCTGGAGATATCAATAAAGTGACACAGGAGACAGGTTTGCTTAACCACTTGATGATATCTAATTAGCATTTGTCAGAAATACAGTATTTATGTCATTTGAGGGATGGGAGGAGTTTTACTAACCTTATACATGTCATTGAAATGAAAATAGGTTCAGTTAATATTTAACTATTAGCTGGTGTTATAAGACAAAATCTTGCATCATTTTTACTATTAGAGTATTCTTAAACAGGTGTTGAAGGAAGCACTTATCTTATCAAGAACAAACATGAGCTAGGACAAACTTCACATTCTAGCTATATTAAAATGTATATGTAACCTTGAGAAGGTTTTCTATAGATAACAGCTTAAAGATAATGTGGGTTTCAGTTGAAACTCATATTTGAGTTTTCTCAATTTTCCTGTAAAACATAAGATGGTGTCTTAGAACTAAAATGGAGTCCCTCATGATATGTGCTATGTTCTTTACAATGGGTTGCTAAGGAAAGGTTGGGCAGTGCACAGAGCTTTCAGTTTTGCTGGCAGTAGTAAATATAGCAGCAGGGAGGGAGAGAGAGCCTGGAGGAGGAATGGGGGTGCTACTTAAAGCAGAACTAAACTGTATTGAAACACCACAAACTGAAAATGTTGTTAAATTCATTTTCAATATTCAGAACAAACTCACCCATCCATCCATCCATCCATCCATGTGTCCATGCTTTATATTGTTGAAAAATCACTTTGACACCCCCCACCAGAACACTCTGGTCACCGTCTTGGCGTCAGACCAAGTTGCTGTGTAGCCACGTCCCAATGCATTTTTACACTTCCGATCTGTAGTCTGTGACCCCCGTGATGAAGTCGGAAGTGACAAAATGCGTCGGAGCGTGGCTACAAAACTGGATCTAACACCGAGACGTTGACCCAGGAAGTGCGAGCGACACCCGGCATGTTATTGATTTTAAATGTGAAGGCGATTTCGAAACTATTGTGATGTAAGTGCATTACTTTTAAATAAAGTGGGTACCTAAAGGTTTTTTACAATGTTGGAGGCTCTGTCTCGACTTTTGTCCCTACATGTGGAGATTGGTGTTGTAATCTGGATGGAGTTTGTTGATCTGTAGCGGCTCTTGAATACTGAAAAGTGATATTTGCCAGACACGAGAGTGAATGGCAACAGCATCTGGTGAGCTTTGTTCTTAAGGCAGTGGAACCAGCACAGATCACCTTGGTGGTGGATATATGGTGTACTGTTTTGATTTTTTAGTTACACCTGTTTTATCACACTTTGTTGGACTTGAGTTTGCACTTTTTCTATATATTATATATTTTATATGGACACTTTTTATAGTTTTGCAATAGTTTTGCCTCAAATTTTTTTCACAAGATTCGAATTTGATTTATTCACAATAGTGCACTACTGTGAAACGTGTGTTTTTGACGGCACAGTATTTCACCTATTCTGTTTGGTAATCAAATACTACCAAATGAAAGCTCTATTTGTGTGAAACAAATTATATCAATTTTGTTTGGTACAGCGTTGCATGACCAAACTATTACCAGTTAAAGTAGCACAGTGCCAAATAGCAAAAAAAAAATGGCCTGGTCATATAAGGGCCGAATGTCAGGCTATATAGACTGGCCAACATTTGGCTCGTGTGCATGGCAGCCAGTCCGACAGAAGCTGGCTTCTGTTGGAGGAGCATGGTGGAAAACCAGAAGCCGACCGGATGTACTGGAAGTCTGCTTAGGGCAGACCAGACGACTTCTCGGTCACCCTGTGCCCCTAATAGACACAGGGTAACTTACGCACAAAAGGGGCCTGGGGAGCTGAACACAGAAGTTTTCCAACCTCTCTAAGGTAAGCTGGGTTTCATGCTCCCCCCCTCCCCCTGCCCAAAATGACTCCCGTCACAGTTCCCTTCACTGGGACTAAGGGGCCAAGCCCAACCCCTGAAAAACAACCCCACACCATAACCCCCCCCTCCACCTCCAACAAATGATTTGGACCAGTGCACAAAGTTCATCTGTGTGTATGTAAAGGCAGGCAACCCAATGCTTTTGACAATATAGTGTATCTGTCCTGTGCATGTTGGGATGCTGTTTCTGCATGCAGAGTTATGTATTGTGATCATAAGTGTGATGTATTTGATTATCATATCAAATTCGTATAAGGAATATTTCCAATGAACGATATTGTAAAATATTGTTTATATTCTAGAATGGTATCTTTTCCCTGAAGAAGATAATTTGTAAAAATAATTTTGAAATGCGTGGCATTCCCTGGCTGAATGGACCAACAATTGTTCGTCCAGTGCTATCCCCCTGTAGGAGCCGCCGGTAAATATGAGTTTCTCTCACCCTGCACAGCCAGGCACACAGGATTTTCCACACACTCTGGAGTCAGGAATTAGTCCTTGCAGCTTTAGTTTTTTTTTTTTTGAACATTTTATTAGGGGAATTGAACTTGGATGTGGATAGGGTTATTATGGGATGCCCACTTGATCAATAAGGAATTCTTCAGGGACACAACTATATACATCCAGTATATATACACTTCTCTTCTACCTCCAGCACCATCTTGGTTGTAGAACTACATCTCCCAGGACCAGCTTGCACAGACAAATTGATTCAACACAGATCCAGAGCAAATGCGCTTTGCAGGCAGGGACCGCGGGCCCCATTAGTAGTGTAGCAGAAAAAGACGTCTTTAGTGCTTAGCTGTCCCATTCCTGTGGCTCTTGATCTCAGTACCAACTCTTCAGGCACTGCCAGTCTGCCTGGCTGCAGCCACCCCTTTCACTAGCCCTCCTGGCTACTTCTCCACAATACTCCCAGACTGACTTTGCATCCATCCCAGACTGCTTACACCCAGTCCCTTCAGGCATGCCTCTCAGTCCTCTGACTGCAACACTCACCAGCCCACGTGGCTATCTTTCTCCCTGGAGATTTGCCCGGCAGTGTTCTCCTGCTGTCCTCCCCTTGCTCGCGTGCCTCCTGGTCAGGATCCCTCCGTGTGTCATGAGAAGGGGGTCCCTTCCACACCCGAGCCCAGGCCTGAGTTCCCCCCCCCCCAGACTAGGGGGCTACTCCCAAAGGCCTCCGACAGCCTAATACTCTATCTCCATCTTCCACCTGAACTCCACACTGCCCCAGCTGGGCTGACCCTGGGTATTTGAGGGGGCCTGCCCCCTGCCAACCCATCTGTTAAGGATTGGTCAGTGCCCTCTGAATACTCCAGGCCGCTACACCTCCCCATCCTTCTGGAATCTTCTGTTGGTTTCCAGAAGTAGGGGAAGGTCTCAGAAATGATCCCCCTGAATCATACCAGCCTCTCCGAGTCATTCAACCCTGACCCAGAAAAACACACAGGCTTGGCTGCCAGCCAAGTCTTACAATTTACCTACTCTATACAAAAACACCAGCACTCTAGCAACACAGTTATGGGGTGCTACATGAAGTATGATCGCAGTTTGACAATCAGCTGTGGGGGATACCACTGGATTTGTATCACATGCTGTAAAAACTTTTTTGCATATTGTGGGAATGTGCATACAAACATTTTAACAGATTTTGAAACATTTGTGAATTGTTTTTTTTTTTTTTAAACAAGTTCAATTTTAATACTCAAAAATAAACGTTGTTATTTTAATTATAATCTGACCTTTTAGTTGCTTTAAAAATCCCACTATGAGTATTTTCTAATTTTCTAGAGTATTATTATTCAACATCATTGCAAGAATGAGAGATCTCCACAGACAATCCTTATTAACCCCTTCACTCCTAAGGGTAACACATTTAAATGCCTAAGCTCAATTTTGCAACTTTAACGTGTTAGTAAGGCCTGATTCACACCTATGCAGGTTGCAGTTTGCATACTCCAGGTGCATTTTTTGTTTTTCAATACACGTTTTTGATCCATTGAAGTCTATGGAACCAAAAACCAGAAAAAAATCCCTGGCCCTTTCCATAAAATGGAAACAGATGTGAACTACATCCATAGGAAACCATGTTAAATGGACTGTAGTGTGTTTCTGCAAAACGGAAAAAAGCAAAAAAAAAAAAAAATGCATAGGTGTGAACCAGACCTAAAACCATACATATCATGACAACTACTTTGTGCATCCAGGTGGAATATCCCTTGTTTTTTTAAGGACAAATTGGGTTTTTATTTGCTGGTAAATGATAATGGATATCTCCTATTTTTTTTTATTATCAAAGAAATAAAAACTGGCCTAAAATAATAAAAAATATATGTACTTTTTAAATTTAGCTGTATTTATTGTTACACTACCATAACCTACCACCAATGAACAACCCAAAATAAAGTCTTCTGCTCCTGGCGATCGCAACAATACCACATATGTGTATGCGATTTGTTGTTTGTACCAGTAGTACAGGCCAGAAGCAATAGTGTGCATTTTACTTTTTTTTGGTCCAACCTAAAACACACCGACAATAAGGCTCTATTCACACTAATGCATTTTTTGATGCCTTTTGCAGAAATGCAGGGACATTTTTTAACATGGGTTCATGTTCACATCAATGCATTTTTGTGCCTCTGCATTTTTGGAAAGGGCCGGGGACCTTTTTTCCCGCAAAATGTAGCATTTTGCATGTAATAGACTTCAATGGACCCGCATCAAAACGCAAGTATCGCGTTTTTAATTTTTTTTTTACACTGTATAGAGCTGGTTGCTAAGGAGGGGGCCGGGAAGCCAGCTGCCGCATCCTTATCAACCGATGAGTCATCAGCTGTCAGCGGGCTTTCCCGCTGAAAGTAAAAAAAGAAATGGCCTAGTATGGATTCGGAGGGAACCCCCCACTCCATAATTTTTTTTAAAAATGGCGTGGGGTCCCTCCAAAATCCATCAGACCCTTATCCAAGCATGTCGCCTGGCAGGTCAAGAAAATGAGGGGATGAGCGAGCGGGGCCTCCGGATGACATCAGCTGATGGCCACGCCCCCATCTTTATCTAAGAAATGCTTGACATTGGCGCAGACAGGTCAGCAGGAGGCAGCATCGGAGGAGGGTCATCAGCGGCAGAGGAAGAAGAACACCAGACAAAGAAGACAGAAGAAAGAAGAAGAGCGGAAGAAGAAGCAGGTGAAGCCCGGAGGATGAAGATGCAGGACAAGACGGAGGAAGAACGGAGGAAGAAGCAGGGAAGAAGAAGATATTTTTAATAAAAGATTGGTCAAGCTGATGACTGATTGGTTCTTAGGGATGCGGCGGCCGGCTTCCCGGCCCCTCCTTGGCAACCAGCTATATATAGTGTAAAAAAAAAATTGTGGTAAAATCGCTGTAAAAATGCGTGTCCAAAAACGCGGCAAGCACTGCAAAAAGCACTGCAGAAACGCTCAAAAGTAACATGCATAGATGTGAATCGAGCCTTAGGCTAAGGCCTAAGGCTCGATTCACACGAATGTGTTTTTTGATGCATTTTTCAGAAATGCAGGGAAATTTTTTAACATGGGTTTCTATGGAACATGTTCAGATCAATGCATTTTTGTGCCTCTGCGTTTTTGGAAAGGGTTGGGGACTTTTTTCTCCACAAAATGCAGCATTTTGCATGTAATAGATTTCAATGGACCCGCATCAAAAACGCAAGTACCACAAGTGCCACGATTTGCGTTTTTTTCATTTTAAAATTTTACACTGTATATATCTGGTTGCTAATGAACAACCGATGAATCATCAGCTGTAAAAAAAAAAAGAATTGCCGACTAGACAAAAATCGTGAAAAAAAACAGCGTGGGGTCCCCCCCAGGTCCATACCAAGCCCCTGGGTCTAGTATGGGTTCGGAGGGAACCCCCCAATGCCAATTTTTTTTTTTTAAATGGCGTGGGGTCTCCCCCAATATCCATACCAGACCCTTATCCGAGCATGCTGCCCGGCAGGTCAGGAAAGGGAGGGGACGAGCGAGCACCCTCCCCTCCTGAACCATACCGGGCCACATACCCTCAACATGGGGGGGGTGGGTGCTTTGGTGCAACCCTTGCCCGGTGGTTGTTGGGGTCTGCAGGCAGCGGGGTTATCGGAATCTGGAATCCCCCTCCTCTGATGCTGCGTTCCACTGATCTGTCCACGCCAATGTCAAGCATGTCTTAGATACCGATGGGGGCGTGGCCATCAGATGATGCCATCCGGAGGCCCTGCCCCCTTGTGATATCACAGACCCATCATGCCCAGGCGGTGACGTCACAGGGGGGGCAGGGCCTCCAGATGGCATCATCTGATGGCCATGCCCCCATCATTATCCAAGACAAGCTTGACATCGGCACGAACAGATCAGTGGGACGCAGCATCGGAGGAGGGTCATCGGCGGCAGAGGAAGAAGAACACCGGACAAAGAAGACAGGAGAAAGAAGAAGAGCGTAAGAAGAAGCGGGAGAAGGAGAAGCCCGGAGGATGAAGATTCGGGAGAAGATGGAGGAAGACCAGAGGAAGAAGCGGGAAGAAGAAGATATTTTTAATAAAAGACTTGTCAAAAACTGTCTACTGTATTTTTTAACACTACACTACTTTTTGTTTTGGTAAATGGGTAGAGCTACAATGTACCCGATACTAATTCACATGGGGGGGAGGCTGGGATCTGGGGTCTCCTTCGTTAAAGGGGGCTTCCAGATTCTGAAAAGCCCCCCCCGCCTGCAGACCCTGACAACCACCAGGCAAGGGTTGTCGGGTAGAGACCCTCGTCCCCATCAACATGGGGCAAGGTGCTTTGGGGTGGAGGGGCGCAGAGCCCCCCCCCCCGCCCCAATGCACCCACCCCCGCATGGTGAGGGCATGTGGTCTGTTGTGGATTTAGGTGTTATCTCCACGCCATTTTTCTTTTTTAAATTTTGGCATGAGGGGTCTCCCCCAAATCGTATGGACCTGGGGGGGGGACCCCACGCTGATTTTTCTTCACAATTTTTTTTAACCGGCAATTCTTTTTTTTTTTTTACATTCAGTGGGGAAGCCGCTGAAAGATGACTCATCGGTTGTTAAGGATGCAGCGGCCGGCTTCCCGGCCCCCTCCTTAGCAACTAGCTATATACAGTGTAAAAAAAAATGCAAAACGCAAATCGCTTAAAAATCGTGGTAAAAATGCGTGTCCAATAACCGCAAAAAGCCCTGCAGAAAAGCTCAATAGATGTTAGCCAGCTATAAATGAGGATGGTGGCAAGGTATTGTGATCACGTTGGTGTGTGTATTGGTCCAGCAACGCACCAACACCTTTTCAGCCATTGTGCTACCTGCTGGGTGTTTGGTGTGCTCCTGTACCTTTAAGAAGGGGTGGGCTCCCTTCAGTCCACCTGCCCTCACTTATCCATTAGAATGCATGTGCCTCCACTGTGGGGACACACAAATTTTAGTGTTAGGACCACAGATTACAGGGTGCCGTGACGTGGCTCTGTGCCTTACGCATACGTTTGCAAATGCGTGCGGACTGAACCCCTGTTTTTAACGCATACTGTTAGACAGGTCAATTGGTTGTCTGTGAGCTGGTGGTAAGTAGGCTTGGAGTTTTTCCTGGGCATTCCCCAGGTTTTGTAGATATCTATAGATGTGAATAGAGCCTAAATGACACTGATGCTAATTAAAAAAACTCCTGGTCAGACCACACTCTGCTACCGACATATTGCTAATGTTCTACTATTTTATTGTTTTATTTTGCCTGTTTTGTTCTACCTTGTTGGTGCCTTGCACCTGGAACATTACTTATTTGTTCTTTTGCAACTTTGACATTTCGTGTCCTGTTCACCCTTTGGAGTACACAATGTTCAGTTACTTGTTGTACTGTATGATATTATACCTTTCTTTACAATAAAAATTAATGAAACAAAAAATAAAATCCTGTTCAAAACATACTAACCCTAACCCTGACCTTTGACCCTGACCTTGACCCAAACACTAACCATGGCACTAACCTTGATCTAGGTTTTTTTACTTTATGTTTTATTTTATTTTATTTTAATTTTTTTTTATTAAAAAAAAAAAAATTACGAACATTTTTTTTGTTTTTTCTTTCTGCAAGGTACGAGAAAGATACATTGTATCCTTCTCTATTCACAAAATGAAAAAAAAAACACATGGGCGGGCTTCACAGTGACTGATCACTGTGGTAGCCAATCAGGTCAATCGGGTGATCCTGGTCCCAATCGTTAGTACGGGGCACGGGGCTCTCGGTGCGACACTATGCGGCGCACTCCCAGCACAGTGGGAGAAACACATATAGGCGGTCCCACGTAAAAAAGGCCAGTTCATTGAGGCCATATATATGTGGTACGTCGGCGTAAAGGGGTTAAATTCCACCACCAACAGACAAGCGTAATTTATCAGACACAATACATTATTTTTTTGCTAAATGTTATATTTTGGCTGGACTGTCCCGTTACAAAATGCATGAAACATCTCGAAGACCATACTTTGGCATGTTTATAATAATGAAACTCTTCTATGAAGCAGAATACAAATTGTGCTCCATCTAGTGGATATATAACGATGATGAAGTCATTGCAAAATTACAGCTGTCTTTATATCAGCTCAGGAAACATCTGGTTATGATGTGGGCACTTGGTTACATCTGTTACATTTTTCTATATGAGCCGGTGAAAGAAAGTATTACTTATAACCAGAGCTACCTTTTTAAAGCACAGAGTAACAAGGGTTGCATTCATTAAAATAATTCCAATGCAGTACAGCAACACGACAGAACAAGAAGTCACTTAATAAAAATACAGTAAAATGTTGGATTGCGAGCATAATTCGTTCCGGGAACATGCTTGTAATGCCGCGTACACACGACCGGACTTTCCGGCAAACTAGGTCCAACGGGACTAGTCCGTCGGACAATCTGATCGTGTGTAGGCTAGTCCGATCGTTTTTTGGGGAAAAAATCAGACAGACCTAGAAATAGAACATGTTTCAAATCTGTCCAACGAACTCAAGTCCGACGGACTAAAAATCGGGAAAACTGTTCGTCTGTGTGCTGGTCCGACGGACGAAATACGACGCAAGGGAAGCTATTAGTTACTGGCTATTGAACTTCCTTTTTTTGTCCCGTTTACGTCATCACGTACAAAACGAGCGGACTTTCGACCGGACTTTAGTCCGTTCGTGTGTGGCCAAGTCCGTTCGTCCTGAAAGTCCGTCGGACCTCTGCCAAAAGTCTGTCGGGAAGACAGTCGGACCTAGTTTGCCGGAAAGTCTGCCCGTGTGTACGCGGCATAATCCAAAGTACTTGTATATCAAAGCAAATTTCTCCATAAGAAATAATGGAAACTCAAATGATTCGTTCCACAACCATTTATTCATAAGTCCTTCAGTTTATAGTCCATATAAAAAGATTATAGCAATGTGATAGGTTGTGTAACCATAAAATGTCCATCCACAAATGGAAGCCTCCACAAGGGGATTAGAAGCAAAATCCAGCAGGAGCTACAGAATATAAAAGAGAAGAGAGGCGCCTCTAAGTTTAGTATTATGGTTACATTTAATGAAGGTACAACATTTAGCAACTCACATGGTTGATGATTAAAAGAGGCACATCTAAGTATGCAGGCATTTGGGGTAAAGCTGTCCACATAGACCATCCACCACACCGCTGGCTCTCACTGCTGTCAGTCTGCAATCGTGACCGGGAAGACTACCCTGCAGTAGAGCGATCTGAAAGCGAGGCTTGAAGCGCTCGTGGAGCGCAGCGTGGAAGGGATGATGGGGATGGTGGTGTGGAGGATGGTCTATGTCGACAGCTTTACCCCCGGATGCCTACATACTTAGATGTGCCTCTTTTAATCATCAACCATGTGAGTTGCTAAATGTTGTACCTTCATTAAATGTAACCATATTACTACACTTAGAGGCGCCTCTGTTCTGTTTTATACTCAGTTGTGACGTTACTTGTATATCAAGACATCGCTTGTATATCAAGTCAAAATGTATTTAAAAATGTTGCTTGTCTTGCAAACGCTCTCAAACCAAGGTTTTACTGTAGTTGACAAGTTACTTGCTTCTGGCTCCTGCTCTATTACATAATGTAAGACAGGACAAAGAACTCTTCACCAGTGGAGTCCTTGATACAAGTGTATCACCCTCCTAGTGTAGAGTACTGCTAGTTAAACTTACAGTAGTAGTGGAGTATATGGCACAATAAGTGTTGGGTGTACATCAGTGGCAGCTGGTGCTCCATTTTTTTTGTGAGGGGGGGGGGGGCGGCAAACAAACCCATCCATTTGCTTGCCCACTCGCCCCGCACTTACCCCATCCAGGTCACAGAAGGCTTTGGCGGTTTCCCCGGCTTCTTCTCCTGGTCAATCTGGTCACTTCTCCTTCAGCCAATCCAATCTTAGGACCCGCTTCCTGTCCTTATTGGCCAATGTCACAAGTGGGTGGGCTCGGGGAGCAGTGCTCTGCTCACTAAGCCCAACCTTTTTGAAGCCAATTAGAAATCCCTGCGTCCGGCACCCCTCATGGAGATTAGGGGTTGGCACATGGAAAATAGGGGGGCGGTGCCCCTGCGCCTGTTATGGACCGGCCACCGCTGGTGTACATAAATGTCTAAGCAGTAGAACAGAAGAATCAAATTGGCGAGTTCAGGGTAACTTTCTGCACCAGATGCAGCACCTCTGAAGAAATATCTGAAATATCTCTATGCAAACAGATAAGAAGAACAGCAAGGCACAATCAGAGTGTAATATATTAACCATTTGCTGATCGTGCTGTAGCCAAATGACTGCTACAGCACGGGCAGCTAGTTCTGGTTAGACTGTAATATGATGTAATATGGATCGCATGTGCGGCAGGGTGTGGGCGGCTCACTCTGTGATTGCTGCTGATCACAGATTGAGGTAAAGAGCCAATCAGCAGCTCTTTACCATGTGATCAGCTGTGTCCAATCACAGCTGTTCATGGATGTATACAGAAGCCGGTTATCGGCACTCCTTTCCTCATGCTGACAGCATGAGGAAAGGAAAAGAGAGCCGATATCCGGCTTCCGAAAAAGGGACATGTACACTGATAATCAGGGCACTGATTATCAGTGTCCTGTTTATCAGTGCAGTCCCAACAGTGCCCACCAGTGCCTCCTCATAAGTGTCACCTACCAGTGCCGCCTATCAGTGCACATCAGTGCTGCCTTTCAGTGCTGATCAGTGCCCCCTGTCAGTTCCCATCAGTGCAGCCTCATCAGTGCAGCCTCATCAGTGCCTCTTCATCAGTTCCCATCAGTGCAGCCTCATCAGTGCCTCTTCATCAGTGCCTCTTCATCAGTGCCCATCAGTGCAGCCTATCAGTGCCCATCAATGCCTCATCGGTGCCGCCTATCAGTGCTCATCAGTGCCACCTATCAGTGCCCATCAGTGCTGCCTTTCAGTGCTGATCAGTGCCCATCAGTGCCACCTCATCAGTGCCCATTAGTGCAACCTATCAGTGCCCATCAATGCCCATCAGTGCTGCCTCATCGGTGCTGCTTATCAGTGCTCACCAGTGCAGCCAATCAGTGCCCATCAATGCTCATCAGTGCAGCTTATCAGTGCCCATTAGCGTGGCCTCATCAGCGCACATCAGTGGAGGAGAAAATTTGCCTGTTTGCAAAATGTTATAACAAACAATGAAAACTTTTATTTTTTTTTTTATATTTTCTGTCTTTATTTGTTTATTCAGCAACAAAAAAATCCAGTGGTGATTAAATACCACCAAAAGAAAGCTCTATTTGTATGAAAAAAAAAGATAAAACATGTATTTGGGTACAATGCTGCATAACCGCGCAATTGCCATTCAAATTGCGACAGCGCTGAAAGCTGAAAATTGGCCTGGGCAGGAAGGGGGTAAAAGTGCCCAGTAGTCAAGTGGTTAACAGATTTATTGTGGTGAAAAGACAAATGACAACTCACATTGTGACAGCTAAAATCAGGCTCATCACATAGTAAGGGCTTCCGATGGACAGTCTCAACAAGGAACCTCAGACCAGGACAGAAACACTAGGTGGATGGATAATCCGGGAGGACCAAAAGAACACACCAGGGGGCACCAGAAACTAAGTGAAGCATTAAATGTACTGAGAAATACTAATAGATTAGCAACTCACATGGGAAGAAGAGATGGCACTTTTTGTATGTAATCTGTGAGCGGTCAGCTCATGTATCTGGGATAGGGAGCCTCTTCCTACAACTTGCAGCCTGGAAAGTCCAGACGTCAGCCTGGAAGAAAGCTTAGATGAGGAAGTGGACCACTTGGTCCTGCAGGTGTATCCATCCAATGTTTCTATCCTGGTCTGAGGTTCCCTGCTGTTGTGAGACTGTCCATTGGAAGCCCTTACTATGTGAAGAGTCCGATTTTAACTGTCACAAGTCTGTGAGCTGCCATTTGTCTTTCCACCACAATAAATCTGTTACTATACTACATTCAGATTGCGCCCTGCTGTTCCTCTTATCTGTTAGGTACATTTAGTTTGGCTCCCCTGTAGTGAGAGGAGCAGGGGTTGAATGTTTAGGCCTTCTCAGTGTCTCACACACACTGCTGCCTGCAACTCTGTTGCTCTGTTGGATGCGGGTCCCCAAACACAGACAGTGTGGATTTTAGGACCTGTACCCACGCGGATATCAGCTTAAGAGCAGTGGCTGTGCCTGTGTAGCCGTTACATCCTAACTGACATGAATGGGACTGCCTGAATGAGGACCTGTGCATCCTCATGCCCGTGCGAGCAAACATGGCCCTCGCAGGGGTGGCAAGCTTAAGTATGCCCATGTAAACAAGGCCAAACAGTAATGTACAGACAGACATACATTCACCGGCCACTTTATTAGGTACACCTTGCTAGTCCCGGGTTGGACCCCCTTTTGCCTGTAGAACTGCCTTCATTCTTTGTGGCATAGATTCAACAAGGTGTTGGAAACATTTCTCAGAGATTTTGGTACATAGTGACATGATAGCATCACGAAATTGCTGCATTGTTGGCTGCACATCCATAATGCAAATCTCCTGTTCCACATCCCAAAGGTGCTCTATTGGATGAGATCTGGTGAGTGTGGAGACCATTGGTGTACAGGGACCTCATTGTCCAGTGGTGAGATGATTGGAGCTTTGTGACATGGTGCATTATCCTGCTGAAATCAGAAGATGGGGACACTGTAGTCATAAAGGGATGGACATGGTCAGCAACAATACTCAGGTAGGCCGTGGTAATTAAACAATGCTCAATTGGTACTAAGGGGCCCAAAGTGTGCCAATAAAATACCCCCCAAATCATTACACCACCACCACCAGCCTGAACCGGTGATACAAGGCAGGATGGATCCATGCTTTCATGTTGTTCTGACCCAACCATCTGAACGTCGCAGCTGAAATTGAGACTCATCAGACCAGGCAACGTTTTTCCAATTTTCTATTGTCCAATGTTGGTGAGTTTGTGCGAATTGTAGCTAACAGAAGTGGCACCCGGTGTGGTCTTCTGCTGCCTTTAGCCTATCTGATTCAAGGTTCAATGTGTTGTGCATTCAGAGATAGTATTCTGCATACCTTGGATGTAACGAGTGGTTTTTTGAGTTTCTGTTGTCTTTCTATCATCTCAAATCAGTCTGCCCGTTCTCCTCTGACCTCAACAAGGCATTTTTCCTCCACACAACTGCCGCTCACTGGATATTTTCTCTTTTTCGGACCATTTTCTGTAAACCCGAGAGATGGTTGTGTGTGAAAATCCCAGTAGATCAGCAGTTTGAAATACTCAGACCAGCCTGTCTGGCACCAACAACCATACCACGTTCAAAGTCACTTAAATCCCCTTTCTTCCCCATTCTGATGCTCGGTTTAAACTTCAGCAAGTTGTTCTCACCGCGTCTAGATGCCTAAATGTATTCAGTTGCTGCCATGTGATTGGCTAATTTAGCAATTTGTGTTACCAAGCAATTGAACTGGCATACCTAATAAAGTGACCGGTGAATGTAAATACAGTGGGGACGGAAAGTATTTAGACCCCTTTAAATTTTTCACTCTTTGTTATATTGCAGCCATTTGCTAAAATCATTTAAGTTCATTTTTTTCCTCATCAATGTACACACAGCACCCCATATTGTACACACAGCACCCCATATTGACAGAAAAACACAGAATTGTTGACATTTTTGCAGATTTATTAAAAAAGAAAAACTGAAATATCACATGGTCCTAAGTATTCAGACCCTTTGCTCAGTATTTAGTAGAAGCCCCCTTTTGATCTAATACAGCCATGAGTCTTTTTGGGAAAGATGCAACAAGTTTTTCACACCTGGATTTGGGGATCCTCTGACATTCCTCCTTGCAGATCCTCTCCAGTTCTGTCAGGTTGGATGGTAAACGTTGGTGAACAGCCATTTTTAGGTCTCTCCAGAGATGCTCAATTGGGTTTAAGTCAGGGCTCTGGCTGGGCCATTCAAGAACAGTCACGGAGTTGTTGTGAGGCCACTCCTTTGTTATTTTAGCTGTGTGCTTAGGGTCAGTGTCTTGTTGGAAGGTAAACCTTTGGCCCAGTCTGAGGTCCTGAGCACTCTGGTGAAGGTTTTCGTCCAGGATATCCCTGTACTTGGCCGCATTCATCTTTCCCTAGATTGCAAAAAAAAGTCGTCCTGTCCCTGCAGCTAAAAAACACCCCCGCAGCATGATGCTGCCACCACCATGCTTCACTGTTGGGACTGTATTGGACAGGTGATGAGCAGTGCCTGGTTTTCTCTACACATACTACTTAGAATTAAGGCCAAAATGTTCTATCTTGGTCTCATCAGACCAGAGAATCTTATTTCTCACCATCTTGGAGTCCTGCAGGTGTTTTTTTTCGCAAACTCCATGCAGGCTTTCATGTGTCTTGCACTGAGGAGAGGCTTCCGTCGGGCCACTCTGCCATAAAGCCCCGACTGGTGGAGGGCTGCAGTGATGGTTGACTTTCTACAACTTTCTCCCATCTCCCGACTGCATCTCTGGAGCTCAGCCACAGTGATCTTTGGGTTCTTCTTTACCTCTCTCACCAAGGCTCTTCTCCCCAGATAGCTCAGTTTGGCTGGATGGCCACCTCTAGGAAGGGTTCTGGTCGTCTATTCCTTTGACAAATTGTTACAATGTTTATACTTAAGTTCCACTGCTAAAAAAGGTTGTGATTCTTGGCAGACTGCCCGTTTTTTTTTTTCTTCCTTTCTTTTAAGGGCTGTTGCTGCAGAATAGCAGGGAGAATTCTTTGCATAGCAAGAATCGTGAAACACTTTTGTCAAGATCGCAACGGGGAAAAAAATTGCAGTAACGATTCTTGACGATTAATCGTGCAGATCTAATTTGCAGTTTCTAATCAGACTAAAAAGCCATGCCAATTATTTAGCATAACTTAGCCACACCCACTTTTTGCAGCAGCGTTCTACTCACGGCCTTGGTACTACCCTCCTGAAATAGACCCCAGTGCATAATTTTGCCCAAGGGCCCATTATGCTATTGAGACGGCCCTGCTGAGGGCTGCAAGAGACCAGGAGATAAACACTTCCAGAAGTTTTGGTTTCTCAGCAGACTTCTTGGGATGATTCCTCTTGATTGGATAAACTTTCTAAGGTGGACAGATCTCTTGTGCCGGCACAACTTTAATAATCATGATATATGCATTAGTCTTGGTGGTTTATTTTGTGAGCTACAAATCTGAATATCGATTGATGAAATTAGAAATAATTGGAAAGCAATGTTAGTATTACTAGATGAAAACACAAGGCGACAATATAGTGGATTTCAAAATACAATTACATAGCATCCCCTTTAGGCAAAAGTAACATTTATACAATGAAAAACAAGTCAATATTTTCATTAGGCATGACCTCTCTTCTATTCTTGGAAGGTTAAAATGTATTATTTTCAGCCACCATTGAAGAAAAGTCTTGGGGTCATTTTTAATTGGATGCATTGTTTCTGCATCAGCATTTTTTTTTTAATACAATAGTTCTAGAAAATTAGAAAATAAAATCACGCTTAGTTAATTGTATTTGTAAAGCGCATCTGACATTTCCCTGCAGATAATATGATACAATAGTATATGAATGATGGCCATTCGTTATACGGTTACAAAGGTTTTAACACACTTTGGAGGAAAGAAGAGAAAGGGGAGACATGATTGAAACCTTTTAAATACATCAAAGGGGTGAATAAGGTTTAGGAGGGCAGGATTTTCAATATGGAGCCAAGATTAAGAATATGGGGACGTGATCTCAAACTAGCAGGAGGAAAGTTCAAAACTAACCCTGGAAAGTATTATTTTACCGAAAACATACTTAATGCTTGGAACAGACTTCCAACAGACATAGTGAGTCAGTCAACAATAAGAGGATTCAGACATGCTTTAGGCAAACATATATCTATACCCAGGCACAAAAAACTAACAGAACCAAAAAAAAAACAACAAACAAAAACAAAATAAAAAAGCCAAACAAATATATATATATATATATATATATATATATATATATATATATATATATATATATATATATATATATATATATATATATATACAGCTATATTAATATAAAAGGGGGACAACATGGGGGGGTCACACATACTCTATGTTTTTTTCTAATGTATCTCTGATCAGTCTGCACTGGGTGGAGTTAATAAAATATGGACAGAACCCCCAAATGAATTAATAAAAACACAAAACAACATTATGGATTGAAATTAGCTGAGGCATTTTATTAGTTGTGATGAAAAAAAAAAAAGTTAAAAAGAAATAATTTTATTGTTTTAAAATAAATATAAACCATAAGTAAAGCTTATAAAGCATAACCATTAAATTAAACTCAGCCATTACAGCTTGAGTTGACCATGCCTAAAAAAAATTACACTGTACCCATGGATAGACGGGACTAAACCATATAACTTAAGCCCCTTTCACACTGAGGCAGCGTTGGCGGTAAAATGCCGCTATTGTTAGCGGCGCTTTACCGTCGGTATTCGGCCACAAGCAGGGGCGGTTTTACCCCCCGCTAGTGGCCGAGAAAGGGTTAAAAACCACCGCAAAGCGCCTTTGCTGGCGGTATTGCCGCGCTGTCCCATTGATTTTAATGGGCAGGAGCGGTGGAGGAGCGGTATACACACCGCTCCCTCACCGCTCCAAAGATGCTGTTAGCAGGACTTTTTTTTTTTACCGTCCTGCCAGCGCACCGCTCCAATGTGAAAGCCCTCGGGGCTTTCACATTGGAGACAAAGCAGCGGGACTTTCAGGTCGGTTTGCAGGCGCTATTTTTAGAGCAATATCGCCTGCAAACCACCCCAGTGTGAAAGGGGCCTTAGGGCACTGACAATGGGAAGGAGGATGGTATGCTCTTTTTTTTGTTGGAGTGTTAGCAGGTGAAGTTAGCTTGTTTGCCACTAGATGGCTCTGTTCCTAATAAAGTCTTGTATAAGAAAGTGGTTATTGGGTGTTAGGCCCCTTTTAGCGAAAGCCTTAGTCTAGTGATGTAATGGGTGGAGTTAGTGCTCATATAAATGCCAGGATGGGAGGGGCCTAGGGCTTCATTCAAGGCATAGAAGCCGGACATTCCAAAGCTACTAGGCTACTGGTCAGCTACTGTCCAAGGGCCCTAAGTAGGGCTGAAACCCAAGGCGAGGTATTTCGACACTCAGTAGGAGCAGCTGTAGTCGCCTTGAGTCTTTTTACGGTCTTCTGTAGGCTGTGAGTGGGATTCAAAAGGCCTTTTAGGCCAGATCAGAGTCTTCAGATGTGACTACTGGTGACCATGGGGATGAGTGTGCCAACTAGGAGAGTGCCCGGCTGGGCAGAACTATGCAAGGGACATAGAGAGGGACTAGTATGCTAATGAGGGCACCTTGAGTCTACTGATTGATGGATGCTGAATGCTGTTGACTTACTAATACATGGGAGAAGTGGTCCCAACTCTATGGTGCTCCCAATGAGAGGAGGTGCAGAGGGAAGATGGCTTACAAAATTATATGCTGGCGTTCTGCACCTGAATGACAATTTACAGAATGTCTACTCCTGTGTATGGCATTGCATGCCAAATAATTCTGCTTGTATGTGAATATGATGTCAGATGTCGTGTAAACATTGCAAAGTTACAGTAAAGTACAGTAAATGCATTTCATGCGTGAACATTCCTTCATTTCTAAATATAAAGGCCTCCAGTCAGGAATGTTGTGAGCAGGCCTATGACTAGGAGTTTGACACAATATGATGAAGGGTTCCATCTATCAGTAGGTTGGTAGCTGACCAAACAAAGAAGAAGCAGAGCAGGGACTTGTGCAGTTTGGCGCCAACACCTGGCCAATTACAAGCCCCCTTCCAGGCTGTTTACTGTTGCTCTTAATTAAAGGTGGAACCATGGGAACAAAAATCCGACCAGATAGGCTCTTTATTGCAAAAGAGACATGCAATGTCTCTTCTGCAATAAAATAAACCTACCTGTCCGCTCGCATTCTTCTTTAGAACATATACGTAGATGCATGCGCAGCTCAGTATACATTTTGGAACAGATCCAGCACGACAACTTGCACAGGAATGATGTCATCCTGCACCAGCCAATGAAGACAGTTGCAGCCCGGAATCCAGAAGAAATGGGAGAATATGCAAGTGCCGATGAGGGACCCTAGACCGTTGAAGGAGAGGTAAGTATTGTGGATTTTAGTTCCACTTTAATGGAACTCATTTCTTGCTTTTATACATTACTGGAAGCTCATGATGACAAGATTACGGTTAACAGACATCCACATGCACATAATATTATGTCTAAACAAAAGACCTTTTGAGATCTGCCATGATCCCATGGGTGAGCATAATGCAAAAGTGATTTTCTTCCCCCAACCTACATTCCCAGGTATAGGGACTGGTGTTCGATCAAAATCAAATTACCAACAACAAGGCGATTTAAAGCACTGAAGTAGCTTGATACATAACAACTAGAACCAGATGAATTTCCAGGCTGCTTTACTTACATTACATGCATTTCAGGGTTTAGTTTTCAGTTTTAATTAGAGTGTGACTTTGCATACTGCTTACCCAGCATTTTTGCTTTTTTGTAAATTCTTTCTTTTTTTTCCAGTACAGAGAGCAACCAGAAACAAAGCAAGGAATGCAAATGACATACATCGAATTCAGTATATACAATATCTCACAAAAGTAAGTACACCCCTCACATTTTTGTAAATATTTTATTCTACCTTTTCATGTGACAACACTAAAGAAATGACACTTTGCTACAGTGTAAAGTAGTGAGTGTACAGCTTGTATAACTGTGTAAATTTGCTGTCCCCCAAAAACAATTCAACACACAGCTATTAACTTCCCTGGTGGTCTGATTATGTCAGTATTTTTGAATGTCAAAGTTGTACATTGTTTTACATGGACATTTGTTGTTTTATATTGTAGGCCTGTAATTCTTAGAAATAACTCACTTAAATCTGTCCAAACAAGAGTCTAGTAGACATCCCGGGTATGGTAAAGCTTCAAACACGAAATCCTAAATTGTAGTGGTACCCCCATAGGGGCTGCTGAGTGATTGTGGCCCACTTGTCACCCTGCCCAGCATTCACTTCCAGTCACTCCAAGACAATGAACAAGTCCATCAGGTTTGTTTCTGTGTTTTTTTTGAGGGGTTAGAACTTGGATGGGGTTAAGGAATTCATGGGATGCCCAGGAAAAATATTCTTGCATGGTTTGCGACAATTTAGATATTCTCCTCCTTAGGGCTGTCTTTAATATTGATTGGACTCTGGGCAAAAATTTTCTTGCGCCCCCCCCCCATGCAATTTCACTCTCCACCTGCTCTGAGACATACAATAAATAGCAACTAGACTTAAAATCAGTTTACGGTATCAGATCAGGCAGCAATTGCGATTTATTGCTGCTTACTACTGGTTGCTAGAGGTTACAGCACACATTACGGCTCACTGATTAGTTGCTAGAGGTTACAGCAAATGATTTCTGCTTGGTAATTGGTTGCTAGAGATTACTGTATAGTAATACTGCTCACTGATTGATTGCTAGAGGTTACAGCAGATCATCTCCTCACTGCAGGGGAGCATAATATACATATGAATGTGGCCTTTATTTACATATCAATGCCACCGGCCGCAGCTATTTACTTAGTAATGTCGCTGCTATTTACATATGAATTCTGGTAAACACATGTAAACACAGGGTCTGCAGGTGAGTCATCTCTACACAACAATAGGGCAGAGCTGGGCAGCATTAGTACCAGCACTTCACACTGAGACATGGGGACACAGCACAGGACTAAAACTTCAAGGGACAAGGGAATTTAAACTGGGATAGTTGGCAAGTATGAGGCAGCTACTTTGGGCCCCACAACAATGACAGAGCCCAGGGCAGCTGCCCCTTTTGCCCTGCCTTAAAGACAGACCTGCTCCTCCTGCTCAAAACTTGCTGCAGACTATTTCTCCTTCTCCCTCCAGCACTGTTCTTCAGGCGCAGCTAGCACATGGCTAGGCCTGACTTCTGGTTCCAGCCAGGCCTTATCAAAAATACCTCATTACAGGCAGGTACCGTGGGACCCTATGGTGTAACAAAGAAAGTACTGGTGCTAGCTGCCCTCTTTGGTGGACTACTGATCAAAGTCAGCCTGTTGCAGACCCTGACAACCCACCCAGCTGCAGCAGCCCAACCTCACTGCCAGTGACATCACAGTCTCTCTTGCTGGCTCTACATCCATCTCTGACTGCACACTCCCAGTCCACTCCGGCTTGCCTCTCCCAGCTCTCCCGACTGTTCCTGTCACTCACCAACACCTGATGGATCCCTCTTGGAGACTTGCCTGGCAGTATTCACCACTGTCATCTCCAGCTCCTGTTCAGGACACACCTTGGGTTGTGTGGGGTTCCTGTTCAGCTCCGAGCCCCTGGCCCAAGGTCACCCCCCCTAGACTGGGGGGCTCCCCCCAAGGCCCCGATAGCCTAATACTCCATCTCCAGTTCTTCCACCCGAACAACTCCTCCCAGCTGGGCTGACTCCAGGTATTTAAGGAGGCCTGCCCCCTCCTAATCCAGGATGGGGATTGGTCAGGGCTCCCCGGAACACCCCAGGAAGCTCCACCTCTCTTCCCCACCTTCTTTCCAGAAGCCTTTAGAAACAGAAGGGAGGAAACCGAAGGATGAAACTAGCTGTGAGTCACCAGCCTACTCTAAACCATTCTCAGCCCACAGATCAAAACAAACAGGCCTAGCTTCTGGCTAGGCCTGCCTAAATTTACCTGCACTACAAAAAAACTCACTCTAGCACCTACACCAGGTAGAGGGTGCTAAGCTATATAATAAATAATTATAAAAAATAATAATATAATAATAATACATTTTATTCAATAATGTATTTAAACCAAAAACACTGACATTTGTCCAAACAAGGGTGCGATATTACTAGTCACTGTAATACTAGACACTGCATATTGGTTTAGTAAACATCCTGGATATGAAAATTTTTTTAAACATGGGACTGCACAAAGTCCGATGTCACAATCAGGACAATGGAACCTGGTTTCCTTTCTGATTTTCTTTCCACTGTCATCTCGCTTCGAGCAACAAACCACGCACATCCTTGACTTTTTCTCGGTTGGTTGGGATGCAGTCCATGAAGGCGTCATGCCAACAGAATGACATCCAGCTCTATTCACAGCCATTAATGGTTTAGTGGTTCACAAAGATATGTTCGGCAACTTTCCAAATAAAGTCAGAATGAATCACAGGCTTGTCACTCTTTTTTTTTTTCTTTTTTGCAGAATGTAGGCATTCCACAAGCATTGCTCAAGAAGATGCCTGAAGATCTTCTTGTAGTACTTCTTTTGCTGTTTCCTCATTGCTGGATAGAATGTCATTGCATGGTTGGCTCTGTGGACACCTCCCATGGTGTTATTGTAGTCTATCACTACTTGTGGCTTCATGATTTCTTTCCCACCTTTCATGCATAACAGTGGACGTATTGTGAACTGTACTCATTAGGCACACATCTTTCCTGTCACACCATTGTAATGCCATCATTTTGCCTTTCTGCCAGGCAACTATTTCTCCAGTCTTCAGCTTCTTATTGCCAAACATTGGCGGCATGTCGCGCCGGTTAGCCCTAACGGTTCTATAGGTATCTGTTTTGTTTTGCAGAAGAAACTCATAAAGTTCAGGAGACATATAAAAGTTGTCAGTTGTTACGCACTAGCCCTGATTTAGCAATGGCTCAATGAGTGAAAGAACAGAAGATGTTGCCATTTCATATTTGCTGTATTTTGGATTGAATTTTGTTCCTTTTCCAGTGTATATGACTGAATTCCCAATGTAACCAGTTGACGATTCAGATGGCATGTAGGATTTTACACCAAATCATGCTCTCTTTGATGCAATGTATTGTACCCAGCTGAGCCTTACCTTGTAGGCCATTAGACTTTCATCTATGCTGATATCTCTTTCTGGCACATAACTTAGTTGGAAATTTTTTGGAATCATATGAGATACTTCCCAAATTTTCTTTAGTTTTGGTGCAGGATGAGTAGTTTAATCAAATTCTTCGTTGTTTTCAAAGTGTAAATATTTCATGATCAGGGAAAATCTGTACTCTGACATTTTATTTTTTATTTCAGGTACTTATATAGCGCCGTCAATTTACGCAGCGCTTTACATATACATTGTACATTCACATCAGTCCCTACCCTCAAGGAGCTTACAATCTAAGGTCCCTAACTCACATTCATACATACTAGGGACAATTTAGACAGGATCCAATTAACCTACCAGCATGTCTTTGGAGTGTGGGAGGAAACCGGAGTACCCGGAGGAAACCCACGCAGGCACAGGGAGAACATGCAAACTCCAAGCAGGTAGTGTCGTGGTTGGGATTCGAACCAGTGACCCTTCTTACTGCTAGGCGAGAGTGCTACCCACTACACCACTGTGCCGCCCTGACATGACCGTGCCAAAGAATGGAGTGGCCAATAATTTATTAGTTGTCCAATACTACTTCTCCAGGGGTTTCCCCACCAGTCCCTGAAGTATTATTAAGCCCAGAAATTTCCAAATGTCATCTTTGGTCACTGGTTCCCACTTTCTGCTTCTTGGAAACCTCCGAAGCAGAGTAGCTGATTGTTGCTCTTTGTACTGGTTTGTCTCAGTAACTATTTTTTCAATAACCTCATCGGTCAGAAATAATTGTAAGTATGCCAAAGGGTTGTCATGTTCAACGTCTACTTTCATACCAGATGCTCCAGTAAATGGGAATCTTGCCTGATCCGTACCACAGTCAATAGAGCACCAAGTTCGTACATCACTGAGCTCAGTCGCAGAATCATCACTGTCGTCACTTTCAGTATCTGATGACGAATTTCCCCACAAATCACTATCGCTCAATTCTGAAAGTGATTCTAATTCACTAAACTGTATTCTAGCTGGTCTAAAACTGCTTTTGACCTAAAGGGACGCTTTTTGGATGCCATGGACGTTCTCAAGTTTCCAGGCAGAAAGAACGGTAAAAGTGCAGGCAGGGCCCTGGACAAAGCACTAGGGACAAAACTAAGGTGAAATGGTTTAATACAGTAATGTAAGCCTAACAGATTACAGTGTATTGTGTGTATGTTATGTTTTGAACTTTTTTTAATCCTCACCCGGCTCCGTCCCTCTGCGCCACGGCGCTCGCAGGGAAGGGAAACCGGAAGACGGATGCATCGGCCGGAGGACATGGCCAGAGGACACAGCCGGAGGACATCAGGGGATTGTAGGGACAAGGTAAGTAACAGTACAGGTTTACTACAGTGTTACCCCGAGTCTGGCTCGGGGTTACCGCTTTTGGTACTGAAAGTTAACCCCAAACCACACTCGGATTACCGCCAGGGAGGGTAATGTCTAAACCGCTGGCAACAAAAGTGAGTACACCCCTAAATAAAAATATCCAAATTGGGCCTAATTAGCTATTTTACCTCCCAGGTTATATGTGACTCATTAGTGTTACAGTTGTGAATGGGGAGCAGGTGTGTTAAATTTGGTGTTATCGCTCTCACTCTCTCATACTGGTCACTGGAAGTTCAACATGGCACCTCATAGCAAAGAACTCTCTGAGGATCTGAAAAAAAGAATTGTTGCTCTACATAAAGATGGCCTAGGAGCTGTGTTTGGGGTCATTATCATGTTGGAATACTGCCCTGCGGCCCAGTCTCTGAAGGGAGGGGGTCATGCTCTGCTTCAGTATGTCACAGTACATGTTGGCATTCATGGTTCCCTCAATGAACTGTAGCTCCCCAGTGCCGGCAGCACTCATGCAGCCCCAGACCATGACACTCCCACCACCATGCTTGACTGTAGGCAAGACACACTTGTCTACTCCTCACCTGGTTGCCGCCACACACGCTTGACACCATCTGAACCAAATAATTTTATCTTGGTCTCATCAGACCACAGAACGTGGTTCCAGAAATCCATGTCCTTAGTCTGTTTGTCTTCAGCAAACTCTTTGTTGGCTTTCTTGTGCATCATCTTTAGAAGAGGCTTCCTTCTGGGACGGCAGCCATGCAGACCAATTTGATGCAGTGTGCGGCGTATGGTCTGAGCACTGACAGGCTGACCCCCCACCCCTTCAACCTCTGCAGCAATGCTGGCAGCATTCATATGTCTATTTCTCAAAGACAACCTGTGAATATGATGCTGAGCATGTGCATTCAACTTCTCCACTTGCCGGATAAAGGCAAGCAACCCATTGCCGCAGTTTGGAGACTACTGCAATAACAGAATGACACTAGGATACAGCCAGACCCTGCGCAATTGTCTGCAGCTTTCAGACATGCCTGGGCACTCATAATAGGAGCAGCAGTGTAAGAAGCTCATAATGCTATGTGAAGACCATACAGTACAATAGTACTATTCTTGAATAACAAAGTACTTCCTTCCTGTTCGCTAGGCAGCCAAAGGCCGATTGATGCTGACTGAGTCCTTTTTTTTCTGTAACAGTGCAGTTATCCTTTAAAATATTTCAAGAAAAGGATTTGAAAAGCACAAGAATAAATTACAACTGAAGAACAAGGAGACACATCTCTGCTTCCCAATGTGGTTATCAAGGATTTAACATTTTTTTTTTTTTACTTTAAAGAAAAGAAAATTAACTATCTTCTTTTTAGCAAATCAAACTGATGGAAATTAAAATGGGCATTCAATATCGGTTGCAGCTATCATTATGGCTAATAAGGGAACTTTAATTTTAAACTAAATTATTCATTAAGGAGTTGCATGCTAAGTGCACTATAATTTCAGTTTAGAGTTTGACAGGCAAGTTAATGGCAGAGCTTTCCCTCAGCAAGGTTCATTTTTCTCATTCTCCAACACGAATTAAGAATGGCAAATGAACTTGGAACCAATCCAGTGTTTTGTTTTAAGTTATTCTGAGCTTTTATTATGCATTGGGCAAGAAATATGAGTGACATAAAGCTGTTTATGTACAGGACATATTCTCAGAGGAACCAACTTTTTATTGATTTTTCTTTTTAATTCTTTTTTTATTTCTTTTGTAGGCTTTCAAATTCTAAAATGGGCACGCTTTCTTTGAATTCCCCCCTGCCTTGTGATGAGCCCTTGTGGAAATCTTTATCCTATTCTTACGCTATTCTGTTTGCAACCACATCTCAGAACGACCACCCGTATTTGCAGAAGTGGGAAAGAGATCTTAACACTATGTTTTCGGAGGATCCAAAGAATCGTATACTTTTCTTTACCCACAGGTCTTCCCTGTGCAGCAAATATCAGGAGATCGCATTCAAAATCTTGACGCGCTGGTACAGGACCCTGTCGGTCCTAGCGTCAATATTCCCTGGACATAGCCCGATATGCTGGAGATGTGGCACCCTGACTGGCACACTACTTCACATCTTCTGGGATTGTCCAAAACTGACCTCATTCTGGCAACAGGTTCTGCAGATCGTCTACAGTCTTACAGACGTTTCCCTTACTGCCAACCCGGCAGCAGTGCTTCTAAACTTGTCCACTAAGAGATATCGTAAATCCCTATTGAAACATCTATTGAATGCAGCGAGGGCATGCATCTCCAGCATGTGGAAGCAGCAATCTCCACCTTTGGTGTCACAGTGGTTTGCCAGGGCGAATGATATCCAACAGATGGAACACTTGACAGCTGCCATTAGGGACAGGATGGAGGGACATAACACACGCTGGCTATACTGGGACATGTTCCGGTTCTCGGAAGAATATGTGACCTATGCTTATCAGAACTCTTCCTGGGACCCTGACGCATTGCACCGGTGACTCCGCTGAGGCTCCCCCCCCTTCTCCTTTACTCCTTTCCTACCTTTACCCCTTCTGCTTACTTACTTCCTAGACACCTAAGGTGTCACACATATATATAGAGCCCTGCTCCTGATGGGCAGGTGCTATTTGTGTAAATTTAAGGTTGTCTGAAGCTGTAGTTTAGCTCAGACTAATTGGTTTCTGTATCAGTTCAACTGGGTTCTGTCAGTTTCCACTTGACCATGGGTGTCGCTGTGGGCACTGGTAAGTGTTGGAAATACAACAGGCTGGATGCATTGGGTACCCTTTTACTCAGAAACAGCTCGGTGGGAGTGGTTCACTTGCTGTGCATTCTGGGTAAGGGTATTTAAGGTACACGCACCATGTTTTGGGGTCTTTTTCTTTCCACTGTAGTCCCTGACCTGAAGGCCCTCCTGGCCCAAAGGGGGCCGGGGCAGCTCTGCTGCCTCGGGGCGGCTGGCCTGAGGCGTTGCTACTACAGAAGTAGGCCCAGGAGCTCTGGGGCCTGCTGATCCACAGGGTGGTTCTGTGCTTTCTTGCCTGCGGGGAGAATCCAATCAGTTTGAGGAGACTAGGGGGGACTTCTCTGAAGGTGACCGAGCAAAGCATGCTGGTATCTCAGGAGGAGCCTGGAAACTCAATTGAAGGATGCAACCTGGATCATTTATCTGACAGTATTGCCGGGTTGGCTGAAAGAAACTGGTACTGTGCCGTTAAGCTTTAAACCTAGGAAAAGTTTGGTTACACCGTTCTGTGGCAGAGGACTTGTGTAACCGCAACGATTATTCTTTTTTTCTGTCAAGTCTGTGGCAGAGACTGTGTCCGAGCATTGCACCGGCTGCTAGGTCAGTGTGAGGGACCTATCCGGTGAATGCTATATCCAGTTGAAGAAACCGTTCGTCCTCTGTAGGGATGAGCTTCGAGAGATAGATAGATAGATAGATAGATAGATCTATATATATATATATATATATATATATATATATATATATTTTTTTTTCTCTATTACTCAGAAAAAGTTTCTCAGTATGCGCTGAACTTAGGTGCTGTTATTGTAAAGATGGGGCTAAGTGCTACATATAGTATTACGTTCACTTCTCATTCCCCTCTTTGTAGTGGCTTGGTACCTGTTGCTAGTTAGTGTTTCTCTTTTTTGTTTTTCTTTCATGGTATGTTCATGACTCCTAAATTTGTATGTTGGTCTTCCACCACACTACAGGTTATATCACAGGATATAGTTGTTGTAGAGCAGTGATGGAGAACCTTGGCACCCCAGATGTTTTGGAACTACATTTCCAATGATGCTCATGCACTCTGCAGTGTAGTTGAGAATCATGGGAACTGTAGTTCCAAAACATCTGGGGTGCCAAGGTTCACCATCACTGTTGTAGAGGCTACTGCCCACAGTTTACAGATACCTTATATTGCCGTACTGGAACCCTGACTGTTATTTTGTTGACATCCATTGATTCCCGAGTATGGTTGTATTATGGTCTATTGATGGATTTCATTGATTTCATATGTCATGTCATACTGTTATGTTTAACTTAATCAACAACAGGGTGATTAGTGTGTGCCCAGACACCCCGTGCACACATCTATGTACAGTAACACAGCATTTTTGGCATTCTTCTTCCTCTGGTAAAAGATCAGTCTAGGGGTTTCTTTTAGGATTTTTATTAGAAAAGCAACTTGGATAGGAATGGGGAGCATGGGATACCCTGGACCTGCAGAACAACTTGAGGACTGCAAAGCTTCTGGTTGATCCTGTCAAAAATGCAGACTGTATTGAACAACCTCTGGCTGCACTGTACTCTCTTGGTTGTCTTGTACAACACCTGGCTGTTTTGTACAACTCCTGTCTGCACTGCACTTTCTTGGGGGTTAGACCACCCCACAGTCACTTCACCTCTGTATACCAGGATCAGTTACTCACTCAGCCCCAGAATGGTTGAGCTTTCTCCCACCAACTTCCTTCTAGCTCTGCTAAGTCTCTGGATATAGCTATCTTCTGAAAACCTAGATGGGAACTCAATGTCTTTAAAGGATCCTCTGGCTTCCTCACTATCTCTCTCTTCTTCAGGGGCAGAGCCCCATGCACAGGGGTCTCCTACTGAAGAACTGGATCCAGGAACTCTGCACCCTGGCTGCCAGGCTCATAATATTTATGGGCTTTCTCCACCTTTTGAGCACACCTCCCTAGGAATTGGTCGGAGCCCCATAAATATTCAGACTGCCTGCCTTGCCTACTTCTAGAAGTCTCTAGAAGACAGAGGGGAGTAGCAAAACAGCAGCCTGTGAGACACTGAGCAGCCCTACGTATTCAACCCCTGCTCCACTGCTACAGAGGCGCTAAATAAATGTACCTAGCAGCCTACTCTGAACTAGGAAAATGCTACAGAGGCAATGTGTTGTTGCATATGCGTTCGCCTCTGTGTGTGAGCCCGGGTTATGGGGGTGCTTTAGATTTTTTTAAATTAACATTAATTTATTTTATTTAATTAAAAAATATTTTTACATTGTCCCTTTCATTTTTTTATCACTTTCATTGCTATCACAAGAAATGTAAGCATCACTTGTGATAACAATAATGCAGGTCCTCTTTATGGAGACATCTGGACCCCAGATCTCACCTCTACCCTTGAAAGCATCAGATCAAAACAATCTTATTAGAAAGAGAAAACGGTACCGGGGTTATGATTGACAGCTGCTGCCATTGCCCCGGTAAAGCGCTTCAAATCCGTAACGTAAATATATGTTAGGAGGTCTTGACTGGATAATTGTTAATTTGATGCAGCTGTGTGTAGCCCTGCCCATACCACTGTGGCATCCAGTCAAATAGGTCTGTAAATGTAGAGGCTACAACTCCTATCTTCCACCATGGTTCTCAACAGTGGTGGCTAGTGGGTTTTTTTGGGGGCATGGCGTCCTGAAAGGGGCCGAATGCATGGATAGGAGTGCGGCCATGGATGGGGGGGGGGGTGCCCATGCACCCTTAATGGACGGGCCACCCCTGGTTCTCAATGGAAAACAAGTAAAGTGGCATCAGCACACTTGTAGCCTTTTGATGCATCCTCCAGCCCCATAACTGAAAGTGACACTAAACAATATTCATTTCTCCTAAAATAATCCATAAACATCCACTACTTAATAGCCCTGTGTTTTTATGTCTCCTAGTAATGTCCTCCTTAAGCTCCTGAACCTCTGTTTGTTGGTAAGATGCAGTGCAAAGTAGTTGCGGTCAGGTTTACTGGTCTATGTACACTACAAATCCCATAGTCCACCTCCCAAGCGAGGAGAAGAAGGTGGCTACCTTCCTACATACAGTGGGACCACGAAGAACAAACCTGAGTTTCAAGTAAAGCATGTTAGTTGTGGTCATGTTCACTGCTCTCTGCACACTACAAACCCAATAGCCTATAGTCCATCTTGGGAACGAACAAAAAAGGGTGGAAGGGTGGCTACATTCCTACATACAGTGGGAACATGGAGATTTATTGTAGCCAACTCTATGAGGAGATCACAGCAACAAAAAAGGAATTTAGAAATTTGGAGGAGGCTGAGAGCAATAGAAGGCAATAAAAGTTAGTAGAACTGTCGGCAATTATTTTTTTTTCATTTTTGATAGAGCATTTTCTTTAATTATGAATAACTCCTTTCAGATTTTGTTTCACCATCTGTGTCCCATTGTGGAGAGTTTCCTTCACTTCCTCTCTTATAGCCAAACAAGAAGTGAGAAGAAATCCCTGTAAATGATTCCTTGGGGACCCCCATATCCCCAGAACTAATGTCCCCATTGGAAGATTTCCCCTCTTATTTTTCTGGGAGCAACCCAAAATTTGGGATTTTCTTTTACTTTCACAATGAAAGAAAAAAAACGTTTTGCCTTTAGTTATACTTTAAGAAAATAGAAGTTTTTTTTCAGCGGGGACATGGGGGAGCGCAATTTTGGCACCTCAAGCACTGAATGTAAATGTCAAGGGGTGCTGGCGTGTGCTTGAGAGTCTATTGATGCTGGCTGCTGGGGGCTCTATTGTCACTGGGGGGATCAATTTTTGTGGAGGAGCTCTATTGCTGCTGGTGGGGGGATCCATGGCTTCGGGGGGGGGGTTAAATTGTTGATTGGAGATATTTACTGTTGAGGGAGGGGTCTTTTGCTGCTGGCTGCTGGAGAGTTTATTGAAGCTAGATACTGGGAGATCTATTGTTACTGGGAGGGTATTTTCTTGTGGGGTAATCTATTGTTGCTGGGGGGGTACTAGGAGGGATCCACTGTTTCTGGGGGATCTATAGTTGCTGTGATGGATCTATTGTTGCTAAGGAGATCTATTGTTGCTGGGGAAATCTATTGTTGCTGGTAGATCTATATTTGCTGTGATGGATCTGTTGTTTCTGTGGAGATCTATTGTTGCTGGGGGATCTATAGTTGCTGGGGGTCTTTTGTTGCTGAGATGAACTATTGTTTCTGAATATTCGGGACGGTGCTCGGAGGTGGGTAGGGGTGGAGACGAGGGACGGTGCTTGGAGGTGGGTAGGGGTGGAGACAAGGGATGGTGCTCGGAGGTGGGTAGGGGTGGAGATGAGGGATGGCGCTTGGAGGTGGGTAGGGGTGGAGACGAGGGACGGCGCTCGGAGGTGGGTAGGGGTGGAGACGAGGGACGGTGCTCAGAGGTGGGTAGGGGTGGAGACGAGGGACAGCACTCAGAGGTGGGTAGAGGTAGGGACAAGGGATGGCTCTCGGAGGTGGGTAGGGGTGGAGACAAGGGACGCGCTCGCAGGTGGGTAGGGGTGGAGACAAGGGACAGTGCTCTGAGGTGGGTAGGGGTGGATACAAGGAACGGTGCTCGGAGGTAGGTATGGGTGGAGACAAGGGACGGTGTTCGGAGGTAGGTAGGGGGCGGAGACAAGTGGTGATTCAGAAAGGGGGAGTACCTGCACCTATTCTTTGAGAAAAAAAAGCCCTGAAAATATATATTTAAATACCGTATTTATCGGCATATAACACGCACTTTTTTCCCCTTAAAATCAGGGGAAAATCGTGGGTGCGTGTTATAGGCCGATCCCCGCCACTTTTGTTTGGATCGGAGCATTCGCGGCACTTGCCGCGATCGCCGCCGACATACACAGCTGTGTGTAAATTCAAATATGGTGCAGAGACTGCAGGGACTCGTCGGAGCCGAGATACACGTACCCGAGTGTCCTCGGCTTTTTTCGGCGCCGCTCACAGTCCCGTCCAGTCCCGCCATTGGACCTGTGTTATGTCCATCATAGGGCGGGACTGGGCATGACTGTGAGTGGCGCCGAAAAAAGCAGAGGACACTTGGGTATGTGCATCTCGGCTCCGACGAGTCCCTGCAGTCTCTGCACCATATTTGAATATGGCTGCACTGGGGCAAAGCTGCACTGACAAGGCCGCACTGACAAGGCTGCACTGGGGCAAAGCTGCACTGACAAGGCTGAACTGGGGCAAAGCTGCACTGACAAGGCTGCACTGGGACAAAGCTGCAGTGACAAGGCTGCACTGACAAGGCTGCACTGACACTTAAAAGGCTGCTGGACACCGATAACGCTGCATTGATGGGCATTTTAATGTAAGTTTTTCTTCCTTAAAGTTTACTCCTAAAAGTTTTTTTCCTTAAATTTCTTAAAATTCCTTAAAATTCCCTCCTAAACTTGGGGTGCGTGTTATACGCCGGCGCGTGTTATACGCCGATAAATACGGTAGATTTTCTTTTAAAACAGTGTTTAGTGTCACTTGAACATCCATACCTCGGTACAGACCCGGGGCTGGAGCCCGTGCAGTGCCCTAATCCACTGATCACAGTCGCAATGTTTTACAGGCTCCAGTACAAATAATAAATAAATAATAATAATTTTAATCATCTTTTCTTTTTTTTTTTCAATATGGTTCATTTATTATCTTTTTTTAAAGGTGGACTATACCTTTATGAAATTTTTTTTTTCTTTGAGTTTGGGACCTGTCAAGCCTGTGCAGTTTTTACAGGAACCCCTCCACCATCATTCCAGTCATTGTTTTAATCCATAAAAAAAAAAAAATCACTACAGTAACGTTCAACAAGCTTTTAAATCAGCAGATAAAATACATTTCTTTTGTAAGCAGATGTGAAAGCCTTCTAGCAGTTATACTAACGAAACACATAGTGCTAATTAACTGTGACAATTTTTAATGATCAGAGAAATTAAATAATTAAAAAACAAATCTGTAAAATCCGAACGATACTTCCAGATCATTGCGGAATAATTCTGTCCATCCCTTCTTTTTGTTTTTTTTCAGAGAAATTGTTTAATGATTGTTCATGAACCTGAAGGCTTCCAGCACACTGTATCCTCGCATCGGTAACCTTTAGGAATATTAGATTACATTGTGTTCTTTAAAGGAATTTTAACCTCACTTTCTTTTCATTGTTCTCCTTCAAAACAATGAACATTGGAAAGAAAATGTGCTTAAGGTACAACTGGCATGAATTAAATAGACAGACTGCCATTGCTGGCCTCCAAATAATTCTAGTTGGCTGGGTATGATGTCGACATTTTGGGGTTCATTTACTAAAACTAGAGAGGGCAAAATCTGGTGCAGCTCTGCATGATAGCCAATCAGGCAGTGGTGGCTGGTGTTTTTTTTTCTTGGGGGGCTAACAACCACCCCCCCGGGCGGCCGGCGGCACTTAACCAGCACCCCCCCCACCGGCTTGCTGTCTGCCGGTCTGGCACTTACTCAATCTAGGTGGCGGGTGAGAGGCTGCGGGTCAAGCAACAGGTGACAGATGGCAGGCTGTGGGTCAGGCAGCTGGTGACAGGCGGCGAGCTGTGGGTCAGACAGCGGGTGAAGGGCGATGAGCTGTGGGTCAGGCAGTGGGTGAAGGGTGGTGAGCTGTGGGTCAGGCAGCGGGTGAAGGGCGGCGAGCTGTGGGTCAGGCAGTGGATGACGGGCGGCGAACTGTGAGTCAGGCAGTGGATGACGGGTGGTGAGCTGTGAGTCAGGCAGCGGGTGACAGGCAGCGAGCTGTGAGTCAGGAAGCTGGTGACAGGCGGCGAGCTGTGGGTCAGGCAGCGGGTGACGGGCGGCGAGCTGTGAGTCAGGCAGTGGATGACGGGCGGCGAGCTGTGGGTCAGGCAGCAAGTGACAGGTAGCGAGCTGTGAGTCAGGCAGCGGGTGACAGGTGGTAAGCTGTGGGTTAGGCAGCAGGTGACGGTCATCGATCTGTGAGTCAGGAAGTGGATGACGGGCGGCAAGCTGTGGGTCAGGCAGCGGGTGACGGTCATCGAGCTGTAAATCAGGGAGTGGATGACGGGCGGCGAGCTGTGGGTCAGGCAGCGGGTGACGGACGGCTAGCTGTGGGTCAGGCAGCGGGTGACGGTCATCGAGCTGTGAGTCAGGGAGTGGATGACGGGCGGCGAGCTGTGGGTCAGGCAGCGGGTGACGGACGGCGAGCTGTGGGTCAGGCAGCGGGTGACAGGTGGTGAGCTGTGGCGTAACTAGAACCTTTAGGGCCCCGTTGCAAAAAATCATAATGGGCCCCCCTGCCCCCCTTCCATCCCAGCCCCGGGCTTCCAATTTTTGGAGGGTGTCCATGCGTCTCTTCTCCAGAGAGAATAAGTTCAGTGCTCGCAACCTTTCCTTAATAACTAATATCCTCCAGACCCTTTATTAGCTTTGTTGCCCTTCTTTGTACTCGCTCCATTTCCAGTACATCCTTCACGAGGACTGGTGCCCAGAACTGGACAGCATACTCTAGGTGAGGCTGGACCAGAGTTTTGTAAGTGGGAGAATTATTGTTTTATCCCTGGAGTTGATCTCCTTTTTAATGCATGCCAATTTTCTGTTTGCTTTGTTAGCAGCAGCTTGGCATTGCATGCCATTGCTGAGCCTATCATCTACTAGGACCCCCCGGTCCTTTTCTATCCTAGATTCCCCCAGAGGTTCTCCCCCCAGTGTATAGATTGCAGTCATATTTTTGCCATCCAAATGCATATTTTACATTTTTCTACATTGAACCTCATTTGCCATGTAGTTGCCCACCCCATTATTTGTTCAGATCTTTTTGCAAGGTTTCCACATCCTGCAGAGAAGTTATTGCCCTGCTTAGCTTAGTATCGTCCGCAAATACAGAGATTGAACTATTTACCCCATCCTTCAGGTCGTTTAGGAACAAAATAAATAGGATTGGTCCCAACACAGAACCCTGGGGGACCCCACTACCCACCCCTGACCATTTTGAGTACTCCCCATTTATCACCACCCTCTGAACTCGCCCTTATAGACAGTTTTCAATCTATGTACTCACCCTATGATCCATGCCAATGGACCTTATTTTGTACAGTAAACGTTTATGGAGAGCTGTGTCAAATGCCTTTGCAAAATTCAGATACACCATGTCTACGGGCCTTCCTTTATCTAGATGGCAACTCACCTAGTCATAGAAGGTTAATAGATTGGTTTGGCCAGAACGATTCTTCACGAATCCATGCTGATTACTGCTATTGATACCGTTCTCATTACTAAAATCTTGTATATAGTCCCTTATCATCCCCTCCAAGAGCTTGCATACTATTGATGTTAGGCTAACTGGTCTGTAATTCCCAGGGATGTATTTTGGGTCCTTTTTAAATATTGGCCTTTCTCCAATCATATTCCAGTCAGTAGTCTGTCAGTAAAAGTTAGGAACAATTGTCTGGCAATTACTTAGAACTGAGTTCCCTAAGTACTCTCGGGTGCAAGCCATCTGGTTCCGGTGATTTATTAATGTTAAGTTTCCCAAGTCTAATTTTAATTCTGTCCTCTGTTAACCATGGAGGTGTTTCCTGTGATGTGTCTTAAAGGATAAACACTGCAGTTTTGGTTACTGAAGCCCCCCGATTACCACGTGAAGACTGAGGAGAAGAGGCTTCCTTCTGGGATGACAGCCATGCAGACCAATTTGATGCAGTGTGCGACATATGGTCTGAGCACTGATAGGGTGACCCCCCCACCCCTTCAACCTCTGCAGCAGGGATGAGCCGAACACCCCCCTGTTCGGTTCACACCAGAACATGCCAACAGGCAAAAAATTTGTTCAAACACGCGAACACCATTAAAGTCTATGGGACTCGAACATGAATAATCAAAAGTGCTAATTTTAAGGGCTTATAAGCAAGTTATTGTCATAAAAAATGTTTGGGGACCCGGGTCCTGCCCCAGGGGACATGGATCAATGCCCTGAAGGTTCTAGTTACGCCTCTGACCACTGCCTTGCTAAAGAAGCTGAGGGTAAAAGTGATGGACTGGCCAAGCATGTCTCCAGACCTAAACCCTATTGAGCATCTGTGGGGCAACCTCAAATGGAAGGTGGAGGAGCGCAAGGTCTCTAACATCCCCCAGCTCCGTGATGTCCTCATGGAGGAGTGGAAGAGGACTACAGTGGCAACCTGTGAAGCTCTGGTGAACTCCATGCCCAAGAGGGATAAGGCAGTGCTGGAAAAGCATGGTGGCCATGCAAAATATTGATTTTTTTCTGCCCAATTTGGACATTTTCACTTAGGGGTGTACTCACTTTTGTTTCCAGCGGTTTAGACATTAATGGCTCTGTGTTGAGGTATTTTGAGGGGACAGCAAATTTACACTGTTATAAAAGCTGTACACTCACTACTTTACATTGTAGCAAAGTGTCATTTCTTCAGTGTTTTCACATGAAAAGATATAATAAAATATTTACAAAAATATGAGGGGTGTACTCACTTTTGTGAGATACTGTACAACACTACAGTTGCTTGTGCATTTAGGAGGGATTCACCGAATGCTGGACAGGTGGAGAGGTGCCCTCTCTACCTGTCCAGCGTATATCCCCTTCCTCACTCCCAGTAACGGTATGGAGCCCCCTGTCGTGCACCTAGCGCTGCCTCCATGTGTGCACTTCACTTAACTTTTCCTCTTCCATACCTGTGTACAGGTTGGGGACCTCTGTGGTGCTGATCTGCTCCTTTTGCTATGGGAGACAGACCTGCTCACGGAGAAAGTGCTGACAACCACTCCTCCTGCCAAAAGCTATCACACCTGCCACATGTACTTGCTTAAGACAGGCTATTCGAGAGACCTTCATTACCCTTGGTAACCACTGTCTTCACACTGTATTAACTCTTGTACCGTTATCTTCATACCCCAATGTGCTTAGTGACCTGAACTGTAAACTATATGTGCCGGTTACTTGTATTACACCCCATTAGTAACTTCAGACCAGGCAAAGGCAAAGTTTCAAAAGATTTACTGAAGAATACATTTACATGACAGTTCAACATAAAGTGTAGTCTTTCCCTAACATCCCTAGTCCCTAACTCAGGCTTGTGACTGCCCCAGCAAACCTGGTCAGGAAAGAGTCCATACTTGACAGACTCTATAGTAGTGATATCCAGCATTGACATCGTAAGAGTAAACTGCAAGTCCTAGTAGTTCCTCTAGGCTGTAGCAGGGTCCTGAGGGCAGATGTACACTAAATGAGAAACAAGTTCCACCCAGTGCTGGGACAATCTAGTAATCGAGTGCCCAGGGTGAAGACGCCAAACTCCTCCCCTCCCCAAATGTATGAGCATTATGTGTAAGCAAAAATCTCTCCAAAAAAATTCAAGCAATAATCTTCACACTTCCCCTATAGCATAAATTTCCTTTGAAAGCCAAGATTCTCCCCTAACAAAATTCCCCACTCTACCAGTACAAATTCCCCCTTCCCTAATCCCCTCTCCTAGCACAAATCCTCTACCCCACAAATTTTCTCACTGAGCATAAATCCCTTTCCTCCCCTCCGGAATCCCCCTTCCTAACAAAAAAATCCCCTCTCCTAGGAGGCGTAACTTAGCTCTGAGAAAGGAGGTGCGCCCCGTAAACGTGTCAGCATGTAGGAGCTCATTAACTTTTATCCAAGAAGGGGTAGTAGCAAGCGATAGGTTTCTTGAAATGAGGAAAGCTAAAGGTGTATATGCACAGTATTCAAAGTAGGTTCACTAAAATATTCCTAAGGTAGAGATGTCTGTGCAAATTATCCCAGTGAAAACCACGAGAAGGGATTTGCAAAGGTGGGCGACTGCCCTCTCACCACCAACCAGGCCGATTCCATGCCTTCCAGACAGTAGCTCATATAGCGACACTCGTGCAGCGGATCCGCTGTATCAATCTCCCGATGTGAAGCTCAGTACACAGGTTGACAGGCGACCGGAGTGGTGCTGAATGGATGTCAGATGATCAGCAACAGAGCTAGGCCCCTCTCATCCAGGGTGGAATGTGGTATACTGCGGGGTAGGCCGCAATCCCCCTCTCACAGCGACGGGATGGTGTCCACATGAGGGGATCCAGGAAGCAAAGACCTGGGCCTAGTCTGCCCCGTACTTTCACAGTCTCTCCCACAATTCTCTTGACTCTCTGCAGTGCAGCCTGGGATTTGCAGTCCTGTCACCTTAAATGTCAGGCAGGCTGCTTTGTGCTGGGACTTTATATCCCACAGTTCTCTGCTGCTGCTCCCTGATGATTGGCTCTCAGCCTCTGCCAATAGGGAGGCAGGGGAAATAGCAGAGCGGGCAGATACCTGTGTGTGAGCGCCGCTCTGCACAATTAGGAAACAAAGGGGGAGAGAAGAAAGCCCGTGCAGGGGCTGACAGGCGCGTCAATGCCTGCATCAGTCTCTGCACGGCGGCCACCGGCGGGCATAACAGAAGGTGCGGGAGCCGCGGGTGGCAGAGCAGACCCCCCTGCCACAAATCATTTTCTAGTAGAGGCCTTGCGACACATTGGCGCATGTATGGCACCTCGCAAACGGCCCCTGGGATGGCTACAGCTCACATCTCAGATAGCGGTTTGCGAGATGTTGCGCATGTAAGGGGGGGCCGCGATGGCCAGGAATTTAGGAAGTTTAAAAAAAAATGATAATGAAAAGTTTTTACTTTTCAAACTTTTTTTTTTTTTGTTAATGTGAGGAGAGGGAGGGGGAGGAAGCAAAAACGAAAAAAACGAGGACATTGCACTTTAAGCTCTTGACTTATAAAATTGCAGACTTCCACCATAAAGGCGAATTAATACTTTTATCATCCATCGGAAAGAGGTGAGACAGAGAGGTGATGGATACAAAGCCTACAATTGTTGCCCGCGCTCACACATTTTGATCAAGTCCTTAAGCTTTGTAATTGTTGTCAAAAGTTTTATTCTCCATCTGCCCGTCTCCCTATGTCATTTTAATGATAATAAATTAGTGACAAGTCCCATTAGGTGCAAAAAATATTTCACTGTATCAGAGACAAAAACAAGTGTATGCAAATGAGCCGATGCCTTCACTTTAGTACATCAAAAAGTAATACATCAAGTTTTAGAGACACAAGAGCATACAAATTGAAGAAAATGGACTGAAAAGATTTCACATTTCCCCCTTCAGTTCTGGTAAATTATATCCTCTACAAGTACTATTGTATTTTTTTAAGACAAAATCCAGCTAAAAGTGCAATATACTACAGTATGATCATGCTGTAACTACTTCCAATAAATTCTACTACATTTCTTTAAACAAAAGATCTGCCCTGAATATGCAAATGAGCTCCCCATGCAAACCTACAAATATTACTTGTCTGAAATTACCCGCAGGAGAAAGAAGAAGAGACTTAAAGCGCAATTTCACCTACTTTTTTCACTCCTCCCCATACAGCACTAATGTGCATCCTTAAAATGAATTGGTAATTTATTATTTATTTTTCTGTTCACTTGCCTGATTGAAGTCTTTATCTAATTTCACTTCCTCCTTTAGCAGGCGCGGCTGTGGTCGTCATTTTCGGTTTTGCATTGGCTCCTGGGAGATCTTGGCCAGCTTGGCATGGCACTGCTCCTGTAATATTTAACACTGGCTTCTATGGAAATTCTTGGTCAGCTTGGCATGGCACTGCTCCCGTAATATTTAACATTGGCGTCTATGGAAATTCTTGGTCAGCTTGGCATGGCAAGTTGACCAGGATTGCACCGCACTGCACATGCGTGAGATCAGCAGGTACATGCTGGGTAGCCAGCATGCACGGAATCCAGGAAGGAGGACACTATGGCTTCAGATGCCCACACTGGAGATGGCCACACTTCGCAGGAAGAAAAGTAAAAAAATTATGCTGCACAAATAAGAAAATGGGCATAGTTTACAGCATACCTTTGTTACATTGCACAAGGTATGAGTATTCTAGGGGTATTTTTATCTTAAAAGTCATATTTCGGCCGGAACTCCGCTTTAAGGTGTTACTAAAGTCTTTCTTATTTTTTAAGAAAAAAAAAAAAAAAACATGTTATACTTACCTGCTTTGTGTGATAGTTTTGCACAGAGCTGTCCAGATCCTCTTCTTCTTGGGTTCCCTTGCTGGCGCTTCTGGCCCCTCCCTCCTGTTAAGTGCCCCCACAGCAAGCAGCTTGCTATAGGGACACATAGGGACACATAGGGACACCTAAGCCGAGCCGCTGCACTGTGTGTCCATTCAGACACGGAGCTGCAGTTTGGTCCCGCCCCCTCTTTCTCCTCATTGGCTCACTGACTTTGACTGACAGCAGCGCAGCCAATGGCGCTGCACTGCTCTCTTAGTCGAGACACTCTTGCAACATCACTGTATCGAGATGGGGCTAAGGTAAGTATTAAGGGGGCTTCTGCCCACAGAAGTTTTTTTATCTTAATGCATAGAATGCATTAAGATAAAAAAAACCTTCTGACTTTACAATCACTTTAACCACTTCAATACAGGGCACTTAGACACCCTTCTGCCCAGACCAATTTTCAGCCCTGTCGCAGTTTGAATGACAATTGCGCGGTCATGCTACACTGTACCCAAACTAAATTTTTATAATTTTGTTCCCACAAATAGAGCTTTTTTTTGGTGGTATTTGATCACCTCTGCGGTTTTTATTTTTTGCTAAACAAATAAAAAAAAACAGAAAATTTTGAAAAAAATAAAAGTTTTGTTTCTGTTAAAAAAAAAAATGTAAATAAGTACCTTTTCTCTTTCACTGATGGGCACTGATACAGCGGCACCGATGAGCGGGCACTGATATGTGGCACTGATGGTCACTGGTAGGCGGCACTGATGGCTGGCACTGATATGCAGCACTGATGGGCATTGATAGGCGGCACTGATGGGCACTCATGGGTGGCACTGGGTGGCACTGGTTAGCACTGATGGGCACTGATAGGCAACACTGCTGGGCACTGAAAGGCGGCACTGCTGGGCACTGATAGGGCGGCACTGATAGGCGGCACTGCTGGGCACTGATAGGCACTGATAGGCGGCACTGCTGGGCACTGATACGTGGCACTGATATGCAGCACTGGTATGCGGCACTGATACACAGCACTGGTGGCACTGGCAGTGGTAGGCATTGGAGTGGGCACTGATTGGCAGCTGCCTGGGCACAGATTGGTATTTCCCTGGTGGTCTAGGGGGGATACCTGGTGGTCCATGTGGTGGCCATCCTGGTGGTCCTGGGTAGGATCCGAGGGGGGCTGTGCTGATAAACAATCAGCATAGACCCCCCCCGTCAGGAGAGCAGCCGATCGGCTCTCGGCAGCCGATCGGCTCTCCTTTACTCGCGTCTCTCAGACGCGAGTGAGGAAAAGCCGATCACCGGCTCTTCCTATTTACATCGTGATCAGCCGTGATTGGACACGGCTGATCACGTGGTAAAGAGTCTCCGTCAGAGACTCTTTACCTAGATCGGTGTTTCAGGATGTCAGACTGACACCCCGCAACAACGATCGCGGCAGCGGCTCGATATCCTGATCACGTCATATGATGTCCGGTCAGGAATATCAAACCACTTTGCTGCCGTCATTTTGTAATAGGGCGGGCGGCAAGTGGTTAAAGTGTTACTAAACCCAGGAGCCTGCATTCATTATATCTGGTGTCCCACAGTACACAGAACATGGAGATGTACCGTATTTTTTGGCTCCATAAGACGCACCTAGGTTTTAGAGGAGGAAAACAAGAAAAAAAATATTCTGAAACAAATGGTGTTCTAAAATATTTACCAGTACCCATGAAACGCAGTCTGACCTGTGCCAAAGAAATGCAGCCTGACCTGTGCCATTGCTTGGGCTGCTCTGTCTTCTATCTCAGCAGGTGTCAGGCCCAGCCGAGAGATCGCCCGGCACTCGCGGGCACTTGGGATGTCTGTCCTCCGCTCTCCTGCCTCTCTTTCGGTACCAGCATGGCAGCAGCGGAGGGCAGTGCCGGTAGCAGCGGGGGGGGGGGGGGGGGGGGCAGTGCCTGGTGTATATTCGCTCCATATGACGCAGAGACATTTTCCCCCATATTTTTGGGGGAAAAAAGTGCGTCTTATGGTCCGAAAAATATGGTAAATATTTTAGTAAATATAAACTGATAAATACCTTTTCTCATCAGCAGTATATAGCAGTCTTGTGACTTCTATCAGTGTCTGGTTAAAGCTTGTAGGAGGGATTTTCATTCTACTCCGACTGTCCTCTGACAGTCTGGACAGTGCTGATTGGCCCTGTGCTGATCACATGCACCCTCCCAAGAAAAAAAAAAAAACTCTCTAGCAATACACACCAAACTGAGCATGTGCAGAGTACCCCCAAAGCCTCTGTCTTATCAGGAGATGGATTGGGGATAGTAAGAGAAGGGGAGGATCAGAGAAAACAGGATCAAAACAACCTTTTTACACTAGGCAGAGGATTAACCCTTTAGGTTCCACAGTAGAGATGGGCTCAGTCATGTTCGGGATCCTGGTCCCAACCCCCCTGCCCGATCCCGCCAGAAAGCTGACACTGCATACCGCTAATCACAGGCATTGACACATTTCCTGGTCTGTGCAACTGCGGACAAGAAAATGTCTCACTGCGTGCCTGCAGGTGGGTTGGGATTAGGATACCGAACATGTCTGAGCCCATTTCTATTCCACAGTGAGTATAACAAATATGCTTTACTGTATATACAGACTAATTTTACTGGTGTGGGTTTAGTAACACTTTAAAGTGTATGTTACCTAGTGGTAATTTCGTAGAGGTAAATTTTTCTTTTTTATGAAATTAATGCTATTTTAGTCAACTAATATACGACTTTAACGAAAACAATTCAGATGACTAAAATACGACTAAAACTAAAATGGCATTTTAGTCAAAAGACTATGACTAAAACTAAACTGAAATTTGACGTCAACATTAAAGCAGAGTTCCGCCAAAAAAAAAAAAAAAAAAAAATTAAAAGTCAGCAGCTACAAATACTGCATTGATTAAAAATCGGACACTTACCTGTCCCAGGGTCCAGCGATGCGGGAGGAACGAAGCCCTCCCCCTCCTCTCTGCGGCACCGGCATTGTCACTGTGGGCGCCCGGCTGTGGCTTCACAGCCGGGCACGCACTGCGCATGCGCGAGCCGCGTTGTGCGCTGTGACTGGCTGGGCAATCATCTGGGACCTGTGACATGTCCCAGATGATTGCCGAAAGGGAGGGGGGAGAGGTGATCTCCCTTCTGGCGCCGCGGTCCCCCCGGGAGGAAGTGGGAGCTGGAATCCACTAAAAAGAGGGTTTCTGCTCCCCCCCCCCCAAAAAAAAATGACATGCCAAATGTGGCATATCAGGGGGGGTCACCTTCCCTTAAAGCTGAAGTTCCATTTGTGGGTGGAACTTTGCTTTAACACTGTACTACCACATAGGAATATGTAGGGGGCGTCTTACTAAGCTGCTGAAAGAAAAAAAATTAAGAAAAAGGCTTATCTTATTTTTTTTTCTTAATATTTAATGTTTGTAATATATTCAGGTAATATGTGCAATGGCATTACAGCCAATGGAGATCACAGTTTTTTGAGGGGTTATATTATAAAGTTGCATTTCTGTTTTTCAAAAGGTAATATTTTTGTTTGTTTATGAAACTTAAAGACGTTATATATCAACAACGGCTAAATCTGTGTCTGTAGTGCATGTTCAAAACTTTATACCATAAATGATAAGATGTTATTAGATTTTTACTCCAGGAGTATATAATGAGTTTGGAAATTCTAAAAAAATACTTAAAGCGGAGCGCCGCCGAAATTTTTTTTTTAAAAGTCAGCAGCTACAAATACTGCAGTTGCTGACTTTTAAAACATGGACACTTACCTGTCCAGGGCGCCCGCGATGTCAGCACCCGAGGCCGAAGCGTCTCTCCGTCCTCGGGTGCTGCCGCCTCCATCTTCGGTAAGGGAATCAGGAAGTGAAGCCGTGCGGCTTCACTTCCCAGTTCCCTACTGCGCATGCGCGAGTCGCGCAGTGCAATACGGATGGTCCCTGCTGTCTCTGGGACCCGTGTGTTTCCCAGCAGGCAGCGGGGAGGGAGCAGGAAGTGGCGTAAATAACCGCAGATTCTGCTGCTATCTATGCCGGAAGTGGGTACAGATACCTGTAATATACAGGTATCTGTACCCCCCTCCCCCCTGAAAGGTGCCAACTGTGTCACCGGAGGGGGGGGGAATCTGATGAGTGGAAGTTCCACTTTTGGGTGGAACTCCACTTTAACCACTTCAGCTCCAGAAGATGTACCCTCCTACACGACCAGGCCATTTTTTACGATGCGGCACTGCATCACTTTAACTGACATTTGCGCGGTCGTGCGACGCTGTACCCAAATAAAATTGATCTCCTTTTTTTCCCACAAATAGAGCTTTCTTTTGGTGGTATTTGATCACCTCTGCGGGTTTTTCTTTTAGCGCTATAAACAAAAAAATTTGAAAAAAACCTCAATATTTTTTACTTTCTGCTATAAAACATAACCAATAAAAAAAATGGAAAAAATCGAATTTCTTAATCAGTTTAGACCAATATATATTCTGCTACATTTTTTTGTTAAAACAAAATCCCAATAAGTGTATATTGCTTGGTTTGCGCAAAATTTATAACGTCTACAAAATAGGGGATAGATTTTTGAAATTTGTATTTATTTTTACTAGTAATGGAGGCGATCAGCGACTTATAGCAGGACTGCGATGTTGCAGCGGACAAATCCGACACCTGACTGACACTTTTTTGGGGACCAGTGACACTAATAGACATGTGCAGCTCGTTTCGTTCCGAATTAATATTTGGACGCATTTTCGTTATTCGGAGATTCGGATATAAACCCGAATTACTATATAAACTCATTTTACCAAATGCTTCGAATAACGAAACAAATTTCGTCCAAATTTCGGAAATTCGGAGTGAAATTCGAATTGAATTTTACATCGAACTTCAGTTGGATTCTTATGCCCCGTACACACGGTCGGATTTTCCGACGGAAGATGTTTAATGGAAGCTTGTTGTCGGAAATTCCGACCGTGTGTAGGCTCCATCGGACATTTTCCATCGGAATTTCCATTACACAAAATTTGAGATCTGGATCTCAAATTTTCCGACATCAAAATCCGTTGTCGTAAATTTCAATCGTGTGTACATAATTCCGACGCACTAAGTTCCACGCATGCTCGGAATTAAGCAGAAGAGCCACACTGGCTATTGAACTTCATTTTTCTCAGCTCGTCGTACGTGTTGTACGTCACCGCGTTCTTGACGTTCGCAATTTCCGACAAGATTTGTGTGACCGTGTGTATGCAAGACAAGTTTGAGCCAACATCCGTCGGAAATAAATCCATGGATTTTGTTGTCGGAATGTCCGACATGTGTAAATATGTATACAGACAACCACTTGAGACTGGCCAGTAGTGAACTGGGTCAGACGATGCCTGACGCGTTTCGAGGTTTGTGTCGATTTAAACCTCTTCTTCAGGGGCTAGTGGTTCATTGGTTGTCTGTAAATAATAAAAAGCAAAAACAATCATAATAAGCAATTATCATACAGAATATATGAATAAGCATTACATATTCAACATATAATAGAATAACAACATGAGATCACAGCGGGGCGGCGGCGGCGGCGAGCGTGCACGCCCCAGACCTGGAAGTGCAGATTCGTGTACGTGATTCTGCAGAGAGCAGCCACCCTGCCGCAGTAAATGTGGGTGGGGCGGTCCGCATCTGGTTAATTAATGCATTACAATTTAACTAGACCCATGTGATTTTAGTAGACTAAAATACAACAAAACTAAAATGGCATTTTAGTCTAAAAGAATATGACTGAAACTAAATTGAAATTTGACGTCAAAATTACCATCGATGTTACTGCAAAAATAAGATTGAATGTGTGTGTTTATACTTAACCACTTGCTGACCGCTGCACACACATATACGTCAGAAGAATGGCTCATACAGGCAAATGGGCGTACCTGTACGTCCCTTTGAATTTGCGGAGCGTGCCCGCGGGTCCCGCGAGCTCCATGTTTGCCGGCGGCCTGTGATCGTGAGATGTAGAGGCAGAATGGGGAGATGCCTATGTAAACAAGGCATTTCCCCGTTCTGCCTAGTGACATGACAGAGATCTACTGCTCCCTGTCATCCAGGCTACTGCTCCCTGTCACTCCAAATGTTCTGCATGAATTGATGGCTAACATAGTACAACACACTACTACTTAAAACAATAAAATAAGCAAAATGGCAGGAAAGGTGGAAAGAACAAACCACCGGTGATAGACAGTGTAGAATAAAGTATATAAAGCTTGATGATACAGAGCAATGGTATAGTGAGGTACGGTAGAAGCAACAGGGTGTTAAGTCAGTTAACAAAATAGGCAGCAGAGAGTCACGTCTGCCTTTTAGGTAATGATTTTTATATGGCAAGATGTGAAAACAGGCTTGGTGGGTACCATCTGTTACTTGTTTTAAGGATGCCGTTGTAGGCTTCAGACTCAGATTAATCACAAATTAACATAACACATTGGCAAAAACAACAATAAATCTAAATGTACACTATTTTAAAATTGTTCAGTTCAAAATTCGAATCTATTTTAAAAAAATTTCAAAGCTGTTGGCCTGTGACTTTTGTTATTTCTTTATATTATAGAAGTGGTGTTTGTATTTTGATATTATTACCTTTCAAGGGTTCATTTTTATGAATTTTAATGGAAAAAGCAGCAAAAAAAAAAAAAAAAAAAAAGTACATTTAAAAAGAAAAAAAGGGATTCATTTAACATATGCAATATTATTATACATATAAAAAGTTCATTATATTCGGTGGTTTGCCCTGTTTATTATGGCACTATAATTATCTTTTAGTACAATAGATGGCAAAGTTTTTTTGAAAATGAAATCAAAGCTCTATTTTATTTTGCAAAATTTAGGCTGGGTTCGCACTATTTCGAATTGTATGCAGGTTCAATTCACAATAGCAGGAGATTTTGACTGGCTTTCTACGGATCCGGTTCACATATCTCCGCTGCGAATTTGCACAGGGGTCCTGTGCGTCTTTTGGTCCATTTCAGGTCCGAATTCAGCCAAAAATTCAGACTGAAATCAGACTTGAAATGGTGATTGAAGACACTTCGGACTCCTGCTGTGAGTCGCATGTGACAAGATAGTGTGAACACAGCTTTAATTGAAGACCAGGCTTTTTTGGGCACTTTTTGTTTACATATAACAATGTTTTTTGTTTTTTTTTTTGCTAGAAATTTACTTCCCACCCAACATTATATATTTTTTTAAAGCAGAGGCCTGCCTAGAGAATAAATTGGTGGCTTTTACAATTTCTTAGTTCACACGGTATTTGCACAGCGGTTTTTCAAATGCAATTTTTGGGAAAAAATAAACCTTTTTTTTGGATTTTAATGCAAAAAAACACAATACCTAACCCAATTTTTTTTGTAAAATATCAAAGGAGCAAATAGATACTAAACATGTCTTGCTTTACAATCCCACGTGCCCCTGCAACGATGACAAACAACATAAATGTTACTATCCATAGCTTTAAAAGCCTTTACAGGTTACCACTTTAGATTTACAAAGGAGGTCTATTGTTAGAATTACTGTCTCAGTTTAGGCCGATATGTATTCTTCTACATATTTTTGGTAAAAAAAAAAAATCGCAATAAGAGTATATTGATTGGTTTGCGCAAAAGTTATAGCGTCTTCAAAATAGGGGATAGATTTATGGCATTTTTATTATTATTTTTTTTTATTAGTAATGGCGGCGATCTGCGATTTTTATCATGACTGCGACATTATGGATAACACATCCGACACTTTTGACACTATTTTGGGACCATTGTCATTTAAACAGCGATCAGTGCTATATAAATGCATTGATTACTGTGTAAATGACACTGGCAGGGAAGGGGTTAAACACTAGGAGGCGATCAAGGGGTTAGGTGTGTCCTAGGGAGTAATTCTAACTGTGGGGAGGATGGGCTACCACTCACTTGACAGAGATCACTGCTCCCGATGACAGGGAGCAGTGGATCTCTGTCATGTCACTAGGCAGAACAAGGAAATGCTTTGTTTACATAGACATCTCCACGTTCTGCGGCTTCGTGACACCATCTCCAGGAGACCAGCGGACATCGAGTCTGCGGGTCCCGCGGGCACGGTCACGCTGTACGCGGTGGGTGTACCCGCTAGCCCTGACAATTAAAGGGGACGTACAGGTAGCCCCATTTGCCCACCGCTGCCATTGTGCCGATGTATATCGGCGTGCAGCGGTTGGCAAGTGGTTAATTTTTTTATTTTTTAACACTGTTGCTTTAATTATTTATTTTTTGATCACTTTTATTGCTGTCACAAGGAACGTAAACATCTTTGAAGACAGCAATAGGCACATGACAGGTACTCTTTATGGAGAGATCTGGGGTCTATAAGACCCTAGATCCCTCCTCTGCCCTTGAAAGCATTCAAAAATAAAGATCTGTGTTTTTGAATACTTTCGATTTTGAAAAAATGGCGCCTTTGGCAACCGGAAGTGATTTCATGCCATCGCTTCTGGGTTACCATGACGGGGACCCGATCAAAGTCGATCCCAGCTTTGTATGGATGTCTGGCTAGCCGCTAGTTGGCCGCTTCCATCACTATTACGACCATCGGCTCTAAGAAATGGTACTGGGGTGATGCCTGCAGCTGCATTAAAGTGCACTGGGACCATGGCTGTGGCTGCAGCCATGATCCAGCTACTAAAATTTTCAGCAATCAATGGACTTTCTTGTAGAAGTTATCTGAGCAGCTCTACAGCTTCCGCATTACTTCTATGGGGCATGGAAGGTCACCTCCCATGGTCTTTTCAAAGTTCTCTCGTGCAATCAGAGAAGCCTGAACCACTTGGTGTGTTTGTTTGCTTGTTTGGCTTTATTTTCTACATTTTCACCTGGTGATCTAGCAAATATAGACTTCACACATGTGTACCTTTATTTATCTCCATTACATAGGGCATAGTAGGATTATTCGTTTTCACAAAAAGTGATGAGGTTCTATTTGCTTTTGGATAAGCTCACAAGCAGTGATGAGGATATTGCATTTTTGATAAGATCAACAGATATTTTTCTGTACTTATTCTTGTTCTCGGGTATAGTTATCCTTTCACCACTTCTCCTACATGTAAAAATCATATTTTTTTTGCTAGAAAATTACTCAGAACCCCCAAGCAGAGACCCTAGGGAAGAAAATAGTGGTCGTTGCATGTTTTCAAACACAATTTTTTTTGGGGGGGGCAGGAAAGACAATGAATCCTGAATAAAAAAAAACAAAACACAATATTTACCCAAATTATATTGTATAATGTGAAAGAAAATGTTACGCTGAGTAAATAGGTACCTAACACGTCATGCTTTAAAATTGCCCACGCTCGTGCAATTGCGCCAAACTACGGTACTTAAAAATCTCCATAGGCTTGGCTTTAAAAAATGTTTACAGGTTACCAGTTTAGAGTTACAGAGGAGGTCTAGTGCTAGAATTATTGCACTGGCTCTAACATTCATGGCGATACCTCACATGTGTGGTTTGAATGCCATTTACCTATGCAGGCGTGACCTACGTATGCGTTCGCTTCTGCGTGCGAGCACAAGGGGATAGGGGCGTTTTTAAGAAAAACATTTTATGGTTTATTTTTATTTTTTTATTTTTATGCTTTCCCTTTCATTTATTTATTTTTTTGATCACTTTTATTCCTATTACAAGGAATGTAAACATCTCCTGTAATGGGAATAGGGCATGACAGATCCTCTTTATGGAGAGATCTGGGGTCTATAAGTCCCCAGATCTCTCCTCTATGCTGGAAAGCCCGAGATCAAAAAAAAAAAATCGATCTCAGGCTTTCCAGCAAAAAAAAAGGCAGTGTTTACATCTGTCAGCGCTGGAAGTGACGTTGCTTCTGGCCTCCGAGGGTCATAGAGATGGCTGGGGAGGCATTGTGCATATCCTCGCTATAAACTTTACGCATATAGATAAGTAGCTGTCCACAGATGTGTAGTCTTCTTTAAGTGCATACAAACAATAAAGTGCAAGCACCCTTGTGATTCCTCCACCAATAATGCTAGCAGCTCACCTCCTTCCACAGACCTATATGGATCATAGGTCATAAGCACTTTGCCCTTTTTGTTGGGACCAACATATGAATTTGCTGCAGATGTAAAACTTTCAGTTTTTTGACAATTCAAACGGCTATAGCTCTTCATTAATCCACTCCTCCCAAAGGGGATAAGAAGTACCCAATAGGATCCATTATCATGCAAACTATATATATATATATATATATATATATATATATATATATATATATATATATAATCAAATTTATTATGTGCACACCACATTCTATTGTGCACATTGTCTAGTGCACAGCTGTAACAGCAGAAATTAAGACACTAGCCCCTTAAGGATCATGAACCATTGATCTCACTCCCAATGTTAACTGACTCCAACCTTGTGATGATGTCAATGGCTCCGCCCCATTGCGTTTTGTCACAGCTACATGACTTTCTCAAGGGGTTCTTCAATTTGCACGATGGTGGATCCTTCTATATTCTTTTGAGTACTTCTTATCCCCTGTGGGAGGAGTAGATTAATGAAGAGTTATGGCCGTTTGAATTGTCAACACTGAGAGTTTCCTGCTGTATAGGCTGAACCATATTTATAATCTGCTACTAATCTATTCATTGTTCAATATTGTATCAGGCTGTTACAGCCATCATTTACAAGACAGGTTGGTATTGTATGCAGTAGCTGACAGTTCAAGTACATACTATAGAACTACAAGCACATCCAGAGGTTGTCAAAGTGGTACTGAAAATCCACCGTAAAGAATGGAAGCATCTGGATTTCAATGACATACCTCCCATGATCACATATCTTTGTATGACCAATTTTTTCAAACTGTTCACCATAGAATAAACTACTGATTTTTGCCAACCCTTTCAGTTTCGTCCTGTGTTACTTTACCCCAAACCAGGACCTCTTGACAAACACCGGCTGTAAAGCACATCACCGCTCGAACACAGGTGGACATACCCAAGGATTACCCAAGTGTATGGATTCTAAGCAGCTTATCCCAATGATTATCATAACAATAGATTTATCTGTTCGTCTTTTCATCCTTTGCATAATAGACTTAAGACATAAAGGTTACAATAAAGGAAAATATCAGAAGAAAATAATTCCACTCCAAAAAAAAAAAGGCAGCCAAAATAGTTAACAGCAGGCAGTAATACATCACACGAATCATCAAACCAGCTATTTAGCGATGCATGCATCTCCGCAGTGACAAGCATGCTGATTAAAGGCCGCTAATGCTCTTTCTCTAAGCTTTTTCCTGCCTTCAGAAGTAAACCATCACACAAGGAGCAGCACAGAGGACTGTGTATCAACAGGATATTAAGCAATAATGGGCTTCAAAAAGATATTACAATTAAGAAGTAACTTGCTGCAATATGACAAATTGTTTTATAAAATTCCAGAGACATTTAAAGTGGAAGCAAAGAAAACAATGTTTTTTTTTTTATTTCTAACAATTCCTACCCTCCCTACCCCTTATCAGTGTTTCTTGCTTTTTACAAATTGACTCTACATCTGGCAATTTTGTATATCTCAAGCAGCAAATTTCAGTCCCAATCTAGGTAACAGTTATTGTGGGCATTAATGATGACAATACAGTGTAGCCACCCTGACCTAAGCAGGAGCATCTATTTAAATTTAAAGCCTAGGCTGTAATCAGTTATTGATCTTGACTAATGGTTTAGCATTCTTGGGTCTCTCCTATGTTCTGTGTAGCACCCTCTAGCTAGTGTGCTAGTGTACATAGTTGTTAGGGTAGGTAAATTTGGCTTGGCTGGCAGGCAAGCCTGGGTTGAATCTGGGTCAGGGTTGAGTGACTCAGGGAGGCTGGATGACTCAGCAAGCATCTCCTCTGGCAACTCCCCCTCCTCTCTGGAACCTTGGAGAAGCTTCCAGAAGTAGAGGGTGGAGTTTAGGAGGAGCTCCTTGGAGTATTGATGAGGGCCCCAGCCAATCCCCAGCAAAGTGGGCTGGCAGGGGATGGGCACCTCTTAAATACTCTTGAGTCATGCCATCAGGGGCAGTTGGGTGGAAGATAGAGAAGGAGTGCTGAGGAGGCTTTCAGTGGCCCTTGAGGGTGCCCCCTAGTCAGGGGCGGAGGGACCTCGGGCCTGGGGCTCGGATGCTGGCAGAACCCTCTAGGGCACACAGAGGTTATCCTTCCTGGAGGCACGGGAGCAAGAGTAAGGACAGCTGCAGCAGTTCAGCATGTCCAGGAGTTCTCCAGGAGAAGTCATCCAGGTGGCTGGTGACTGACAGTCTTGGAGGACTGTAGGAAGTAGCCAGGAGGGCTAGTGAGAGAGGCAGCTGCAGCCAGGCGGACTGACATTGCCTGAAGAAGTGGTGCTGGGATCAGTAGCCACAGGAATTACCAGGTTAATTAAAAGTATTCCAGTTGAGTCTGTTCTTTCTTTGCAAGCATGTGAAGTGCTGGAGGAAGAGAAAGTAGTGTATATAGACTGTATATAGGAGAGTTGTCCCTGAAGGTATCTGAAGTCAAATGGGCATACCATAATATGTTTTATCCCTCAATAAAACATAAAAACAAGCACTTGACTGTTTCCTAAATCAAGTGTGCCTGTGGAAATTCGATGCAATATACAGGGGTCAGTAGTATGTAGAGCAGTGTACAGAGGTCAGTAGTATGTAAGGCAGTGTACAGAGGTCAGTAGGATGTAGGGCAGTGTACAGATGTCAGTAGCAGGTAGAGCAGTGTACAGAGGTCAGTAGTATGTAGGGCAGTGTGCAGAGATCAGTAGTATGTAAGGCAGTGTACAGAGGTCAGTAGTATGTAAGGCAGTTTACAGAGGTCAGTAGTATGTAGGGCAGTGTACACAGGTCAGGAGTATGTAGGGCAGTATACAGAGGTCAGTAGTATGTAGAGCAGTGTACAGAAGTCAGTAGTATGTAGGGCAGTGTACAGAGGTCAGTAGTATGTAGGGCAGAGTACAGAGGTTCAGTAGTAGGTAAGGCAGTGTACAGAGGTCAGTAATATGTAAGGCAGTGTACAGAGGTCAGAAGTATGTAGGGAAGTGTACAGAGGTCAGTAGTAGGTAGGGCAGGGGTGGTCTGGAGGGCACGATATGGGGGATGGGGGGTGAGACAGGTCTGGAGGGTATGGAACTGGGGGTTCAGAAGTGCATAGTACTGGGTGGTCAGGAGGGCTGGGGTGTCTGGAACACACACAGATGTGTCAGAAGGGTACGCAAAGATATCAGGAGGACATGATACTGGGGGTCGAGAGGGCACACAGAGATCTCAGGAGGATATGGTACTGGGTGTCAGGAGGGCACACAGAGGGGTCATAAAGGCACACAGAGTGGGCCAAGAGAGCATGGTATTGGGGGTCAGGAGGCCATACAAAGGGGTCAGGAGGGTTATGGTACTAGGGATAAAGATGGTACAACAAGTGTTTTACTGATGCAGAGCTGCACAGGAAAGCTGCTGTGGCACAGGTACCTGTTCTGGTGTGCTGATTCCACTAGTCCTCCTCTCTTGGCACATGATGTCACCCACAAGCACACCCAGCACACTGCACTCAGTGGGACTTGAGCCTGAGCTTGCTGCTAGTGCATCTTAGGCGGCAGAGAAATTTGCCACCTCACTGTCACACATTAAAGGGGCCTGCTACGAAGAGGGGAACGCTTCTGTCTACTCTTCCTGGTATGAGTGCTTCTCTGCGCTGTTTGCCAATCGGGGATGCGGGGGGGGGCACTTGCAGGTCATCAGGACAGTGACTTGATCGTGATCTACCTGTCAACTGCTCGACAGGTAGATCATGATCGATGGCTTGTCGACCCCGATGTCTTTTAGAAGTTTATTGCTTGTAGAACTTGTAACACAAGAGGGTTTGGGGTGGTATGGTATAATTAAAAAAAATGATGACTGTCCTTCAAAATAGCACGGGCTAATTTGGATCTTGAGCTCAGGTTCATTCTCCAATGTCTCTCCAGGACAGCTGAACCCCCCCCCAGTTATCTCCAGACCTCTCTATGTCATAGGACAACTGCTCAGTTCCTAGCTTACACCAGACACTCTTCAGTGAGGGAGGGGTTAATACTCACAATGCCACAGGACAGTTGCCCACTTTCCAGCTGACCCACCACTAAGATGGGGTAAGTGCCGGGCAGACAGTGGGCGGGGGTCCTCCTGGATCAGTTACTCTGCTGATTGGTTGGGGGGGTGGCTGTGTGCATCTGTGCCGCTGGCCGCACACAGGGAGGGGGGTGTCACTGGATGAGTCTGCTGGCGGGGGGGTTGGTTGATTGCCGCCCCCCCAAGAAAAACCACGAGCTGCCACTGCTCGACACTGGCTGGGAAGGGGTTAACATCGGGGCAATCAAAGGGTTACCTGTGTGCCTAACCTGTGCTTGTGTACACTGTGGGGGAGGTGCTTGTACTGTGGGAAGGCAGAGATCTGTGTTACTGCTTTGCAGGAACACAGGATCACAACCTTCCCTTCTCACAGAATGGTGATCTGCCTTGTTTACATAGGCAGACCACCATTCTGCCTGTGTCCCAAACAATCAGCGGGGGGGTCCTGGGGGACATCACGTCCACCGGACCCGCTGATTGGCTCTCGTTGTGTTCAATCACAGTGGGAGCGGGTTGCCAGTGGTGCTCATAAGTTCCCCAGACCTGGAAGTGCAGGAACACATGCAGGTACGTGATTCTGCCCAGGAGAGTCGCCTTGCCATCATATATATACACTATATGGTCGGCAAGCAGTTAAAATGTGGGTGAAAAGGTCCACTTTCTACTCAAAACAAAAAAGACTTTGCATACACTTTAACCACTTGCCGACCAGCCGCCGTCATTATACCGCGGCAGGTCGGCATGATCCCGCGATCCGTCGTAGCTGTACGTCAGTCCCTTTAAGCAGGATAGCAGGCGCGCACGCCCGCTGCACTGCGGGGGTGCCGATGCACGTGGCCACGATCGCGGGCACGAGAGCTAGAACAGGGACATGTGTGTGTAAACACACAAATCCCTGTTCTGGCAGATTGTGAGTTCCTACTAGCTAGGAACAACGATCTGTCATTTCCTCCAGTCACTCCCATCCCCCTACAGTTAGAACACACACTAGGGAACACAGTTAACCCCTTGATTGCCCCCTAGTGTTAACCCCTTCCATGCCAGTGACGTTTACTCAGTAGTCAGTGCATTTTTACAGCACTGATCATTGTATAATTGTCACTGGTCCCAAAAATGTGTCAAAAGTGTCCGATCTATCCGCCATAATGTCGCAGTCCCGATAAAAATCGCAGATCGCCGCCATTACTAGTAAAAAAAACAATTATAAAAATGTTATAAATCTTTCCCCTATTTTGTAGACGCTATAACGTTTGCGCAAACCAATCAATATACGCTTATTGCGATTTTTATTACCAAAAATATGTAGAATACATATCAGCCTAAACTGAGGAAAAAAATTGCTTTTTAAAAAAAAAAATGGGGATATTTTTTATAGCAAAAAAGTACAAAATAATGTGTTTTTTTCTAAATTGTCGCTCTTTTTTTGTTTATAGCGCAAGAAAAAAAAAATGTTAGAGATGTTCAAATACTACCAAAAGAAAGCTCTATTTGTGGGAAAAAAGGACATCAATTTTGTTTGGGCACAGCGTCGCACGACCGCGCAGTTGTCAACGCAGTGCCGTATCGCCAAAAATGGCCTGGTCGTTGAGCAGCCAAATCTTCCGGGGCTGAAGTGATTAAATCCTATTTTCATGGTTTCAGCCTTTTCTGGTTTTCTTCAAATAACAGATATATTAAAGTAACATTTTAAGCAATCGTACTGTATCTAGTTCTATTCATTTACCTCCTGTACATGCATCCAAGCTTGTTTTGCTGCTATAACATTACTGTGATACTTTGTAAATTTTAGTTACATCTTTCCCTCCAGTAATTTTCATGCCGGGGGAGCAGAATAGGGCGTTAATTCAATCTACTTTCTCTTACTGATGAAAGACTTTATTCCAGAGATTAAAAGATTAAATGAGGCTTTGCACGTGCTCGGAATAATATAAAACATTAACAAAGATGCATACACACTGGTAAAATAAAATAAACAAATAAAACCAAATCAAGCTATGTTACTGATTTGATGAAAGTGTTTCACCTCCAGGCATTGCTGTGATTACAGCGCTTTTGATTTTTTTCATCTAAAATGAAAATGAAACAGGTTACGGTTATATAATGTTACAAAATATTTTGTTTGTTCTGCCAATCCCCATTGGCATAAGTGTAGTATGATATGCTCTATGGGTAGAAATAGGATTTTATTTTTTTTTAAGTCTGCCCTACTTGTTAATAATAAAATTTCAACAATTTCTTTCTTGATTTATGAAGTATTGCAATGGCACATGCAGTGTTGAAATAACAGAAACAGTTTCACAAAACAGGGCAAGAGTGGCTTCTGTAATTTTTCAGATCCTCAGAGAGTTCTTTGCCATGAGGTTATTTTGAACTTCCAGTGACCAGTATGAGAGAGTGAGAGCGATAACACCAAATTTAACACACCTTCTCCGCATTCACACCTGAGACCTTGTAACACTAACGAGTCAAATGACAACGGGGAGGGGAAAAATGGCTAATTGGGCCCAATTTGGACATTTTCACTTAGGGGGTGTACTCACTTCTGTTGCCAGCGGTTTAGACATTAATGGTTGTGTGTTGAGTTAATTTGAGGGGACAGCAAATTTACACTGTTATACAAGCTGTACACTCACTACTTTACATTGTAGCAAAGTGTCATTTCTTCAGTGTTGTCACATAAAAAGATAGAATAAAATAGTTACAAACATGTGAGGGGTGTACTCACTTTTGTGAGATACTGTATCTAATATTTGTTTTTCAAATTAACATTTAATACATAATATATTATTCCCTGAGCACTATGGGTTTTTCCAAAAACCCCAAAACAAAATATATTGCAACTTATTGGTCCTTTGATATGGTGGCTGCATTCGTTTTTTTTTTCAGATTCTTTTCACTCTTTTTACCTGATAGTCCTGTGAATAACACGCTTCCTGTTCCTGGATGACTAAACACTCTCTTCTACTTTATCTATGGAGGGAACCATGGATGTGGCCTTGCACTTGATTGAGTAATCTTTGCAAAGTGAATTATAACACATTCACTAAGTTAGGGGAAATTCCCTTGCAAAGTGAACAGTCTATTTGCCTTATTGTAAACCAACCCCAATGCATATGAATTCTCAGAGGAAGATCTGCAGAGGGAATAGAAGGAGTCAAAGCTCTGACTTTTTCAGTTTAAGCTATTGACCTTTGTTAACAACAATATTTCTTTAAACAAGTAGCTAAGCAAACACTGAATAGGTGTAATTGCCCCCAATTAAAAACATTGTGTTTTTCTTTAAAATACAATAATAAATAAAATCATAAATAGGTTTATGTATAAAACATTTTAGTATTCATCATGAAAAAAATATAATTTAAAGTGGTTGTAAACCTCAGACATAAAATATGTACAAAGCATACCCTTCTATAGTGTGTACTTGTCTCAATCCAGAGCACAAAGGGGATTATTTACTAAAACTGGAGAGTGCAAAATCTGGCGCAGCTCTTCACAGAAACCAATCAGCTTCCAGCTTTTATTGTCAAAGCTTACTTAACCACCAGAACAGACAAAAATTTGTGCGAACACGCGAAAAGTGCTTATTTTAAAGGCTTATATGCAAGCTATTGCCATAAAAAGTTTTTGGGGACCTGGGTCCTGCCCCAGGGGACATGGATCAATTAAAAAAAAAGTGTCAGGTCACCTGGGACCAGGTGACAGATGCACTCTGTAGGAGTCAGAAGTGCACCGCTAAAGTAGTGGACCCTAGGACTGACTGCTGCGGATTGAACCCTGGAAGGTTCAGGAAGCAGGTCTATAGGATAACTAACATGGATCCCAGTGGGAGCTAGAGCATAGATTCCCCAGGGTGCAGAGTCTAAGACCCCTTTCACACCAAGGCGTTTTTGCAGCGTTTTAGCGCTAAAAATAACGCTATTAAAACGCTCCTAAAACGCTCCCCATGCATCTCAATGGACCCTTTCACACTGAGGCGTTGCGCTGGCGGGGCGTTGAGAAAAGTCCTGCAAGCAGCATCTTTGGAGCAGCTTTAGGGCGTTAAGAAAAGCGCTTCAAAAACGCCCCTCTCCATTGAAATGAATTGAAAACGCTGTAAAAATGCCTGAATAGCGCCTATAATCCGCCCTGAGCTGTAGAAAATTCACATGATCTCACAAAAAGGTAAACATGCAAGCAGAAGAAAGAGCATCTACAACAACAGGACTGAACTTGTGGGAAGGTCAGAATGATTAAACAGACCATCAAAGTGCCAAAAAACAAAATTAAAGTGCAAAAAAAAAAGAATTAATCCCAGAAAAACGAAGATTTGAAGTAAAACAAGACACTGCTTGTTTTACATGATATCACAAAGGATAAACATGCAAGCAGAAAGATAGCATCAATAACACATGCTTCAATAACGCTTGAAAAGCACTCTTAAAACGCCTGCAGCGTTGCGTTAATTTTACCGCTAACGCCCCTAAAACGCAGTAAAAACGCGGTAATAACACTAAGGCCCCTTTCACACTGGGGCGGTGGGGGCGTCGGCGGTAAAACAGCGCTGTTTTACCGTCGTTTTTGTGGCTGTATTCGGCCGCTAGCGGTGCGGTTTTAACCCCCGCTGGTGGCCGAAAAAGGGTTAAACCCGCTCGTACAGCGCGGCTACAGCCGCGATATTACCGCGGTATAGCCGCGCTGTCCCATTGATTTCAATGGGCAGGAGCGGTTTAGGAGCGGTGAACACACCGCTCCTTCACCGCTCAAAAGATGCGGCTCACAGGACTTTTTTTACCGTCCTGCCAGCGTACCGCTTCAGTGTGAAAGCCCTCGGGCTTTCACACTGAACAAACAACGGAGGCTGTTTAGGGGCGGTTTGCAGGCGGTATTTTTAGCGCAATAACGCCTGCAAACCGCCCCAGTGTGAAAGGGGCCTAAGGCATTTTAGGGCAATTTTGAAGCCCCTGGTGTGAAAGGGGTCTAAGAGCCAGCCGGTGTTCACCAGAGCCTCTAGTGGTGAGGATGGACTGCGCTGCAGTCTGGCTCCAGGTCGCGGCCCCCAGGGTCTCACAGCTCACGCTCACTGTAGACTACAGGAGAAGAGGAAGGAGGCAGCAGGCTGGAATGACAGGGAAGTAAGGGGTAAGCCAAAGGTCAGGGCGACTAGGAGACAAGGATAAACATAACACGCCAAAGGTCAGGGTAACAAGCAGACAGGGAGAGTCGAGAACAGGCCAAAGTTGGTAACAGGAATCAGACGTAGGAAACACAGCAAGTACACATGGAGGCTAACACACAATGGTTGATCAGCACTGCTGGCTTGCAGTGCACAGGTGAATATAGGGTTCCCTGATATGGCCTGGGGTGGGGCCATGCTTAGAGGAGAGGTTATAAAACCAGTCAGGTGAGAGGCAGCTGACCTTTAGAGATGAACACATGGAGACAGGTAAGCTGACAGAAAACTCTATTGCATAACCATGACAAAAAGTTTTTAAAACTGGAGTTTTTTCAAGAGCAGTGATTTTAAGAATGCTTAAAGTGAAACGAAAAAAATGAAATTATCCTTTAAATATCTTGCCTGAGGGGTCCCCTTAATCTGCCTGTAAAGTAGCGCATTTTCCCCATGTTTAGAACAGTACCGCAGCAAAAATTTCTAAAGGAAAAAATGTAATTTAAAATTGCTCACAGCTGTAATCTATTGCCACATCCCGGCAATATACATAAAAATCTTTTAAAAAATGGTGTGGGGGTCCCCCCAAAATCCTTACCAGACCCAAAGGGCCTGGTATGAACAGGGGAACCCATGCCATTTTTTTTTTCGTAATTCTGTCATAGGGCTCCCCTTAACCACTTCAATACACTATATTATATATTGTACACTGCACTATATACCCTGCACTGTATTATATACACTACACTGACTGGCTATATACTCTGAACTGCAGTATATATACTATACAGACTGCACTATATACTCTGCTGAAAATTTGGGCCTTAGGTGTTGGTGGTGGCAGAACACGGTAACCCCTCACAGATACTCATATTAGGTGCAGGAACAGGCCCTGCTGTTAAATATTATTTTAAAAATTGTAATTACAACCCCTGGCAAAAATTATGGAATCGCCAGTCCCTGAGGATGTTCCTTCAGTTGTTTATTGTTGTAGAAAAAAAGCAGATCACAGACATGGCCAAAAACTAAAGGCATTTTAAATGGCAACTTTCTGGCTTTAAGAAACACTAAAAGAAATCAAGAAAAATAATTGTGGTGGCCAGTAACAGTTAGATTTATAGAACAAGCACAGGGAATAAATTATGGAATCACTTAACTCTGAGGAAAAAATGATGGAATCATGAAAAACAAACAAACAAAATAACACTCCAACACATCACTAGTACATTGTTGCACCACCTCTGGCTTTTATAACTGCTTGCAGTCTCTGAGGCATTGACTTAATGAGTGATAAACAGTACTCTTCATCAATCTGGCTCCAGCCCAGGGGCAGATCCGGGGGGGGGGGGCAACGGGGCAATTGCCCCTCCCAAAAATGTTAATAACTCCCGTCCCGAGTCTCTCTCACGTCAGCAGCAGCGGCGAGAGAGAGAGACCCGGTCCTCTTCATGCCGCGCTGGAGCCTGCAGAAGATAAAGGGAGGACTCGGAGGTGGGTGGAGCCGCGCCGCTGGCCTTGCCTCTCTAATGCTAGCAACCAGTGACGTCAGGTCACCGTCAGTCACATCCCAGCCGCTGCTGAGGGGGAGGAGAACGAGGCGCCGCATTCAGAGCCTTCTTCCTCCTCCGCGTCTAGTGTGAGAGTGTTGGCTCCACCCACCTCCTCCCTCCATGAACTTGTCCAAGTCTCCAGCACAGTGTGAATGTGAAGACACTGACAGGATGAAGAAAACATGAAGGTTGCAATGGCCGTGTACCATATGAGTGGTGAAGTGATGGCAATGCTGCCTTCAATCCTATTTATCTGTCTTGGTCCTTGGAAGCCCCTCCCCCCACCAGAGCACCAAAGTATAGGAAAAGTGAGTACAAAAAGTAATGGATTGTGTAAAATCGCAGAATACATGTATGCCAATTTTATTATGAAGAAAAAAAAACTGCTCTTTTAGTATTGACATTTTCATCTTGTTCAATCTTAACCACTTCAGCCCTGGAAGGATTTACCCCCTTACTGACCAGGCCATTTTTTGCGATACGGCACTGCGTTGCTTTAACTGACAATTGCGTAGTCCTGCAATGCTTTACCCGAACAAAATTGATGTCCTTTTTTTCCCCACAAAAAGAGCTTTCTTTTGGTGGTATGTAATCACCTCTGTGTTTTAAATTTTTTTTTTGTTATAAACAAAAGAAAACCGACAATTTTGAAAAAGAAAAACAATATTTTGTACTTTTTGCTATAATAAATATCCCAAAGTTTTTTTTTAATAAATCCATTTCTTCATCAGTTTAGGCTGATATATATTCTTCTACATATTTTTGGTAAAAAAAAATCACAATAAACGTATATTGATGTATAGTTGGATAGTTTGCGCAAAAGTTATAGCATCTACAAAATTTTTTTATTTTTAGTTATTTTTTACTAGTAATGGCGGCAATCAGCGATTCTTAGCGGAACTGGGACATTGCGGCGGACATTCGGACACCTGACATTTTTGACACTTTTTGGGGACCAGTGACACCAGTGACACTAATACAGTGATCAGTGCTAAAAAATGCACTGTAATGCCCCGTGCACACGGTCGGATTTTCTGACGGAAAATGTGTGATAGGACCTTGTTGTCAGAAATTCCTACCGTGTGTGGGCTCCATCACACATTTTCCATCGGATTTTCCGACACACAAAGTTTGAGAGCAGGATATAAAATTTTCCGACAATAAAATCCGATCGTGTGTACACAAATCCGACGGACAAAGTGCCACGCATGCTCAGAATAAATAAAGAGATGAAAGCTATTGGCCGCTGCCCCATTTATAGTCCCGACGTACGTGTTTTACGTCACCGCGTTCAGAACGATTGGATTTTCCGACAACTTTGTGTGACCGTGTGTATGCAAGACAAGTTTGAGCCAACATCCGTCGGAAAAAATCCATGGATTTTGTTGTCGGAATGTCCGAACAAAGTCCGACCGTGTGTACGGGGCATTATTGTACTAATGACACTGGCAGGGAAGGGGTTAACATCAGGGCCGATCAAAGGGTTAAGACCCCTTGCACACTGAGGCGATTTACAGGCGCTATAGCGCTAAAAATAGCACCTGCAAAGCCCCTGTAAAGAGCCTCTCCTCTCACTCCAATGTGAAAGCCTGAGTGCTTTCACACTGGAGCGGTGCGCTTGCGGGACGTTAAAAAAAGTCCTGCAAGCCGCATCTTTGAGGCGCTTTAGGAGCGGTGTATACACCGCTCCTAAAGCGCCCATTGAAATCAAGCGGCGCTGCAGCGGCGCTTTGCGGGCACTTTTAAAACTTTTTCGGGCACTAGCGGGGGTTAAAAGCTCCCTGCTAGTGACCTAAAAGTGCAGCTAAAACGACAGTAAACGCCGCTAAAAATAGCGGCACTTAACCGCCGATGCCCCCAACACCCCAGTATGAAACTGCCCTTAGTGTATCCCTAGGGGGTTCTTGCTACTGTGTGGGGGATGGATTCACTAGATGAACAGAGTGCATTGCTGTTGCCAAATCATCTTTGCAGGTTGGAGCCTTGTCATGGACCATTTTCTTTAACTTCCACCACAGATTTTCAATTGGATTGAGATCCGGACTGTTTGCAGGCCATGACATTGACCTTATGTGTCTTTCTTCAAGGAATTTTTTCACAGTTTTTGCTCTATGGCAAGATGCATTATCATCTTGATAAATGATTTCATCATCCCCAAACATCCTTTCAAGAGATGGGATAAGAAAAGTGTCCAAAATTTCAATGTAAACCTGTGCATTTATTGAAGATTTAATGACAGCCATCTCCCCAGTGCCTTTACCTGACATGCAGCCCCATATCATAATTGACTGTGGAAATGTGCATGTTTTCTTTAGACAGTCGTCTGCATAAATCTCATTGGAGCGGCACCAAGCAAAAGTTCCAGCATCATCACCTTGCCCAATGCAGATTCGAGATTCATCACTGAATATGACTTTCATCCAATCATCCACAGTCCACGATTGCCTTTCCTTAGCCCATTGTAACCTTGTTTTTTTGTGTTTAGGTGTTAGAGATGGCTTTCTTTTAGCTTTTCTGTATGTAAATCCCATTTCCTTTAGGCGGTTTCTTCCAGTTCGGTCACAGATGTTGACTCCAGTTTCCTCCCATTTGTTCCTCATTTGTTTTGTTGTACATTTTCTGTTTTCAAGGCATATTGCTTTAAGTTTTCTGTCTTGACGCTTTGATGTCTTCCTTGGTCTACCAGTATACTTGCCTTTAACCACCTTCCTATGTTGTTTGTATTTGGTCCATGTTTTAGACACAGCCCACTGTGAACAACCAACATCTTGTGCAACACTGCGTGATGATTTACCCTCTTTAAGGAGTTTGATAATCCTCACCTTTTTTTCAATTGACATCTCTGGTGTTGGAGCCATGCTTCATGTCAGTCCACTTGTTGCAACAGCTCTCCAAGGTTTGATTGCTCCTTTTTACCTACATACTAACAAGCAGATTTAATCTGATGCAGGTGTTAGTGTTTGCAATGAAAATTTACAGGGTGATTCCAAAAATGTTTCCTCAGAATTGAGTGATTCCATAATTTATTACCTGTGCTTGTTCTATAAATCTAACTGTTACTGGCCATCACAATTATTTTTCTTGATTTCTTTTAGTGTTTCTTAAAGCCAGAAAGTTGCCATTTGAAATGGCTTTAGTTTTTGGCCATGTCTGTGATCTGCTTTTTTTCCACAACAATAAACAACTGAAGGAACATCCTCAGGGACTGGTGATTCCATAATTGTTGTCAGGGGTTGTACATGCCCCTGTTAAACAGTGGGCAGAAACATTGGGCCCTAGGTGTTGGTGGTGCCACAATACTGTAACCCCTCACAGTTACTCTTGTTGGAACGGGTCCTGCTGTTAAATATCATTTCAAAAATTGTAATTACATGCCCCTGAAAAATTGGGCCTTGGGTGGTGGTGGTGCCCTAAACCAAAAAATATTGTTGGAAGCTAACACCATTATGATTGAGGAGGAATAGGATAGGCAGCATAGCTAGTCTTCAAGGGATCTCAGATCCATAGCAAATTCAATCAGTTACATCAGCTTGATAGCTGCTGATCCAGGACTAATACATTTTTATAAATGTGAGCCTATCAACGGAGTCTGTGGACAGGCGCACTCTTTGATCCGTTCCAAACCCTCCAGCAGCACTGAATGTGCGTTCGGAAAGCACGCTGGATGCAGGACAGGCCAGTAGCTCAATTGCATATTGAGCAAATAAATTCTGGCCAGTGGTCCCACCTCAAGACCCAGTTAATCAGTGGATGCTCTGTTGGAAAGGTCTTGAGGTCTGCTTTTGCCCCTCGATATTCCTGTCCCATATAATGCAAACGATGGTGATCATTGCTTGAACCTTGGCGCTGAGGACTGAAAAATTGTTTAAAGGCATCGGTCAGCCGGCCACGTTCTTAACTGCTCTTCCTCTGACCGAACAAAGCCTTAGAAACACGTTGTCCAGCACCAGGAAATGGTAACCTCCCAGGGTCTGGAAATGCATTACACACACTTTTCTTCAAGGCCTCCTGAAGATGTTTCATCCTCTGCTCCCTCTGCGAAGGCAGGATGAGTTCTGCAACCTTACCCTTGTAATGTGGATCAAGAAGGGTTGCCAGCCAGTGATGATCACTCTGTTTAATACCACGAATCCTAGGGTACTTTCGCAGGCTTTGTAGAATCAGGGAGGCCATGCAGTATAAGTTTGCTCAGGCATTCGATTCTGAGTCCTCTGAGTCACTAAGGATCACATTATCCATAACTACCTTCTCCTAGAAGTCCTCCTCATCCTCCCGCTGTTCTGCCTCAAGTGCCATGATTCCACAAAGTGAGTGCTCCAGCAGGAAGACTAGAGGGACAGTGCCACTGATGCATGCATTGTCGCTGCTCGCCATCCTTGTGGCCTCCTCAAATGGTTACAGGACAGTGCATGCTTCCTTTGTTCAGTAGCCACTGGCGTGGTGAAAAGAAGCCAAGCTCCCCTGACCCTGTCCTGGTGCCATACTCGCACAGGTACTCATTGATGGCCCTCTGTTGTGTGTGCAGCATTGCCAACATTGAGTTCCACCTGGTGGGCATGTCACAAATGAGGTGGTTGATGGGCAGGTTGCATTCCCTTTGAATGTCAGCCAGCCAAGCACTGGTATTGTATGACTGGCAGAAATGACCACAGACTTTTCTGGCCTGCCTCAGGAGATCCTGTAAGCATGGGTACCTTGTCAAGAAACACTGCACCACCAAATTCAGGACATGTGCCAAACATGGAACATGAATCAAGTGTCCCTGTCCAAGAGCGGAGAGAAGGTTGGTGCCATTGTCGCATACAACCATTCCTGGCCAAAGCTGGCCTGGCGTCAACCACTTCTGAGCCTGCCCCTGCAGAGCTGACAGAATCTCTGCACCAGTGTGGCTCCTGTCCCCTAGGCAGACCAACCCAAGCACCGCATGACATCTTTTTGCCTGACTGCTTGCATAGCCCCTTGAGCACTGCTGGTTCAAAGGACAATTCTGCAGAAGAGGCCATAGAAAAAGAAGAAGAGGAGGGAAGGAAGCATACAGATGTTGTGGCAGAAACACCACTAGCTTTTTGGAGGCGTGGTGGCAGAACAAGCTCCAACACTGACATCTCACAGTGCATTATGGGGCACTCCTCAGCATTCCGCGGCGCTCGAATTTCCCACATACGCCCCCTATTGTTCGCTGTTTGGCGAACGGGCAAACACCCAATGTTCAAGTCGAACTTACAATCAACTCGAACATCAAGCTCATTCCTATTGGCTACCATGCACAGTGGCACCAGATTCTCAATGCTCCAGTTTTAGTAAATCTCCCCCTAAAGCTGGCCATACATGGTCGAATTCCAAACAAATTTACTTTAAAAAATCAGAAATTTTGTGTGTTTTGTAATCTGATGGTGAAACCATTGGTTTCGAAATTCGACCAACCAAGCATTTAATTTCTCCTTGTTGCTACAGAAAATATTTTTTTGTGGCTGGGAATCTTCTTTTCTTTCCAGATCACAGTTCATGCACATTTCTTTTTTGATTATTTCTCTCACACGATTCTTCTATAACTGAGTAGAAATTTGTTTGTTTTTCCAAAAATTTCCAACATGGCCAATCGCTCAAATCTGATGGCTGCATGAAAATCGCCCATTGCTGCAGCCCACTAACGGTGCGAAATCCCAAAGAAAATTCTAAGTTACGATTTTCGTTAGAAATTTCTTTGGAATTCGATCCATGTATGGCCCTAGTGTAATTTCTGCCTGCTGCTTTGTTCCTCTGCTATCAACATGCATTACTTCTAGACCTGTGCGGTTCGTTTAGTTCTAAAAATAAAATTCAGACAAATTTTTGTTTTTTGGAAATTCGGATGTATCCGAATTTTAGAACAGTACTGAAATTAAACGAATCTGAAATAACGAAAAAAAGTTTGGACAAAATTCGAATTAGAATAGTTTTTTCCAATTTACAAAGAGAATAAAATAGAATAGAAAATAAAGGAATAGAATAGATTTTTTTTTCTATTCTATTCCTTTATTTTTTATTCTATTTTATTCTCTTTGGAAATTCGAAAAACTATTCGAATTCGAAAACTATTCGAAACTGATTCGAAAACATTTCGAATCGATTTGAAAACGAATAAACGAAACGAATTCCGAAAAGGAATTAAACGAATGAAACAAATTTAACTAAACAAATTTATGTAAACAAGGAATCGAAACGAAACAAAACATTTTTTATTCGTTCTGCACATGTCTAATAAAAGGTATATTGCTTTGTTGTCTATTTTGTAAAATATAAAACATTTTAATTTCACATATATAGGAAAACAGAACACTCTGAAAGTTGATACATTTACCAAAGTACAATGAAAAAGAAAAGAAACATTTCAAGTCTTTATAGCTGGGACCCTGAGTGTCAAGCTAGCCATATACAGACTGATATATTTGCTAGCGAAGCATTCAGTCTGAACAACAGCAGTTATACATCAAATCCACACATGTCGGGAGAAATAGATGTTGTGGAATTCTCTGTGTAACGGTTGAATTAGACTGCTTGGGACCGACCAGTACTGAGCCAAATTCTATCTACACGTATTTAGCATGCAGTCTTTTTTCTAGTTTTTTACTTTTACCCGGGACTGTTTATACATTATACATTCTTGCCACCCAAGCCAATTCTGGCATTTCTATTCTACATGTAAAAATCATCATTTTTTTTTTTTGCTAGAAAATTACTCCGAACCCCCAGACATTATATATATATATATATATAATTTTTAGCAGAGACCCTAGGGAATAAAATGATGGTTGTTGCAATTTTTTCTGTCATGGTATTTGCGCAGCAATTTTTCAAGAGCAATATTTTTTGGGAAAACAAAAATACACTTTAATGAATTTGAATGCAAGAAAACACAATAGATAACCCAATTTTTGTGTAGATTATAAAAGATCATGTTGCGCCATCTAAATAGATACCAAACATGTCATGCTTTAAAATTGCGCCCACTCGTGGAATGGTGCCAAACTACAGTCCTTAAAAATCTCCATAGGCGGTGCTTTTACATTTTTTACAGGTTACCAGTTTAGAGTCACAGAGGAGGTCTAGGGCAAGAATTATTGCTCTCGCTCTAATGATCTAACAGGTTACAACTTTATATCACATACTGATTTTTTGTTTTTGACCATAGTTCTTCTTTAAAAGAAGGAGACTAAGGAGTTAATTAGGACTGTTTAGAGTAAACTGAGGGTTAATAAGGGGAACATTTTCTTTAAAAAATACGTTTTTACTTTTCAGGTTGCTTTAACTTGCTGTCAGAAACCATGAAATCAGACCAAGACAGAATTACAGTTAAATCACACTTGTTTAACAATAAAAGTAAAAAGAACAAACGTAGTCAAAACATAACCAAAGTTTAGTAACCGGAACGGATAGTCAGCCAAGCCAGAAGTCAGGGATCAATGTAGTGGAACAGGAAGCAGGATCTGGAGCCAGAAGGGATGACAGCAAAGCCAGTCTTTAAACAGGAACGCAGGAGTTTCTTGTGATGTGACCAAGGCGAAGGCAGAGCTCCTCTGCACTCGACCATTTAAGTAGGCAGGACTGACGAGCAGGATCATCAACAGCTGAGTAACTGTGGAGAGAGATGGAAGCTGGCAATTAGCTGAGCGGCCAGCTCAGAGAAGGAAGGGCTGAGCCCAGCCCTGACACTTGCATCATCTATAGATCTAATTTCATCCCTTTGATCTGCAGATGAATAAGCAGAAAGATACAAATGTAACAACATATTAAATTGTATCTTTGTATAATTGCATCTGAGCAGTGTTATTTATAAATGGTATAAAGCAGCTATATAAACACTGATTAGCTAGAGCTGCCAGTGTAGAGAAGAAGAGAAGAATTCAGTGTACTGGGAGGTGGGGTCCCTGAAGTAAGGCAGAGAGACTGGACATGCTACACACACCCTGTGTACAACGACAATTTTTTTGGGGGGGCGTATGTAACACGCCCGAAGTCTACCACTAGTTAATAAACTTAAATAACAACATGGCTTGTTTAGTCATTTTATATATTGTATTATTATTTTTTTTATTTATTTACTATTTTTTTCCACGAAAGTGGGGAGTCACCTTTTAACTTTTACCTTGCCTCCAAAAAAGAACTTTTAAAGGAGATGTCATGCCTATCCTAAAATATGTATGATAGGACAGTTCGAGCATAGCACTCTTTAAAACTGCTGTCAGTTTCTGAGATATCTGGCCAAATATATATTTTTCACAAGTACTGTACTTGTAAGTATTCACATGACTGCTTGCTCACTCTTTTTTTACCCTGGTTAGCATCACCTCTGATGGCCACAGGTGAAACCCACAAGATAACTAATATCCCCAAACAGCATTGTTTAGGGGCAGATTGGAAGAAAGGGTGACAAAATCATGGAAGATTTACCTGCACCTTACAGCATCACCTTAATGCAAGGAGTTAAACCGTGCATACTCTCATAATATGACAAGGGCAGCAAACCTACAGAAGTAATAAAAGAGACCTGTTCAGCTCCAGGACTGTCGCACTGCTCTGTCTGGTAACAGAGACTAGGCTATTATCACTGCTGCTGCCCTGCACCTCCTCTCCTCCTCCTAAGGTGTCAGAGACAGGAGCGGCTGTGTGATTGGTCAGGTGAGAGAGAGAAAACACTGCTTCAGCTACAGGGCTGTGTGCAGGCTCGGTAAGTCCCACCAACCCCACAGGAACACAGAGAGGACGAGGAAACTAAGTTGCTCTGCCCACTGGGACAGCAGGAGCCTGCTGGGAGGAACTACAACTTGTGGGGGATGTAGTCCCCAGATTGAACCTGTGTTTCAGAATGGCACTGAAACTACCAATGGCTCCCTCTTCTGCCAAAAGCCAATCAGGCAGTGGCGAAGCCCGTCCATAGGGGGCGCACGGACGCCACTCCCCCACCCAGCAGTCACAAAAAAAAAAATACATTTTTTTTTTTTTGAAAAAGGTCCCTTTAAAAAAAAAAATAGAAAAAAATGTTTTTTAACCACTTCCTGCCCGGCCTACAGCAGATTGACGGCCGGTTCAGTTATCCTGACTGGGCGTCATATGACATCCAGCAGGATAACATGCCACAGAGCGCTCGTGGGGGTGCGCATCGTGGCGATCTGACACAGTATGCGACAGTCTGACACACCGCTCCACCGATCTTGGTAAAGAGCCTCCGGTGGAGGCTCTTTACCACGTGATCAGCCGTGTCCAATCACGGCTGATCACGATGTCAATAGGAAGAGCCGTTGATCGGCTTTTCCTCACTCGCGTCTGACAGACCCGATCAGCGGCTCTTCTGACAGGGGGGGTCTGCGCTGATTGTTTATGGGGGGGTCTGGGCTGATTGTGCCACCCATCAGTGTCCATCGGTGCCACCTGTCAGTGCCCATCCTTGCCCATCAGTGCCCATCAGTGCTCATCCGTGCCACCTATCAGTGCCACCCATAAGTACCCATAAGTGCCACCAAAAGTACCCATCAATGCCGGGTCCTTCAATGCCGCCCCCCGCGAGGGGTAAGGATTTTTCGCTGGCAATTTTTTAGGGCAATGGCTGGCGTTAGTGCTTCAATCATCCCCGGCACCATGGTTGGTATGGTGTCAGGATGATTGAAACGCATTATCTCTATCATTACATTGTAATATAAAATGAAATAGTTCAACTCACCATAATGCAGAATCATTGGGAGCCCTGAGCGTGTCACTTGCCACCATCTCTTGTCACTTGCCACTATGCCTGCCACCAGATGGAGATGTCACTTGCCACGCTGCCTGCCACCAGATGGGGATGTCACTTGCCACTATGCCTGCCACCAGATGGAGATGTCACTTGCCACTATGCCTGCCACCAGATGGGGATGTCACTTTCCACTATGCCTGCCACCAGATGGGGATGTCACTTGCCACGCTGCCTGCCACCAGATGGGGATATCACTTGCCAAGCTGCCACCAGATAGAGATGTCACTTGCCACGCTGCCTGCCACCAGATGGGGATGTCACTTGCCAAGCTGCCACCAGATAGAGATGTCACTTGTCACTCTGTCACCAGATGGGGATGTCACTTGCCAAGCTGCCACCAGATAGAGATGTCACTTGCCATGCTGCCACCAGATGAGGATGTCACTTGCCAAGCTGCCACCAGATAGAGATGTCACTTGCCACGCTGCCACCAGATGGGTATGTCACTTGCCAAGCTGCCTGGCTGCCACCAGATGGAGGAGGGCGGAACAGCGGTGCAGGCAATGAGAGATGTCATCTCTCTCCCCCACCGCCGCCCTGCTGACATTACTTGTCTCCTCCACGGCCTGGCAGCAGAGGCGCCGTGGCACACAGGTTGGAGACATTTCTTTTCAAAAATGGCGCCGGGCGGCACAATCACGCTACTGCGCATACGCCGCCCGGCCGAGCACGTACGAGCTTTCCCGAGCCCGGCCGGCTTCGGAACAGCGCATGCGCAGTAGTGGGCAGCTCGCGGCCCCCTTTTCTACGGGCACCAGTGCCCCTAATGAACATTAACGGGCAGCCCGAAAGGGGGAGGGCGGCCGCGAAGTCGCCGCAGGAGCGGCGTCGCCCCTGCACCACTGCCGCCCCGAGGCCTAGCCTCGGTGGCCTTGTGGCAAATCCGGCCCTGCCTACGAGTGCCCATCAGTGCCGCATATGAGTGCCCATCGGTGCCACCTATGAGTGCCCATCAGTGCCACCTATCAGTGCCGCCTATCAGTGCCCATCATCAGTGCCCGTCAGTGCCACCTCATCAGTGCCACCTCATTGGTGCCACCTCATCGGTGCCCATCAGTGCAACCATATCAGTGCTCGTCATTGAAGAAGAAAACGTACTTATTTACAAAAAATTTTAACAGAAACAAAGAAAAACTTATTTTTTTTTCAAAATTTTCTGTCTTTTTTTATTTGTTACACAAAAAATAAAAACCACAGAGGTGATCAAATACCACCATAAGAAAGCTCTATTTGTGGGAACAAAATGATAAAAAATTTGTTTGGGTACAATGTTGTATGACCGTGCAATAGTCATTCAATTTGCAACAGCGCTGAAAGTTGAAAATTGGCCTGGGCGGAAAGGTGTCTAAGTGCCTGGTAATGAAGTGGTTAAGTGCACTGTGTTCGGGCGCCAGACATAGTGCACTATGGGAAGCGCCACATCAATGCAATCAAGAGATTGCAGATGAGCCACTTCATTTGCAGGCTTTTAACCTGCTTTGCAGCGCAATCCAAAGTATTACTACAGGCGGGAGCTTTGTTGTTCAAGCTAAGAAGTTACTTCCGGTTTCCCTGTTGCACAGGGAAACCGGAAGTGACGTCGGCAGCTCCGTGGAACGCACGGCCCGAGCGGAGCTTGGCCTGTAAGGTAAGTAAGTGAGGCTCAGGGCTGCATTTGATGAGGCACAGTGAGGCTGCATTAGATGGGGCACAGTGAGGCTGCATTGGATGGGGCACAGTGAGGCTGCATTAGATGGGTCACAGTGGGGCTGCATTTGATGGGACACAGTGAGGCTGCATTTGATGGGCACATTAAGGCTGCATATGATGGGCACCGTGGCTGCATTCGATGCTGCACAGTGGCTGCATTTGATGGGGCACAGTGGCTGCATAAGATGGGCACAGTGGCAGCATAAGATGGGCACAGTGGCTGCATAAGATGGGCACCATGGCTGCAATTGATGGGGCACAATGGCTGCATAAGATGGGCACAGTAGCTGCATAAGATGGGCACAGTGGCTGCATAAGATGGGCACAGTGGCTGGGGAAGGGGCACAGTGGCAGCATTTGATGGCACAGTGGCAGCATTTGATGGCACAGTGGGAGCATTTGATATGGCACAGTGGCTGCATTTGACGGGCACAGTGGCTGCATTTGATGGCACAGTGGCGGCGATTGATGGGCACAGTGGCTGTGTCTGATGGTACAGTGGTGGCAATTGATGGGCACAGTGGCTGCGTATGATGGGCACAGTGGCTGCGTATGATGGGCACAGTGACTGCGTTTGATGGGCACAGTGGCTGCGTTTGATGGGCACAGTGGCTGCGTTTGATGGCACAGTGAGGCTGCAATTGATGGGGTTTTTTTTAAGAATTTTTTAGTTTGTTTGCACCCCCCAAAAATTTTTGAGCACCAGCCGCCACTGCAATCAGGAGTGCGAGACCCCGGAGAGTCAAGGCTCTCGTGGACATCGCTGGATTGAGAGGGGGCTCAGGTAAGTATTAAGGGGGGCTGCTGTACACAAACGTTTTACCTTCATGCATAGAATGCATGAAGGTAAAAAACCTTGTGCCTTTAAAACCACCCAATGTACACGGGGTCTGCCAGACCCGCTGATTGGCTCCCGCTGTGTCCAATCACAGCCGGAGCGAGGGTCCGGCGGCGCACGCGCGCCCAAGAGCTGAAGACAAACAGGTACGTGATTTTGCACTTAAGGGCTGTCCTGCCGCAATATATGTACATGGGGCGGTCCTTAAGCGGTTAACTGTGAGAAGCCAGCTGTGACTCCTTGTGGCTTCACAGCTGGCTTCCAACTCTGCATATGCGAGTCACATTGTGCCCTGGGAATGATCCCGCAGGCTCCTGGGACCTGTGACGTGTCCCAGAAGGTTGTGGGCAGGGTGGGGGCTCAACTTCACCTAGGTGATCCAAGCGAATGTGGATACCTGTCAAAACTAGGTACCCACTCCCCCTTCCAAAAAAAATAATGTGCCAAAAGCTGAAAGGGGGGCATCTTTGACACAGGGCAAAAGGGGCAGCTGCCCCGGGCCCAGTCATTGTTGTGGGGCCCAAAGCAGCTGCCCCTTGAGCCCGCAAAAAGTTGATAAGTGGATTCGGGAGGGCCCAAGAAAATGTTTGCCCACGGTCCAATCAATATTTAAAGATAGCCCTGGGAGGGGGGGGGGCATTAAGGAGGAAGGTCAGAACTTCCTTTTTTGGCTGAAGTTCCACTTTAAAGTCAAATTTCAGCTAACACTTTTTAAACTGTTACAGCGACCGTTCTTATTTCCTTTTGGGATAAAGGTTTTACATAAATGAGTGGAAACTGAACATTGTAAGCACCCCTGGTAAGTGGTTTGTTTTAACCCTCTAACTGCTACCTGTTGAAAGAAGGTGAGAAATAATAGACTTAGTGACCGGATCAACATTTAAAGATAAAGGGAAAAATGAGGAAAGGGGGGAAATGAATGAATAAATGAATGCAGCCACCACATCTAAGAATTAGTAAGCCACAAAACATTCAGTTTTTGTTTATGGCTTTACGTCTCACAGTTTGTGGCCCATCTAGTAAGGTCATTTCATCTTCCTAGTGCAGCCTTTAGCTGTATCTTCTTCTACTACTTACAAATGAATATAATATTCACTGTTCTCCTGTTATTTTTTTTTATAAAAAGAAAACACAAACCAGAATGGAAATCTAATTTAATTTTTATTGAATATTTTTACAAATGCCTCCGATATTTCACACCTTGGGCAGCGTTTACCTTTGGAGTAATCAGTATCATAGTGGAATTTATTGTACAAATCACCAAGTCCTAATCTGTGGTTGTTTTCAGCAGAATAAAATATCACTCTGGTCCAGCCTTTATGCCGGGGTGTTATTATATGCAAAGCAGGCAGCAACATATAAATCAGAAATCCATTCTATTTTAGCCCTGTACAAAACAGAGCAGCTTGAATATATGCTTATTAACAATGCCACTACTATGCCACTGAAATATATGAAGCCCTTAGTTTACTGATTTCATTTAGTAAAGCAATGCTGTGCAGAATCTGGATATTAAAGTGCCGGTAAATCTAAAATACTATCTTTGGAAAAAGTGTCACATTGCATAGCTTATCAGGATAGACAGTACATTGTCAAAAGTATTGGGACGCCTGCCTTTACACGCACATGACCTTTAATGGCATCCCAGTCTTAGTCCGTAGAGTTTAATATTGGGTTGGCCCACCCTTTGCAGCTATAACAGCTTCAACTCTTCTGGGAAGGCTGTCCACAAGGTTTAGGAGTGTGTCTATGGGAATGTTTGACCATTCTTCTTCCAGAAGTGCATTTGTGAGGTCAGGCACTGATGTTGGAAGAGAAGGCCTGGCTCGCAGTCTCCGCTCTCATTCATCCCAAAGTTGTTCTATTTGGTTGAGGTTAGGCCAGTCTAGTTCCTCCACCCCAAACTCACTCATCTATGTCTTTATGGACCTTGCTTTGTACACTGGTGTGCAGTCATGTTGGAACAGGAAGGGGACATCCCCAAACTGTTCCCAAAAAGTTGGGAGCATGAAATTGTCCAAATTGTCTTGGTATGCTGACGCCTTAAGAATTCCCTTCACTGGAATTAAGGGGCCAAGTCCAACCCCTAAAAAACAACCCCACACCATAATCCCCCCTCCACCCCACCAGTGCACGAAGCAAGGTCCATAAAGACATGGATGAGCAAGTTTGGGGTGCAGGAACTTGACTGGCCTGCACAGAGTCCTAACCTCAATCTGATAGAACACTTTTGGTATATATTAGAGCAGAGACTGCGAGCCAGGCCTTCTCCTCCAACATCAGTGCCTGACTTTACAAATGCACTGCTGGAAGAATGGTCAAACATTCCCATAGACACACTCCTAAACCTTGTGGACAGCCTTCCCAGAAGAGTTAGGGTAAAATTATGGCTGTAGAAAGTGTAAATCTGTTTGTGTAGAGGGAATACTAACATTTCCTATTAAAGTGCACCTTACTCCATAATACATTCTTCAAGGTCCACAGTGGACACAGTAATGCGCAGCACACAATAAAGCATCGCCTTACGTTTATGGGCAGGTGCAGTCTGTACTCCGCAATGCAGGTGAAGCTTGACCAAAGCGGCAATGCAGAAGAGGAAGGAAGTTGTCAGGAACTTGGTTACTCTATGACTTCCTGCGGTCACAAGGAGACAGTTGTCTGATTGGATGCTGGCGCCCCATGTGACTCCAGCAGCCATCTTGGGTCAGACAGAATCTATTTAAAACTCCAGTTGCCGGGTTTGGCGCGCTTGATGCCAGTGGCTAGCATAGGAGAAGGTTCCCTGTCTGGGACAGTACTTAGAGGTAGGAAGAGGTTTGCGGAGGAGTAGGGACACTGCAGGAACTATGTCTATGTCTATGAACTATGTCCTCTCTTCAGGAAGCCTCCCCTTAGGGTGTGGACCAGCCAGGCTGCATTCTGCTCCTCAGCATCTTAAAGTCTTCAGACTGCTGTCACAGTGCGTAAGTGGCTCCAGATGGATGTGCCTACCTGCTGGGCCTGATTGAGTTTTGTTGGACCTTTCTGCAATATAACGCTATTGCCTAACTTGGACTCTATGTGTTCACTGCCCATGGAATGAAGGAAATCCTGGATAGCCGCACTCTGGGATGAAGACGCATTGACTGCATTGTGGATTTTTATTTCAATAAAGACGTCCTCATCCCAGAGTGCGGCTATCCAGGATTTCCTTCATTCCACTGCAACTTATGCAAAGCCAGCACCTGGAACAAGTTCTCATTGGGGCGGTGTCATCTTGGGTCAAGGAGTGTTTGTGAGCTACAATTCTTTTTACTTTGTTCACTGCCCATCACAGCACGGTGCACCTTGCTCACACGTTATTGCATTCATCTTGAATGAGCCCCAATATAGGGGAAATTACTTCTACTGACCCCTATTCCTCTGATCAGTTAGAATGCCTCTACTGGCCATTGAGGCAATCTCATTGGATAATTGAATGACAGCTGGTAGTTCTTATCAATGAAGTCAGAGAATGTCAGACCTCACCTTAGTATCAAAGTGAAACCAAATCAGAGAGAGGCACAGAAAAAAAATTTCTGGGTAATAAAAGGAAAAGCAGGTATCTTATGATCTGTTCTCTTAAGTAGCACTTTTACCTTAAAACTTTCAAATGGAGAAGGAGAGGTTCACTTTAAGGGTCTGTGTCAATGGGCTTTGGACTTGTGTCAATGACTTCAGTTTGACATTAGTTTGAAACAGTTCTGAGATAATTCAGACTCCATTACAGCTGCATTTAATTTGCAGTTGACCTCCCTCTGTCCTGCATTTGAATTGCTTCAAGTGGTTTTTGCATACCCATAGATATATAAGGACTATAAACAAAATTTGGCATGGACACTTACTTTTCCCTCATGAAACCATACAATGCTAATTGCTAATATGTAGGCAGGTATAGGCTGCAGTATTTCCTCCAACCTGAGGATATTTGTCTCCTGCTATGTGATCCAGGAAGCCATCTTGAAGAGGATGGCAATTCAGGTGAGATTTGGGCAGCCAACGAGAAACAAGAGAAGGGCACACCAACCTAGTGCAATTACATTAAAACATTTATTAATGTGTAAAAAGTATCACAAAACATGCTCATCAACTAGGGATGAGCCGACCACCCCCCCCCCATTCGGTTCGCACCAGAACATGCGAACAGGCAAAAAATTTGTTCGAACACATGAACACCATTAAAGTCTATGGGACACGAACATGAAAAATTAAAAGTGCTAATTTTAAAGGCTCATATGCATGTTATTGTCTTAAAAAGTGTTTGGGGATTCGGGCCCTGCCCCAGGGAACATGTATCAATGCAGAAAAAAGTTTTAAAAATGGACGTTTTTTCGGGAGCAGTGATTTTAATAATGCTTAAAGTGAAACAATAAAAGTGTAATATTCCTTTAAATTTCGTACCTGGGGGGTGTCTATAGTATGCCTGTAAAGGGGCGCATGTTTCCCGTGTTTAGAACAGTCTGCCAGCAAAATTACATTTCTAAAGGGAAAAAAAAGGAATTTAAAAGTGCTAGAGCTAGTGTCGGCTATAATGAATTGTCGGGAAAAAAAAGTAATTTAAAAGTGCTAGAGCTAGTGCCGGCTATAATGAATTGTCGGTCCGGCAATACACATAAAAGTTCATTGATAAAAACGGCACGAACCAAAATTAAAAAAAAAAAATTGCATGGGGTCCCCCTAAATTCCATACCAGGCCCTTCAGGTCTGGTATGGATTTTAAGGGGAACCCTGCGCCAAAATTTTTTAAAAAATGGCGTGGGGTCCCCCCAAAAATCCATACCAGACCCTTATCCGAGCACGCAACCTGGCAGGCCGCAGGAAAAGGGGGGAACAAGAGAGTGCCCCCCCTCCTGAACCGTACCAGGCCACATGCCCTCAACATTGGCAGGGTGCTTTGGGGTAGCGGGCCTCATTCCCACAACCCTTGCCTAGTGGTTGTGGGGGTCTGCGGGCAGGGGGCTTATCGGAATCTGGAAGCCCCCTTTAACAAGGGGACCCCCAGATCCCCCCCATGTGAAATGGTAACGGGGTACAAGTGTACCCCACCATTTCACCAAAAATGTGTGAATATGGTAAAAAAAAGACACTACACGCCTTGGGACAAGTCCTTTATTAAAAAAATAAAACTGTCCCACAAAGTCTTCTTCTCGCGCTCCGACGGACCAAGAAAAAAAGCAAAAAAGCTGCAAACCACCTATGATCTGCCTCCATGGGAGGCACCCGCCGTAATAACGGGCCTCTCAGGTGACAGTTCTTTTATAAGTGAGGGCGGGGCCACACGATGTCATCGCCAGGTGACCCTGCCCCCCTCTGACGCTACGGGAAAGGCATAGGGATATCCCCTTACGTCAGAGGGGGCGGGGTCACCCGGCGATGACATAGAGTGGTTCCGCCCTTACTTATAAAAGAGCTGTCACCTGAGAGGCCCGTCATTACGGCGGGTGCCTCCCATGGAGGCAGATCGTAGGCGGCTTGCGGCCTTTTTTTTAATCTTTTTCGGTCCGTCGGAGCGCGGGAAGAAGAAGAAGAAGACTCCATGGGACAGTTTTATTTTTAAATTTTTTTAATAAAGAACTTGTCCCAAGGCATGTAGTGTCTTTTTTACCATTTTCACACATTTTTGCGAAATGGTAGGGGTACATTTGGCACGGGGTTCCCCTTAAAATCCATACCAGACCTTAAGGGTTTGGTATGGATTTTGAGGGGGACCCCCACGCCATTTTTTTAAAAATTTTGGCGCGGGGTTCCCCTTAATATCCATACCAGACCTGAAGGGCCTGGTATAGAATTTAGGGGGACCCCCACCCATTTATTTTTAATTTTGGTTTGGGGTTCCCCTGTGGGGAAATTCCATGCCTTTTTTATCAATGAGCTTTTTTGTTTATTGCTGTATTTAATTCATTATAGCCGGTATTAGCTCTAGCACTTTTAAATTACTTTTTTTTCCCGACAATTCATTAAAGCCGGCACTAGCTCTAGCACTTTTCAATTACTTTTTTTCCCGACAATTCATTATAGCCGGCACTAGCTCTAGCACTTTTAAATTACTTTTTTTTCCCTTTAGAAATGTCATTTTGCTGTCAGACTGGAATCATGCGCCCCTTTACAGGCATACTATAGACACCTCCAGGTACGAAATTTAATGGAATCTTGCACTTTTATTGTTTTACTTTAAGCATTAATAAAATCACTGCTCCCGAAAAAACGGCCGTTTTTAAAACTTCTTTTTGCATTGATACATGTCCCCTGGGGCAGGACCCAGGTCCCCAAACACTTTTTATGACAATACCATGCATATAAGCCTTTAAAATTAGTACTTTTGATTTCTCCCATAGACTTTTAAAGGGTGTTCAGCGGCTTTCGAATCTCCCGCGGACACCCCAAATTGTTCACTGTTGGGCGAACGGGCGAACAGCCAATGTTCGAGTCGAACTCATGTTCGACCCGAACATAAAGCCCATCCCTATCACCAACATAGGTGATATAAAAGCATGTCAAAACACCATATGAACTGGACACCTCCAGAACTATTGGGATGCTCCACACGAGCAAGGAGACCAGAACATGTGCGTCATGGCTTGGCTGACCCGTTTACAGGGAGAACCCTCTTCCTCAGAGCCCTTTGGGCAGCCATCTTTACTGAGGAATTAATAAATAGTGGAATTCTGTTTCATTCGGCGTGCCCACAGTTTGAGATAAGATAGGGATAGAGTCCCCGCTGGATAGGCAGAGAATAGGAGCAGCATTGGGGAGATATACCTGACTAGGAAAGAAAGAGTAGGTTTCCTCCACATGCCAGCTCACATGCCAGCTTCCTAGAACAGTCTCCCACTGGCAGCCAGATATTTGCAGGGACTTTTGAGAATTTCAATTGCTATAACATATAAAAAGTGTTGAGATAACTGTGTCTTTTGGTTCCTGTCAATCTTTGGGTACACTGATCGGGCCCCACTTACAAGTAGATGCACAATATTGCAAAAATGGTAGTAGATATACTATATATCTTGGATATGTGACTACAGTGGGGATGGAAAGTATTTAGACCCCCTTAAATATTTCACTTTTTGTTATATTGCAGCCATTTGCTAAAATCATTTAAGTTCATTTTTTTCCTCATTAATGTACACACAGCATCCCATATTGACAGAAAAACACAGAATTGTTGACATTTTTGCAGATTACTATTAAAAAAGAAAAACTGAAATATCACATGGTCCTACAGTAAATATTCAGACCCTTTGCTCAGTATTTAGTAGAAGCACCCTTTTGATCTAATACAGCCATGAGTCTTTTTGGGAAAGATGCAACAAGTTATTCACACCTGGATTTGGGGATCCTCTGCCATTCCTTCTTGCAGATCCTCTCCAGTTCTGTCAGGTTGGATGGTAAACGTTGGTGGACAGCCATTTTTAGGTCTCTCCAGAGATGCTCAATTGGGTTTAAGTCAGGGCTCTGGCTGGGCCAATCAAGAACAGAAATTGATAGAAATACACAGAATTGTTGACATTTTTGCAGATTTGTTAGAAAAGAAAAACTGAAATATCATATGGTCCTAAGTATTCAGACCCTTTGCTGTGACACTCATATATTTAACTCAGGTGCTGTCCATTTCTTCTGATCATCCTTGAGATGGTTCTACACCTTCAATTGAGTCCAGCTGTGTTTGATTATACTGATTGGACTTGATTAGGAAAGCCACACACCTGTCTATATAAGACCTTACAGCTCACAGTGCATGTCAGAGCAAATGAGAATCATGAGGTCAAAGGAACTGCCTGAAGAGCTCAGAGACAGAATTGTGGCAAGGCACAGATCTGGCCAAGGTTACAAAAAAATGTCTGCTGCACTTAAGGCTCCTAAGACCACAGTGACCTCCATAATCCCTAAATGGAAGACGTTTGGGACGACCAGAACCCTTCCTAGAGCTGGCTGTTCGGCCAAACTGAGCTATCGGGGGAGAAGAGCCTTGCTGAGAGAGGTAAAGAAGAACCCAAAGATCACTGTGGCTGAGCTCCAGAGATGCAGTTGGGAGATGGGAGAAAGTTGTTGAAAGTCAACCATCACTGCAGCCCTCCACCAGTCGGGCCCGACGGAAGCCTCTCCTCAGTGCAAGACACATGAAAGCCTACATGGAGTTTGCTAAAAAACACCTGAAGAACTCCAAGATGATGAGAAATAAGATTCTTTGGTCTGATGAGACCAAGATAGAACTTTTTGACCCTAATTCTAAGCGGTATGTGTGGAGAAAACCAGGCACTGCTCATCACTTGTCCAATACAGTCCCAACAGTGAAGCATGGTGGTGGCAGCATCATGCTGTGGAGGTGTTTTTCAGCTGCAGGGACAGGACGACTGGTTGCAATAGAGGGAAAGATGAATGCGGCCAAGTACAGGGATATCCTGGACGAAAACCTTCTCCAGAGTGCTCAGGACCTCAGACTGGGCTGAAGGTTTACCTTCCAACAAGACAATGACCCTAAGCACACAGCTAAAATAATGGAGTGGCTTCACAACAACTCCATGACTGTCCTTGAATGGCCCAGCCAGAACCCTGACTTATACCCAACGGAGCATCTCTGGAGAGACCTAAAAATGGCTGTCCACCAACGTTTACCATCCAACCTGACAGAACTGTAGAGGATCTACAAGGAGGAATGGCAGAGGATCCCCAAATCCAGGTGTGAATAACTTGTTGCATCTTTCCCAAAAAGACTCATGGCTGTATTAGATCAAAAGGGTGCTTCTACTAAATACTGAGAAAAGGGTCTAAATACTTAGGACCATGTGATATTTCAGTTTTTCTTTTTTAATAAATCTGCAAAAATGTCAACAATTCTGTTTTTCTGTCAATATGGGGTGCTGTGTGTACATTAATGAGGGAAAAAATGAACTTAAATGATTTTAGCAAATGGCTGCAATATAACATCGAGTGAAAAATTTAAGGGGGTCTGAATACTTTCCGTCCCCACTGTATACAATATATCAAGCCACGCCTGAAGAGGATTGTTTTAAATAAAAATGTACTCTAAAATATATTCAGTTAGCCAACCAAAGGTATCACCTGCATTTTTTTCTGCAAACTTTGTTCATTTGTTTGAGTGAGGAGAAGAAGCCTTTGTAAACTTCAAATCATGACATACATGTGAAGCGCACTACTCCCGTAGGAGCTGCTAATAGTTCGTTCCTTTCTCCCAGTTGGTTCCATTACCCCTCCACTTCCCTGCATAGATGACACCGCAAACAGTCTTGGAACAAAAGAACAAGAACTTTATTCTTTCCCACAGCACGTTGGAGAAAGAATGTGAAACAAAGTCTTTTAGAAATATGAGCTGCCTTATTCACTTGGTTCCTGTAATGGACTGCACATCTTCTCCCTCCTGTTTACCACTACTTCCCAACCATACAGAATCTTCAACTTAAGTCCCAAGAACAATACTCTGAATAGAGTTCCTGGATAGACTGATGGGAATTCCCCCCGGGTGATCTTTAGCACCCTCAGCCATTGAAGACACTGTTTCTCTGGGTATGCACTACATTTGAGCGACCATCCATGTTTGTCAAAAGAAGGTCCTCTCCCAATTCTTTCCTCTGTTGGGGGTAGCAGCCTTTTAGATGTTTCAGGTTCCCATAACCGTTTCCTCCATCTCTCCTCCTGTTAAGGCAGGTTCTTCTCCCCAAAAGGGGAGAACTCTTAAGCTGTATCAGCAGCTACATTCTGTACTTCTTTGCTGTCCTCTACCCATCAGCAAGCCTGCCAGGAAGCATGTGACCAACAGTTATATAGGCCTGTTAGCCCCTGCTCATACAAATTAATGATAGGCCGAGGGTGGCCTATACCACTAACTACATCCTGTATCAAATCAACCTGTCCTCCAGCACCTCTCACTGGTCAGACTAGGTCAGACACTGGTCACTTTAGCAGAATGCAGGTGGTCACACCCCTCCATCCTACACTATCATTCCTCCCCAATAAATCAAACCCAGCCAGGCCTACACCAAACAGGGTAATGCCTGAAATTTACACTTAACTCTAAACCTCTCTAACCTTTTACACACACCTAAGTAGGTGGGCGCTACACATGGGTACTTACATATGACTGAGGACTCTTTCCAGACTCCCATTTCCCGATTTAGGGTTCCTAAGTGGCCACTTTCCATGTACCGGGGCTGTCATATGAGAAGAATAAGTCACATGCTCTCTCATTACCGGAAGTATTGTGTATGCCACTTTGTTGCCCAGACAAAGCAATCTGTGGGGGAACAAAGGATAGGTTTGTTTTTCGCATATAGTGACAACATTAATGTGGGGACAACATTAATGTGAATTAACCCTGCATGGGCAAAGCAAAGCTTCATTGTAATATTCTGGAATTTGGGGTGTGATGTTTCAAGGAGACCCAAGGAATATAGCGGTAAAGTGGTTGGTTGCCAACTTTTAACGACTTGGAATTTCCACTGGAGAAGAAAAGAGGAAGGCAGGAGAGCTCTTATAGTGTAGTACAGTAAATGACTCAAATATAACAATTTACTTCCATAAAGTAAAAAGGATAGTAGCTTACATCTGCTGAGGTTGCGGTGACCCCGTAGGGTAAACACAGACAACCTTCCATGAGTGCAGATGGAGAATATTCTGTTTCCATGCAGGATGAGAAAGGTCACCCTCGTAGCCACAGGGCTCCCAGTCCGGATTCTCTGCAGGCTTCTCAGGTCAGTGTTAGGTCATATGAGTTGGATGGAGTCTAAAAAAGCCAGACGATAGTTTGATTGGTAGAGGCATCTGTTGTCACGTTTTAAAAAAAAGGGTTGGGATTGTCTGGTTTATCGTAGGATGAATAATTTTATTTCACCATAAAAAACAGTTTTGTAGCTTTAAATTGCCACTTCCTCAGTTCAAGATGTGATGATGTACTGTGCTGTTGGGTGAATCAGTGAAGTGCTTACAGGGACGCCTCTGTTGATTGGATCATTAATGACCTTTTTTAGTCCTCCAACTCATCTGATTGGAATATTCTAAGCATTTTTTGTATTCCAAAGCTGGGTCGATTGTAGAAAAAAAAAAAAAAAAAAAGATGTAAGAATTGCAGTATTAATAAAACCAGGTGGTGGCAGTAGTTTACAATAGATACATTAGGACAAATAGCCCTAAATATCCTGAAATTTAGTGAAACTTTTTTCGTATCTTGTGCTGAATCTGATAACGCTAATTATAGAAAAGGTTGTCTGTTATTTTCTCACTGCAGCGGTGAGAATTTTTAACTGTCCACTACAACCATACAAAAAAGTTTTGGAAAGACGAACAGCTTTCTCTTTGCCTTTTTTTCTCTGTACCTAAAAGAACACAAGCTGTTAGCCCATAAATAGCTAGGACATAGTTTTAACTGCAATTCAATAGATTGTGGCTCACATATATTGGTCTTTGATGAAGATAAGCCTTGTATAGTTTGTTGACGTCAAGTTTTGTTTTTGTATGGTCATAGAGACCTATAAAAAGCCTCCCATGTGTAGACACCCAAAAGCCTTCATACTACTGCCAGAGAATACCATGAAAGGGGTTTTTGGTGGTAGGGAGAAGGGTTTGGCAGGGGGCAGAATCATCAGTTTATCATCATTAGGTTAACTGCAAAGCAGAGTACTGAGAATTCTGGGAGTTGTAGTTTGAAACTGCAGCCATTCAATGGGATGAATGGACTGTGTACACTACAGGCACTACATAGTCACTGCGCAGTAGGAGGATTGGGGAGGTAATTTTTTTTAACTGCCCAGGAAAGTTCCTTCTTTTGGCACTGAGGGAGTGAGAGAGAAAGCACTTCTGTCTGGATATTTACCTGCAAGCAGGAGACAATACCAGTGGAGATCCAAGCCTGAGACTGAGAACACCTGGTGGCAGGAAGACTGGAGCATCCATTCACCCCTCTGCTTCCCACCGCTGATGACCAGATGCTTCTGGAGAGAGACCGAGAGGGCCCCCCTTCTACAGCGAGAGGTCACCGAAGTACCCCGGGGACTGGTGAGAGGGCTAGTCACCCACTGCTGCTACTGCTATCAGGAACTGAACCACTGAGAGCAGAACACCAAGTGTAGCCAATCCATACCGCACCCACACTGCACTCTATACTGCACTTATTCCAAACCTAGACTGCAACTATACTAACCCTTTACCGCATTTTACTGCAATTTTACTGCATCTGAACCACAACTACCCTGCACCTGTGCCGAGACTATACCATACCTATACTGTACCTTCACTGCATGCAGGTTAACTGAGACTGTTGTTAAGTGCACCAACGCATTTAAATGGCCCCAATAATAGCTGGCAGAAAAACATTTGAAAGGACTGCCCCTCCTGTAATAGTTATTTTGCAAGCCCCCTTTGTTCCCCTGCCTCCTTTGCTACCTTCCTCTCTTTCTTTTGGACAATGCATACCCAGTCATTTTAGGACCAGCATTGTTGCCATAAATGTCTTCTGGCAGTATAGTTCCAGTTCCAGTTCTCGGTACATTAAAACTTTACTACTACTCACTGCTGCATTTGAAGTGATCTTGATGCCAAATGTCATCTTATGCATCCCTGCATAGTCACTCATACTGTTAATCACTTTGTATGCCAAATTTTGTTATTGCCATGGGTAATCCATTTTATGTTTGCCTAGTTAGCAACCACATTAGGTGACAATATATCACATTTTCCTTTACTACCTGGTTTGATCCCTGTTTCTTTGATAAAACACTACTATTGTGTACTAAGTGTTACTTTTAGTGAGTTCCTGTGACAGTGTATGCATGCACACTCACCCTGGTGTGTCAGAGAGGTTGAGAAGGTCTCAGCAAAGAACAGAGGACCCACTCTATCCAGTGGTTCCTAAAGGGGTAGCGCTACACAGAGTATACAGTTCAGTGGTCAGGACAATGTAATGTGCAGCATAGTGCACACAGTACAATGCCAGAACTAGACAAGATTATGTAATGTACAACACAGTGTATAAAGTGAAGTGGCCTGGGCTATGTAATGTACAGCATAGATTATTAAGTGCATGATTATGTAATGCACAGGTAGGTGCCCACCTAGTTTTATTGCTGGTGGTAAGTACCTCCTTATGTTGGTGGTAATTAAGCCCTTGGTCAGGGGGGGCAGTGATAAATGCCCTCTTAAACATTGGTATTGAGTGTTTTCTTAAAAGAAAGCTAAAACTGAGAACAAACATTTACTATATTGTAGCTTACCAGTCATTAGATGTGGTGGCTGCATTAATTTTTTTCCTATGTAGCACCCTCCAAAATGGGATGCTAGGTTGGTTAGGTAAATTCAGTTATGTTGGCTTCTCTGTAATCAGTGGAGTTGTGTGTGATTGCTTTGGACTGTTCTGGGTTTCACTGACTGCAGGTTTGATTGCCTTCCCCTGCCTTCCAGAGTTTCTTTAATGTAGTGGTCTGGATGGAGCAAATCAGCAGCTGAATGTTTGTGTTGTCTCAGCCAGTCCCTGGGCAAGGGTGCCCAGAAGGTGGCTGGGGGTAAGCATGAATGGTCTGAAGTCTAGAGCTGCCCAGTTCTTGTCCAGGAAAAGAAGTTCCCTGACTGAAGTGCTCCTGCCCTTTCCCCGGGCAGCCCAGCTGAAGTTCTACCGTGTTTCCCCGATAGTAAGACACCCCCGATTGTAAGACGTATCGGGAGTTTCAGAGGGGTCAGCTAATAAGCCATACCCCGAAAGTAAGACATATGTCTTACTTTCGGGGAAACACGGGGGGATTTGCCTGCAGTGAAGTGCGGTACCCCTCCTTCTCTGTCCCCCTCCGTTCTCCCCCTCCGTTCCGCTTTCCTCCTCTGTGCCTCCCCGCTGTCCCCTCCGTTCCCCCCTCCTTCTCTGTCCCCTCCGTTCTCCCCCTCCGTTCCGCTTTTCTCCTCTGTGCCTCCCCGCTGTCCCCTCCGTTCCCCCCTCCTTCTCTGTCCCCCTCCGTTCTCCCCCTCCTTCTCTGTCCCCTCCGTTCTCCCCCTCCGTTCCGCTTTCCTCCTCTGTGCCTCCCCGCTGTCCCCTCCGTTCCCCCCTCCTTCTCTGTCCCCTCCGTTCTCCCCCTCCGTTCCTCCGTCCTCCCCCTCCTTCCCTTGTGAATAGACAGAGTCAGCTGACTCTGTCCATTCACATAACTGAAACATTGTAATCTCCTGTGATTACAATGTGTCAGTTTATGAATGGAGAGAAGCCGCTGTCTTCTCTCCTTTCATTCTCAGAGCAGCTGACGCTGCAGAGAAAGGGACTGGGGAATCTCTATCCTCTGTCTCTTTCTCTGTCTCAAGGGGGAGATATCAGAGGTCTGTTAAGACCCCTGATATCTCACCAAAGCCCCCCAACAGGGCTGATTAAAAAAAAAAAAAAAAAAAAAAAAATATTGCAATAAAGAATAAAAAAATTTTTTTTTTCCCAATATAAGACATACCCCGAAAGTAAGACATAGTGGGGCTTTTAGGGATAAAAAGAAAGTAAGACACTGTCTTACTTTCGGGGAAACACGGTACATGTGTTCATCGAGGTCCTGGATGTGGCATAGCCGGGCGACCTATTTCTTGAGAATCTTTGAGCTTGCTCCAAGGACATTGTGAGTACAGACCTGTGGATGCTGGATCCCTGGACTGTGTGCTGCTGTCTTTGAGCACTGGAGTCAGTACCTGCTTGTATGAGGGCATTTCCTATAGAGCCTTAAAGCTGTTTAATCCTTTGGCTGCTACTAGAAGGACTGTGCTTGATATAGTGAAGAGTATACTTTTATCATTTTATTGTGCTACTAGAGTATCCCACAGCCTCCCTTCACCCCCATCCAAGTTTGATCAGCAATCAATCTACAAAAAAAAAAACCCAGACTAATTGTGTAATTGGCCTTTTGGTGCCACACACTAAATGCAAACTGTTTAAGTTCTAAAAGGATGAAAACCCATGGAGATGGCAGGATTTTAATGCCACACACCCAAGATACAGTTCAAATAGTATGACATTTGTTACAAAATTACATTTCTTTTAAAATAACAGGCATTATCATGTAAAATTCAAATTCATCAGTGCATAAATCTTTTCCAAAAGATTTTTTGCTGCTTAATGTCCAAGTTGTCCAGTTCCTTATTTGGCAGCATAGGGATCAATATACATGTATCTATACCAACAAAAGTATTGATCTAACACATGATCTAACTTTTATATTTACTGGCTCTAATTGAAAAAAAAAACATTATATATATATATATATATATATATATATATATACATACATACACCTCATAATATTGAAGATAGCATTCTGCCTGAGTTTGTTACTATAACATTCTACATACACTATATTGCCAAAAGTATTGGGACACCTGCCTTTACACACACATGAACTTTAATGCCATCCCAGTCTTAATCTGTAGGGTTCAATATTGAGTTGGCCCACCCTTTGCAGCTATAACAGCTTCAACTCTTCTGGGAAGGCTGTCCACAAGGTTTAGGAGTGTGTCTATGGGAATGTTTGACCATTCTTCCAGAAGCGCATTTGTGAGGTCAGGCACTGATGTAGACGAGAAGGCCTGGCTCACGCTCCACTTAAATTCATCCCAAAGGTGTTCTATTGGGTTGAGGTCAGGACTCTGTCCAGGTCAGTCAAGTTCCTCCACCCCAAAAGCCCATCAATGTCTTTATGGACCTTGCTTTGTGCACTGGTCCAAATCATTTGGTGGAGGGGGGATTATGGTGTGGGGTTGTTTTTCAGGGGTTGGGCTTGGCCCCTTAGTTGCAGTGAAGGGAACTGTTAAGGCGTCAGCATACCAAGCCATTTTGGACGATTTAATGCTCCCAACTTTGTGGGAACAGTTTGGAGATGGCCCCTTCCTGTTCCAACATGACTGTGCACCAGTGCACAAAGCAAGGTCTATAAAGACTTGGATGAGTGAGTTTGGGGTAGAGGAACTTGACTGGCCTGCACAGAGTCCTGACCTCAACCCGAGAGAACACCTTTTGGATTACTTAGAGTGGGGATTGCAAGCCAGGCCCTCTCTTTCACATCTGTGCCTGACCTCACAAATGCTCTTCTGGAAGAATGGTCAAACATTCCCATAGACACACTCCTAAACCTTGTGGACAGCCTTCCCAGAAGAGTTAAAGCGGTTATAGCTACAAAGGGTAGGCCAACTTAATATTGAATCCTACGTACTAAGACTGGGATGCCATTAAAGTTAATATGCATGTAAAGGCAGGTGTTCCAATACTTTTGGTAATATAGCCTATGTTTCTCTTGTATCTGGTGAATACATATGGCTTGGCTAGTAAACTGATGAAGTGGACCAAAGTCCAAGAAAGCCATTGAGTGTGCGGAGAAACTCTATGTAAAATTTATATTGTTTAGGCAAATATTGGACTCAAGTTTGTACACTACAGCTTGGACATCAAACAGCAAAAAAACTTTTGGAAAAGTTTTATGCACTGATGAATATGAATTTTAAATGATAATGTCTGTTATTTTAAAATAAATGTAATTTTGTAATAAACATCATACTTTTTTAACTGTATTTTGGGTGTGCGCCAATAAAATTCCACCATCTGCATGGGTTTTGACCCTTTTACTTACATAAACTTAACCACTTAAGGGCCTCTTTCTGAGATTTATTGTTTACAAGTTAAAAACAGGTTTTTTTGCTAGAAAATTACTTAGAACCCCCAAACATTATACATTTTTTTCTAACACCCTAGAGAATAAAATGGCGGTCGTTGCAATACTTTCTGTCACACCGTATTTGCACAGCGCTCTTACAAGCGCACTTTTTTTGGGAAAAAATACACTTTTTTTTAATTAAAAAATAAGACAACAGTAAAGTTAGCCCAATTTTTTTTATATTGTGAAAGATAATGTTATGCCGAGTAAATTGATACCCAACATGTCACGCTTCAAAATTGCGTCCGCTCGTGGAATGGCGCCAAATTTTTACCCTTAAAAATCTCCATAGGAGATGTTTAAAAAAATCTACAGGTTGCATGTTTAAGTTACAGAGGAGGTCTAGGGCTAGAATTATTGCTCTTGCTCTACCGATCGCGGCGATACCTCACATGTGTGGTTTGAACACTGTTTTCATATGCGGGCGCTACTCACGTATGGGTTCGCTTCTGCATGCCAGCTCAGCGGGACAGGGCACGTTTAAAAAATGTTTTTTTTTCTTATTTGTTTAACCTTTTATTTTTTATTTTTACACTGTTCTTTTAAAAAAAATGTGTCGCTTTTATTCCTTTTACAAGGAATGTAAACATCCCTTGTAACAGAAAAAAAGCATGACAGGACCTCTTAAATATGAGATCTGCAATCAAAAAGACCCCAGATCTCATATTTACACTAAAATGCAATAAAAAAAAAAAAAAAAAATGTAATTGAAAAAAAAAAATTAAAAAAAATGGCCCTTTAAGAGCTATGGGCGGAAGTGACGTTTTGACGTCGCTTCCGCCCTGCAATGTTATGGAGACGGGTGGGGCCTATCTTCCCCTCATTCGTCTTCATACCCAGGAAGGAGAAGCATCTGATCGCCTCTGCCGCTACCGATGGCTCCGGTAAGCAGCGGAGGGCACTGGAGAGCGGCGGGAAGGGGGGGCCATCTCCCGCCGCCAATAAAAGTGGCGAATCCGCCGCAGAGACCACTATTATCGGAAACCGGATGCCCGCTGAAGAAGAGGATACCGGGGTTATTCCTCTTCAAAGTTAGGACGTATATCGGCGCGCGGTGGTCCGGAAGTGGTCAAATGAACACCCAGACTGTTCATTGAGCCAAAAGAGTAACTGTTGCTGTGTGCCTGGCTGGGAATACCCTAGTCTAGGAAAGGATCCTTGGGACCATTCAGCTGGCCCATTTGTGGTTGAGCACTACGCTTAAGCTAAGAACAGAAGTACAGAAGTGGGTGTTCATTTTGCCAGACATGTGGTGTCCCTGTCACTTACCGTGAGTTGAACAGAAAGCACAAATAACCTTATCTACCTCGTTCATGTCATGGAGATGAACAAAGACAGATGTGTGCAATCAAGCCTGGGTGGGCAACCATAGCTTCCTCCATACAGTAGATACAGTGGAGGAGTGAGCATATTAATCAGTGGATTATCAGGTAAAATGCAAACAGAAAAAAGCCAGAAACCAGGAAAACTAATGCATCCAGGAATCTAAGAACCGGTGAGCTGCAATAACCACGTCGTGAGATTTATTGCTACAGGGCAGCCGCTCTGTGCAGAATCACATATATATATATATGTGTGTATATATATATATGTATATATATATATATATATATATATATATATATATGTGTGATTCTGCACAGAGCGGCTGCCCTGTAGCAGAAAATCTCATGTATATATATATATATATATATATATATATATATATATATATATATACACGTGATTCTGCACTTCCGCATAGGGGACACGCGCACACCACCTGCGCACCGCTTCTGCTGTGATTAGTCATCCATTGTCCGGCACCCGCTGATCATTGAGGAGAGACACTGAACAGAGCTCTGCATATGTAAACAATACAGAGCTCCATTCTGTCAGCAGTGATGTGGTAGATTTTGTTTCCCTGCAAATCAGGGAATAAAATCCACCACATCCCCTAGTAAAAACACCACACGATACACACACAAACACTGGTTAGACACACATTTAACCCTTTGATCACCCTAGATGTTTAACCTCTTCCCAGCCAGTGCCATTAGTACAGTGACAGTGCATATTTTTAGCACTGATTACTGTATTGGTGTCACCGGTTCCCACAAAGTGTCAGTTAGTATGTGCTTGTCCACCACAATATCAGAGTCCCGCTATAAGTCACTGATCGCTGCCATTACCAGTATAAAAAAAAAAAAATAAATTCCAGTATATATGCCATAGTTTGTAGACACTATAACTTTTGCGCAAACCAAGCAATATACTTTTGTGCAAACCAAGCATTTTTTTTACCAGAAACATGTAGCAGAATACATATTGGCAAATTGGTAAATTTATGAAGAAATTAGATTTTTTTAAATTTTTTTCATTGGATATGTTTTATAGCAGAAAGTAAAAAATGTTTATTTTTTTTTATTTTTTAAATTGTCGGTCTTTTTTTGTTTAGAACTCAAAAAAAAACAAAACACTGAGGTGATCAAATACCACCATAAGAAAGTTCTATTTGTGGTAAAAACAGCGTTGCATGACCACTCAATTGTCAGGTAAAGTAAAGTTAAAGTTTTAACGCATAACAAAATGTCCTCACAAAGTAGGCCTCGCTGTGATCATGGCTCCACCTGGCTAAATCTAGTTTCTGAGACTCTACAAAAAGAAAAACAAAGTATAATAATTATCCAGCTCTGATGATGTAACAAAAGGCAGAACAAACAATGACATGACCCCATAGTCAAAACAGGATTTTCCTACAGAGAACAGAGAGCCGCCGAGCATAAATGATGATATTATTATACACCTTGCTGTGTTGCATTACATCTCTCTCTAGGAGTCATCCTATTCTTTGTGGTGTGTCTAAGATGAAAAACTAATAATAATATAATAAAGTCACGCAACGGAAATAATAAAACTATAATTACTCTATCAAATACACTGTAAAAAAATTCTGGAGACAAATGGTGTTACAAGCATGATTGTGCCATGAGATGTCATCATTGAATCTGAGCCTTGAGAAATAAAGCGTTTCTAATGGGAAACACTTTTTACCTTAAAGCGGAGTTCCACCCACTTTTGAGAGATGGTCTTAAATGAAAGACCACCTCTCCACCCCTCGTTTTTGGATATTGAATATATTTTTTTTTTCAGTACCTTTTTTGGAAGTACAAGTGTACTTCCGATTCAGCCGGGCAAGCACCCCCATTGTCTTCTGGGACCTGTGTGTGTCCCAGAAGACAAGCTGGCTATTCAGAAAGCGATGCAGGACTCGCGCTTGCCGGAAACCGGCAGTAAAGCCACAAGGCTCCACTGAGGGTTTCTCCTAGTTGGAATGGCGGAGCCTGCACCCGAACGGATGGATGGATTGGCCTGGGGGGGGGGGGGCAACATTGCGGGCTCCCCGGACAGGTAAGTGTCCTTAATAAAAGTCAGCAGCTACAGTGTTTGTAGCTGCTGACTTTTAAAAAAAAGTGTGTGGCTGGAACACCGCTTTAAAGTGATTGTAAAACAACTTGTAAAACAACCCATTCAGTTAAAAAAAAAAAAAAACATTTGTGCATAGACATAAAAAAAACACTATAAATACCCTTTTTTTTCTTTTTTATAAGTGATCACATCCCTCTGTTCTCAGCTGCAAAAGAGATGGGGGAGGAGAAGAAGCAGCACACTGAGCTTCCCAGTGAATGGCTGTGCAACAGGGCTGTGTCAGGATAAGTCTAAACATTGGAGGAGAGCAGGAATAGAGAGGGTAAAAAAGGGGGGAGGGGTATGCCTGTATATCAAAAATTATGTACAAGTGAATGTGAGAGATGACATCACTAAGGGAGCTAGGGGGGAGGTAGAATTTTTATGGGTAGAGCTACAAAGGGAGGAAACTAAGGGGAAAGTAATACTGGGAGTATGCTCTAGGCCCCCTAACCAGAGGGAGGAGGGGGGATGGATCACCTATCACAATTTGGATTAGCTACAAGAATGGGAAGTGTCATTATAATGGGGGATTTTAATTATCTAGACATAGACTGGGTGGAAGGAACCACGCATTCATCTAAGGCTCGCCGGTTCCTAAATGTCTTGCAGGACAATTTCATGGGTCAGATTGTAAATGCACCAACTAGAAACAAAGTGTTATTAGACCTACGGATTACCAACAATACAGACCTGATCACAGATGTGGAAACACGGAGCAATTTAGGAAACAGCGATCACAGGTCAATTAGTTTTAGTGTAAATCACACAAATAGGAAACATAAGGGGAATACAAAGACACTGAATTTCAAAAGAGCCAACTTCCCTAAACTACAAACCTTGCTAGAAGATATGAATTGGGATAAAATCTTAGGGACAAAGAACACGGAGGAAAAATGGGTATGCTTTAGGAGCATAATAAATAAGAACATTAGTCAGTGCATCCCAATGGGAAATAAATTTAAAAGAGCTTATAAAAGTTCTGGTTGGCTTAACTCCAAAGTAAAATGCATATCAAAACAAAGGAGAGGGCCTTAAAAAATACAAGGCTGAGGGATCATCATCAGCATTCCAACTTTACAAAGAATGCAACAAGTGTGCAATCAGGGCAGCTAAGATAGAACATGAAAGGCACGTAGAGGGGGAGAGTAAAAAAAATCCCAAGAAATTCTTTACAGCGGGATTCCGGCCAGCTAAAAAAAAAAATTAAAGTCAGCAGCTACAAACATTGTAGCTGCTGATTTAAATAGGTAGACTTACCTGTCCTGGGTGCCCGCAATGTCGGCTGCCCGAGGCCGAACCGTCCCTCGGCTCTCGGGTCCCAGCACCGCCATCCTATGTAAGGGAAACAGGCAGTGGAGCCTTGCGGCTTCACTGCCAGTTTCCTACTGCGCACGCGCGAGCGGCGCAGCGATCTGTGAATGGCCCCGTGGTGTTCTGGGAACACACACAGTTCCCAGAAGACAACGGGGCCGCTCACCGAGGAGCAGAACACGCCGCAGAATAGGAAGAGGCAGATTAGGAAGACTGCCTAGCAACAAGGGTTTAGGTAAGTATAACATTTTTTTTTTCCAAATGTTTTTTTTAACATTTTTTTAGGAATTTTGGTGGCATTTTTTTTTTTACGGGTGGCCCTCCGCTTTAAGTACATAAATAGTAAGAAAGGGAGGTCAGATCATATTGGTCCCATAAAGAATGATGAAGGGAATCTGGTTACTAAGGATGGAGAGATGGTTAAGGTATTGAATTTATTCTTCTCCTCAGTCTTCATGAGGGGCTTCAGTAACCTAAACTGCAATGTTTATCCTCATGACATGTCACAGAAAGCACCCTCATGGCTAACAGAGGACAAAATTAGAAATAGACTTGAAAAACTTAACATTAATAAGTCACCGGGACCAGATGGCTTGCACCTGAGAGTCCTTAAGGAACTCAGTCAAGTAATTGCCAGACCATTGTTCCTAAATTTTACAAACAGTCTACTGACTGGAATGGTACCAGCTGATTGGAGAAAAGCCAAAGTAGCACCAATATTTAAAAAAGGGCCAAGATACATCCCTGGGAATTACAGACCAGTTAGCCTAACATCAATAGTATGCAAGCTCTTGAAAGGGGATGATAAGGGACTAGTAACAAACAAATGGCCCCTGCCCTCACCTATAACTGGCCTTCACAGCAAGGAGCACATGGAAGGGCTATCACATGAAAGACAAAAACAGTACATTCCATAGCTCAACTCACCAACCAGTCTGCCAACTGACCAAATTAACCTGTCCAACAGTCTGCTTTAAAAACGCATGCATAAGCTGCAAGGCCTCTTCACCGCACCCTGTGTATGCTTGCAGTCATAACGCTACTGAATTTATAAGCGTCTCCACAATGGAAGCACATGCATTAAATGGATAGATGAAGGGCAGGTGGGCCTGGAGGCAGCACAATCCCCCTTAAAGGAACAGGAGTACACTGGACACCCAGCAAAGAGCACAGTGGCAGCGAAGGTGTCCAGTGTGTCCATGAACCATATTTTACACCAGTAACAAACAAATGGCCCCTGCCCCCACCTATATAACTGGCGTTCAATGACCTACATTAAGAAAAAAAAAAATTCCAGTATCTGTATCACCCCCTCACCCCCTATTCCTCAACTGGTCCAGCTCTGTGCCTGTCTGCAGCGGCTATCTCCTCTCTCCCAGCTCTCACAGAACAGAGAGACAGCGGCTCCTGCTGCTGTCAATCAAATCCAGTGAGGGGGGCTAATCCATGATGTCTGTGTCTATGAATGCACACGGCCCAGCTCAGGAGCGAGCCTGCAGTGTGCCCCCATTAGAAGCAGCTTCCTGTAGTGACGCGCAGAGAAGAGGAGGAGCCAAGTGCAACAGCAAGAGGGACCCCAGAAGTGGAGGATCCAGGCCACTCAATCCAATGCCATTGCACAGAGCAGGTAAGTATAAACCTGTTTATAATTTTAATGAAACTAAAAAAAAGAAAAAGAGTTTTGTGCATTTTTTAGAATAATAGTCAAAGAGATTAATAAATAAAATTAATAAAATGGCATTGGGTCTGGGTGCTGGCTTGGGGAACATGTGCCAAAGCAAAACAAAAAATTCAGTTTTTGCAGGCAGCAATAAATTTAATAATGCATTAAACATTAAAAATACAAAATTCCTTTCAATAACATGCCTGGGGGATATATTGACCCTGCCTGTGAAGTGGCACCTCTGTTCAATGTATACAACCCAATACAGCAACACTGACATTTACAAAGAAAAAAAGGTGTTTATAATGCCAGCAAAATGACAGCTTTGAGCAGCTTCATTCTATTTGAAAACAGTGTGGCTGGGAATTTCATTCATCTATACCAGACTTATCCTAGACGAGTGTCTAATATAGATGTTAACGGGGAACCCCCACAAAAAATGCTGTGGGATTCCGCCATAATCCAGGCCCTTCCTGTCTGGATTGAATTTTAGGGGAGACCCAAAAAAGGTCCCCCCACAAATTTTATACCAGAGCCTTATCTGTGCATGCAGTCTGGCTGAAACTTATTGAACCATACCAGGCCACATGCCTTCAACAAGTGAGATCCCCCTTGCAAAGCACCATGTCCCCATGTTGATAAAGATATGGGCCCCTTCTTCACAACCCTGGTTTGGTGGTTGAGGAGCTTATCGGAACCTGGAAGCCCTATTTAACAATAATATGGCGCCCAGATACCGCCCCCCCCCCATATGAATGAGTAAGGGGTACATAGTACCACTACTCATTCGCAAAAAATGTAAAGTATAAATAAACACACATACACCATTTTTGACAAGTCCTTTAATAAAAGAAAACCCAAAAGTGTCCCAAGATTTACGAGGTGGGACAATTTCATTCTCGCAATGCCCGTGGCATAGGACTATGGTGGTGAGTCACACAGCCATTCGCACTTGAGCGTGTTCTGACATGATCTATCTTGCACTCGCCTGGGTCACAGACCAGTTGACTCAGTCTTTATGGAGTAGTAGAAGAAATAACACGTGTTTGAGTTGCGCTGTTGGTGGAAAATGAGTGACAGGAATCTGGAGCAGGGGATTAACATCAAATTTTGAATGAAAATTGGCAAAAGTGAGAGTGAAACTTTAGTTCTTTTACAACAGGCTTATGGAGAACATTCCATGAAGAAATCAAATGTCCACAATGATATAAGAAGTGGAACTCCGAAAACGCAAAGGACGGATGCCAATGTGGACAGAGTGTTTACCCTCCTATGCTCATGCTGGTGTGTTTTTTGAGCACAACGGGATAGTTTGCTATGATTTCGTGGAACATGTTATAATGGTCAACCAACATTGTTACTTGGGATTTCTAAAAAGGTTACGAGAAATTGTCCAGAGGAAAAGACCGTAACTCTGGCCTGACAAGTGGATTCTCCACCACGACAATGTTCCTGCACAAAACGTTTTTTACAATCCATTCTGGGAATTAAAATAAATTACCTTGTACATCCATTGCAATTCATGTCGTCCAGTGATGTAGATCCCTGCCAATCAAGATTCCTGATGCCAAAAGAAAAAAAAAGAAAAAACCCGACACATAACTGGCCCCAAAGCTTTCCTCGAACTTTCCTCACACTGAATGACCTCTCCATTCCCTGCTGTTAACATTTAAACAAAGGGTTGGGGTCTTCCAGGTGACATCTTTGACTATATGGACATGGCCATATTCTGTCAATGACAATATGAGGATCCAAATTAGGAACTGGCCGAAATTTGCTCTATGTATAGCCAGATTAACACTATTCACCTAGGCATGCCTCCCCAAGGCTGCTCTTAGAAATCACAGGGCCCCATACAGCCTACCTGACAGGGCTCCCCCTGGTCAAAAAGCCTCAGCTGCACAGATTAATGAATAGGAAGTTCTCTCAGGCTTCTTGCTCATTCACAAACTGGAGCAAAGGAAACACAGTTTACTATGCTTGAGTGATGAATGGACACAGGAGTGATTGGTACTGATCACTCACTGTATTCATTCAGGAAAGGAAGGGGTCAGTAAAAAAAAAAGTAACCCCCCCCCCCGTGCCCACAGCAGCTGCCAGTGGGAAAGGATGAAAGCTGGCAGCACTGCGAGGGAAAGGGGCACACAGTTGGACCGGACAGTAGATGGAACCAATCTCTTGGCAATGCTGTCAGAGGGAGGCAGAGAAGGAGAAGCTGGCAGCGTTTACAGTCAGAGACAGAAGAGGATCGATGTCTGTAATAGGACAGTACAGCAGGCCCTCCTTTTAAACTGATGGGGCCCAAGCCCACTACAGGAGGGCTGGCTGTACTGCCTTATTAGCAGCCCTGTGCCTCCATCACTCCATAAGGTCCTTATCCATTATTCTGTGTCAAGGCCTTTGAGTACAGTCACAGTGGTTCACAGAGAGCTTCAACAGTGCCCTCTCTGGCTTTACTCGTTGTCTGGAGATTCTCCTTATCAATGCAAGATAGACATTAATGATCACATATTCATATGTAATTCACAGTGTAATTATATTTAAAATATTTAAAAACAGATTGTTCTTATTTACCTGCTTATACTTTCAGCACTGTGGTAATTTCCTTCATATTCATCGTCTGCCGCATATGTAAAGTCAGGGTGATTAATTCAGATTTTTTCACAATACTTTCTAATTAAAGGGAAGCGCAGACAGAACGAACGCTTCTATGAAAGAGTCATGTTGATGTGCTTTGTGAAGTCTGTTTTGAAATTCGTGGCTCATGTTTTATTTCCTTTATGTTAAAAATTGAATGAGATATTCAAAGTATTGTATTTGAAGTGCTGCTAGTGCCTATGACACTGGCGTATAGCAGTCATTCATCTCTATTTGGGTTATTATCTTGAGCTGGTTTGGTAGTTGAGTTTTTAGGAAACATAAGGACATGAGTCTGTGGAAAATGTGCCTGGTTATTTCCTAAGACTCAAGTCAAACTAAAAAATTTTTTTAGCCCAGCTAGGAGTCAAATGTTATGAACTGAGTTGCAGTTCAGTGAGTAAAATAAGTATTTGATTTCCTACCAACCAACAATATTTCTGGCTCCCACAGACTGGCTACAGTATGTGCTCACGTGGTACACAGATTAGTCCTGTCAATTTAAGAAGGTGCTCCTAACAACAGCTTGTTACGTGTATAAAAGACACCTGTCCACAGAATCTCTTTCTTCCATTCAAACCTCAACATCATGGGCAAGACCAAAGAGCCGTCAAAGGACATCAGGGACAAGATTGTAGACCTGCACAAGACTGGAACGGACTACAAGACCATCAGCAAGAAGCTTGGTGAGAAGGAGACAACTGTTGGAGCAATTATTCACAAATGTAAGAAATCCAAAATAGCCATTAATCGCCCTTGGTCTGGAGCTTCATGCAAGTTTTCGCCTCATGGGGTAAGGCTGATAGTGAGAAAAGTGAGGGATCAGCCCAGGACTACATGGTAGGAGCTTTTGAATGGTCTCAAGGCAGTTGGGACCACAGTCACCAAACAAACCATTGGTAACACAATACGCCTCCTCAAAAAGGCACATGTACAGGCCCGTCTGAAGTTTGCCAATAAAAATCTAAATGATTCAGAGAAGGATTTGGAGAAAGTACTATGGTCAGATGAGACCAAAACTGAGCTCTTTGGCATTAACTCAACTCACCGTGTTGGAGGAAGAATAATGCTGACTATGACCCTAGGAAAACCATCCCCACAGTCAAGCACAGAGGTGGAAACATGATGCTTTGGGGCTGTCATGGAGGTCATGGAGTGGCCTAGCCAGTCTCCAGACCTTAATCCTATAGAAAATTTATAGAGGAAGCTGAAACTTCGAGTTGCCAAGTATCAGTCAAGAAACCTTAAGGATTTAGAGAAGATCTGTAAAGAAGAGTGGACCAAAATCCCTCCTGAGATGTGTGCAAACCTGGTAACCAACTACAAGAAACGTCTTACCTCTGTGCTTGCCAACAAGGGTTTCTCCACCAAGTCATGTTTTGCTTGGGGATAAAATACCTATTTTACTCACTAAACTACAACTCAATTTATAACATTTGTATCATGTGTTTTTCTTTTGGTTGATATTCTGTCTCTATCATTTAAAATACACCTATGATAAAAATTATAGACCCTTAATTTCTTTGTAAGTGGGCAAACTTACAAAATCTGCAGGGGATCAAATACTTATTTTCCCCTCTGTAAAAGCCTAAGTGCACATGTACATGAGCTTTTTATTGAGTTGAGTTCAGGGGCTTTGGCAAAAAAAAGCCAATAGCTCCTAAACTAACACTTACTATTCCTAATGCCCAACTTTGGCCACATAAAAAATGATCCCTTGCAGAGAGGATGTTCTTGCACTGCAAGGGTTAACAGCTTGTTTTGTCTCGGGGAGAGGAGAAACACTTTTACTTACCTGATCCTCTGCTGCCCCCACAGACGGCGCTCCCCCACAATCTGGTGTTGCTGACCTCTGTACAGAGAGAATGGAAAATGAGAGGATCTTTGTTCCTCTGAAACCTCCATAGGTGTCACCAGGGAAGCAGTGATCCAACTGGAAAGCTGGATGATATCTGCGGCCATCTTTGGTGTGGGCAGTGATAAAAAAAATAGCACTACCCTGCTGCACTTGGTGCACATTTGTGAAGTGAATGGGCAAGGAACAGGATCCATGTTGACTAGTGACAGAGAATCTAGGCCTAGGGATGGGTTCTTGAGGAGAAGGATAGAATAGGGACACCTTCACTGTCTCCATTACCTATGGAGTTTAGTGTTGGTGATGAGGATCGGCCATCGGTCTGCTCAGTGTCGCTTATACCACCACCCCGCTAAACAGCCGCTACAAAAACATTTTTGCACATTTATTTAGCGCAACGTGCAATTTTTGGAATTTCCTTTTCCTTGTTTCTTGTATAAGTCTATTGGGATATTGGTTTGTACCTGGACCAATGCACTTCACCTCATTTTATATATTCGCATCATATATGACAGTTAACAAAATAAAAACCATATTGATAGAAATTAACCATTTTGTGATAGGAGCTAAAGAGACGATTTCAACTTAAGTAGAGTACGAGAAGATGGCTTTCTCTCCTATCAGCCTACTTTACATGATTGCTTTAAAGCATGTGCGACAATCATTTCTAACCTCAAAAATAGCTGCAATTTCCCTTTTCAAAAAAAACCTTGCAATAACAACATATTTATTTTTAACCAAACCACTTTATGATTGCTTGCCAGTAACAAAGTGTGGAAAAATTGTAGCGTTACAACTTGCTGCATATTTTAAGAAAACAGCTAGAGGTATCCCACTCTATAGAACATCACTGCTTCCAGCACACAGAAGAGTGCATTTCCCATGAAATTGGACTTTTCCAGTAAATTGCCCCACTTTACATTATTGTCTATTACCAGAGTCCATTTTGAGCCTTCTGAACAGTTTCAGTTTTTTTTTTCTCTCTAAAAGAAAATAAATAACAAAACATAATGCAATATCTGATTATTTGTTAGACATTAAAAAATGATTTGATGTTTTTAGAATAAATTAAAGGTCAATAAGCATAATATGCATGCCAATTTATGTTAGATTTGTATTCATTTTGAGATAAGCTTATTCATTAGCTTATCGGTAATGTATATATTTAAAATGAAAGCCAAATACAGCAGAAAGAGAAGAAATATCAGTATAGTGGCATTCTGTAAGATCCCATGAAGGTTGTCTTTTAATCTGAGCTCTGGGCTGATAACTGGCCCCTTGTCCGGGCTGCTGGAGAAGGATAAAACCATCAATTAATACAATAGTAAAAATTTGTTGTTGTTTGTTCTTTTGCAGTCATCCTGATCATGCCCTGATATTTGACAGTGTGTTCATTGTGTGTTGTTAGTTCTACATTCAGACAAGATATAGGACAGCTTAACACCTGTATAGGACAGGGATAGAATACCAGTAAATAATAAAAATGGGTTATCTACTAAAAAGGCTGCCCTATTATGACAATTCAAGAGTGGAGCTATAGATCGTTATAAATAGACATGTGCAGAATGAAAACATTTGTTTTGTTTCGATTCGTTATATACATACATTTATTTTGTTAAATTTGTTTAATTTATTTTCAGAATTCATTTAGTTTATTCAAATTCAAGTCGATTCAAATTTTCCAAATCAATTTGAATTCAAATTCCCTTTGAACTGAAATTGAATTCTATTCTAAATCAAATTTATTACATGGAAGATGGTTATATTATTTCTATTCAATTCTATTTGATTGTTTTTTCTGTTCTATTCTATTATTTTATTCTCTATTCTATTCTTTTCTTTTCTATTATATTCTATTCTGTTCTATTCTATTCAAACTTATTCTATTAGAAAATCGAATTCAGCTAGATGGTTATATTCTTTCGATTTTATTTTATTCTTTTATTTTTTTCTATTCTATTTTTTTCTATTCTATTGTTTTATTTTCTGCTCTAATCTATTCTTTTCTATTATATTCAAATTCAAATTTATTCTATTAGAATTTTGTGAAATGGTTAGATTCTTTCTATTTTATTCTATTCTATTGTTTTTTATATTATATTCTTTTATTTTATATTCTTTTCTTTTCTATTTTATTCAACTATTTTCTATTTTATTCTAATTCAATTTTATTCCATTCAAATCTGAATTTACTGTGTTCGAAATTCGAATTTCGGAAGAAGGTTATATTCTTCTATTTTTTTTTCTATTCTGTTCTTATCTTTTCTATTCTATTTTATTCTATTCTATTCTTCTGTTTCTATTCTATTGTTTTCTATTGTATTCAATGTTATTCTATTTGAAATTTGAATTTGAGAAGATGGTTATATTCTATTTTGCGGGGAGCATTCAAAAAACTATTAGATAAGCACCTAAACGACCGCACCATACAGGAATATACAATGTAATACTGACATATAATCACACACATAGGTTGGACTTGATGGACTTGTGTCTTGTCTCAACCTCACCTACTATGTAACTACTGTATGTAACTATCTATTTTATTCTATTATATTCCTTTATTTTCTATTTCTATTCTTTTGTTTGGTCTGGTTTTACTCTATTCTTTTCTATTCTAATCTTTTATTTTCTATTCTTTTCCCTTATTTTTTTATTCTGATCCCTTTATTTTCTATTCATTTTTTTTTCTATTCTTTGATTTTGTATTCTGATCAGTTTTACTCTATTATATTCCTTTTTTTTCTATTCTATTTTATTCTATTTGGAAATTCAAATTAGATTGGAAAACGATTCAAAAAACAATTCCAAAACTATTTGAGTTCGAATTTCGTCCAAAATTGTATTTCTTTATTTCTGATCCATTACTATTGTCATTCGGGAATATCCAAATCACAAAAAATTTGTCCAAATTTCAATTCAAAACGAACTGCACATGTCTAGTTGTGAACACACATTGGTCTCTAGATCTCTTAATGTCTCTATCACATACAGTGTGGTGAGGGAGTAAGGGTAAGTGGCAGTGGCAGCTGGTCCTAAACTTTTTTGGAGGGGTGGAAAACAACCCCCCCAGGTCCGCACTCACCCCTCCAGGGTCACGGCGCCATGGCTTCCCTGGCTTCTCCCCCCAGCTAACCCTGTCTTCTTTAGATCTGCCTCCTGTCCTGATTGGCTGGGAGAAAATGCCGGAAACCGATAGCGAATATTGATTTGCTAGTGTCACAAGTGGGTGGGTTCGGGCCCTGGGCCCAATCTTTTTCAAGCCAATTAGAGCCTCAGGCGCTAATCATGTGCTTGAAAAAAAAAAAACAAAAGAACCACACAGAAATCATTGAGTCCGGGGCTGTTAGAGAAATTAGATATGCATGTTTTATAAACATTTATGCCTCCTTGTAAAAGACTGCTTAAGGGCTCTTTCACACGGGGCGGATCAGTGATGATCCGCCCTGTGAACACCCACTTGCTCAGCGGAGATCGCTTCGCCGATCCTCGTTGAGCAGGAAGATGACAGGTCCGTCGCTGCACACTTTGCAGCGACAGACCTGTCAGAGCGCCGCTCTCCCCTATGGGGGATCGGATGATGACAGACCGTAGAGTCCGTCATCACCCGATCCGATAACGGATGGAAAAGTAGGGTTTTCCTCCGTTACACTTTTCGGATCGGAGCAGGTCGGATGTCAGCAGACATGTCACCGCTGACATCCGACGCTCCATAGGGATACATGTATGTCCGTTTTTCATCCGAAAACGGAAGGATGAAAAATGGACATACGGATCCTCCGTGTGAAAGAGCCCTTAAAGTAGGGTTGTTTATGTAAACCACAGAGAAGTTTTGATTTCCTGAAATACATATAAATCACAGGAGATAAGAGTTTCGGTTTACAAAGAAATGATGTTTCAGTTTCCTGAAACATACGTAATCACAGTTAGATTCAGTTTTATTTTAGTTTGTGAGACTGAGCATGCCTACTTCTAAGATATGAAAATAAAGGTCAAGTCCAGACATAAACGTCAACCAATCATATCTAGAAGAGGTGGCCTAGTCAGGCTTGTAAAGGTATATTATTGCAAGTTTTTTAATTGTCAGGCAGACAAGTCAGATAGGCGCCGATCAGGCTGACCTCTATGTATGCTGCCCGGATCATAGAGGTCAGAACTAATAGGCAAATATCTGTCCTTTTGTTGTAACTTGTCTCCTTGTACGAGTCAAATAAAGAAAACTTCTTAACTTGATCCTGAGTGTGGTCTAAGGTGAATTTCGCTCACAAATTGATCCTTCAAGCCGGAAACTCTAAATCCTGTGAAGGGACCAGAAGAAAACGGTGACCGTTACCGTACGGGGGAATCTCAGAACACACAGGATTCTTTATGCCAAAGTCCTCCCTCTGAATCGACGTTAACAGAGGCCAGTCAACCGACTGGTCCCTATCAGGTGACGGGTTTCCAAGAATTGTCAGAAAAGACCCATTCTGGTTCAAGGTAAGAACAGTTCAGAATTTGTTTTGATTTGGTTAGAGGTTAAGAATGACAATGTTTTTTGGTAGAGCAGAGGATTAGGAAAGAAATTCTGTGTCAGTCTGCAAGTTGACAAAAATATTTGGTTAAAGGTATAAGAATGCCAATGTTTTCTAGTAGAGCACAGGACTAGGAGTGTTGAAAAAGTACAGTAAACTCTTAAGGATTTGTGCCGTTCTGCGAGTTAAAGAAAACATTGTGTATAAGTGTCTGTGTGAGAAGACCTTAAATAACTCCGTACGTACGTGAAAATGGCCAGAAGTGTGTGAAATTAAATAAATGATGATACTAAACACATGTACAAATCAGACAAAGATAATGTACAATATCTCGAGAAATGGGTAAAATGTTATGACTTTGATGCATCATTAAGCAAGGATTCTTGTGTTGTAATTATGTAGAAGAATTAAAATTGAAGCCAACACTAAAAGCTGGAGAATAATACTGCGTATGAATGATTGTAGGATAAGAGTGTGATGAGCCTGTTGGTCTGTCGCAGTTCCCCCTTCATCCCCCTGTTCTCTCTTGTGCTGGTACATCTCTGTAAGAAGGGAATAAGTGCCCCTCCCTTCAAATTCCAAGTGTAAACAGCCAAGATAGTTCTGAAAATCTAAGAAATGTGTGATTATATAGCAATGTGAAATCCTAGTTAGATAACTCTAGGATTCATTTACCACTTGCCAACCACCGCACGCCGATGTACGTCCCTTTTTTGAGGATGGATATCATTGTTATGGCAACAGCTAGCTGCCATAACCCCGGTATTCCCGTTTTCGGCCGGCGGTCGGATAAAGGATAAAAGTGGTCTCTGCCGGTGCCCTCCAGCGCTTACCGGAGCCGTCGGCAGCGGCGGAGGCGATCGTGTCCGTTCCCTAGCCCTGCATGGAGATGAGTGAGGGGAAGATGTCCCCCAGCCGTCTCGACGTCAAAACGTCACTTCCGCCCATACCTCTTAAAGCCACATTTTTTCAATGTCGTTTTTTCAAATGACTTTTTTTTTTTTTTTAATTGCATTTAAGTCCAAATATGAGATCTGAGGACTTTTTGACCAAAGATCTCATATTTAAGAGGACCTGTCATGCTTTTTTCTATTACAAGGAATGTTTACATTCCTTGTAATAAGAATAAAAGTGACCCAAATATTTGAAAAAAAAAAAAAAAACAGTGTACAAATAAATAAAATAAAATAAATAAGAAAAAAAAATTTGTAAAACGCCCCATCCCGACGAGTTTGCGCGCAGAAGCGAACCCATATGTGAGTAGTGCCCCTATATGAAAACGTTGGTCAAACCACACATGTGAGGTATCGCCGCGATCGTTAGAGCAAGAGCAATAATTCTAGCCCTAGACCTCCTCTGTAACGCAAAACATGTTGGGTATCAATTTACTCGGCGTAACATTATCTTTCACAGTATAAAAAATTGGGATAACTTTACTGTTGTCTTATTTTTTATTCAAAGAAGTGATTCATTTTTTCCAAAAAAAGTGCGCTTGTAAGACCGCTGCACAAATACGGTGTGAATAAAAGTATTGCAATGACCGCCATTTTATTCTATAGGATGTTAGAAAAAAAACAATATATGATGTTTGGGGGTTCTAAGTAATTTTCGAGCAAAAAAAAAAACTTTTAAACATGTCAACACCTAAATTCCAAAACAAGGCTGGTCTTTAAGTGGTTAAGGAAGGCGTTTGCTGTAGAAGATGGAACGAATGTGTATGTTGCTGAAAGAAGGTACAGAAAAGTTAAGAAACCCCCAACGTAGATCTCGCATTAAGGATTAGGAGGGTAGGAAAGAAAGGGGTGAATGTTTTATGTGTGGCAAGAAAGGCCACTTGGCCAGGGATTGCAAGTTTCAAAAGGATGAGGTGGCATGACTAGAAGGAGAAGAAATGTATGAAACAGAATGTATGTACGATGAAATGAATTCAGAAGGGTATAAAGTATTGGACATATGTAATGTGGAAATGTATTTACAGAGTGAGATGAAACCTGAAATAACATCTGTTGTAAAGGGAAAGAAGTCACCTTTCTGTGTGACACAGGGGCGTGCAGGACCCTGATTCATCCCCAGGATATGCCTGGAGGAGTTAAGAAAAAAGGTCCAATTTTTGTAAAAGCAGCAAACGGGTTAATGTGTGAGGAGGATGTTTCAGGAAATCTTCCTATAGAGGACCCACTAATGGGCAAAAAAGCTGACTGTAAAAATGTGATATCTAAACGATGTCTGGTTAACCTGATAGGCAGGAATTTGTTGCATGCACTTGATATCTCTGTTATACCAGTAAAGGGGGGCTTGAGAGCCCACTTTACTAACAAAACACATGTAGTGAAGGCTAACACCGAGCCTTATCATTGGTATAGCCTGGTTTTATGTACTGCAGGTCCTGGGTGCATGCAGCAATCCCTCCTGAACAAGATGGAAGAAAAGGTTAAAGTGAGGAACTACAAGGTCCAGCATCATTCTCACTGTACAATGTATTTTTAAACATTCATCAGGACCTAATATAGATTATGAAAAGAAAAGTTTTAAGGGGTTAGAATCACCTTGAAAAAACTCTGTATTGGGATGGGGAAGGAGATAGCATGGCCACCTGCCTCCTCCCCGATGAGGTATTCAAGCTACACAGAGAAAGAGTCACCTCAGCTACATTGCTCCATGAATGGGCTGAGGAGTTAGAAGTTATTTAAACTACAGGAAAAAGAAAGTTTTTTGTTTTAGGAAATTTACGACATTGTTTGCATCTAGCATACTGCTTCTGGAAGGAAAATATTTGTAGACAATTATAGGGTCTTAAACTGAAAGAAGCTTGTTTATTTTATAGTCATTAGCCCCCTTTTCTTGCTGAAATACTGCAATAAGCAAATGGCTCAGTGTAACATAAATAATACTGAAGCTTATAATCTAAGGTCTAATGTGAATTTCGCTCACAAGGGCAGCGAATGCAAACTATGTGGGTGGCGCCCCTGCGCCCATTATGGACCGGTCGCCACTGGTAAGTAGGAAAAAAATTTGGATGAATGTACAAGCTTTAAAAAAGCAGGTCCCTGGGGTACCAGTTCATATGCTCTTATAGTGAACCTGGGAAGACATAAGTTTCTAAACTCCCACTGCTAACACATACCTCATGGTGTCAATATGTAAGCTCTTCTTAGATATAGAGCAGCAGATGTCCTGAATTCTGGAAAGACTCTAAAAAACAAATATCAACCAGCCTTCCTATTTAAGAACTTGACCACTATCAACAAAACCCACAGATAATTTTAAGTGGGTCTTTTACCTGAAATATTGTGCTACACTTACAGTACATTATACCTTGGCCTACTCCCAGCTCCCTCCACTGCAAGTCCTATACTCACCTATTATCGAACTAGAAGGAAGCGCCCATGAAGTCACAGGGTCACTTTGTCAAAACTTTTGAGCCAGGCCAAGCATGTACTATACACTCTCTACTGAATCCTACATAGTATTTATTCTCCGTGCTCCGATGGAGAACAAACTCTCTGTAGAAGTGATGTTGATAAGCAGCTCCTCAGTGATAACTTCGGAAATTATCAATGCATTCTAATGTCCACGATCCCCTTCCCTCCAATATTTGTAAGCCATTTTTTAAGCTCTGGTTCCAAAACTCTTACTTTAGATCTACAGTATCTCACAAAAGTGAGTACATCCCTCACATTTTTGTAAATATTTGATTATATCTTTTCATGTGACAACACTAAGAAATGACACTTTGCTACAATGTAAAGTAGTGAGTGTGCAGCTTGTATAACTGTGAAAATTTGCTGTCCCCTCAAAATAACTCAACACACAGCCATTAATGTCTAAACCGCTGGCAACAAAAGTGAGTACACCCCTAAGTGAAAAGGTCCAAATTGGGCCCAGAGTGTCAATATTTTGTGTGGCCACCATTATTTTCCAGCACTGACTTAACCCTCTTGGGCATGGAGTTCACCAGAGCTTCTGGAGTTCTCTTCTACTCCTCCATGATGACATCATGGAGCTGGTGGATGTTAGAGACCTTGCACTCCTCCACCTTCTGTTTGAGGATGCCCCACAGATGCTCAATAGGGTTTAGGTCTGGAGACATGCTTGGCCAGTCCATTACCTTTACCCTCAGCTTCTTTAGCAAGGCAGTGGTCATCTTAGAGGTGTGTTTGGGATCGTTATCATGTTGGAATACTGCCCTGCGGCCCAGTCTCTGAAGGGAGGGGATCATGCTCTGCTTCAGTATGTCACAGTACATGTTGGCATTCATGGTTCCCTCAATGAACTGTAGCTCCCCAGTGCCGGCAGCACTCACGCAGCCCCAGACCATGACACTCCCACCACCATACTTGACTGTAGGAAAGACACACTTGTCTTTGTACTCCTCACCTGGTTGCCACAACACACGCTTGACACCATCTGAACAAAATAAGTTTATCTTGGTCTCATCAGACCACAGGACATGGTTTCAGTAATCCATGTTCTTAGTCTGCTTGTCTTCAGCAAACTGTTTGTGGGCTTTCTTGTGCATCATCTTTAGAAGAGGCTTCCTTCTGGGACGACAGCCATGCAGACCAATTTGATGCAGTGTGTGGCGTATGGTCTGAGCACTGACAGGCTGACCCCCCACCCTTTCAACCTCTGCAACAATACTGTCAGCACTCATACATCTAATTCCCAAAGACAACCTCTGGATATGATGCTGAGCACATGCACTCAACTTCATTGGTCGACCTTGGCGAGGCCTGTTCTGAGTGGAACCTGTCCTGTTAAACCACTGTATGGTCTTGGCCACCATGCTGCAGATCAGTTTCAGGGTCTTGGCAATCTTCTTATAGCCTAGGCTATCTTTATGTAGAGCAACAATTCTTTTTTTCAGATCCTCAGAGTTCTTTTCCATGAGGTGCTATGTTGAACTCCCAGTGACCAGTATGAGAGAGCGAGAGCGAAAACACCAAATTTAACACACCTGCTCCCCATTCACACCTGAGACCTTGTAACACTGATGTGTCACGTGACACCGGGGAGGGCAAATAGTTAATTGGATCCAATTTGGACATTTTCACTTAGGGCTGTACTCACTTTTTTTTCCAGTGGCTTAGACATTAATGGCTGTGTGTTGAGTTATTTTTAGGAGACAGCAAATTTACACTGTTATACAAGCTGTACACTCAATACTTTATATTGTAGCAAAGTGTCATTTCTTCAGTGTTGTCACATGAAAAGATAGAACAAAATATTTACAAAAATGTGAGGGGTGTACTCACTTTTGTGAGATACTGTGGGGTTGATTTACTAAAGGCCAATTGACTGTGCACTTTGCAAAGTGCAATTGCACTCTGCCGGTGCAGTTGCTCCTGAGCTTAGTAAATTAGGTAACGCTGCACTTTGCAAAGAACACCCAATCACATACAAGGTAAATAAAAAAAATGCATCTTTGCTTGCACATGATTGGTTGATGAAAGTCAGCAGAGCTTCCCCATATTTACTATACTAAGCTCTGGAGCAACTGCTCTTGCAGAGTACAACTGCACTTTTCAAAGTGCACAGTCTTTTCGCCTTTAGTAAATCAACCCCTGTATGTCTAAAAAATCAGTTTATGCAAATAGTCACAGCTTTTTCTATCTGCATAGTTGTGCCTATACATCAGTAGGCCTTTGTTGAGGCAATACCAAAGTCAATATAAAACCCTATGGGACATCTAAATTAACAGATGATGTAATCAGTCCCTCAACTACTGATTGACTAGTTGTATTTTACGAGTCCTCCTGTGCTTGGCTTGTTTGAATATTTACTTTCTAGTAATTTCTAGTACTTTCTAGTGAAACTGAACCCAAAGAGACTAATACAAAAAAGTCAGGCCAGCTGTGTTTCAGAGGCTCTTTCATCCAGGAATAGCTGTAGCATACCAGGCACCTCTCCCTTTTTGATCTGTAATCTGGCTTGAGAGAAGCACTAGGAGGTCTGAGATCAGAAAATAACATTTTCCCTAGAATGCTCTCTTATTTCCCACTGGAAAATCCAATATGGTGGGCAAGAGGTACTGAGCAATTAACCCTAGGGGGCATTTCTTTTTCCTGGAGTTGAGCTTTAAATCTCTTTTGTGACACGTCAAGAGCTAGTGAGCTGCATAGGACAGACTTCAGGAAGCAGACCTACCCACCATAAATGTGAGGAACGCTCTTGCTGCAGTGAATTACTGTACGTATGTGGCTAAAAGCAGCTAGAAAAAAAAGTTGGAAAAAAAATGCTCTATTGTAAATAATAGAGCTATTACTCACCTGTCCTTCGGCCAGCATAGGAGAGTTTTACTTTTTTGAATCGCTATGGCGCTGAAATATTTTCTGCATTGAATAAAATCCTGGGTGGGTTGGATGCCTGGTCCCCCACCGTGCTCTTTGATTCAAGCCACTGCTGGTCATTCCCTGGAACAATACATTTCCTCCACATTGGAGCAGACTTTGTCAGAGCTTTTTAGACATCAACGAAGTCCGAGTCAGAGCAGAAACGCGTTGCTGCAGGATTCTACGTGTGTGTAATCAAGAGCATGGAACGTCTGGGGATGCTGTTGGTAAAGTCTTCCTAATTAATTAACTTTATGTGACCCATTAGGCAGCTGAGGCGGAGACAGTCATCACATGAGGTGGATATGCTCTTTTGTTTAATGGGTTATGGATGGTAACATGCATATCAACTGAGGACTCCAGTTACAGCAAATGTTTTATTGCTGTTATTGTACACATTAATGATTTCTTTTTTTTTTTCTTTGTAATAGAATTTTTGCAGAGTTTACAGAAAGATATTGAAAGATATAGAAAATAAAACTTTTCAGGTATTTCAAATATACACTGTCATATAAAAATGAAAATGATGAGTATTAAAGATATGGCATGAACTAACATTGATTTATATCTCGACTTGGATTCAGTTATGCAAATATATCATCACACCATACAATCATGTAGGAAAAGGAAAAGGATTTGCACCAAAGACTGTAATGTACACAACTTTCATCATCATCAAATGAATTGCATGAAGTCTATTTACCTACTGTATCGAGCTGTTTGCCTCAGAGCAATATTCAGATTAATCACATACCTGCCATATTTTAGAACATTTTTGTACTGAGCCATCTATTAATGCAGTCAGATGTTCCATCCTACATATGTCTGTCAAGGTAGCTAAAAATTGTGAAAACATGGGGGATGAGGTAGATAACCAAAGTTTGGGGATAATTCGTTTAGCTGCCAACAATATAAAGAACATCAACCTCCTTTCAGCCCTAGAGATACCTAAGAAAGGGAGACCCAGCAAGTAATGTATAGGGTTCAAAGGAACGGAGGTCTCAGTTTTTGCAGAAGATTTTGAATCTGAGCCCAAAATTGGCTAATAGAGGGGCACTTCCAGAAAATGTGGTAATGGGTACCCACAGCATCACTGCATCTCCAACATTGCCCAGAAGCTATTGGGTTACGGGTGTGTAAGATATCTGGGGCCCTGTACCAGAATAAAAGAATCTTAGACGCAGTTTCTTTGTAGGTCACACATCAGAAGATTTTGGATGTGGACTCCCAAATTATCTCCCAATCTGGCAAGGAAATAGTTTGCTGTAGGACCCGAGACCATTTTTTCATATAATTGTGACTACACTCAGTTAAGGGAATGGCTTCATGTAGAATTTTTATAAATAGTAGAAATTACCTGGGGTTCATATGGGCCTCTGGCACATAACATTGCAAAATCAGTTGGTTTCTCTAATGACAGGGATGGAGATCTAGTAGAATTTTTTTTTTTTTTAATTGCAGATAGGAATAGAAAAGTGTTTTGGGAATCTGATATTTCTTTTGCAGGTCAGAAAAGGTAAAAAAATTACGCGTCACTGGATTTACAAGTTGGCGCAACTGGAAAATGCTTGAGTCCAGGGTAGCATTCGATCATAGGACAGACTATCTGGGATGTCTGGATTAAAAAGCACGTTTAGAAGTGGAGGGCATGAGGAAGAGAGAGATTATCGCTCTTATTTACAAAGTAAATAACATTGGAGCTAGACATATATTTCTTAATTGGGTCATATGTTTGCTAGAGGATGGCCATAGCATATAACAAGGGTGTACCGGTGCAGTGACACTCATCTAAATCTCAGACCACCGATTCGAAGCTTTGCTGGACGTCCAGGAGGACAATACTCGTAAATGTGAGGCATAATAATATTTTATGAAATCTGGGGCACCTAGATCCCCTCTATTTCTCAGAACCAGGACCACCGATCCTGCAATCCGATGTGAAGCATTATTCCATATAAAATGGAGACATCTCCTCTGAAGAGCTTTCAATTGTGACAGTGGAATTGATACTGGGAGTGTCTCAAATAAATAAAGTAATTTGGGGAGTATTGACATTTTCAGAATATTGATTCTTCCAAGAAGGGAGAGAGGGAGGGTGGTCCAATGGGTCAATAGACAATTAATTTCCGTGAACATAGGGGAAAGTTAGCCTGATACAGAGTAGAATAAGAAGATGTGAGCTGAACTCCCAGATATTTAAGTGTGTGGGGACACCAGTGGTAGTCAAAGTTTTGTTGAAGTGATGTAAGTTGGATTGGGGGGATATTAGGGAAAGCTTCTGTTTTGGCAGAATTGATTTAAAATCCTGAAATAGAACTAAAAAAGGTTAAAATGTTGTGTAAAGAGGGAAGAGATGAGTGTGGATGTGTAAGCGTCAAGAAAACGTCATCAGCGAAGAGGGACAGTTTATACTTCTATTGTCGCAAGTGTACCCTATGGATATCAGGGCTGCCTCTAATGGCCGTGGCAAGGGGCTCTAAACTGAAAACTAAAAGTGACAAAGGGAAATCCTGTCTAGTACCATTACTAAGGTGGAACGAGCGCAAAAGATGGGAGGAGAGCTGTACCTGAGATGAAGGTTTTGAATATAATGCCTGTAGAGCCTGGATAAAAGGGCCTGCGGACCCATAATGGGATAAGATTGCAAATATATATGGCCAACTTAGGTGGTCAAAGGCTTTTTGAGCTTCTAAGCTTAGCACTAAAGCAGGGCGTTTAGTTTTAGTCAGAAGAGCTATAAAATCTATCATACGTCTCGTGTTATCGCCTGCATGTCTCGTGGGAACAAATCCTACCTGATCCCTCTGTATCAGTGACGGCAATAACAGTGAAAGTCTATTCTCCAATATGTTTGTAAAAAATGTATAATCTGAATTTGACAGGGCGATAGGACGATAATTAGTGGCGGATCCTTACCTGGCTAGTAATAAATGCATGTAGAAAATGAGAATGTGGAAAGGTGCCCTTTGGCAGAGAGGCAAATAAGTTCAGCATGTGTGGGGCAAGGAGTGGAAGAAAGGTTTTGTAGTATGAGTAGGGAAGTCCATCAGGGCCCGGAGCTTTATGCGAAGGTGAAAGTCCAATCACTTCCGGTAATTCTTCAGCAGTGATGGGCATATTAAGAGTAGAGCGTTAGTCAGAGGATATTTTTGGTAGTTGTAAGGAGGTTAAAAAAGCGTCAAACTTCTCTTGTGTAAATTAGGCATGTGGAAATAAACTCAAACAATTATAAAGCCTTTCATAGAATTCCCCAAATACTTTAGACATAGTCCAGGGGCAATAGGTAGGGTACCATCTGGCTGCATTATGTGATCAGGAATAGATAAGAATAAATGTGGCTTAAGCTTATGGACCAGCATCCTATGTGGTTTGTTAGCATATTCATAAAACTTTTGTCTAGACCATAACATTGATTTGGAGATTCTGCTTATGTCTAATGATTTAATAAGGGGAGATCAGGAGGGCACAACACTGCGATCAGGAGGGCGCAGTACAAGTTCCAGGACACTGCCTTTAGCTGAGTCAGCTTCCATCCTGACTCAGCTTAGTAAAAATAGTGACTATCCTGGCAAATCCGGGACAGCTGGCAAGTATGGTGTAATTATCATAGGCACCCTATGCACCTGGGGCCCCTGGGCAGTGCCCAGGTGTGCCCTTGCATTAAGATAGCCCTGGATGGGGCCTGTCTAGTCACGTTGTTATGTTATAATTTTGTTGTACTAAAGGGTAGTTTATGTCCCTTTTCAAATAGATTTTAGGTTTGTGGGGTCAAAGCAACATTAGTTTTTGACCGTAGTGGTAAAAAATTTGAAGGAGCAGGATTAAGAATGTTTTCTGGAAAGATTGAAATTCTAAATGTGAATGTGGTTTTCATTCAGGAAATATCATATATATTGTAAAGAAATCTGTTTATTACACCTGGGATTCCATTCAAATAGCAGGTCTGGGTGAAATTTTAAGGGCTTTCAAACAAAGATAGTTGACTTAGTGATGGCAAGAAAGAATGTTCTGACAAAACATATAGGATGTGTGGCCAAGCTAAATGTGTATTTAACCATTCTTTATGGAAGGGGGTACTTAAATTTTATTTTTGAAGGCTGACAGATGACAAAGATGTTTTTTGGGGTTTTTTATTTATTTATTTTTTTAATCTAGCGACAGCTCCCTGAAAGGTACATCGAGTGGATCTTCTAAATTAGCGCTGGTGCAGTGATTGCAGTTGTTGCCTGCAATTGCTTTTTACTAGCCCGGCCCGGAGTTCTCTTGTAATGCAAACTACATCTGTGGAAACATTTGAGGGAGCAATATCTTTACCCTGTAATCAGATCAAGCCTGTTGGTTATCTGATCTATTCTCAGGTCGAAAAATGCAGTATGCTCAGAGGAAAATCCTTCTCAATATCCAGCCGAGTTTATCTTCACTCGCCATAACCTTCTAATAAATAATGCAGTATCTCAGCGAGCAAGAAGTCGCCTTTATCTGTCTGCCTGCACAAAGGATTTCACTAATTATTTACTGTATTGCATAGAATTGCTAAGCACTGGTGAAGTAACTGATCTAAATTTATAATCTTTGCTGATGAATATTTCAAGTAGGCTCTTGCTCGTGTCACATGACACATCAAAAGTAAAGTTGTCACACTTAAATTAGGTCAGCAGTTTTAGTTACGTTCAATGCACCAAAGCTCTGTTTAAGATGTTTCTATTTTCTGTAACCTCTCAAATTCAAATATATGGCAGATAGGGTGTGCTGTAAATCTTTTTTTTTTCTGAAAAAATGAAATGGAATAATTATTTTGGTTGTGATGAGTGTGTAAAAATAACCAGAAATTCTGCAATAAAAAAATGTCTTCAATGGAGAACGCCTGGAGAACATGAGAAATGAGAAGGCTTTTCTGTCTGTTTTGGACTCTTCACCATTAAATGATGGCCTTTCTGTCTTTCTAGTATACTGTTATAGTCGCATTGTAAGTTTCTGAAGGAGACAGACGTTAGGTAATGGGCACACTATGAACTTAGGGTTGCCAAGCAAAAAATGTGTTATTATAATGTATAATAACATAAATCCTTTGGGTTTGATAGCTGCTATTTCTGCCTAGATTGTGGCTTCATTATGTGTGAGCTATGTGAAATACAGTACACGCTCCCACTTTTTCCAATATGTATGTCTGGAATTAGCTGCAAGGATGGCCAAATCTGTGAAGCTACACTAGGAAACTGGGACCAGACCGTACATATATTAAAGCAAATTTAATAATAGTAAAACAAAAGAGATCCAAACACCAACACACAGCAAACTTAAAGATATAAGTGACAAAATACCTAACTAGATGACCTAACAGAAATACTAACTATCGAACAAACTACAGTATATACAATATGCACTAATGGGGAACACAGGAAAGCAAGGAGGTGTAGGGAACATATGGGAAGGGGGAACCAAGACTGGGATCAGGAACAAGAGGGAGTAGGAACAAGGCAGCAGGGTTCATGGTAAAGGTACTATGCAGAGAGCATGATCAAAGAACAGGTACAAGATAATAGCTAGCAGTATATGGCAGCAAGGAAAATACTAGAACAGGGTGTAACAGCAGAAGAGGGACTAAATACCCAGCCAGCAGCCAGTACCAGGTGGAGTTGATTACTGGGATCTGGTGGCTGCAAGTACAAACATCCTCTCTGGGAAACACAGTGCCTCCAGCAGGTGATCCAGGCCCTGACAATACACAGTGGATATAAAAAGTCTACACACCCCTGATAAAATGTCAGGTTTCTGTGATGTAAAAAAATGAGACAAGAATAAATCATTTCAGAACCTTTTCCACCTTTAACGTGACCTATAAACTGTACAACTCAGTTGAACAACAAACTGAAATCTTTTAGGTGGAGGGAAGTAAAAATTAAAAAACGAAAATAATGTGGTTGCATAAGTGTGCACACCCTCTTATAACTGGGGATGTAGCTGTGTTTAGAATTAAGCAATCACATTCAAACTCATGTTAAATAGGAATCGGTACACACCTGCCTGCCATCATTTAACTACTTCAGGAAGGTCTTACCCCCTTCCTGACCAGAGCACTTTTTACAATTTGGCACGGCGTCATTTTAACTGGTAATTGTGCAGTCTTGCAATGCTGTACCCTAACAAAATTTGCGTCCTTTTTTTCCCACAAATAGAGCTTTCTTTTGGTGCTATTTGATCACCTTTGTGGTTTTTATTTTTTGCGCTATAAGCAAAAAAATAGCGACAATTTTGAAAAAAAAAAATATTTTTTAATTTTTGCTATAATAAATATCCCCAAAAATGTTTTTAAAAAACACATTTCTTCATCAGTTTAGGCCAATATTTATTCTTCTTCATATTTTTGGTAAAAAAATTGCAATAAGCATATATTGATTGGTTTGCACAAAAGTTATAGCGTCTACAAGCTATGGGAAAGATTTATGGCATTTTTATTTATTTTTTTTTACTAGTAATGGTGGTGATCTGTGATTTTTAGCGGTATTTCGACATTGCGATGGACAGATCGGACACTTTTGACACATTTTTGGGACCATTGACATTTATACAGCGATCAGTGCTATAAAAATGCACTGATTACTGTGTAAATTTCACTGGTAGGAAAGGGGTTAACACTAAGGGGCGATTAAGGGGTTAAATGTGTGTTCCCTCAGTGTGTTCCAACTGTATTGGGATAGGACTGAGTAGAAGAGGAGACATATCACTGTTCCTACTTACTGTGAACAAACTACATGTCTCCTTTCCTCTGACAGTACAAGGATTTGTATATACCAAATAATTCTACGCTGCCCTAAGAAAAAAGTGAATAAGCAGCTAACACGGCCAGTAGGATATATGCATATAGAAAAGAAAACAAAGTAAGTGTAGCACTAAAGCAATCTTAAATGCCCAACATAGAGACAATATAGTCCAAGAGCTGGTAAAACCTCTAGGTGCAAATTAGAAGAAAGTCCTCCATGTTTATATGACTCCTAATGACTGATAGTCCATAGAAATTACGTGACTTCATGTAAGGAACAAATCAATAGGTGCGTTACATCTGAAGTGAAGACAGGAAAAGCACACCACCACCGACAATAAGGAGGCTTACCGGATCTATTGGACCCAAAGAGACATACACCCAGTTGGGTCAAAACAGGCTTAGGTGGTGCACGGCTGTGGGGGATCCAGAAGGGTTGTGAGGATAGAGGTCATGGGATGAACCTGGACTGGTGTGTCCCTCAGGATGATGTTAGAAAACAGATGGCAGTAGTAATGGGTGGAGAGGAAAAGGAAATGCCACATAGTGTAAATCCATAAAACAGGTATCAAATTTATTAAAAAATGAGAGATACACCCACATGTAAGTCTTTAAAATCAGCGCTGTAAATATATGGCGGCAGTGGGGTATTACCCGACGCGTTTCGTCCTCTTAGACGTCGTCTGCCCACCCGATGACGTCTAAGAGGATATTTCCAGATCACTACTGTGCTGCCCACTGTCCCTCTTGCTGGAGAGGAAGCTGTATCTGAGGACCTGCACTACAAAGACCCCTCTGGCCCTGCTTTTTTGTTTTCAGTGGACCTCTGTTTTCTGTACCTCTGCTACTGATTCTTGAATATTACCCCACTAGTCTTCAGGAGGCAACACTGACATAAGAAAGCAAAGCCCTACCTATACCAATATGGCTGCCTCTGCACAGAGACACAACGCAGAGCAAGGCATGGTAAATCAGTAAAAGATTGTCTATATGGAGCCCACAGGCAATACTGGTGACTAGTCCTTGCCCTCTGCTTGCTTTTTTTGGGGACAGCTTGCCTAGTACAGGTCTTCTTTAAAGAGTTACAATAAGAAAACTTATAAAACTTTGGAGTTGGCTTGTAATATTTTCGATATTTAATCTATTTAAGCATCTTAATTACCTGGCCTGGCAAAAGTACATTTATTTAGAAAGACGCCACAAGTTATTCTCGATGAGATCCATTTAAGATCAATGAAACTCTAACTTTCTGTGCTTCGCTTAATCTACAACAATATGAGAACTGTAAAAACACAATATCGGCTTCTTCTCCTGCTATATCATTTTTTTTTTTTCAGTTCTGTTTGAAAATTTTCAGAAGTGTTTATGATGTACTCTGCTGGAGTTTCAATCAGATACTTATCACAATATTCGCTGACATAAACATCCATTTGTTTTTGTGAATTAAAAAATATTTTGGAGCAGACACAAGTAAAGAAGCATTGATCGGCCTGGGAGAATAGATTAGTCTTGCCGCACCAGATAACATTCCTGTACTGCAGTCTAATGATGGATTCTATTTTCACTCCGCTCATTTACCAACTGCAACTCAACTTGAAAATATTGCTTTCTGAGCGCTGTACTAAGTTTCTCCAGACTAGTAATTGGTTATATTTATCGAATGATTAAGGAGTCAAGCCAGGTGAAAGGGAGCACTAAATTAAGGGGTTTTTCCTGGATAAATAATAATTAGACCCAGATTCACTTTTCTATGTGTTGTTTCACCTTGACAAGTTAAAGTAAAACTAAAGGCAAAACTTTTGTTAGTTTGGATAAAGTAATGGAGGATTATTAACCCTTTCAGCGTTTTTGCCACCTGTGTCCCATTGGGGAGATTTCCATTCACTTCCTGTCCTATAGCAAAAACAGGAAGTTAAAGGAAATCCCTCCTAAGTGATGGAATCCCTGGTTGTCACCAATGTCACAGAACTAACTTCCCTATTGGAAGAATTCCCCTTACTCCTGTTCTGGTGACAGTTTAAAATTTTGGACTTTCACGCTTGGTGAATATGGTCACCAGGACCAATAAAGAGGGTGGATTTCCCTGACGGGGCCAAAGATAAAACCTGACAGGTATTCAAATCCCTCTCCAACCACTGACACCCGGCCCATTCACTTACATGTCCAGGAATCCCTGGTCACTTAAGCAAATAGATGGAGATTGGAGTGGTCACATCATTGCCTAACCACTTGCAGATCGTATACTGTATATATACAGGCTCTCCTGTGCAAAATCATGTACCTGTACTTGATTCTGCACTTCCGGGTCCGGGGAGTGCATGTGCACCGCCGGCGACCCACTCCCGCTGTAAATGGACACACCGGGAGCCAATCAGCGTGTCTGCCGGACTCGATATGTCTGCCCCGCCATTGTTCGGGAGAGAAGCAGAATGGCGGTCTGCCTATGTAAACAAGGAAGATTGTTGTTCTGCGAGGGAAGGTAGTGATCCTGTGTTTCTGCTAAGCAGGAGCATGGATCTCTACCTTTTCACAGTACCAGCACCTCCCCCACAGTTAGGAAGCACTCCCTAGGAACACATTTAGCCCTTTAATTGCCCATGATGTTAACCCCGTCCCTGCCAGTGTCATTAGTACAGTGCATATTTCTAGCACTGATCACTGTATTGGTGTCACTGGTCCCCAAAAAGTGTCAAAAGTGTCACTTATTGTCTGATATGTCTGTCACAGTCCTGCTTTAAGCCGCTGATCGCCGCCATTACTAGAAAAAAAATAAAAATAAATAAAAATTCCATAAATATATGCCATAGTTTGTAGAACTTTTGTGCAAACCAATCAATAAACGCTTATTGGGAATTTTTTTTTACCAAAAATATGTAGGAGAATACATATTGGCCTAAACTGATGAAGAATGTAGATTTTTTTTACATTTTTTTTATTGGATATGTTTTATTTGCAGAAAGTAAAAAAAATATGTATATTTTTTTCAAAGTTGTCGGTCTTTATTTGCTTAGAGCGCAAAAAATAAAAACCACACAGGTGATCAAAACAACCAAAAGAAAGCTCTATTCGTGGGAAAAAAAGGACATACATTTTATTTGGGTACAGTGTCGCATGGCCGTGCAATGGTCAGTTAAAGTAACGCAGTGCAAAATTGCGAAAATGGCCTGGTCATTAAGGGAGGTAATTCTTCCGGAGCTGAAGTGGCTAGCTATGCTTTAAAAACGCTTTACAAAAAACGACTGCTTCTGGCTGAATATAATTACATTTTTCTTCTTTTCTTGCATTGGTACATGTTCCCCAGGGCAGTGCCCACAATCCTTTGTTATTTTTTGGCAACCCCTTGCCTATTAGCCCAAAAATGGAAATGATGGATTTGACAGATTCAGCTCCTGTTGACTTTAATGGGGTTCAGGTTCAGCATGTGAACTCCTTTGAAGTTCACTAAACCTTGCTTGAACCGAACCCAGGGCACGTCATCTTGACCCAAATTAGTGTAATTCTTCTTTCAAAGGCGTTATGCTCTCCCACATATGATGCAGGGAAAAGAGACCTTCACTTTCTTTAAAAATACTATTGACACTGGCAGATTTCAATCCCAGGAGCCAATAAACTGTTTAATAAGGCCTAAAGTAACTTTCAAGTATCGCGTTGCCGGTGTTCTATCAGATAGTGCCCGCTATCGAGAAGTGTCCGGGACGAACGGCGCATGTGCTGCGCATGCGCCGGAGGGAGCAGCACAACAGCTGATTTTACGATCAGCTGTTGTGACGGCGAGACGGCGCCTGCGCACAATAGCTGACGGAAGAAATTTTTGTGTCAGATTGTGCCCTGCGCTGCCGAGGCCTGTTCATATAGATGAGGGGCGGATTTATAGATGATGGGGCCGATTATTAAATGATGGGCAGTGCTGCTAAACACATATTTTTGTGATAGAAAAACCCTCCTTTCAGTTGGCTAAACACGCCCTGCAAGAGTCCAGGAAGAATAGCAGAAAAAGATTTGTTTTGCAGCACTGCCCATCATTTATTAATCTGCCCCCATCATGTACAAATCTGCCCCTCACCGACATGAAGACACCTCGCCAGAGCGGGGCACAGTCTGACACAAAAATTTCTTCTGTCGGCTATTGTGCGCAGGCGCCGTCTCGCCGTCACACTGTCACACCAGCTGATCGTAAAATCAGCTGTCGTGCTGCGCATTGGGCCGTTCGTTCCGGGCACTTCTCCATAGCGGGCTGATAGAACACCGGCTTTCCATGTTGTTTTGATGTTTCCTAAGGCTTCAGCAACTTGCGCCTATGCACAGGTAGTCACTAGTAGTCACTTGCCACCGTCACCTGCCTTCAGATGCAGATTGTCACTTGCCACCCGCCACACATTGCGGATTGTCACTTGCCACGATGCCTTCCGCCACACATTGCGGATTGTCACTTGCCACGATGCCTTCTGCCACACATTGCGGATTGTCACTTGCCACGACGCCTTCTGCCACACATTGCGGATTGCCACAACGCCACAACGCCACCTGCCACACGTTGCGGATTGTCATTTGCCACAACATCACACATTGTGGATTGTCACTTGCCATGACTCCATCTGCCACACGTAGTGGATTGTCACTTGCCACACATACCAGATTATCGCTTGCCACATCACCTGCCACACGTACTGGATTGTTGCTTGCCACGTCACCTGCCACACGTACCGGATTGTCGCTTGCCAGCCCATTCCGCCCGCTTCGCTGCGGATTCCACTGTGAGGAGCCTGGTGTTCTGCCGAGAAAGGTCCCCCATCGGATAGTGTCCGCCCTGTACTGCCGAAAGTCTCCGAACATGAACAGCGGGAGCGTGTGGCACAATGTACTCAGAAGTGCAGTTGCCACTTAGAGCTCATGAACAGCTGTTCATGTTCGGAGACTTTCGGCTTCTCCTTTGTTCTTCGTACTGCGCAAGCGCTGCGCCTGCGCAGTACAGGGCGGCCGGACACTATCCAATGGTGGACCTTTCTCGGTGGATCCTCACAGTGGGATCCACAGTGGAGCGGGCGGAACAGGCTGGCTGGCGGGCCGCAACTTGCCGCTCCCCTGAATGTGCCGCCTGGAACCATGGCTCCATTGAGTCCCATATTAGGGCCGGCCCTGCTCTCCCCACACTGACAGCGTGTGAGGAGAGGAGAGCCGATCAGCTGCATTTCCTCACAGGGGAGATCTGCACAGATAATCAGTGCCCTGATTATCAGTGCAGCCCCAACAGTGCCCAAAAGTGATGCCAGTCAGTGCTGCCTTTTAGTGCCCAGCAGTGCCTGCTCATCAGTCCTGCCCATCAGTGCCCATCAGTGCTGCCAATCAGTGCCCATTAGTGCTGCCAATTAGTGCCCATCAGTGCCGCCTATCCATGCCACCTATCATTGCTCATCAGTGCCACCTATCGGTGCCGCATATCAGTGCCGCCTATAAGTGCCCATCAGTGCTGTATATTAGTGCCTCCTCATCAGTGCCGCCTCATCAGTGCCCACCAGTGCAGCCTCATCCGTGCACATCAGTGAAGGAGAAAAATTACTTATTTACATAATTTTTTAACAGAAACTAAGAAAAACGTATTTTTTCAAAATTTGAGGTATTTTTTAGTTTTTTTTTTTTATTTAGCAAAAAATATTTTTTAAAAAACAGTGGTAATTAAATACCACCAAAAGAAAGCTCTATCCGTTTAAAAAAATATATAAAAATGTTGTTTGGGTACAGCTTTGCATGACCGCCCAATTGTCATTTAGTGTGACAGTGCTGAAAGATGAAAATTGGCCTGGGCAGGAAGGGGGGTAAAAGTGGGCAAATAGTTAACATTTCAGTTTAAAAACTGAAATTTTGGTTGCATGCATTTGCAAATGTATATAAAGTTCCACTGCCACATCACATGGCATTCTATGTACAGTATTTGGTAATGTATGCAACACAAATGCCAGCTTTTTATCTGAGACGTAAAAAAAACATTTAAAGGGGTTCTAAACCCTTACATACTGTATACCCAGTGAAGTGACTGGCCTCAGGTGATACACAGAGATGAAACAAATCCTCCTGCATAAGCTGTACCTGTCTATCTGCAGCCCTCTCTTCTCCACATCCATTCAAAGTCAATCATTTATACAACATTTCTGAGCTCCAGAAGGCAGAGGGTGGTGATCCGACTTCACACGCTGCACAGCATAGAGCAGGGTGTCTTGCCGAGAAAGTTCCCCCGGCGGATAAGGACCCTCCCTCTACTGCGCAGGCTCAGCACTTGCGCAGTAGGAACAACAAGGGAGCCGCCGAAAAGAGCCGAAGCTGAACACCTGAGTCAGCTGTACACGGCGCCTGCGCACTACATTCTACCCGATTGTCCACATTAAAGCCCCACCATCCAAGTGGACATAGAGTTCGAATAATATTATGCCGAGCGCAGCGAGGCCGTGCCCGAAGCGTGGAAAGCGTAGCGAGGCCGTGCCCGAAGCGTGGCAAGCGTAGCGAGGCTGTGCCCGAAGCGTGGCAAGCGTAGCGAGGCCGTGCCCGAAGCGTAGCGAGGCCGTGCCCGAAGTGCGGCGAGCGTAGTGAGGCCGTGCCCGAAGCGTGGCAAGCGTAGCGAGGCCGTGCCCGAAGCGTGGCGAGCGTAGTGAGGCCGTGCCCGAAGCATGGCAAGCGTAGCGAGGCCGTGCCCGAAGCATGGCAAGCGTAGCGAGGCCGTGCCCGAAGCGTAGCGAGGCCGTGCCCGAAGCGCGGCGAGCGTAGTGAGGCCGTGCCCGAAACGTGGCGAGCGTAGCGAGTCCACAAGGGGCCTGTTACAAACTCTTTTTTATTAAAATTGTCTTTGCACGCAGCGTCGTGTACAGCTGACTCAAGTGTTCAGCTTCGGCTGTTTTCGGCAGCTCCCTTCTTGTTCCTACTGCGCAAGCGCTGCGCCTGCGCACTAGAGGGGGGTCCTTATCCGCTGAGGGGAACTTTCTCAGCAGAACACAGGGAGCTGAGTGTAATCTGAGACCTGAGTGGAGAGAATGGACACACCCCCTTCTACAAAGTCTCATAGGGAAACATGCACAGCTGAGGCTGTCAATTGCCAGCTGTGTGCTGGGGGAGGTGGGGCCATCTCCCAGGATTCTGTGGTTTCGGCATAGACTGTCAAAAGAGACACATGCAGATAGCAGAGGGAAGAGGGAGGAGACGGAAATCACACTAAGTGCTTTGAAAAGAGGCAAGTATAGACCACAGAAGTATATGCTTTGTTCATTTTTAATTTCAGAGGTTTACAACCACTTTAGGCTAGCCATACACCAGTAGAATTTTGTTTGAATGTTTGCATGTGTGTTGCAATATGATAAACATTTAACCATCCCATGTTAACAAAATTGTTATTCAAAATCAAGCCACTTTTTGTGCGGCATTTATAGATTTTTTTTTTTCTTTTCTATAAGTATCTTTTTGTAAGTATGTGTATTTTACACTCTTACTATGTTTTAATTGTATTCAACCAATATATCTCATAACAAGCAGCACAGGACCTCAGGTATTACACACAGAACTAGATTTAGATATTTTATGTTTTTCAAAACACTCTCTCAGTCTATGGTTTGATAATATTTTTTTTTGCTGAAAAATGTGTTTGGCTACGGGATGTACAAAAGGACAAATAAATCGCACTGTGACTGATGCTCCACGGCTGTTATCTATCTGCTCTCTCTATAGATAGCCTGCACCTGAGATTATTGATGGCAGACAGTTTTGTCAAACTCTATTGCAATGTCACCGACAGATTAGATTTATACCATCCTGGGACCCATCAACCAGGCTTCTTCCCTGTCAGAGGTGACAGCATTCTAATCCTCCCTTATTTTATTAAGGTCATTCATTATGATATAGTTTGGTGGCACCTATTATCTTCTGGACAATTCGTCTTGCCTTGGGAAATAAATTAAATAAACCTGAGTTATAATACACTACATTAATATGAAGAGTATAGGTACACAAAGTCCCATATCGATATCAGGAGAAGTCACAGGGATGAAAATATGACTTGCGTCCTTCCAGGACATGTCGTACAGCTGTTAATATCTTTTGATGAGTGACTTGGAGGAAAACCATTTACCTGATTCTGTTGGGTATTTACTTGACTATATATGTTGTTTGTGTTTACCTCTATAGTATATTGTATTTTCTTGGAACCAAAAAATCTAAGAAAAAAGAAAGAAGAGAAAAAAAATCTTTTATTAGATATTATCCGTATGGGCTTGACTTACTAAAGACAAATAGGTACTTTGCATGTGTAGCACTACTCCTATAGGGGTCACTGTTTTTTTCCTAAACTGGTTCTTCCCCAAACAGTGCAGAGGCCATCAATCACACAAGCAACAGCCCATTCCCTCTGAAAAAACAGTCTAGGGCAGGGGTTCTCAACCTGTGGTCCACCAGCTGTTACGGAAATAGAAGTCCCATGAGGCATTGGAAGGCTGACAGTTACACACATGACTCCCAAAGCCAGAGGAATGATGGGACTTGTAGTTCTGCAACAGCTGGAGGATCACATGTTGAGCACCTATGGTCTAGGGCAGTGATGGTGAACCTTGGCACCAGAGATGTTTTGGAACCTACATTTCCCATGATGCTCAACTACAGTGCAGAGTGCATGAGAACCATGGGAAATGTAGTTCCAAAACATCTGGGGTGCCAAGGTTCATCATCACTGGTATAGGGGTTGTCGTTTTTATGTTTGCTTGTAAAACTTGTAACAGGAGGGGGGTTTTGGATGGTATTGGATACTCCAGGAACATTGATTATCAACACTAGGCTGAACTTCTTTGAGCGGTCTTTAAGCCAGGAACAATGGGGAAGAACTAGTACCTGAGACTCTGTAAGACAACACACAGTTACCAGGATCTTAATCTCAGGTCAGTACTCACAATGTCCTATGACAGCTACACACTTTTCAGATTCCACCAAACACCCTCTAGCAAATTCTCCGGACCAAATCCTTAGGCATAGCTATGTGGTTAGCTCCAGGGAAACTTAGGAATAGGCCCCTCAACTCTTCCACAGCTGGGACCTCAATGACCATCAGCAAACTCCAGTAGAATTTCCAATAGCCCCTGAGGCTGTGGATCTTCGCCAGCAGGAGGGGGATTCGGGGTGGTATGGGATACTCCAGAAACGCTCATTATCAACAGGAGGACACACTTCACTAGGCTGAACTTCTTTGAGCAGTTTTTAAGCCAGGAACAATAGGGAAGGACGCGAGCTGAGACTCTGTAAGAGCTGTCTCATAGAGAGAGCTGCCCTTGCACCTATCACCCCAAAATGAAGATAACACGCAGTTACCAGGATCTTGAACTCAGATCAGTACTCACAATGTCCTAGGACAGCTACACACTTTTCAGATTCCACCACTCTACAGCAAATTCTCCCTGCACCAAATCCTTAGGTGAAGTTATGCGGTTAGCTACAGGAAAACTTAGAAATAGCCCCCCCCCCCAGCTCTTCTACAGCTGGGACCTCGATGACCATCAGCAAACTCCAGTAGAATTTCTTCTTCAGCAGGACAAGAGCCTAACTGCTCCAGACCCCAAATTATTTATGTTCTCCCAGCCACCTACTGGGCACACCTTTCCAGGGATTAGCTGAAGCATAACACATATTCAAGCTGCCAATTTGACTCTTCCAGTCCCTATGTTCTAGAAACCTCTAGAAGACTGAGGAAATAGTCAAACCTGCAACCGGTGATATCCAGAACAACTCAAAAAATCAATAGCTGTTCCAATGATTCCTGAGGATCCAAAAAGAGCTAGATTTGCCTGACATACTAGCAGCCTATCCAGGAGGGTGCAACACATGGGAAATTACAATGTGCAAGGGAATTTTTTCTGGAGCTTGTTGAATGTGTTAAGCTTTTGCTTTGCAAGGAATACCAAGTCACTACAGGGAAAATGTTTTAAAAAAGGACATTAATGCTTGCATTTGATTGGATGATGGAAGTCAGCAGAGCTTCACCTCAATCACTAAGCTCTGGGGCAAAGTTTCTTGCAAAGTGAACAGTTTTTACGTTTTCTCAGTTTTCAGGTTTTTTTTCTTTAGTAAAGCAACCCCTATGTTGTTAGTCCTGAACAAGTGGGAGCTCCTATCACCCATAAGTCACCATTAAAAATCATAAACAAAATCACTATGTTTAAACTAACCATACTTGATTTGTTGTAGCCGTATTAGTGCAATTGTGACAGAGAAAATTGAGTACTGTCCGTGATACTTTTTTTATTTGCACTAACATACAATTTTTCAGGACAAGCTTTCGGGGTATGTCCCCTTCTTCAAGGTCCAAGCAGTACTCTAAGTATCACGGACAGTACTCAATTTTCTCTAAACTAACCACAAAGTTGTACAACTGACTGTACTAGGTGCCAACAAACATTTACAGATTGATTGGCTGATGAACTCCCACTAGTTCTGTCAGTTGGAAAGCCTGCGACCATAGAATAATTTCCAATACAAAACAGATTACAGCGCACAAATACAAAAATGACATTTATCCTGCAAGGATAGTTAAAAACACCTGAACATATTCAAAAATACGGGGGTTTGGTCACACTATATGGTCATATAGTGCTAAGCCAACTTACTGAGACACAGTACCCCGAATTAATGGGTCCTACCCTAGTAATAGAATGAAAGAACCTGTGTCTCAACCATGGGAGATAAACTCCTCTATGTGGGAGAACTGAAGGGATTCCTCCTATGCACTGGTGGCCACTAATAAGAGATAATGAAGAGGGGGAGGGGTGCTCCAGCCCAAGAGACCTGCATAGAATAATTTCCATACCCCACTGTCAAACCCTCAGCTGGGAGGAAATTCATGCAACCTAACCCCAACTGGAATCCATACAGTGCTATTACATGTTAAAAAAACACTATCCACACAAGGCACCTTGGAAGCTACATGCTTTAGTATCTTCAGAGTGACAAGGGCATTGTCATCATTATGCTAATAGATGTCTTCTAGATAGTCGCACTTTCAAGCATTTGCTGCAGAGTAAAATGGAAAATGTTGGTGGCTTTTCAAATAGAAGTTTCAATGAAATATTGTGAAGCTATGACCTGTACCCAACACTGCCAAACATTCCCCTACCAGATACCTGCTGCATTTATTCGCAGAGAACCACTATGCCCCCCCCCCATCTTCATTTGTCCATCAATCCTTTCTGAAGAAAGGGTCTGTGAAGTAGAATGATTCCTTAATAGCAGGGCTACATGTGGAGGTACCAGATGTGAGCTGAAGGCAATAGATGGACAGGGCAGTGAAGGCTTATCTAGCCTACTCCATTGTCTCGGAAAACATAATTTATTGGACTTGCAATATAAACTACTGTGGCTTTGAAAAGTGTTTTAAGAATGTCACTGGCAAGCATAATGAGGTTCAGATTCATCAAAATAATTGAGGCCTACAGGATATAAACTATGACTGATGTCAATCCCTGATTCTGAAGAATATAATTGTTTTTGTCACCATTCACTACTAACCAATACCACCATTGCTTGCTAGGAAAGAGTAAGAAAGAGCCCACATCCATCCCAGGATCTGATGACTTGATAAACTTTCACAAACCTGGTAGAGGTCAAGTGAAGAAGGGGCTTCTCTTGCTCCTCTTTTCCAACACCTTTGTTAGTGGTGAGAGGGGATGTGAGTCGCACTAGAACCAACACTGTAGACAGCACCAGCTGTAAAGTGTGAGGGAGAGACCACAGTGGACCACCAAGTAACAAGCAGATGCAGGAACATGGTAAGACCGATCAGCAGACAGGAATGAAGCCAGGACACAAACAGAAGGTTGTCAACAGCCAGGTGGCAAAGTACAGGAACATAAGGCAAAGGCAATGTCAAGATACAGGCCAAGGCCAGTTAACAGCTAGGCAGCAAGGTATTGAATCAAAAGGAAAAATAGAGAGTCCGAAACACATCCAAGAGCCAACACAAGAGAGAGAGAGGTCAAAGGCAATCCAGAATGTACATGGGAAGGCAGAAGTAGCGGGTGGGGGTCACTGGTAAACTAGCTGAAAACCCCTCAGCGATCTGTCCTTGTCACCCACCATTTAATATAGGCTGTTTGGCACCAATACCAGTTCCAAGTGTGCATGTGAACTTACGTGCATACTAATACATTCACGCTACTGCATGTCTGGTATATTTCTATATTACCTTATGCCCAGAAGGATGCACATGCACTGATCTTCTGAAAGTGGAACACACTGGACCTTCCTTACATTTCCCCATGGCCACCATAATTCTATTTTTGTTGTTATTTAAAGTGATTCTAAAGGCTGGAGGTTTTTACTTTCATGCATTGTATGCATGAAGGTAAAAAATCTTCAGTATGCAGCTCCCCCCCCAAAAAACGTACCTAAGCCTGATCTCAATCCAGCGATGTGCACAGGAGCCGTAGCTCTCCATGAATTTTTCTTCCCCAAAGAGTTTTTCCATTAAAACATAAAAATGCATCAAATGCATATGTCATAAAGCATTTGTATGCATTTTGACACGCAATGACAAGCATCTTAACACATATGTTGACATGGGTTTTGATTTCCATGGAAAACACATGAAGTGAAAAAATTCAAAGGTGTGAATCCAACCAAACAGGAAATAGGAAGCAACTAAAAATATGTCATATTTTCTTTCTAAGCTCTTTTCAAGTTTTTTTTTTACAAACACACTAGCAAGCCCAATGACTGCTAGTAATTATAAACCCTTCAAGGAAGTGGATTGAAAGATGCTAAGATGCTGGCCACTAGACTAAGATCAAAGTACCATTGAGGTATATTAGATTTATTTGTTTAACCAATTGCCGACCAGCCGCCGCAGTTTTACTGCGGCAGAATGGCACGGCTGGGTCGAAACAAAGTTATGTAATGTCGCTTTGCCCTGTGGCCACGAGGGGCGTGCGTGCTCCGGCTGCTCACCCCTGGAGCCAATGCGAGTGCCCGGCAATCGTGATGAAATGCTAGGAGGGTGTTTTCTCAATAAAATAGAGCATGGAGACATGGATGGATGGTTGAGTTCGCTTTGCATGCTACAAATTAATTACCACCTGCCGTATTGTCAAATCTCTCTCGTTCTGGGACGACGTCACAAGACATCTGCCCACTCTCGCCATGCTTGTGCGCCCGTGGGGGGCGATTGTGGTGTGCTCTGTCCCTGAGACATTGCGCATCACCAATCCCAGTAAAGAGCCGATGACGAAGCTCTTTACCTCTTTTCCCATGTGACCAGTTGTGTCCAATTGGTTATCGGCATTGGATTCCTTACTGCGTGTGGGGAGAAGTGAGCTAATCAGTGGCATTTACCTTACAGGGGAGATCTGCACAGAAAATCAGGGTACTGATTATCAGTTCCCGCCCCAACAGTGCCCAGCAGTGAAGCTAATCAGTGCCTATCAGTCATGCCAGTCAGTGCTGCCTTTCAGTGCCCATCGGTGCCTGCTAATCAGTGTCCATCAGTGTTGTCTAACTGTGCCGCCTATCATCGCCCATCAGTGCTGCAAATTAGTGCCACCTCACCAGTGCCCTTCAATGTCGTCTCATCAGTGCCCTTCAATGTCGTCTCATCAGTGCCCATCAGTGGAGCTTATTAATGCCCATCAGTGAAGGAGAAAAATTACTTATTTACAACATTTTATAATATTATAATACTATTAATAATAGTATTATTATTATTTCTATTTTAAATGTATAATATTTATAATATTAACATTATATTTGCCGCCCGCTGGCTGTCATATGATGACCAGGCGGCGCGGCTCTCATTCTGGAAGGGCATCATATGACGCCCTCGCCTTCTTGGCCCACCAGGGGGCACGCCGCCGACGGCACTCGCGCACGCCCGCCGTGTCACTCGGGACCCAATGTGCGTGCCCGGTGGCCGCTATGTCCGCCGGGCACCTGCGATTGCCCGGTAACACAGCAGGACCGTGGATCTGTGTGTGTAAACACACAGATCCACGTCCTGTCAGAGGAGAGGAGACCGATGGTGTGTTCCCAGTACAGAGGATAAAAATCAATAAAAATCGCAGATCACCGCTATTAATAGTAAAAAAAAAACAATGATAAGAATGCTATAAATCTATCCCCTATCTTGTAGACGCTATAACTTTTGTGCAAACCAATCAATATACACTTATTGCGATTTTTTTTTACTAAAAATATGTAGAAGAATACATATCGGCCTAAACTGAGGAAAAAAATTCGTTAAAAAAAAAAAGGATATTTATTATAGCAAAACGTAAAAAATGAGTAATGTGTTTTTTTCAAACTTGTCACTCTTCTTTTGTTTATAGCGCAAAAAATAAACCGCAGAGGTGATCAAATACCACCAAAAGAAAGCTCTATTTGTGGGGAAAAAAATTATTTTGAGGGACTGTCCCTGATTTGGAAGAAAGGGGGTTATTTACGAAACGCAAATCCACTTTGCACTGCAAGTGCACTTGGAAGTGCAGTCGCTCTAAATCTAAGGAGTAGATCTGAAATGAGGGGAAGCTCTGCTGATTTTATCATCCAACCATGTGCAAGCTAAAATGCTGTTTTTTATTTTCCTTGCATGTCCCCCTCGGATCTACAGCGACTGCACTTCCAAGTGCACTTTCAGGTGCACTTGCAGTGCAAAGTGGATTTACCTTTCATAAATAACCCCCAAAGTCTCTCTGTCCCTCTTTCCTCCTCATTTGTCCCTCATTTTGGTCTGATCTATATAGTTGTATATAAAATGCACTTTTCATCTTTCATAAAGTGTTTCCCAGTGCTAAACATTTAATCCAAATTCTAAATTGCTGCATTTGTAAATTTTGAAAGCCGATATAAAGGAATAATAGTAGTAAAAAAAAAAAAAGCACTTGTGGATTTAATTAACCTTATTTTTGGTTAATTCTCCTTTAAGGGGGTGTGGCAGGGGGCGTGTCCTATGCCTGCCCTACATACATTTGCTAGTAGGTGTCCCTCTTTCCCATCTCAAATTGTTGGGAGGTATGCAAGTGGTTACCATTAAAGGTATTCAACTATATGACATTATTGAATGTTACCAATAAAAACACTCAAATTAATATTATTAAAGTGCTAAACAAACAACACGATAAAAGATAAAAAGTGCTAAGTGAACACCACAATGTGAGAAGAAGATGCATAAATATCAATCCTGTTGTGAAAAATGACATGGTTGATATTGAATAAATGCTTAAAGTGACAAAACACAAAGTCCAGAATTTAAAAGTTTTTTTAAAAACTCAAGCAAAAATTTATCAAAATAGTTGACATTCCAAAGGGAAACAAAAATAGTTAAAGGCACCGCCACCGATATATTGAAATGCCATAAAAAATATAGTTTGTTTTAATAAAGTGTTTAAGATGGCAAAACCCCAGTCCAAGGATTGAAGGTATACTCCAAAAAACTTTAACAAAAAATTCAAACCAAAGAGTGACACTCCAAAAGGAACCAAAATGATTAAAGGTGCCACCACCGATAAAAGAGGAGGCTTAATGGTCCGCTAGCTCAATGAATACAGCAAGCTCAACAGGTACAGCTGGTCCTGGATCAAAACGGTAACTTGACACAAACGTTATCAGACATCAAATGGAAAAGGTAATGTTCTTAATTAGAGCCAGAGGCTCGGTGTCCACATACCATGTGGGATAAATTGAGAAAAAATTGCATAGTGTGATACCGTTACAGAATATAATTTATTAAAATCAAAAATGTAAACTCACATGTTGAAAGATCATCAAAGGCTTCATAATAAGTACAGGTAAGTAAGCGATGTGTATAAGTGGGTCCACCCAACGCGTTTCAACTAATAAGTCGTCATCTGGGGTGTGGACCCCACAAACACCACCGCTTATAAAGAGCTAATGACCCCATATGAAATGTACATGACTCCGGAAGTGAGCAGTGTAACATCACTTCTGGTCCTTAGGCCGGAAGTGACAACGGTAAAATTACCATGCAGTCCATTAATATTCCACATCATTGAAGTATAAATTACTATTACCCAGTACCACACCAAAAGTGTGTCTCCAGTACAATTTGGACATTGCCACCAAAGCACGCCGGAGAAGGCTCCAGGCCTCGTTCAAAAGTGAGATAAAGCCTCGCTCCGGAACAGGGCCAGTGACGTCATTTCGGCATGGACGTCACAACGTGACCATCTAATGGTTATGACCATGCCTCACTATGAGTATGGCCACATCGCGTGAACGTGATGGCACAGCATACCATATGGGGTCATTAGATCTTTATAAGTGGTGGTGTTTGTGGGGTCCGCACCCCAGATGACGACTTATTAGTTGAAACACGTCGGGTGGACCCACTTATACACATCGCTTACTTACCTGTACTTATTATGAAGCCTTTGATGATCTTTCAACATGTGAGTTTACATTTTTGATTTTCATAAAATATTTTCTGTAACGGTATCACACTATGCAAGTTTTTCTCAATTTATCTCGCATGGTATGTGGACACCGAGCCTCTGGCCCTAATTAAGAACTTTACCTTTTCCATTTGATGTCCGAGAACGTTTGTGTCAAGTTACCGTTTTGATCCAGGACCAGCTGTACCTGTTGAGCTTGCTGTATTCATTGAGCTAGCGGACCATTAAGCCTTTGTGACTTAGGTGGTATAAGCCTCTCTAAGTCATCGACATTCGATTCCTTTTGGAGTGTCACTCTTTGGTTGGAATTTTTTGTTAAAGTTTTTTGGATTATACCTTCAATCCTTGGACTGGGGTTTTGGCACCTTAAACACTTTATTAACACAAAGTATATTTTTTTATGGCATTTCAATATATCGGTGGTGGTGTCTTTACCTATTTTCGTTTCCCTTTGGAATGTCAACTTTTTTAATAAATGTTTGCTTGAGTTTTTCCAAAAAACGTTTAAATTCTGGACTTTGTGTTTTGTCACTTTAAGCATTTATTCAATATCAACCATGTCATTTTCACAACAGGATTGATATTTATGCATCTTTTTCTCACATTGCGTTGTTCACTTAGCACTTTTAACTTTTATCGTGTTGTTTGTTTAGCACTTTAATAGTATTAATTTGAGTATTTTTATTGGTCACATTCAATAATGTCATATAGTTGAATACCTTTAATGCTCACACACTTATCTTTGTTAGATCAATAGCGCTACACATTTTTACACCCACATTTATTGCTTTTAGTCCACAGCTGTGTTGGCAGCTATTTTTCTAGTCCACACAGAGCGGTATTTTTCCCTTTTTTCAGTACTGTCACAAGTGCTTTTTTTTTTTTAAGTCACCAAACTTTAGCTTTAATACCCAACTTTAACCAAAACCATTGCTTTATTTCGGAGCGAGTGGGCTTTAATTTTATTGCTTTCTGTTTCTTATGGGGGGACGTCTCCTTATTTCCCTTTCTGACGGGAAGTCTCCAGCAATGACACAATCAGAAACACCAATCCATTTATAGTAGAGTGGGGAAGAAGTTGAAATTGCATACCTCCCAACATTTTGAGATGGGAGTGAGGGACACCTACTAGCAAATGTATGTAGGCATAGGACACCCCCCCCTGCCACACCCCTTAAAGGGGAATTAACAAAAAAAAAAGGTTAATTAAATCCACAAGTGCTTTTTTTTACCACTACTATTTCTTTATAATGGCTTTCAAAACCTACAAATGCATCAATTTAGAAATTAGATGAAAGGTTTAGCACTGGGAAACACTATTTAAAAGATAAAAAGTGCATTTTATACACAACTATATAGATCAGACCAAAATAAGGGACAAATGAGGGGGAAAGAGGGACAGAGGGACATTGCTCCAAATCAAGGACAGTCCCTCAAAATCAGGGACAGTTGGGAGCTATGGCAATGTTTTTATTACTACAAGTACCTTCCAGTCCCAAAAGTTTATGTTTTCTTATCTTGGACAATGGGCAGCTCCCCTCAAACAAGGAAAGTGTTGGTGGTGGATGTCTTGCACACTTTTGTAAATCTGCACTCAGGCAGAAAGGTGGATTCACTATAGTGATTTACTCCATTAAAAACAAGTGGGGCTTGTGCTGATGACATCTGTTCATGTCCATATTTCTGCTGGGGCAGGCAAGGTCTATTGAGCCAAATGGTTCCTTAAACAAGCACTTAGCGAGTTGTCAGTTTTTCTTCGCTCTGCGCCACTAAAAAGAAAACAGATTTGTCTGCTGGGAGAGTTTTAAAAGATCAGAGCCAAAGCGACAGGCACTGTATACACATCTGTATCCAGCACTTGTATAAACCCTGAAGGACATTTCTAGTAGGAAGTGTGTGTTTTCTATTTGTTAGAACATGTGACCGTACCAAAATACCAAAAGATCCTCCAGTAAGATAGACACTATACTCAGGCCTCCAATAATATTTTATTATTTATTTATTATTTATTATTTATTATTATACTTAGTAATATATATATATCTATATATATATATCTATATATATATATAGATATATATATATAGATATATATCTATATATATATATATATATAGATATATATATATAGCTGTACATTGTCAAAAGTATTGGGACGCCTGCCTTTACACGCACATGAAATTTATCGGCATCCCAGTCTTAGTCCGTAGGGTTCAATATTGAGTTGGCCCACCCTTTGCAGCTATAACAGCTTCAACTCTTCTGGGAAGGCTGTCCACAAGGATTAGGAGTGTGTCTATGGGGATGTTTGACCATTCTTCCAGAAGCGCATTTGTGAGGTCAGGCACTGATGTTGGACGGGAAGGCCTGGCTCACAGTCTCCGCTCTAATTCATCCCAAAGGTGTTCTATCGGGTTGAGGTCAGGACTCTCTGCAGGCCAGTCAAGTTCCTCCACTCCAAACTCGCTCATCCATGTCTTTATGGACCTTGCTTTGTGCACTGGTCCCAATCATTTGGTGGAGGGGGGGTTATGGTGTGGGGTTGTTTTTCAGGGGTTGGGCTTGGACTCTTAGGGCGTCAGCATACCAAGACATTTTAGACAATTTCATGCTCCCAACATTGTGGGATGTTTGGAGATGGCCTCTTTCTGTTCCAACATGACTGCGCACCAGTGTACAAAGCAAGGTCCATAAAGACATGAATCAGCGAGTTTGGGGTGGAGAAGCTTGTCTGGCATGCACAGATTTCTGACCTCAACCCGATAGAACACCATTGGGATGAATTAGAGCAGAGACTTCGAGCCAGGCCTTCTCGTCCACATCAGGGTCCAACCTCACAAATGCGCTTCTGGAAGAATGGTCAAACATTCCCATAGACACACTCCTAAACCTTGCGGACAGCCTTCCAACAAGAGTTGAAGCTGTTATAGCTGCAAAGTGTGGGGCAACTCAATATTGAACCCTACGGACTAAGACTAAGACTAAGTTCTGCAGCAGTGTGCATGTGCTAGGCTAGCACTAAACATGAGAGCAAAGGGATGGCCTCATCAATGTACTGTTGCTCCTTCATTGTCCAATCAGCAAGCTGGGGGGTGTTTCCAGATACTGCTGTTATGCTATAGCTCCTGCGGATGTCTCAGACCTGAATATGCAGGGCGATGGTGGTGGTTGGGTTACGGCAATGGCTGCAGAGAATTACAAGCTCTATTGGCTGTGAAATAATAATCATGTACAGTATGTATTACAGCCAAGTTTAGCTGATTGCCAGAAGTTAAGTTTTACTTTTCTTTATAAGCATAATTTTAAATAATCATTGTTAAATACGAACTTATCTGCATAAATCCAAAATAACTTTGCCTTGCTAAAATTCACAGACTACAACTTGAGAGACAGAATTGTTAGGTTCACACATTTTTTTTAATTTTTTTACGCGATTCAGATCTATAAAAAAATCTGTTTATGTGTCCTGTAGGATAAACAAAGCTGAATTTATTTAGGACGAATAAATAATTTGAAACACAGATAATGCTGATTGTCTTATACTTATCTTTGTGATTCTGCTAATTAGCTATGGGCACAACATGAGCCACTATATGATATACTGGAACACTATATCTCTTGACAGCAGAGTAACCCATCAATGTCTGTTTTCTTGCTGTTCTTTTAACCACTTCAGCTCTGGAAGGTTTACCCCCCCCCCCCCTTCATGACCAGGCCATTTTTTGCGATACGGCACTGCGTTACTTCAACTGACAATTGCGCAGTCATGCGATGCTGCACCCAAATAAAACTGATGTCCTCTTTCTCTCCACAAATAGAGCTTTCTTTTGTGGGTATTTGATCGCCTCTGCGGTTTTTATTTTTTGCGCTATAAACAATTTTGAAAAAATAAACAATATTTTTTAATTTCTGCTATAAAACATATCCAATAAAAAAAAAATTAAAAATCAAATCTCTTCATCAATTTCTAATATACAGTATATCCTTTTACATATTTTTGGTAAAAAAAAAAAATCACAATAACCATATATTGATTGATTTGTGCAAAAGTTATAGCATTTACAAACTATGGGATATATTTATGGAATTTGTATTTATTTTTATTTTTTTTACTAGTAATGGCGGTGATCACCAACTTATAGCAGGACTGAGAACGATCGATGGGTGCCGGTGAACATCGGGTCCAACAGACCCGCTGATTGGCGCCCGCTGTGACCAGTCACAGTGGGAGCGGGTCACCAGCGGTGCACATGTGTGCCCCAGACCCGGAAATAAAGATGGGGTACAGGAACGTGATTTTGCACTGAAGGGCCGCTCTGCCGAAGTACATGTACGTGGGGCAATCCGGAAGCGGTTAAAGGAAATGATGAAGTTAATAAAAAAATTACACATACATACTCATCTTCATGCTGCGACATCTGTGCGACACTGGCGCATCTATGGCCGAGGGCTATCAGATTACATGAAGTTATCTCCGAAGAAGTTGGGGCTTTACTGGCGAAATTGGTCAGAACCCAGGGGATTTTTCACTATGTCGTTGTGTGTAGACCCTTTACACTGAGCTACATTCTTCTATAATGAGAATGTTTATTCTTTCTGGGGGCATGAGTATGTCTGCGAGTCTGAACTGTTATATTTTATTTTATTTAGGAGTAAATGTACTCCTGAGACCCAAAAGTAAAATAGGGTCCAAAAAAGTTTGTCCATCGCATATTAGCACATTATAAAATACTTACCTTAGAACTAAGCCCTCCAGCCCTGCACAGGCGCTTCCATCTTCACCAGGTCTTCCTTTTCGGTTCGTGTCCTCTGGCCATCTGATTGGCCGCCCCTACACTCAGTGCGTTACTTACTCTTCACATCTGCACTCACATCTGTACAATTCTTACTCTTGACCCCTGCACTCTGTGTTACTTGCTCTTGACCCCTGCACTCTATGCATTACCTACCCCTGACCCCTGCACTCTGTGCGTTACTTACCCACTTGCCGACCAGCCGCCGCAGTTGTACTGCGGCAGAATGGCACGGCTGGGCGTAACGACGTTATGTAACGTTGCTTCGCCCTGTGGCCACTAGGGGGCGCGCCCCCCCTCGAGCTAATGCGAGTGCCTGCGGCGGTCACGATCACCGCCGGGCTCCCGCGATCGCCACTGACACATGGAGAACCGGGATCTGTGTGTGTAAACACGGTTTCCGGTTCTCTGAGAGGAAAACAGACAGATCCTCGTCTGTTCATACAGAGTATGAACAGCGATCTGTCATCTCCCTTGCACAGTCCCCCCCCCCTTCAGTTAGAACACACACTAGGGAACACATTAACCCCTTGATCGCCCTCTAGTGTTAACCCCTTTTCTGCCAGTGACTTTTTTACAGTAATCAATGCATTTTCATAGCATCGATCGCTGTATTAATGCCAATGGTCCCAAAAATGTGTAAAAAATTGTCCGATGTGTCCGCCATAATGTCGCAGTCCTGATAAAAATCGCAGATCACTGCCATTACTAGTGTAGCACTGGTAGATTTTTAATCTACCGCTGATAGGTAAATCTTGTGGGTTACTTGTTAGGTGAAGTTAGATTTGCCTCTGTTCCAGCTTGGCTGAGTTGCGTGTAGTTCCACACTGTGCTGGTGGGTGTCGTTGTCACCATGGGCTGGTGTTGGAAAAGCAACGTATTGAGGCGAATGAGTGCTCCTCTTTCGAGACAACTCGGTGGAGGTGGTCCTCCGAGTTGCATTCTGGGAGAGGGTATTTATGGGATAGACGCCATGTTTAGGGGTTCGTTTTCAGCCACCTGCTGGCCCTCCTGGCCGACAGGTATGCGTTAAGAGTACCACCTCGTGGTCCTCCGTTCCAGGGGCCCATGTCACTGCAGCGTGTGGGTGGGCCCAGAAGCCTGTCTGGGGCCTACCACAGCAGCAGAGGAATGGTCCTGAGCTGTCTATCCAGAGTGAAGAAGCTGGACAACCGAGAAGATCCCAGGGGAGGACCCATCATGGAAGGATCATGCAGAGTGCTGGTCTGGAGAGGGGCCTGGTGACTCGGTTGGAGGACGTATCCTGAAGTAATCTTGCTGCATAGTACTGCCGGGTTGGCTTAAAGGTTCAAGTGCTGTGTCTGACATTCATCGCAAACCAATACATCCTGTGGCAGAGGATCGTACGGGTTTTATTCCAAACAAGTCTGTGGCAGAGACTTTTGTTCGTGGTACGTACTGGCTGCTAGACCAGTGAGAGATGTCTATCCAGGCGGGCAAAGATTGAATCCTACAAGGGGAGCGCATTCAACTACAAGTGTTCAATTACTAAGAATGTTCTAAGGAATACTAAGGAAAGGAATTTGAGCTTCCCTGCAACTTTCATTCTGCCTCTTTCCTGCTACTCCTGGGACCCTAGACCCGGTGCCGGTGAAACAGAGGTATCGAGAGTGAAGGTAACAGCCCGCTTAAACCAGCAGCTCCACCGAGAGTTATTGCTACACTAGTAAAAAAAAAATTAATAATAAAAATGCCATAAAACTATCCCCTATTTTGAAGACGCTGTAACTTTTGCGCAAACCATACGCTAATTGCAATTTTTTTTTTACCAAAAATATATACAGTAGAAGAATACATATTGGCTTAAACTGAGGAAAAAAATATATTTTTTTTATATATTTTTGGGGGAAATTTTTTAAAGCAAAAAGTAAAAAATAAAGCTTTTTTTCAAAATTGTCGCTTTTTTTGTTTATAGCGCAAAAAATGAAAACCGCAGAGGTGATCAAATACCACCAAAAGAAAGCTCTATTTGTGGGAAAAATCTTCCGGGGCTGAATTGATTACTCTTCACCCCTGCACTCTGTGTGTTACTTACTCCTTACATCTGCACTCTGTGCAATACTTACTCTTGCCCCCTGCACTCTCTGTGTTACTTGCTCCTGACCCCTGCACCCTGTGCATTACTTACTTCTGACCCCTGCACTCACTGCACTACTTACTCCTTACCCCTGCACTCTGTGTGTTACTTACTCTTCACATCTGCACTATGTGCAATACTTACTCTTGACCCCTGCACTCTCTGTGTTAATTGCTCCTGATCCTACCCCTGACCTCTGCACTTTATGCATTAATTACTCTTCACCCCTGCATTCACTGCATTACTTACTCTTTACCCCTGCACTCTGTACGTTACTTAAAGCGGACCTTCAGTCATTTTTTCAACTTTCCATCTATTAAATCTTATGCCCTTGTTGTTGTTTTAACTTTGGAAAGTTAAACATTTTTTTTCTGCCAGTAATCACCTTATAAAGCCCACTTGCTGTTTTTTGTCTTGTAAAAAGCCTAGGCTTATGACATCATGCACAGCTCTCTCTCTCACTCTCATGAGAGTTTGCCAGGAAGGGAGGGGGGATGAGTCATAAGAGGGCCAATTAGAGCTGCAGAGCTGGAGGTGTACCTCTGTGTGTCTGTGTATATCCAGGAAGTGAACAGGAAGCATCTTCAGCTGCCCACAGTTAAAATGGATACAACAAGACTCAGTGGAGAGAGATTTCTGCAGCATATTTGGCAAGTACAGAATCACAGTATATATAAAATAATATGCAAAGTCGTTGGAGGGAAGCTTCAGAATGGCAAAGTTGCTTTTATTACAAATTATGTGAGCAGACTGCAGTTCCTTTTTAATCCTGACTCCTGCACTATCTGCGTTGTCCACTCCAAACCCCTTTACTACGTGTTACTTTAAGGCCCTCACACTTTTAGTTTCATTTGGCCACACCCACAATTTGACGTGGTGCTCTCCTACCCTGCAGGGGGGGTGCCGGGGGAGATGAGTTCCTGCACATAGTCTCTGTGAAAAAAAAAGCCCTGGGTACATACATTGTGTATGCTTATTTGATAAGAAGGATAGATAGCTTGTGCATGTGGTAGGCGTATTCTTCAATACCTTGTATGCCTTGAATTTGTTTTTCCTACAATTATTTGTGCAATGGTTTTTGCTTAATAATGCATTAATACAGTACAGAGGTTCCTATGCTTCCTCACTTTTACTGCAAAGAACCTTAAAAAACAATGCAAAAATTTGATGCACTATTAGTGGGTGTGTCCATGACATACTGGGATTTCAGCAAATGGGTTTGTAGGTGGATACAAGTCTTTCCACCTGGTTGTAGCCTTGGGCCATCAATACATGGGAATGTGTGTCTCGTAAGGGAATCGGTCCCTTAGGGATTTTATCCAGTGCCTCAAGGGAAGTTGTCCATCTGGATAAAGAATTCTTTGTAGATTTGGTGGGCATTTTGGGTGAGGAAACCTTTTGAATAAGGGAACACACATCACTACGCTTGTGAGGGACAGCACTTAGTGTAGGGGGAGGTTCCAAGCAATCGGTGATAGCTCAGGCAAGGCTCTTCCAGGACTTCCTTCAGTTCAGTGATCAGTATGGTAGTGCGGAGACCTCACAGGTTGCTGAAACCGTTTTTTGGAGTACTCTGTCAAGAAACACTTATCCCCGATAATTGAAGCCATCCTCTGGTAACACACCTTGCCAAATGTTGAGGCTGGTTATTTGCTGAACTGTTGTATCAAGTGCCGAGGACTTGCCTATTGGTTGTACTAATAAGCCTGCTCAAGATCTATACAGAATATCAGTGCACTATATAACGTGTGTATGTGATTCCTCCAAAAAAATGGTACCTCACTTAGGTCCTGACCACAGGTTGAATGACATGGCCCTCGGTCATCCTGGTAGGCAATTGGCAGTCGATGGCGAACTGGAGTTTCTGTGGAGGACAACGCTGGAGACAAGGTGAGTACTTCACTGATAGCTGCACATTTCTTTTTTTAATGGCTGGGAAATTCTTTAAAGGAGAAAAATTAAAACTAGAGTTGTGTTTTAATGCTGGAATTATTTTCTGGAAAAACAGTAATGGCCCGTTCCGTCATTTCCAGTGCATGTGCTGAAAGATGCTTGCAGAGTCATATGAAAGTCACAGCTCCTACAGATCCTTTAAAATAACAGCAAATGAACCGATGTATCAGGTATACACTTGGCATTATATTTCCCAAATCAAATGATTCTCTCCCCTGTTAATTCAATGCCGACTGCTTAACTTGTCATCAGCACTTTCTAGACATTGGCTATTAATAATGTCACATCAAATTGCTTTTGCATATATTAATATACAATGTGTCCTTGGGAGCCGAATTCTTGTCTTTTCCATAAGATTAGCTTAGGTAGAGAGCTTGTCCCAATAGGCAAAACGTAGTGCTGATTTTCAAATTATGCAACAGTATTTTTTTCACACTATGAAAATCAAAGATGATTTGCTACTCATACCAGTATATCTGGGAGTAAAATGACTCTGTGGTTTTTATCCTAGTTGAGCTGTCATGCTGTTTGTTTTGCGCTAATTCCGAATTTGCAGAATAAATTAAATGCAATACTGTATATAGTTTACAAAATTATATATTGTCAGAAACCATGAAATCAAGCCAAGACAGAAGTACAGTTAAATCATACTTGTTTAATAATAAAAGTAAAAAGAACAAACGCAGTCAAAACATAGCCAAAGTTCAGTAACCAGAACAGATAGTCAGCCAAGCTACAAGTCAGGGATCAATGTAGTGGAACAGCAAGCAGCATCTGGAGCCAGAAGGGATGTCAGCAAAGCAGGTCTCTAAAAGGATCGCAGGAGATAGTTTCTGTGATGTTGACCAAGGCAAAGGCAGAGCTCCTCTGGACTAGACGGCTTAAGTAGGCAGGACTGACGAGCAGGATATCATCGACAGCTGAGTAACTGTGGAGAGATAGGAGCTGGCAATTAGTCGACAGCTGAGCGGTCAGCTCAGAGAAGGAAGGGCTGAGCCCAGCCCTGACATATATATTGTGACAGTGTGAGAACCTGCCACTGTGAAAATGTAGGAGAAAGTGACACAGGATTCACCCACAGGCAGAGTGCAGGACTCCAGATTGTCAGTTCTGAGTGGAGAAAGGTGGTTTTCCATCTTAGTTAAGTCGCTTAGCCTTGTTTCCACGTCCTATGCACAAAAACATAGGAACTCGGGTGCAAAAAAATGGCAGCAGGTGCTCTGGACTGATGAGTTACAATGTGAAATATCTGGCTGTAGCAGGAGGCAGTTTGCTCACTGAAGGGCTGGAGAGCCGTACAATAATGAGTGTCTGCAGGCAACAGTGAAACATGGTGGAGGTTCCTTGCAAGTTTGAGGCTGCATTTCTGCAATGGAGCTGGAGATTTGGTCAGGACCAATGGTGTCCTTAATGCTGAGAAATACAGGCAGATATTTATCCATTATACCATACCATCTGGGAGGTGTGTTATTGCCCCCAAATTTATTCTGCAGCAGGATGACTACAAACATACAGCCAATGTCATTAAGAACTATCTTCAGTGTAAAGAAGAGCAAAGAGTCCTGGAACTGATGGTTTGGCCCCCACAGAACCCTGATCTCAACATCATGTCTGGGATGACATGAAGAGACAGAAGGATTTGAGGCAGCTGACATTCACAGAAGATCTGTGGTTAGTTCTCTAAGATGTTTGGAACAATTTACCTGCCGAGTTTCTTCAGAAAACTGCGTGTAACTGTAGCTAGGAGAAATGATGCTGGTTTGAAGGCAAAGGGTGGTCACACTAAATATTGATTTGATCTAGATTTCTCTTCTGTTCGTTTACTTTCCATTTGTTTATTAGATAAAAATAAACTAATAACACTTCCGTTTATGAAATAATTTATATATACAGATGTGTTAAATTTGGTGTTATCGCTCTCACTGTCTCATACTGGTTACTGGAAGTTCAACATGGCACCTCATGGCAAAGAACTCTCTGAGGATCTGAAAAAAAGAATTGTTGCTCTACATAAAGATGGCCTAGGCTATAAGACAATTGGCAAGACCCTGAAACTGAGCTGCAGCACGGTGGCCAAGACGATACAGCGGTTTACCAGGACAGGTTTCACTCCGAACAGGCCTCGCCATTGTCGACCAAAGAAGTGGAGTGCACATGCTCAGCGTCATATCCAGAAGTTGTCTTTGGGAAATAGACGTATGAGTGCTGTCAGCATTGCTGCAGAGGTTGAAGGGGTGGGGGGTCAGCCTGTCAGTGCTCAGACCATACGCCGCACACTGCATCAAATTGGTCTGCATGGCTGTCATCCCAGAAGGAAGCATCTTCTAAAGATAATACACAAGAAAGCCTGCAAACAGTTTGCTGAAGACAAGCAGACTAAGGACATGGATTACTGGAACTTGTCCTGTGGTCTGATGAGACCAAGATAAACTTATTTGGTTCAGATGGTGACAAGCATGTGTGGGGGCAACCAGGTGAGGAGTACAAAGACAAGTGTGTCTTGCCTACAGTCGAGTATGGTGGTGGGAGTGTCATGGTCTGGGGCTGCATGATTGCTGCCGACACTGGGGAGCTACAGTTCATTGAGGGAACTATGAATGCCAACATGTACTGTGACATATTGAAGCAGAGCATGATCCCCTCCCTTCGGAGACTGGGCCGCAGGGCAATATTCCAACATGATAACCACCCCAAACACACCTCCAAGATGACCACTTCCTTGCTAAACAAGCTGAGGATAAAGGTGATGGACTGGCCAAGCATGTCTCCAGACCTAAACCCTATTGAGCATCTGTGGGGCATCCTCAAATGGAGGGTGGAGGAGTGCAAGGTCTCTAACATCCACCAGCTCTGTGATGTCGTCATGGAGGAGTGGAAGCGGACTCCAGTGGGAACCTGTGAAGCTCTGGTGAACTTCACGCTCAAGAGGGATAAGTCAGTGCTGGAAAATAATGGTGGTCACACAAAATATTGACACATTGGGTCCAATTTGGACATTTTCACTTAGGGGTGTACTCACTTTTGTTGCCAGTGGTTTAGACATTAATGACTGTGTGTTGAGTTATTTTGAGGGGACAGCAAATTTACACCGTTATACAATCTGTACACTCACTACTTTACATTGTAGCAAAGTGTCATTTCTTCAGTGTTGTCACATGAAAAGATATAATAAAATATTTACAAAAATGTGAGGGGTGTACTCACTTTTGTGAGATACTGTACTGTGTATATATATATTACACACACACACACACAGTATATATTGTAAGTATCAGTTTACTCGACAGAATACATTTTAGGGCTTCCTGCCCATGTTTATTCATCAACACAGCAGTAAAACACAAAGGTTTACCCTTGCGCTGGTCTTTTCCTATTGATACAGGAAGACAAACTTTTCAGCCTCCTGACTAATTTGTAGCCCATTTTGGACAATGCAGCTCTCAGTCTCTTTCAATGCAGACCAAAGCTAGCCATACATGCCTCAAAATTCAAAGAAAGAAAGTACCCTGATTATCAGTGCAGCCCCATCAGTGCTGCCTCATCAGTGCCCCAATTATCAGCGCAGTCCCATCAGTGTCCATCAGTGCCGCATCATCAGTGCCCCGATTATCAGCGCAGTCCCATCAGTGTCCATCAGTGCCGCATCATCAGTGCCCCGATTATCAGTGCAGCCCCATCAGTCCTGCCTCATCAGTGCCCATCAGTGAAGTTTATCAGTGCCTATCAGTGAAGTTTATCAGTGCCCATTAGTGAAGTTTATCAGTGCCCACCAGTGAAGTTTATCAGTGCCCACCAGTGCCCATCAGTGCAGCCTCATCAGTGCACATCAGTGAAGAAGAAGAAAAATTACTTATTTGCAAAATTTCATAACTGAAACTAAGAATAACGTTTTTTTTTTTTCTACATTTTCTGTCCTTTTTGTTTGTTTAGCAAGCAATAAAAACCCAGTGGTGATTAAATACCACCAAAAGAAAGCTCTATCTGTCTCAAAAAAATGTTAAACATTTCATATGGGTACAGCGTCGCATGACCGCGCAATTGTCATTTAAAGTGCAACAGCGCTGAAAGCTGAAAATTAGCCTGGGCAGGAAGGGGGTGAAAGTGCCCGGTACTCAAGTTATTAAAAAAAGCATTTAATGATTCTTACAGAACTGAATCATTTTTATATCTTTTAGATCTGCCTGGAGTTTAGCTTACAATCTCGGTGTACTTTTTTTTTTTGAAGTGCATCTTATTTCTAACACACAATTCGTTACTTTAGTCATTTTGAAATGATTAACTAACAGAATTGTGCATTTGTAATACAAATCAATCCGGCCCACTCTTATAAATGTCTGTTTTTGCCATTGATGTTTTTGCATTGCAGAAGCAAGTTAATTTTGAAAAATATTTAATGTTTTCAGAATTCAATGTTTTTATGCCTTCTTTAGATGGCAGATAAGTGACAAATGTCATGTTCTTTGGTATGTCTTGTATATCAGTCTGATGGATTAGCCAACAAAACTGATTTTTGATTAGAGCGAAAATTGCCTGAACTATCTCAGTTTGGATATCCTCTGGAATAATGAAATGGATGTACACTATGGGTATATGTGATACAAAATACCTGGTGACGAGAATATATTACTTTGCCTGGAGATCCTTCCATGCACCTGAATAATTTATTGTCATTCTTACAGCCCCTTTGAGGGGCTAAAAAACAACAACTTAGTATAGAGTTTTTTTTCTTTCTCTTAGAAGCCGGAGATAGGTGACCCCCTTGATGCTACCTGATCACCATGAAGCTATAGAAGTAGACAACAAGACACATCTATAGCAACAAATCTATAGCATTATTGGCAAACTGCCAGCTGCTCGCAAACAGTTTGCCAATAATGCTGTAGAATTTGTGGTATTAAATACATTAAACAGGATGCTGTATATTTTTGCCATGTTAAGGTTCACTAGAATCCCTCCATGAATGATAAACAGTCATAAAAAACACGTACTTTGATAATTACATGGCACCATGTTCAAATTCTGTCCATGCTTTAGTTGCCTGGAAATCAACATTGGAAACTGCCAACCATTTGCAAGCAACACGATGCAACTCATTGCCAGAACAAGCCAGGGAAGACTTGCCCAAAAACCGGCTTGTTAGACATCACCCAAAATGGCTGCACCCATGCGCGCAAACACATAATAGATGGGCGAACGAACGTGCGCCATCATGCTCTGGTGCGTGCTGGTGTATGCCACCTGGGTTCTGGCGCCTTCTGGCCTTAAAAGAATGCCTGGTGCTCACAGACACCGCTGACTGGTCTTCAGCTACCTGCTTCCTGTTCCTGTGTTTGCTTTACTTCTGATTACCCATTACCAACCTGGCTCGCCCTTGGATAGCTCTTATTTCTCTCCTGTCTCTGACCTCAGACTGCCCACGGATCTGCTCCTTTCTCTCGTCCTGTGTATGAATTCCGCTTGCCTGACCCCCTGTCTGCTGACCACTGGCTTCCTGACCTTTGCAACCAACATTATGCCTTTAGCTTAACTCTGCCTGTTGTGATCCGCCTTGGTGCCAAACTGCCGTACCCAGCCTGCTGTACCCACCTGCAATACTTACCTGTTGATCCAGCTTAGAGTACTTACCTGCTGCATCCGGCCTGCTGCACTTACCATAGCAACCTGCTTTCTGCTGTGTGTAGCCTGCACAACCTTCAGCTCTTCTGGGTCTTACTGTTCATCTCATCTGGAGTTCACCTGCAGAGAGATCTCCACATCTGCACCTCTCATCAGTGGCACAGCCAGCAATCTCTGCTTCTCTGGGCTTCGTGTTCCCTGTTTCCACTTTCAGGGACACAGAGCACTCAGCTGCAAAGGAAAGCCCTCTCAGCATTTCGGTTTCAGGATCAGGTACTTGACACCCATGGTGTCACCCCTATGCTATCTATGTCTTGTCATTGCAAAGCCTGACTGGGAAACACTACTCCTGTGTTCTGATGCTGTCAAAGACATAGATAGTATAATGGGGGATGACCCTTGAGAAACTGAGCCAGCAAACTCTCTGTTCACTGACAATGGGTAAGAGCGGACAGGGCAGAAACCTATATGCAGATAGTATTGAAGGTAAGTTGCTTGTCTAGAGCTGGTTGCAAGAACTCTAGGATTTTGTTCACTGAAGTAGACAAAGAATCAAACTCTTTTTTTTAGTATTTGTCAAGGTTTTCACTTACTTGAGCAAAGTTCCCCAACTGACTTTGCAACGACCAGCTGGCTTAACCTTTGCCTTTTAATCAACTTGCCATCAAATTGAGCATTGATTCTCAAGGGAAAGTTCCATCTGTGAGAAAGAGCATTTATTCCTGACCCATTGCCTGGGTTCAGTAATATCTGGAAAAAAATGTTTGCTGACGAGTGTTGGATGGTGTCACCAAAAGATCCATATCCGGTGTACCTGATGTTCTGAAGATCTTCTGGAGGGGTTTCCTGGTCAATATCCAAGATTTTGCAATCTGGACCCCCTGGAAATAAGATGCAGTCAGAGAGGGAAGATTGTGCTCTGTCCAGCAAAAAAATCTCTACAGTCTAGAAATCTGAAGCAAGGGCAGGCTCCTAGTACCCACTATTTGGAGATTTTAGGCCTCCGCTGTCAGGTTTTCCATTTGAAGCTTTGCATGGTGCCCCTACAGCACTGGTGCAGAAAACTTCAGTGCTTTCCTCGCCACTCTCAATTCTAAGTGATTCAAGGAAAAAGGAGCCTGTTAACTCCATCTGCTGATGGGTAACCCCTAGCTCAGATCGGCAGGCCTCGTCCACCAGGACAAGGCAGCACGTACATTAGTAAGTTTTTTTTTTTTTTTCATTCAACCAGCGGGTGGAACGAAAAAAACTGACCTGATTCCCCCATCCACCCATTTGAGGTGGGTGGAGGAATCCTCCTGCTGAGCTATTGTATTCTGACAGTGGGGAGACTTCCCCACTGCCAGAATAGGCTGATAGTTAAGGGTGTGCATAAATGGGATGTGGTGACTGGGCCAGAAGCCTGTTAGGCCCTGGAGCTGTCTTGCCTGGTTGAGGAGGATACAGCATATAAGGTGGAGAGCCATGAGAAGAAGTCATTCTAGATGGGGATTGAGTTTGACCCTCAGAAAATCCTGGTACTCCCTTGGAGGGGATGCATGGAGGCACCCACTGCCTGACTGAGCTTTGAAGACAGTGCTGCTGATGTTTGCCTGATGGCCATCATTTTTGCACACCACTGTTGTCCTTTTTCTGTTTATGCAAAGCGACAGCAGGAGATCAGAATCTGTAAAATATAGCTGGAGGTATCTACAGCCCTAATCCTTTCTCTCTGTTAACCTGGAACAATAAAAGTTGTTTGGAGCCCAATCTTATCTTAATCCTCCATTTCAGACTAGACGGGAGATCAGGGATGTGATAAAACCACAGCTAAACTGCGACGTGTATTGGGGTTCACCAGATGAAAAAAAGAAAAAAAGCCTAAAAAGAAACGATTGCAGCCCCCACATCTAAACATGAACAATTGGTAAGCAATATAATGCGTTTTGTTTTTAGGTTTAACACCGCTTTAACCATAAAGGAGTTTTTCAGTCACTAGTCTATAAGGCTAAAAAGGCCTGATCCTGCGCCAAAGATGCTCCTCTATGGCAGCAGTCCCCAACCTTTTCGAAACCAGGGACCGCTTTAGTGGCAGCCATTTTTTCCAGGGATTGGGGGGGGGATGTATATTCACAATAGAGGGCTCACAGCTGTGCCACAGTGTCCTCAGTTCCCCTTCACATCACAGCCCCCCTTTACATTACATTGCCCCTTTACAGTGCAGTCTTCTTTAAATTAATGTAACAGGGACTGCACTGTAAAAGGACACTGTGATATAAAGGGGACCTGCACTGCCCAGGGGCACTGTAATGATTACAATGCCCCTTTAAAGTTCAGTCCCCTTTGTATCACAGTGCCCCTTTACATTACAGCGCCCCTAGCAATCACAATCCCCAATCACAGTGCCTCTTGAAGTCATACCTCCCATCCCTTTCCTGTCTAACAACACAGCGACCCCTCTATATCTCTGCCTCCCCTACCTTTTGCAGGGAAGAGGCAGTTATCAGCCTGTGTGTCCTCTTCTGCATCTCCCGCCCGGCCATCAATGTCATCCTATCAGCAGAGCAGGGGGCGGGAGGAGCTGTAGTTCTGAATGGAGGGCGGGAGCTGCCCAACTTATCATGTTAACAAGCGTATGATTACCCGCTTGTTAATATGAAAAGACTCCAGCTCTCTGTGCAGATCTCCAGCTACTCCCACCCCCTGTTCTGCTGATAGGATGACATTGATGGCCGGACGAGAGATGCGGGAGAGGACACACAGGCTGAGTGCCACGGGTGCACAGCAGGAGGTGAGTGGTGACCGCGGTCTGTGATAGTCCGCGGTCGCTGCTCACCTCCAGCCGTGCGGCTTGGTCATCAACAGGCCACGGACCGGTAGAGGTCCACAGCCCGGGGGTTGGGGACCCCTGCTCTTTGGCACATCACTCACTAAACACTTTGCAACCTGTGTGAATCAGGGCTTAAAGCAGTAATAAACCCAATAGCAAAGATTTATTATATTTCAACATACCAATTCTTAGATGTAATTGCTGCATTATTATTCTTTTTTTAGGCTTTCTTTTGTTTTCATCTGGTGATCTGTCCAGTAAGTCTGTTGTTTTTCAAAAGAACAAGCTCTCCTGCAGATGTACCAGTTGCAGACATGAGACAAACTATTTACCACTGACAGGGGCGCTTACAATGATCAGATTTTATTCATTTACATAAAACCTTTATCCCAAAAGGAAAAAAAACAACTGCTGTAATTGCTTATAAAGTTTGAGCTGGAGTTTTACTTCAATTTGTTAGTGTATCTAAATCTGCTAGTATATTGAACACTCCCCTTCCCCGAGACTGACAATACTGCTGTCCAAAGTTGCCCCCTGTCCTCCTTCATCTAGAGTGGAGGAGCTCTAATACAGGAGGTGTGTTACTGACCAGATCACCAGGTGAAAACAGAAGAAAAATAGCTTTAAAAAAAAAAAAGAAGAAAACTAATGCAACCACCACATCTAATGATTGGTAAGCTGCATTATATTACATTTTTTTGGTTTTAGGTTAAATACAGCTTTAGTCAGGAAGGTGTTTTTCATTTGCTCCCCTAGTAAAAGTCTATAGGGCTGAAAAAGGCATGATCCTGCCCCAAAGAAGCTCCTATAAAGCATATGTTGGCTTGTTCTTTGGTGGTAGGTTTTGGTAGTAACAAGAAATATACAGTTAAATTTAAAAAAAAATGTTTTTTTTTGTTTTCTTTTACTATTTTGGGCCAGTTTTCCTTAGATAATAAAAAAAATCAGGAGATATCCATAACCATTTGTATAACCATAACCGTCGTACCCTTTTTGGACTTCCTTTCTGTGTGTGGGGATTGTGCGTGCGGATACACGCGAGTTTGGCCTGGACGTGACGTGCGAAGTCCACGCTGGTCCGCCTGGACAATGTAGCGCGCGTTTGTGTTTTTTTGGCGCCATTCTTACTCGGGACCTTTTGATGACGTAATCATCGGAACACTGCTTGGTCCTTTTTGGCGCGAAATTCCCCACTGAGGGGCTATAAATAGTCTCCACTATTAGGCAGACCTTGTGACTAGCGGAAGGCTGTCTCCCAGGGGCCACTCATCATTTTTCCTTTTTGAAAGTAAGTACCCCCCGTTTTCCATCAACTTTACACAGGTTTCCACACTCTGTGATTTCCTATTTAGGTATTTGTTTTGTGCTTTTGTTTTTGCCACAGATCTTGCTATGTATTTCTGGACAATTTTATAGTACTCTGTCTAGGTACATGAGTCTTTGTCCACTTACTACTATGGTTGGTCGGCTTTAATGCCTTAACTCCCTCTACCTGTGGTCTTTGGTACTGGGTCACCACTGATGGTATCATCGTGCCCCTGAACTATTGGAACTATTTGTCCATTTTGCTAGCAGGTTTTTCTTCTCTCTATTATCATTATTATTACTCACGATATATATTGAATCTTTTAGGGGGCATTAAGTTGGTTTTGTAACAGACTACTTTATATTATTCGCCAGATCTGACTGGTTCTACCTACTCATGTACAGACTACGGTGAACCAGCCCATGTGAGGACGGTATTTTTGAAGACTTTCATCCAGATATCTATATTTGAGATTTGTTTCCCTACAATGTATTGTTGTTCCATTTGTTTCTATCCATCCATTCCCTGGCTCCTCCCATTGGACAAACTAATGCTTTTTAAATGTATGTGTTGTATGATTATCAGAATTTTAAAACCAATATGTTCTGTTTCAGACAGTGAGATCCGTTTTCTCTATTGCCGTCTGTAAAACCTTGAATGTGTCCTGAAGAAGCCTAACGGTGAAACGCGTTGACGAACAAGGGCTCACTGTATATATTGTGTATCATTGTACATGATTTTTAATTCTTTGAATGCTCTATTCATGCTATGTATTTTTCAATAAACATGTTATTTTTCTATACTTCGTTGTTGTTCCCTATGCCTTTAAAGTCCGACCTAGGTTTACTGTTTAAGTATCCCTCCCCTTCTTTGTAATCCATAACCATTTACCACCAAATGAAAGCCCAATTTGTCCTGGTAAAAACAAGGGGGTATATTTACTAAAGGCAAATCCACTTTGCACTACAAGTGCACTTGAAAGTGCAGTAGCTTTAGATATGAGGGGAAGATCTGAAATGAGGGGAAGCTCTGCTGATTTTATCATCCAATCATGTACAAGCAAAAATGCTGTTTCTTATTTTCCTTGCATGTCCCCCTCAGATCTACAGCGACTGCATTTCCAAGTGCACTTGTAGTGCAAAGTGGATTTGCCTTTAGTAAATAAACCCCATGGCATAATCCACCTGGATGCACAAAGTAGTTGTGATGATATCTACAGGTTTACTAACACATGTCAAAGTTGCAAAATTGGGCTTAGGCATTAAGATTTGTTTTACCCTTAGGCATGAAGGGGTTAATTATGTTGCTGGTGGACTACAATTCCTACACTGTCCATATTGTTCAGGAACAGCTAGCATAGTGTGAAGTACCGTAATAGAATTGTGAAAATGACATTTAGTACCTCCACAGCACAGCAAGGTCACCAAGCCTTTCGCATGATAATCAGGCACTCCAGTCTGGTATATAAACTAAAATCCGTTTTTGGAGTTGACATTCTTCAAAAACACTTGATTGTTCGACGATTGTGAAGATGATGTTTGGGGAACGTTCTCTTATTGAATTGTTTTTAGTTGATTATGGATTTACAACAACAACAAAAAAAAAACAAAAAAAAACGGTATAATGACAACATAACACAAAAAGCGCTCATGCATTAGTTATCAAGAAGAACATTTAGAAATTATTATGCAAATCTTGTTTTCTTATGCAAGTGGTAATCAAAACCTTTGTAAACCGTTTTACATGATTTTGAAGTGGACTTTTAAAAAAGTATGACAATATTAAATGCAAAACAGGATACTAATGAACCGCAGACAGTTGGAAAACTTTTTTTTTCATCTCCCTCATTAATGTTACAAATCAGATAAAAGGGATTTTTAAAGAGTAGGTTTGCAGATGATGGACTTTATAGGCATAAAACCGATATAAATTAAAAATAAAATTTATTACATAAACATACAAGACAATTGCATTAAAATGAATTGACTAGTCCCAAAAATGCCTTGGAGCACGAACAACACACCACCTGCATACATATACAATAAATTACTGGGAATGGGGGACCAGTCGGGTCACTCTCCAATACTTGATGAAAAGAATGAGAAGCTGGTGTGTCATAATAAAGCTCAGCTCTACACGTTGCACATATTCAACAGACGCTTCTTCAGGAGATTATGGCGTATTCTATGAATAGAAAATTGCAATTAAGTTTCTAACATTTGTTTAAAACATTAACATACAACGTTATTGCCTTGGTGAGTTCGATATCACTGCAGAGATATCCCCCCAGAGAACAGAATCCCCCCTATGCTCGAATCTACAATAGTGTATGCATGCCGATTATGGGGACAGATGTAACATTTGAATTTTTAAAAAATTAATCTATAAAAGGTGGATGATCGATATATAAAGGACCTTACGTGAATATGGACAAAATTCCACTTACAGTTTTAGTCAGGAAAGGAAGGGGAAGGGATAAGCAGAGAATACCTTGCTGTATCATAACAAAAATCCTATACCTGAATCCAAGCCTGTTTTAAGAATAATTACATGATTCTCATCTCAACATCAAGAAGTCAGAAATGTACTCACTAACCATCGGCATATATTACAGCAGGACTCCATTGTTAAAAAAACATGCTGGTATTGGACCTGAACTCACCCTTTAGATGGGAAAACTCTCTACGTGATAGGCTGGTATCCAGCCACTACTCTGCAACCTCCAAAATTGGAAGTGATGCCGCGTACACACGAGCAGACTTTACAGCAGACTTGGTCCGGCGGACCAGAGTCCACCGGACAATCCGATCGTGTGGACTTTTTTTTCCCAAAGGTCCGAAGGACCTAGAAATGAAATATGTTTCAAATCCTTCGTTCGTAACTCCCCTGGACTCAGTACCTGACGGAAAGCCTGTTCGTCTGTATGCTGGTCCGACGGACCAGATAAGACGCAGGGGCAGATTACTTCATCTCATGCTGCAATAGGAAAAACAAATGTTCCTAATGCGGCGAGCGTGGGGCATACCAGGCCCTTAGGTCTGGTATGGATTGTAAGGGGAACCCCCTACGCCAAAAAAAAGGCATGGGGTCCCCCCAAAGTCCATACCAGACCCCGATCCGAGCATGCAGCCTGGCCAGTCAGAAAGGGGGTGGGCCCCCCTCCTGAATCGTACCAGGCCGCATACCCTCAACATAGGGGGTGGGTGCTTTGGGGAGGGGGGCGCCCTGCGCCCCCCCCAAAGCACCTTGTCCCCATGTTAATGAGGACAAGGGCCTCTTCCCGACAACCCTGGCCGTTGGTTGTCAGGGTTTGCGGGTGGGGGGCTTATCGGAATCCGGGAGCCCCCTTTAATAAAAGGGCCCCCAGATCCCGGCCCCCCACCCTATGTGAATGAGTATGGGGTACATGGTACCCCTACCCATTCACCTAGGGAAAAAGTGTCAATAAAAAAACACACTATACAGGTTTTTAAAGTAATTTATTAGACAGCTCTTCTTCCGGCTTCAGGGGTCTTCTTCCAACTTCGGGGGTCTCTCCGGTTCTTCTCCGCTGTCTCTGGCCTCTTCTCCTGTTGTTCGACCTCTTCTCCGCGCTCTCCGGGACTTCTGCCGGGCTCCTCCGCTATCTTCTGCTCTTTTGCCGCTCTTTTGCTAGCGGTGGCCCGGTATTCTAGCGTTGGCCCGGGCTCCACCCATACTCATTCACATAGGGTAGGGGCCCGGGATCTGGGGGCCCTCTTATTAAAGGGGGCTTCCGGATTCCGATAAGCCCCCCGCCCGCAGACCTCGACAACCAATGGCCAGGGTTGTCGGGAAGAAGCCCTTGTCCTCATCAACATTAGGGCAAGGTGCTTTGGGGGGGGCCGCAGGGCTCCCCCCTCCCCCAAAGCACCCACCCCCCATGTTGAGGGCATGCGGCCTGGGATGGTTCAGGGGAGGGCTCGCTCGTCCCCACCCCCTTTCCTGACCGGCCAGGCTGCGTGCTCAGATTGGGGTCTGGTATGGACTTTGGGGGGACCCCACACCGTTTTTTTGGCGTAGGGGGTTCCCCTTACAATCCATACCAGACTTAAGGGCCTGGTATGCCCCGCGACGGGGCTCGCAAGGTGCCAATCTCGCCGATAAAAGTGGCGAGATTGACTTCCTTTTCTAGTCCCGTCGTACCCGAGTCACGTTCAAAATGAAGACGGGAAGACCGTCGGGCCTAGTTTCCCAGAAAGTCTGGTCGTGTGTACACAGCATAAGAGTAATGGCATCCACAGATGTGGGAAATGCAGATTCTGTCCATCAGTATGTCAAGGCACGAATTTCATCCTGGTGAACAATTTTGTCCTAAGTTAAGAGAGGATTGTAGTACTCAGGGGGCCGTTTATTTAATGTCCTGTGTATGTGGGGTTCTCTATGTTGGGAAGACGGCTCAGCATTTCAGGGAACGTATTAAAGATCATGTCTATTATCCCAAGAATGGGAAAATGCTGACCTCGGTCAGCAGACATCTAGACCTCTATCATAGGTTTGATGCGACATGCGTCTCGTTTATTGCTCTAGCGGTAATCCCTAAAAATCCACGAGGAGGTAATTGGGACAAATTAATTTTGCAAAAAGAGACCCCATGGATCGAACGCTTAGATGCTATTCATGCCCCGGGCACTAACGAGACCCAGTTTTTCAAACCTTTTCTGTAGACATTTGCCTGAATTCTTGTTGGGGGTCCTAGCATATATAACCTACAAGTTGTATGTTACGAGCCCAACTCTGCTGTTTCCAACTTGCTGGAGTGAGGTCCAGTAGGCTATTGACCCTAAGCTCTGATCTCCCTCTGCTCCTGTATACTTAATCTGTTCTCCTTTATCCCCTTGTGATAAATAAATACATGCAGCGCTAAGTGTCATTAAAGAATGCGTTTTTCTGTGGTTAAACAAATGTGTAATCAAACATGCGTTTTCAGCGATTATACAAACATATAATCAAACATATCACCTTTCATAGGTAATAAGGATGTTCATCCGAAAAAATGTGATGGTGATTCGAAAAAATATAAGTGAAAATAAACAACAAATTATAAGTGCAGTGTCTACACACATGAATCATCTAATTAGAATAATATATATCACCCTACATCACAGCAGTGTATAGTAGTATATAAAGGAATAAAGTCCATACATAAAAAATTCTAGCTATAACGCTGTGCAAACTGTCGCACTGATGAGATCCCGTAGTGATTGTTACATCTGGTGGGCAATCTTCCTGCATACAGATTTCATATAGAAATAGTAAGGTGGATGCGCTTACCAGAAGGGATGGACACTCTCACCGTACGGCGGGGTGTCATAAGGGCTTGTGGATCCAGATGATCCTATGGATGTTCACTGGAAACTTCGTGAGGCGTGCCAATGGACAATACCGGAAACTGCATACACAGCGACTTCGGAGACAGAAACTGCATACACAGCGACTTCAGAGACGAGGTAGACTGTAGGTCATTGGATGGATGGATGGATGGATTCACCTCTCCCAATACGCTAGTGGCCGAAAGGATGTAGTTCTCACCACGTCACAATGTCATCCACATAGGGAAAAAAAAAAGGGAATCTCCACATGGTGCATGAACCAATAAAAGCAGGTTAATTTGAAAACATCAGCGGTACAGCAGACGTTTCACAAGCATCAGATAAAAAAGTTGAACAAGTGATCACAAGTTGAATAAAAATAGGATTGGAAATTAGCGTGGTAACAGAGTAACAGCAGTCAGCAACCCGACATGTTTCGGACGATTGTCCATCTACAGGGGCATAAGTCTTTACTAATTCACCAATTTTTGCCTCCTTTTTTTATCTCCTTTTTCCTTTCTTCTCTTCTTCTCTCTTTTTTCTATTTCTCCTTTTTCGCTTCTTTTTTTCTTTTTTATCTCTTTCTCTTCTTTCTCTCTCCCTCCCCCCTTTTTTTAAGAACAATAGTTCTCCAGATATATAGATTGATGCATGTCTATTTTTATATATAGATAGCTTTGTACTTACTTATTTTTTAATGTTTATTCCTTAGACAATGGATGTTTTTAGGAATGTATTTGATCTTTTTGATTAATTATTAATTGCCTTGCTGTTTGGAATTGCTGCGCAGCACCCTCTAGGGCTCTCCCTTTCTTCCATTCGTACCCTCCCCCCCTTGTTTGGGTTCTGCCTCTGGTGTTCATGTTGTGATTATGCGGCCGCAAAGCGGCATCTGATTGAGCCACATAGTGACTGTCAGTGGCGCTTTTAGCTCCAGGATGGAGACACTATTGCCTCCTCCTGTTGCTATGCTCTGCGGCTGTGCAGGACACCCGGGCTGCCCTCCGCTCCTATTGGATGCAGTGTGGTGGTTCGGAGGTCAGGCACATATGCAGTGGAGCTTGGCCGGTCTAGTGATCTTCATATCCGGTTGCGCCGTTTAGACGTCACTCCCGGGACAGGTGTACAAAGAGACGCCCAGTGCTGGCGTCTGACACAGCTACCCCTACCACGCTCGGTGGCTGTCACTCAAGCAGAGATTCGAGGGGAATGCTACTCTGTAAGGTAATTGTTAAAGTTTAAGTTATTGGTTTGGGCTGGTTTATGTGCTTACTGACCGGAGATGCATTCTCTGATTATGTGCGCTAAAAATCTTTTTTGTTTTCTCTTTTTTCTTTTACTTCTGTCATTTTCCTTGCTATGCTCTCCAACTAGATACCTGTTCGGAACTATCTACTTATGGACAATTAAGCTGTATAATTAGTGGGGGATCCCCTAATTGATCCAGATATTGCCACACTAGTTGCCCAATCAGCACCCCCTATTGGTTTCATTAATCATCACCAATCGTTTAAGGTCTACGGTGTAAGGTTGCCTTATAGGTAAGCGAGCTGGCTTCTGTTCTCTTCTTTCTGTCCCTTTTCCTAAACAATATCTAACATTTATATGTTTAAATATTCATATATATATATATATATATAGAGAGAGAGAGAGATTGATCTAGAAGCGATGTGAAGACATCCTCTCATTCCTAGCTGAGCTGTGGATATTATTCTCTGCTTATTCCTTCCCCTTCCTTTCCTGACAAAAACTGTAATGCCGTGTACACTTTTCGACCAGACTGGTCTGACGGAACAAATCCGTCACACGATTCGACCGTGTGTGGGCTTCATCGGACCTTCAGCTGACTTTTTCTGTCGAAAATCAGACAGACTTTAGATTTGGAACATGTTTAAAATTTTTCCACCAGAACTCAGTTCCTATCGAGAAATCTGCTCGTCTGTATGCTAGTCTGACGGGCGAAAACCGACGCTAGGGCAGCTATTGGCTACTGGCTATGAACTTCCTTATCATCACGTACGAATCCGTCGGACTTTGGTGTGATCGTGTGTAGGCAAGTCCGTTCCTTAGAGAGTCCTTCGAAAGTCCGTCATAAAGACCATTGGACCTTTGATGCCGAAAAGTCCGCCCGTGTGTACATGGCATAAGTGGCATTTTGTCTATAGTCACGTAATGGCAGGTCCTTTAATATCGATCATACACCTTTTATAGATTAATTATTTAAATATTCAAATGTTACATCTGTCCCCATAATCGGCATATATACACTATTTTAGATTCGAGCATAGGGAGGGTTTCTGTTCTCTGGGGGGTATCTGTGCAGTGATATCAAACTCATCAAAGCAATAATGTTGTATGTTAATGTTTTAAATAAATAAACAAATGTTAGAAACTTAATTGCAATTTTCTATTCATAGAATATGCCATAAGGTCCTGAAGAAGCGTCTGTTGAATACGTGCAACATGTAGAGCTGAGCTTTATTATGACACACCGCCTTCTCATTCTTTTCATCAAGTATTGGAGAGTGACGTGACTGGTCCCCCTTTTCCAGTAATGTATTGTATATGTATGCAGGTGGTGTGTTGTTCGTGCTCCAAGGCATTTTTGTGAATAGTCAATTAATTTTAATTCAATTGTCTTGCATGTTTATGTAATAAATTTTATTTTTAATTTATATTTGTGTTATACCTATAAAGTCCATCATCTGCAAACCTACTCTTAAAAAATTCAATTTATCGGGACATGGCATTCTATACTTAATTCCCATATCCACAGTACCACTCTGTGGTGATACGATCCCCAATCATCAGATAAAAGGGAGATGGTTGTGTAATTTCAGTGGAAAATATGAATTTATATCTATTTATTCCCATGAATGTATAATTTATGGACATAAATAGAATGAAGTTCACTACACTTATAGATAAGATAAACACCTAAAAACTAATATCTGTGCTGCAAAAAAAATACAAAACAATATAAAACAATATAAGCAATGAAAAAGTACTTAAAGGGTCAGTTCACACTACAACGACTTGGGATCCGACTTAGAAGAGAACAAGAACACCTGGACAGCCGCACACCGGAATGGATAAATCCATCTTTTTATTCAAAATACAGGATCATGGGGTACACAAAACATGACTGTGGGGTGGTACAAGAATAACTGATGTGTTTCACACTTACACCAAGTGCTTACTCACTTGTCAGCCCTCAAGTCGCCCCAAGTCGCTTGACTTTGGGAAATGCATTATAGTCAATGAGAGCGCCTTAATGTACACTACTGAAGTCGCTCCGACTTCAAAAAAGGTTCCTGTACTACTTCAATCCGACTTCTAGGAGACCTATACCCATAGGATTCAATGGAAGTGCATAATTTCCTGCTTATGAGATTGGCTCACTGATTATCCCAGAAGTCTACACTAAGATACAAGTCAGATTTCAGGCATCCCCTGCAACAAAAATGTAGTCTTTGGTGAGATACTCCCAATAGGAAATCCTATCTAAATGGATGCAGACCCTGCCCCTTTCCTCATTAGAGCTTTGCAGCTGCAGCAGCTGGTTGATAATTATGAAACCACTCCCATCAGACTCACTCAGCACAGGGGCACAGAGGAACAAACAGTGATTTCTTTAGAGTAACAAAAGTTAAGAATCAGCAACAAAGTTTGTTAAAATCCTTGTAATGTTGTTAGGAACCATGAATCAGACGGAGACAGAAAACGCAGTAAAAATCACACCTTTTAATATCATGGAAAAAATAGTACAAATAGTAAAGGAGTCAAAACATAGCCAGGGTATGGTAGCCAGAGCAGGTAGTCAGAACAAGGCAGTAAATCAGGAAGCCAGAGATCAGCATAGTCGGAGGCAGCAGACAGGATCAGGAACCAGACGGGTTGCACCCAAGAGGAACTAAGATCAAGGAGATGCTCCTCTTTTTTTTAACAAACAGTAGTGCTTTATTGAAAAATATTACATAGTATAGGTTATGCAAGACTCGAAAACAAAATGGACATTATCAAGTGCCTTAAGCAGTATACTGAGCTATATCAAATTTGGTTGTACATAGTCCCGATGGGGTCACTGCCCACCACTATAAGTATCATTTACTTGCACGACATGTTCTGTATTATTACAATTTGTTGGAGTATCAGTGCTGTTGTATAATCTTATAACTTCCCATATTAAAACCTATACACTACAGCATGCACATCAGGTCATTGTCCACGGTGCCCAGACCTTCTCAAACTTCCAGGGATGGAGATGCTCCTCTAACGCAGGAATTCTTTGAGGAACAAAAGAGTCAGGCAACATGGATGGTTGGAAACCATAATTCATCATAAATGGCGACAATCAGGAAGCAGTATTGACGGCACTACTGTGAGCCTTGGAGTAGTTTCTACATTGCTATATTTCTGACCACCATAACAACGTAGAAACTGCTCGAAGGATTTGTTGGCTCGTACTGCGGCCCAATTGGACTGCGGGTGATACGCAGAGGATAAGGAAATCTGAATTCCTAACTGTGCACAAAAGGCTCCCCAAAACTTGGAGACAAACTGGCTACCCCTGTCCGAGATAATAACCTTGGGTAGAACATGTAACTGAAAGATTTCCTGAGCAAAAATGCAATTTCTCCAGTGGAATTTAATGAGACATTTTCGAGAACCGGTCAACCACCATAAGAATAACTGTGTTGCCCTGGGATTTGGGTAACTCCACAATAAAATCTATAGACAGGTGAGTCCAAGGCCTCTCTCCATTGGGTATGGGTTGTAGGAGGCCCACTGGAAGGTGCCCTGGTGTTTTACATTGAGCACACACGGAACAAGTAGCTATGAAGGCGGTCACATCAGTTCTAGGCCACCAGAATTGTTGAGAAATAGCCCAAATGAGTTGATTTTTCCTTGGGTGGCCAGCTGCTTTGGGAGAATGTTAAGTCTGGAGTAAAGCAGTGTGGAGATTCTCAGGGACAAAACAGGGGTCACCAGGTTTCTCAGGAGGAGAATGGATCTGAGCGGCAAGAATTCTGTCACCCAAAGGTGAAGTGAGACTAGTATGAACAGTGGCCAGAATACGATCGGAAAGTAACACAGGAACCTGCTCTCTCAGAGGTTTGACGTTGAGACAGAAAGGCGCCTACTCCAGTCTCAGATGCACCAACCTCAAGAATGAAGGGTAAGGTAGTATCAGGATGTACCAGCACAGGAGCTGAAACAAAGGCAGCCTTGAGAGACTCAAAGGCTTTAATGGAATCTGGAGACCAATTCTGTGGGTTACCGTCCTTTCTGGTCATATCAGTCAGGCGTTTGACCAGGGAAGAGAAGTTCCGAATAAATTTCCGATAATAATTGGCAAAGCCAAGAAAACGTTGTAGCGGACGTAGACCTACGGGTTGAGGCCACTGTAGAAGTGCAGATAGTTTCTCTGGATTAATCGAAAAACCACCAGTAGAAATGACATAACCCAGAAATTTAGCCTGTTCACAATGGAACTCGCACTTCTCCAACTTACAATACAAGTTATTATCTCTCAGCCTTTGTAGCACATGGGAGACATCTGTGTGGTGGCTCTCTAGGGAATTAGACTGTATGAGGATATAGTCAAGATAAACCACCACACATTGCTGCAACATATCTCGGAGGACATCATTGATGAATTCCTGAAAAACTGCAGGAGCGTTGCAAAGATCAAACGGCATTACGAGGTATTCGTAATGTCCTGTCCTGGTATTAAACACAGTTTTCCATTCGTCGCCCTCCTTGATCCTCACGAGATTGTTTGCCCCTCTCAGATCGAGCTTTGTGAAAACCATTGCTCCCTTGAGGCGGTCAAATAATTCCATACTCAACAGAAACAGATAAGCATTCTTAATCGTGAAGCGATTGAGACCCCTATAATTGATACAGGTCTCAGGTTACCACTCTTCTTTTTCACAAAGAAGAAGCCAGCACCAGCAGGATATGGGGATTTGCGGATGAACCCTCGAGAATTTGCGTTGGCAACATACTCCTCCATGGCTTTATTTGTGTTACTCCTCTCGCAAGGAGGAGAGTGAAGAGGTGCACAAGACCTTAGCCCCTTTCTGAAAACATGTTTTACAGCATTGTGGCGACCAGGAAAGAACCTCAGCACAAAGCCAATCAAAAGAGGGGTTGTGCCTCTGTAACCAAGGATAACCAATAACCACTGGGAAATGGGGTGAGGAAATTACTTGGAATCTGATTATCTCATGGTGAAGAGCCCCTACAGCCATGGTCAATGGAGCAGTCTCATGAGTCACATGGGCAGGCTGTAGAGGTCTCCCATCAATAGCCTCAATGGAAAGTGGAGTGGCATGAAGCTGCAGTGGAATCGAGTGCTTAGACACAAAGTCACTGTCTATGAACAGGCCTTCAGGCCCAGAATCGATTAGAGCCTGTATCTCGATGGACGTCTCAGACCAAGAAAGGATAACCGGAACTAAATGCTTATCCTTCAGGATAACTGGGGATGTAACAACGCCACCTAAGGTCTGTCCCCTACAGGACCTCAGGTGCAATGCTTTTCCCGGATGGGTGGGACAAGACTGTGACCTGCCTGGCCACAATAAAGGCACAATCTCTCCCTCCTCCTAAAAGCCATCTCATCCGTAGAGAGACATGTGAAGCCCAACTGCATGAGTTCTACTTCACTGGCAGACTCGGTACCAGGAGGCATAGGAGGCTAGGGAGGCAAGGGTGTGACTGCAAAGCATGGACCACAATGTACAGAGGCTTCTGCAAGCGCTCCTTAAAGGAAGGTCTCTCAGAGTCTGGAGTTTATGAGAATGACAAACGTGATCAACCTCTCCAGATCCATAGGAATGTCTTGGGCTGCTATCTCATCTTTGATGTTACTTGAGAGACCATTGTTCAAAGCGACCTCTGCTGTCAAAGTACGGAATTCAATGGCGTAATCGGCAACAGTTCTCATACTCTGATGGTCATGAGTCTCTTGGCAGCAGAAGTGGAGCATGCGGGAACGTGAAATTCCTTTTAAAGGAAGCCAAAAACTCAGGGTGACTCAGGACAATGTGTTTTTGCATCTCCCATAGAGGGTTTGCCCAGGCCAAGGCTCTATCAGAAAGCAAAGAAATAATGAAGCCTACTTTGCTTCTGTCCATGTGGAACGTCTGGGGCAGCATCTCAAAGTACCGTATTTATCGGCGTATAACACGCACTTTTTTCCCCTTAAAATCAGGGGAAAATCACAGGTGCGTGTTATACGCCGATCCCCTGCGCTCCCGAGCTGTTACAACTTCAAAATCGCCGACCGCGATTTGAAAATGGCGCCGCCGGCGCCGAAATACAAAGAGCCGGTCCTCGGCTCTTCTCGGCGGCTCTCGTTCACTTTCGACTCAACTCGTAGTCCCGAGCGGAGCTATCCGAACCTACTCGGCTAGGTTCGGATAGCTCCGTCGGGACTACGAGTGGAGCCGAAAGTGAACGAGAGCCGCCGGAAAGAGCCGAGGACCGGCTCTGTGTATTTTGGCGCCGGCGGTGCCATTTTCAAATCGCGGACGGCGATTTTGAAGCCCAGGACAGAGGATCGAAGGCTGCACTGGGGAAGGCTGCACTGGGGAAGGCTGCACTGACAAGGCTGCATTGGGGAAGGCTGCACTGGGGAAGGCTGCACTGGGGAAGGCTGCACTGACAAGGCTGCACTGGGGAAGGCTGCACTGACAAGGCTGCACTGACAAGGCTGCACTGACATGGCTGCACTGAGAAGGCTGCACTGACATGGCTGCACTGGGGAAGGCTGCACTGACAAGGCTGCACTGACATGGCTGCACTGGGGCAAGGCTGCACTGAGAAGGCTGCAATGATGGGCATTTAAATGTAAGTTTTTTTCCCTTCAACTTCCCTCCTAAAAGTTTTTTTTTCCTTAAAATTCCCTCCTAAATTGGGGTGCGTGTTATACGCCGGTGCGTGTTATACGCCGATAAATACGGTATATCCCAACCTGGTTGAGAAACCCTCTGCATTGAATTAGATCACCCCCAAATCACTGGGGAAGTGGAGCAGTACCAGATATACCCCATAGAGTTAATATCTGAGGCGGGTGCTTGCACATAAACTGGAGCAGCAGGGATGGTCTGCAACACAGGTTGTACCAGAACAGCCACAGTGGGAGGATCCAGGAGAGCAGTGCGAATCAGGAGCATCTGTAACGCTATGGCAAACTGTTCCATGCGGTGATCCTGCTCATTCAATCTGGAAAAATTAAATATTACCAGTCGGTGGATTGCCTTCATCTTCTGAATTTATGGCCTTCGCCTACAGACAGGAACCACAAATTAGACGGAAACAGAAAAGGCAGTAAAAATCACACCTTTTAATATAATGGTAAAAAATGTACAAATAGCAAACAGTCAAAACATAGCCAGGGCACTGTCGCCAGAGCGGGTAGTCAGTAAATCAGCAAGCCAGAGATCAGCATAGTCGGAGGCAGCAGACAGGATCAGGAACCAGAAGGTACGTCAGCCAGGTAAGTTTTCAACGGGAACACAACAGAGAGTCTCCAGATATGTTTGACCAAGGCACAGAAGAAATGAAACAGGCAGTTTAAATAGCCGGGAGAGGCTGGCTGTAGGCTGGACTGACAAGCTGGAAATGATCACCAGGTGAGCCACTGTGGAACGGTGAGTACTGGCAATTAACCGACAGCTGAGCAACCTTAGCACTGAGAAGGGAGGGCTGAGAACTCAGCCCTGACAAATGTACATAAATCACCCAGAGGGGAATGTTTTGTTCTCACCAAAAGTGGAGTTACTCTTTAAAGCAGTATTAAACCAAAAAACAAAACTGTATCATTAGATGTGGTGACTGCATTAGTTTTTCTTTTTTTTTAAGGCTTTTTTCCCCTCTGTTTTCACCTGGTACAGTGGCGAGGGTAGGGTTGGCAAAAGGAGGACACAGCACAACAAGGGAAACATCTCACTCAAGGTAAGTAATATCCCTTTTGCTGATTTGTTTTGTTTTAAGTAGACTAATGCCGCATACACACGAGCGGACTTTACGGCAGACTTTGCCCGGCGGACTTTGCGACGGACTTTACGACGGACTTTCTGAATGAACGGACTTGCCTACACACGATCAACCAAAGTCCGTCGAATTCGTATGTGATGACGTACGACCGGACTAAAACAAGGAAGTTCACAGCCAGTAGCCAATAGCTGCCCTAGCATGGCTTTTTTTCCGTCGAACTAGCATACAGACGAGCGGACTTTTCGACCGGACTCGAGTCCGTCGGATAGATTTGAAACATGTTGCAAATCTAAGTCCGTCCAACTTTTGAGAAAACAAAGTCCGCTGGAGCCCACACATGATCGAATTGTCCAACGAATTCCCGTCCGCCGGGCAAAGTCTGCCGTAAAGTCCGCTCGTGTGTACGCGGCATTAGGCTTTAAGTAAAAAGGGCATTAAGCACCTTCCTAGTTAGGTTGCAAGGTACATTTAATTTTGTCTTCCTGCTGTAATCAAGCGAGCACTAGTTGGTTGGTCTGGTCTGTTCAGGGTTCCCCCTGTCTCTAGAAGATGTTTTTGGAATTTAGGACGGGAGAATCCAAATGACCAACCTGAATATTGAACAGGGTCTAGCCAATCCATGGGAAGTTGTGCCCAGATGGTGGTTGGATGCTGTTAAGTTGTTTGTAGCCTTGAGGAGATTGTCTTTTTCCCTCCTGAGGGAATGGATTTGTGAGCTGAGAGGGGGGGGCTGCTTGCCCCTGCAGCCTTTTGGACTGGATGTTGGACTTCTCTACAAAAGGCTGCAGCTATGCACTGATCTTGTGCCAGGATCCTTTGAGTAGAACTTTTCTGTGCTGCACCTCAGTTCATGATCCCCAGTACCTGACATTTTGGAGTATCTCACATCTCCCCAAATCCCCTCCAGCTACCAGTTCTACGAGCAAATAAACTCTAAAAGACATACCCTAGACCAGAGGTATCCAAATGCCGGCCTATGGGCCAGATGTGGTCCTTTTTTGGTTTTTATCTGGCCCTTGGGGCACTATACCTCTCAGTGATAAAAGGCATTATTCCTCCAACTGACACCAACAGTGGGGCATAATTTTAGCAATTGATACCAATGATGGGTCCTTACTCTTCACATTGACCCTATGGATGGGGCACTACTTCCCCCACTGATACCAACAGTGGAGCACTATTCCTCCCATTGATACCAATGATGGGGCACTATACCTTTCACTATTACCAATGATGGGGCACTATTTTTCCCATTCAAATGAACAATGGGGCACTATTCCTTACACTAATAGTAATTCTCGGCACTATCCTCCTACTGACCAAAGGTGCTATGCAATTTTATTAACTCCGACTGTCCACCAAACTTGAGGCATTGTTTATTCCCTCTGAATCCGGGACATTTTCCAACTCCACTGGCCATAACCCGCTTCTCCTATAGTCTGCAGGACAGTAAACTGGCCCCTTGTTTAGAAAGTTTGGAGACCTCTGCCCTAGACTGTTTAATGATCTGGAGTGAGAGGACTGTTGCTGTGTGTGCACTGCTCTGGGCAGGAACCTGTTAAATCTCCAATAGCCCCTTCACGGCTAGCTCTACAGGCATACAGAACGTTTTTTTCTTCAGACCAGGAGTTAGTTAGAGAGAGGTGGGAGAGGTTTTGCTAATATCCTGGAGTTGGGCTTTGGTGGTTGCAACTACGATCCTTTGGCCAAATACAACTGGACAGTACCCTGCAACGTGGTGTTCTCTATCCTGGGCACTAGAGGGAGCATGCATTGTGCTTGGTAACATCTTTGTGTGCTTCTTATTCTCTCCGTGCAAGCTCTGCTGTATAGGAGGCTGATAAAGTGAAGTTCAAGCACCTACTGTACATTGTGTGCATTTAAAAAAAATACCTATGAAACAAAACACAACACGCGAAGGATGTAGTACAGATACATACCCACTAATAAGTGATGGATTATTGCAAAGCTCATATGTCTGTCAACCCTTGGGTGTACCAAGGGTTCAACAGATACAACACTTTACCTGACATACATACGAAATCTATAAAGAACAAAATTAGTAAGATCGGACGACTTAACATTTTTGATCCTGAAGACAAACTATCAATCCCTGTAGAAATATGGAATGTAATTTTTTTTCCTCTAACAGAGGTCATAATACCAAAGGTATATCCCTTTTTTAAATAATTTTCTGGCTTTATTTCCTATTGATATAAAGAGTACTAATATGCTCAAGTGGGAAAAAGATCTCTCCCAAACCTTCTCAAGTGAGTCCTGGCATACAGCCATTAAAATAAACCAATCTTCAATTTAATATGTATAGAACACTGGAAGAATTCACAAAAAATACTTAACCGTTGGTATTTGATGCCCTATAAACTTTATAAAATCTTCCCTTCTTCCTCCTCTCCTATCTGTTGGAGATGCAGTGATCAAATAGGAACATTATATCATACACTTTGGAACTGCAAAAACCTCCAGTCTCCAGCTTCTGGAGGGCTGTATCTTCTCTTACTGCCTCTTTTACGGGTAACCTAATTCCTCTTAACCCTACAACAGCTCTACTAGGTTTAAACCTTGATATATACTCATTAAACTACAGAACTATTGTGGCCAATACATTAGTAGCAGCAAGGATCACCATAGCTAAACTGTGGAAATCCAGTACTGCTCCCAATCTATCTGATGTGGTATTAAAGGGGTTGTAAACCTTCGAGGTTTTTCACCTCAATGCTATGGTTTTTTACTTACCTGTACCCCCTCTATCTTGTCCCAGAGACGAGCACACCAGCAAAAGCCAGTGTCTCGGGTCCTGATTGGATGGATTGATAGCAGTGCAGCCATTGGCTCCCGCTGCTGTCAATCAAATCCAATGACCTGGGTGCTGGGGGGCGGGGCCGAGTCATACATTCGGCTTCTATGGACGCCGAATGAAAGACTCGGGAGCGCGCCCGCAAGGTAACCCCCCGGGAGAACGCTTCTCCCAGGGGGTTATCTAATGCGGGGAGGAGCCGCAAGAGCCGCCGGGGGACCCCAGAAGACGAGGTTCGGGGCCACTCTGTGCAAAACGAGCTGCACAGTGGGGGTAAATATGAGATGTTTGTTATTTAAAAAAAAACAAAAAAAAACAAAGCTTTAGTGTCACTTTAAGAGTAAACACACCGGCCCACTATGAACTAATGTTGGCATACAAAAACTTTAAAGTGGTGTTCCAGCTGAAAAAAATTGTTTTTTAAAAGTCAGCAGCTACAAACACTGTAGCTGCTGACTTTTAATAAGCACACTTACCTGTCCAGGGTGCCCGCGATGTCGGCCGCCCGAAGCCGATACGTATATCGGATTGGGTCCTGGCACCGCCATTCGAACTAAGGGAAACAGGCAGTGGAGCCTTGCGGTTTCACTGCCCGTTTCCTAGTGCGCACGCGCGCGTCGCGCGTCGCACGTCGCTTTGTGAATGGCCGACTGTGTTCTGGGACACACACAGGTCCCAGAAGACAGCGCGCCCCATTCCCCAGAAGACAATGCGAGGAGGAGAAGAATGAAGATCACCGCAGAATAGAAAGTGACAGATTAGGACGATCTGCCTAGCAACAGCCATTTCTAAGAAGTATTTTTTTGTGTTTATGTAATTTTATTTTTTTTTTTTTAGGGTGGACCTCCGCTTTAACATTGCAAAATTTAAAAAAGCATTTGGCATGCCTGGTTGGTACATCCTAAAGCTTCAAAATATCTGAAGGACTATAATAGCCATTGAGACTCCTCTCTTTACATGTTGAATTATAAAGTGACTTCCATATGCCTTTCCTTTGGCTTCCCCCCTCCCTTTTTAGTTTAGAAACATTCCCTATTGACAATATGGTCCCAATGGGGTCGATAGGGTATGTCGTTCTTACCATTGTATTGTAACTCATTGACAACGTTTAATTGCAGATTGGATTGATAACACCTTTGTTTATTTACCCTGTTTATATGTATTTTTACTTTCTGTATCTATATGTAAATGTACCAAGAAGCATTTGTATTGTATCTGAGAAACGAATAAAAATTGAAAGATTAAAAAAAAAAAAAATACCTATGGATGATGGAGTAATAAATACAGAGCCTCATTAATTTGTGTCTTTTATATCGGCACGAAGTTCAACTGTAATATATTTCCGACTGCCTGTCCTCAGGTAGATAATGGTAGGGCTGTGCTCCAGTCCTCTCCGTCAATCCTAAATGTACCTAGCTAGCTGCTGAAAGCTCCTATTAACGCTAAGTGAAATACTGGCACGGTGACCATGTAATTAACAGTATTATTGTCAGCATAACTAAGCGTATGTGTGCCAACCTGAGGAAACGCTTCAGCCGCTGTATTTGAATATACGTCCTTCAGCGACCCTTTAGCTGCCGCCCCTGTAATCCGGGAGTGAAGAAAAGTTTATGGCCCCCCGTATTTGTTCCATGTCTACATTTGTCTGGATCCCATTTTCTTAGATCACTCGAAAAGTCTAACAAATGCTTCAGCAACTTCTATTACATAGATGATTACCTCTCATTGTTTTCCTGGCGCTAAACCGCTATCCTCCATCACCAGACACTTTCTGAACTAATCTCGCTGTTCCAAAGTGAAGTCGATTTTTCTTAGAGGTCATGTGATCCCCCCGTCTACACTTCAGCTGCCTTTGTATTTCCAGCCATGCTAAAATGATGGATTTCAAAGACTTGGTGATCCCTGACGATGGAGTTATCGCAGCAACATCTCTTATAGAATAATTGTATTTGAAAACATTTATTTTTTGATGGTTTATAAATCTGTCATGATAAAAACACACCACTGGGCCTTTTATCTTCTCCATCAACGGTATTTTTTTATATTTTGGTGTGCAACTGTGTACATTTTGTAAAGAATGATAGAACTCTTTTCTTGTGATTAAAGTCCCACTTCAGGCAGAAAAAATGACCCTTGTAGTAGGGTTCCCCCTTGATGGAAGGGTTAAAGGGTTAGTAAACCTTTTACCTGAGTGAACTAAGGTTGTAAACCTCAGACATGAAATACGAACAAAGTATATCCCTCTATAGCAGCCGTCATTAAATGATGGCCCGTGGTCAGAGTACAGATTGAGCGGCGCTCCTGCCTGGACCGCCAGTGTAGTGACAAGTGTCAGCAGTCACTGGTTTGCTTGGACCGCGGGTTTCCCAGCAACCAGTGACTTTGCTTGTGTGCGCCTTGCCCTTGCTGCTGACCGCGGCTACCGGTGTAGCGTCACATATGGCGACCCATCACATTTGGCTACCTACTGGACTGCGCATGCACGATGCCGCCATATGCGTTCCAACACTGTGGCGATCTGCTCTTGCGCAGAATTTTGTGGCCACACCCCTGAGTCCAGGTTCAAGCCCCACCATCCAAGTGGACATAGAGTTAGATTATAATTATGCCGAGCAAAGCGAGGCCGTGCCCGAAGCGCAGAGTTCAAAGTGAGCCCGCGAGGGGCCCCGTGGCAAAGTGGTCTTACAACAGTGTTGGAACGCATATGGCGACGTCGCGCGTGCGCACTCCAGCGGGTAGAAAAATGTGACGGGTAGCCGAATGTGACGTGACACGGGCCCCCACTCCTGGTTGGACTGCGAGTTGGGGGCGTGACGTCACATGCGTGCCCCGCCCCCGGCTCCTGGCTCTCACTCCCAGCCAGGCTGCGAGTTGGGGCGTGACATCATGTGCTCGCCCCCCGCCTGCTGCTGGCAGCTCCTGACTCCTGGCTCTTACTCCTTGCGAGGTTTATCTTGCAGCTTCCATACCCTGCAGCTTGCCAATTGTGCTGACTCCTGCAAGCAAGGTATGTGGGGCACATTTTTTTCTAAGGTGATTGCTGATGGGCATATTTTTTTATGTACACACTCATGGGCAAATTTTTTTTAATGTGCACACTGATGGGTATATTTTGTTGTGCCCAGAGTGCCCCTTTACATAAAATGTGCCCATCAGATTTCCCCTTAACATAAAATGTGCCCTTTAGAGTGCACCTTAATATAAAATATGCCCATCAGAGTGCCCCTTAATATAAAATGTGCCAATTAGCATGCTACTTATTTTATGTTAAGGGGCACTTTTATGGGCATATTTTATGTAAAGGGGCACTCTGATGGGCACATTTTATGTAAAGGGGCACTCTGATGGGCACATTTTATGTAAAGGGGCACGCTGATGGACACATTTTATTTTAAGAACGACACTGATGGGCACATTTTATGTTATAGGGCACACAGATGGACACATTTTGTTGTGCCCATCAGAGTGCCCCTCAACATAAAATGCCCATTAGCGTGACCCTTATTTTATGTTAAGGGGCACTCTGATGGGCATATTTAATGTTAAGGGGCACGCTGATGGGCACATTTTGTTGTGTCCATCCGCGTGCCCCTTAACATAAAATGTGCCCATCAGAGTGCCCCTAACATAAAATGTGCCTATCAGCATGCCCCTTATTTTATGTTAAGGTTCACTCTGATGGGCACATTTTATGTTAAGGGGCACATTGATGGGCACATTTTATGTTAATGGGTCCTCAGATGGGCACAACAACATGTGCCCATCAGCATGCCCCTTAACATAAATGTACCCATCAGAGTGCCCCGTAACATAAAATAAGGGCATGCTGATTAGCATATTTTATGCTTTCATGTTAAAGGGGCACACTGATGGGCACATTTCATGTTAATGATGCACACTGATGGGCACATAATATGTGAAGGGGGCACTCTGATGGGGACACCTGATGTGATGGGGACACCTGATGTAAGGGGGCACTCTGATGGGAACACCTGATGTAAGGTGGCACTGTGGTGGGGGCACCTGTTGTAAGGGCGCACTCTGATAGGTAAACCTGATGTAAGGGGGCGCTCTGATTGGAACACCTGATATAAGGGGATACTCTGATGGTGGCAACTGATTTATGGGGGTAGTCTGATGGGGGCACCCAATGTAATGAATTACTCTGGTAGGGGGACCTGATGTAGGGGGGAACACTATTTTGGACATTTACATTTACAGAGTATTACCAGAGTGTGTGGAGGAAACAGTAAGAAAAGCACCAAAGTGCAGCTTGCGCCAAAAAAAGAAAAGAACACATGTACAATCTTTCATGGCACAGACTTATAATTCGGACCTAGTCCGGAAAATTTTTTTAGTTACCGGACCTCCTTGAATTTTAATTCACTACCCCTGCTCTATAGTGTGTACTTGTCTCAATTAAGATCACTGTGGGGTTGCGTACCCTTACTCATTCATGTGGGGGAAGAAAGCAATATCTGGGGGCCCCCTTATTATTAAAGGGGGCTTCCAGGTTCCTATAAGCCCCCCAGCCCGCAGACCTCCATAACCACTAAGGTTGTGGGGAAGAAGCTCTTGTCCCATCAACATGGGAACAAGGTGCTTTGCCAGGGAGAGTCTGGCAAAAACTCCCATGTTGAGGGCATGTTGCCTGGTAGGGTTCAGGATGGGGGGGCGCATGCTTGCTTCCTCCTTTCCTGGCCAGCCAGACAGTAAAGAAATATTGGGAGGGGGGGTTTCAACATTATCTGTCTTTTTTTGTTTATAGCACAAAAAAATTAAAAATGTAGTGGTGATCAAATACCATCAAAAGAAAGCTCTATTTGTGAAAAAAAAAAATGTCATAAATTTTATTTGGGTACTGCGTCGCACGTCCGCACAATTGTCAGTTAAAGTAATGCAGTGCCGTACCTCAAAAAATGGCCTGGTCATTTTTTTTTCTCTCTCCCCTCCCTTTTGCTTATCTTTTTCTATGCCTTCTCTTATGCCGCGTACACACGGTCGGACTTTTCAGCTACAAAAGTCCGACAGCCCGTCTGACAGACTTTCGAGGGAAGTCTGGCGGACTTTCTAACGAATGGACTTTCCTACATACGATCACACAAAAGTCAGACGGATTCGTACATGATGACGTACACCGGACTAAAATAAGGAAGTTGATAGCCAGTAGCCAATAGCTGCCCTAGCGTCGGTTTTTGTCCATCTGACTAGCATACAGACGAGCGGATTTCTGGGTCCGGCGGAGTTACGACGTAAAGATTTGAAGCCTGTTCCAAATCTAAAGCCTGTCAGATTTGTGGCTGGAAAAGTCCGCTGAAAGTCCGGGGAAGCCCACACACGATCGGATTTGGTCCGTCGGCGTTAGTCGGACTTTTGTAGACGAAAAGTCCGACCGTGTGTACGCGGCATTAGACTCCTTTCACACTGGGGTGTTTTCCAAGCGTTTTTCAGGTGCTTTAGCGTTAAAAAAAGCGCCTGAAAGAAGCCTCATCTGCGATCCCAATGTGAAAGCCCGAGTGCTTACACACTTAGGCCCCTTTCACACTGGGGCGGTAGGGGGCGTTGTCGGTAAAACAGCGCTATTTTTAGCGCTGTTTTACCGCGGTATTCGGCCCCTAGCGGTGCGGTTTTAACCCCCCGCTGGCGGCCTAAAAAGGGTTAAAACCACTCGTATAGCGCGGCTATAGCCACGGTATTGCCGCGCTGTCCCATTGATTTCCAAAGATGCGGCTGACAGGAGATTTTTTCTTCTCCTGCCAGCGCACCGCTTCAGTGTGAAAGCCCTAGGGCGGTTTGCAGGCGGTATTTTTAGCGCAATAACGCCTGCAAACCGCCCCAGTGTGAAAGGGGCCTAAGGCACTGCACTGGCAGGGCGTCAAAAAAAGTCCTGCAAGCAGCTTCTTTGCAGCGCTTTAGGAGCGGTGAATACACCGTTCCTAAAACACCCCTTCCCATTGAAATCAATGGGAAGCGCCTGCAAAGCGCCCGCAAAACGCCTTTGGCAGCGGCGCTTTGTGGGCGCTTTTAACCCTTTATTCGGCCACTAGTGGGGGTTAAAAGCGCCCCGCTAGCGCTCAAAAAATGCTGGTAAAGTGCTGCTAGTTTAAGCAGCGCTTTACTAGCGTTTTCCGGGCGCTGGCAGTGTGAAAGGGCTCTTAAAGCACTTGAGCTTTCACATTGGGATTGCAGATGAGGCTTCTTTCAAGTGCTTTACAGGTGCTTTTTTTTAACACTAAAGCGCCTGAAAAATGCCCCAGTGTGAAAGGGGTTTTGAACAAAGGGATAGGCGGTTTACCTCCTTTTATTCATCTTCTATTATTGGATTTGCAATGTTTGTAATCACTTGCTTGAAACGTGTGAATTGCTTATATTGCATTAACAATCCCTATATTCAGTTAATTTCTTGTTGTATATGGCTCTCGCATACAGTATTATGATTAAGATGTAAAATCTCATTTGTAAACTGTTATGTTGACATGGAAACTTCCTTTTTGGATTAAATAAAATATTTAAAAAATGGCCTGGTCATTAGTAAAATTAGATTAGTAAATATTCTGGAGGTCAAGCGGTTAAAAATATTTCAGTTCCAGAAGTATTTGTTTGCTACAAAACTACAGTAACATATAAGGTAAAGTTTCCAAAATCGGTTATTTTTAGCGGACTCTAGATAACTCACAAGATATAAATTCCGCTCTCTAAATATCTTTCCCATCCTCAGCAAAAATAATTACCGTCCAACCTGGAAACATCTGAAACCATCTTGAACTAAGTGCTTAGTTGTAAATAAGCTGTTTTTATCTTTTATCATTAAAATAATGTGTTTGTTTTTTTTTTTCTGAACAGACAACAGAACGTTTTTCCCACCAGTGGCGGGACAATATCGCCAAGTAAAAAAAAAATGCAATTTTTGAAATGCTTGCTAATGATTGGCTATATCAGCACCCCTTGTGAATTTCAAAAGTGCCCCCTTATTATGTTTTTTCTTTTTATTGCACGGGCTCCCAGGGCTTTCTTATCACCTTCTCCTCTCTCGCATGTCTATAGATCATTGTGCAGTATAACTGCCACACGTCAGGCCGTGCTGAGTGCCACATCTCATCCCAGCGCCATGGTGAAAGATACCGCTATTAATAAAAACGAGGCATTTAAGCGCGATTTTCTGTTTTGGCAGAGAAGAACAGCTACCATTGTTTCCCGTTGTGTTTTCTTGCCAGCCAAAGGCAGAGAAATATTCCTGCTGTGAAAAAACATTTAAGCCACAATAGGCATTCTTCCTCTCCTGCTCGCAGAAGAAGAGAGGGAATAAAAAAAGCGGCATAAAACTGTACGGGGATTGCAGACACTCGGAGGAGAGGACGGGGCTTCCGGACCTCCTTCCAGAATAAAGAAGATTGTGAAATAAAATGACACGATTCGGCTACACATTATGGCAAAAAGATTGAACAGGTATATTCCAGTAATGGCTGGAGGATTTAAAGTTACCATGATACCAGGTATACAAAGTAAGAAAAACGGCATTAATAACATGATAATAGATATTTAACCACTTCTGGCATTTCTCTCCTATATGTAAAAATCTGCAATTTTTTTATTGCTATTAAACTACCAAGAAACACAAAAATTATATATTTTTTCTTCTTTAAGCAGAGGTGGTAGAGATTAAAATGGTGGGTGTTGCAATTTTTTAATGTCACATAAAATTTGGAGATCTTTTTTTTAACGTAATTTTTTATTTTTTTTTTAAAAATACACTTTAAAGCATTTTAATGCAGAAAAACTCAATATAATACCCAATTGTTTGGTAAGATATAAAAAATGATGTTACGCCAAGTAAATAGATACAAAACATGTCATGCTTTAAAATTCTGTATATCCATGGATTGGCGCCAAACTGTAAAAAATCTCTATAGGCGACACGTTAAAAGTACAAACAAATGGCCACTGCCCTCTCCTATAACTGGCCTTTGCAGCATGGAGCACATGGAAGGGCAACGCATGCAAAACAAAACCAGAGAAACTCCCAGCTCAACTTACCGACCAGCCTGCAACCAACTGAATCATCCTGCCTAAAGCCTCGTACACACGATCGGACTTTCCGACGGGAATTGTGTGATGACAGGCTCTTGTCGGTAAATCCGACCGTTTGTATGCTTTCCGCCAACAAATGTTGACTAGCAGGTTTTCAAATTTTCAGCGGACAAATGTGTGTTGTCAGATTTTCCGACCGTGTGTACACAAGTCCGTCGGACAAAAGTCCAAAGTACAAACACGCATGCTCGGAAGCAAGGACGAGCCAGAAGCGGTCGGTCTTGTGAACTAGCATTCGTAATGGAGAATTAACATTCGTGACGCAGCAAATTATGGAAGCTCCAAATGCAGCGCACAATTCTCTTCTTCTTTAATGGGATAATAATGAAGCTGCTTTGCTGGTGATACTGATGGAGTTATTGCAAACAAATCTTCAAAGGCTTTTTTTTTCTAGTGATATCAAAGATAATATTATTATGCTTTTTTTTTTTTTTATTTGGGCAAGTTACCACAACACCATTATCTCGTAGTTTTTAAGATCAAAGATACAACTATGTTGGTGTCCCTTGTCAGTTTTACATTGTATTTTTTAAAATGTAACTGCCTACTTCCAAACTGTCATTTGAAGTAAAACACATAGCCAAGTATATTACTTTTTATTGTGCATTAAAAAAAAGAAATCAAATAAAATTAGACATGCTATCTGCCAATAGAACTTCACCAAAAAGTGCATTCTATGCATCCAGAAACATATAAAATATACCAAATCAAATCATTATTCAACCAAAAAAATTATGTCAAAGCAATAACTCCAAGGCCAATAATAAATAACACGTTATCTCCTGCAACATGGCTGGTTGATGAATGGCCATTCAGAAAGGAAATGAAAAGTGCGAATCAACACTCACCAAACTTCTACTATTACGAAATTAGCAGAAGGAGCCCAAAGGGTGGCGCTAAAGAGCTGAAAAACCACGTAGTACGTCACTACGTTCGTAATTGTTGGCCAATATTTGTGTGGCCGTGTGTATGCAAGACAAGTTTGGGCCAACACCCTTCGGACAAAATTCCACGGTTTTGTTGGCCAACAATCCGATCGTGTGTACGAGGCATCACAGTATGTGTTAGAAACAGGGGTTTAGTTGTAAGCTGCAGAGCCACTTTACGGCACCCCATTATTATCTGCAGTCCTAACTCTAAATTTTGAGAGCCTCCACAGTGGAAGCACATGCATTCTAATGGAAAGGCAGTACAAACTTTTTAGTTTTACTTAACTTTTTTTTTCATTACATAGGGGACAAAAAGTGATGTTTTTTAGGTGAAAGGTTCTCTTTGATCAGACATGAAGACCCTGCATGTTTCCTCTGGGCTCCACTGAATGTTTTGCAATGCAGATCGCATTGCAAAACATTCCTTCCCGGCTAAGCTAGCCAGGAACACTGAGGAACCAGCCAGGAACCCCCCCCCCCATTAGAATCAATATGTCCGGCGCGCTTTCCAGGTCACAGCAAGAAACCCATCCCCGCTAGCCATCAGCACCCACCATGTCGGTCCCAGGCCCACAGAAGGGCAAACAGAGCTCGGAAAACATCACAGCGCCCTACCTCAGTACTCTTCTCAAGAACCCTCAGCCCTGATGCAAGCAATGGGATGGCTCTTGGCAAATATCATGCCTCTGTGGATGGGTGTCAGTCTGGAGAAGTAGGTTTTCCTAGGAAGGCTGCATTTGGATACAGGCCACCCTAGGTGATGCCTGCACGTGATGCCGAGCCTTCATAACTGAAAGAACTGAAATACAATGAATTAAAAGGTTGGACAGTATGGCCTTCTTAAAGAAAATGCAAAGTGTTCCTGAGAAGCACCTATGCTGGGCAGGAGACCTCCTCTAATGAGGCAGGACAGCCGCTCTGCACATCACCCGGAAGTGGAGATCACTGGAGTAGCAGAGTCTCCTTCATTGATTTCCAGCTTGTAAAGCAGGGGTCTCCGAACTTTCTAAACAAAGGGCAAATTTACTCTACTTCAAATTTTAGTGGGGCCGGTTGTTCATGTCAGTGGAAGGAATAGTCACCCATCATTTGTGTCAGTGGGAGGAATAATACCCCATTGTTGGTGTCAGTGTGGTGAATAGTATGCCATTGTTGGTGTCAGTGGGAGGAATAATGCCCAATCCTTGGTGTCAGTGGGAGGAATAGTGCTCCATCATTGGTGTCAGTGGGAGGAATAGTCTCTCGTATCAGTGAGAGGAACAGTGCCCCAAGGGCAAGATAAAGGCTAGCTAAAGGCCGCAATTTGGAGATCACTGCTCTAGAGGGATCCCACAGCAGTGGCGGCTGGTGGGGTTTTTTGGGGGGGCGGCAAACAACTATTCCCCCCCTGGGAGGCCGGCAGCACATCCCCCCCCCCATTTGCTATCTGCTGTTAAGTCCGACACTTACCCCATCTAGGTGGCGGGTGGAGGGTGGCGGGCAGCAGCCCCGGTGTTCTCTCCTCTAGCACGGCGATTCTCCTCTCTCTTCCTCCTAGGAGCTAGGCATCCAATAGGATCGCCTGACATTTTGGCCAATCTGGAAACGGGTCTCACAACCTGCTTCCTGATTGGCGGGTAGGAGATTTTGTGTGAAAATAGTGAATATTCATTCGCTATCATCACACAACTGGGTGGGATCTGTGCCCTGGGCCCACCCTTTTTTGCAGCCTATTAGAGCCTCTGGCTCTAATCACGTGCTTCAACAAAGCACCCCCCCCCCATTAGAATCAATATGTCCGGCGCCCTGTATGTAGATCGGGGGCCGGACACCTGGATTGGGGGGGGGCGGTGCCCGTACTCCCCTAATGAATGGGCCGCCACTATCCCACAGATATAGTATATACATGGTTACATTGATCCAAACTGGACCAATGTAACTATCTAAAAATATCCATACCTGGAATTCTTTTTTAAGTTTAGAGGGTTACATTTTAGGTGTGGGTTACAGGCGAAAAAAGACAAGACAGAAATTCTCAAATACAGGAAATCTAGCATTATCTTCTTATTATCAATGTGCTTTCTTTTTTTGCAATAAATCCACAAGTTCTGGTAACACTTCTGAGTGACTTTACAGGAAGCCAACAAGTCTTTGTGCTCATCCCAATTACAGCCTTTCATGTCCTGGGGCAAAAAAGAAATCTCATTGAAACAGATTGGTGTGGTATCAGGCGTTTATTGGTTTTTCATTGACCTTTAGAGATAAACCTGTACAGCCTCAGAGGACATATCTCAAACCACATTTATCATGGACCTTGCTAAGAATGTCACAAATGGAAAAACGCCTTGTGGGCAATGGTGTTGATTCATAGCCTCCTAATCAAAGCATCAGCAGGATGAAGCCAGCATCCACAGGGCTGAGGAACCTCCTCAGACATCATGACAACTATGAGAAAGCCTTGTGTCATCTCAAGGATTTAAAGCATATCTAAACCCCAAAACATATATCTAATATATATTGTAGATTACCATTCCTTAGATGTAAACCCCAAAACATGTATGTAATATACTGCAGCTTATCAGTCCTTAGCAGGGGTGGCCCGTCCATTAAAGGCGCAGGGCACTGCCCCCTCTGTCACGCCACCGCCCTATATGACTAATGGATATATTCATGCATAGCATGAATCTATCAAGTGCCACCGCTGCCACCTATTCAGGCGTCCGGCCCCTTTTCGGACGCCAGGCACCTAAATTCCAGTGGAGGGGGGGGGGGGTGTTTTGGAAGCACCTGATTAGGCTCTAATAGGTTTAAAAAAAGGTTGACTCGGAGCGCAGAACATTGCGCTCGCAGTCCACCCAGATGTGTTAGAAAAGCAAATTAATATCGTATAAGCGTATATTGATTGGTTCGCGTCTACAAGCTATGGGATATTTTTATGGCATTTTTATTTATTTATTTATTTTACTAGTAATGGCGGCGATCAGCGATTTTTGCAGGGCTGCAACATTGCGGAGGACAAATCGGACACTAACTGACACTTTTGACACTTTTTTTGGGAACCAGTGACATGTTTACAGTGATTGGTGCTACAAATATGCACTGTTACCGTACTAATGACACTGGCTGAGAAGGGATTAATACCAGGGGCGATCAAAGGGTTGTGTGTCCCTAGGGGGTGCTTGCTAAATGTGTGGGGGATGGACTGACTGGGTGAACACAGAGATTTGTGTTCCTACTTAGCAGGAACAGAAGATCTGTGTGTCCTCCCCTGTCAGAATGGCGATCTTCCTTGTTTACATAGGCAGATCACCGTTCTGCCTCTCTGGGGAACGATCGCGGGTGGCCAGTGGACATCAGGTCCGCCGGCCCCACTGATTGGCTCCCCCTCTGTCCAATGGGCGCGTGCACGCCTCCGTTTATTCGTGCGTGCCCACAGTATCTATTGCACGAAATGACGTACAGGTTGTTTCGCAATAGAGCCTCCCTGTCGCAGTCTATATGCGGTAGGCGGTAAGCGATTAAAATAATACAGCTTGGTCAGAGACTGCCCTAGTCTGTGACTGAGCAAATATTACAATGTAATAAAAACTGATTAACTTATAGCACTGCTCCTCCTTGACCCAATTTTTTTTTACTGTAGAGGAAAAACACACACACATATATATATATATATATATATATATATATATATATATATATATAGCACTACCCCCAGAGGAGCCGCTTGATAGTAGACAACCTTGGCCCTCTGACAAACCAGGTTAAGCAGACTGAAATTATAATACTGTTGAAAGCACAAGGATAGATACTCTTTACACAACTATAACTCAATACTAGGAAGTAGACACCAAACTGATTAGTGAAACAAAATTTAGTATATTGTTATAAGTTAAAATAAATAGCAATATATTCATAAATGAGGAAATCGAGAATTGGATCCACCACAATCCACTAGACGGTATGATCACAAGCTTGTAGAAGTTTGGTTTGCAACTCAATAATGTTGGGCTTATCCTTACCCGATAACCTATTAATCTGCAAAAATGTAAAGGCATAGATAACATTACCTGCAGTATCGAACAGTTCTTTAATAACTTTCCTGCAAGCAGTGTACTATACTGCTAGATTGCACTCTAGGAATGGCTATGCTAAGACCCCCCGTCTACTCTAATGGTACCACTTACTATAGACAGTAAATGAAGTCCTTGTAGAACAGCCTATCTAAAGAAACAATCATGTGCCCCAATTCTTTAGCCGGCTAGCGTTGGGGCCGAGTCTTTACGGTGGTGCGCATAAATAGAGTTCCAGTAAAGTCTGCATGCAGTGGTAAAGGCTGATAGTCAAATGTCCAGTCCCTCTATGCTCAACCTCATCTAGCAGCAACAGGTCAATGGCATCAATGCCATCTCACCAGTCCCAGTAATACAGCCACAATGGTTCTGCTATTCAAACGTCCTCTGGATCAGCTTGGAATGGCTCCAGTACTCAGCCCACTGGTATACAGTGCTCTGGTCTCTCTGCAGCAAGGGTCTATGTCCCGCCAGTAGCTCGGTCCTCAGCCTCTGCGCACTCAGATCTCTTCTCTCAGGTGCCCAGCACACAGGAACCCCATTACGAGCTCAGGTCACAGGCTTGTGTCCGATGGGCGCACACCCAAGTAGACCGATGTGCTCGATCTGGTCCCCTTGCAATAAAGAGAAAGCTGATCTGCAGCCTGGAAAATACAGCCTTTTCTCTACCGCCTCACTGTCTCCTGAGGCCTGATTCACACCTATGCATATTTAGTGCTTTTTGCATTTTGCAGATTTGCACTACAGTCCATTTAACATGGTTTCCTATGGAACACGTTCCGTAGTGCAAATCTGCAAAATGCAAAAAGCACTAAAAATGCATAGGTGTGAATCAGGCCTTATAGGTGCTGTAGTTTAAAGGGCCACAGGATTCCACAGCATGACTCCCATTCAGGACTTTAACTTCTTTAACAGTCCAATGCAGCCATCATACAAGTCTATGGAGCTCTTTTGGTTGTCTGCTTCCCCTGCTGGTGGAAGGCAGACTGTGTTCATAGATGCAACACGTCTGTTTAGCGAGGGCATAGAGAGCAGCTGCGGCACTGTGTTCTAACTCACTCTCTAGCTAGCTATGCACCTGGTTACATAAATATATATATATATATACACACACACATACAAACACACACAGTATATACACTCACAGGCCACTTTATTAGGTACACCTGTTCAATTGCTTGGTAACACAAATTGCTAATTAGCCAATCATATGGCAGCAACTCAATACATTTAAGCATCTAGACGTGGTGAAGATGACTTGCTGCAGTTCAAAACGGGCACCAGAATGGGGAAGAAAGGGGATTAAATGACTTTTAATGTGGCATGGTTGTTGGTGCCAGCCGGGCTATTCTGAATATTTCAAAAACTGCTGATCTACTGGGATTTTCACACACAACCATCTCTCGGGTTTACAGAGAATGGTCTGAAAAAGTGAAAATATCCAGTGAGCGGCAGTTGTGTGGAGGAAAATGCCTTGTTGATGTCAGAGCTCAGAAGAGAATAGGCAGACTGGTTCCAGATGATAGAAAGGTAGATAACCACTCAGTACGTCCAAGGTATGCAGAATACCATCTCTAAATGCACAAAACCTTGAACCTTGAAGCAGATGGGCTACAGCATCAGAAGAACACACCGGGTGCCACTCTTGTCAACTAAGAACAGGAAGTTGAGGCTACAATTCACACAGGATCACCAACATTGGACAATAGAAGATTGGAAAAACGTTGCCTGGTCTGATGAGTCTCGATTTCAGCTGCGACATTCAGATGGTCGGGTCAGAATTTGGTGTAAACAACATGAAAGCATGGATCCATCCTGCCTTGTATTAACGGTTCAGGCTGGTGGTGGTGTGATGGTGTGGGGGGGGGGGTATTTTCTTGGCACACTTCGGGCCCCTTAGTACCAATTGAGCATCATTTAAATGCCACAACCTACCTGAGTATTGTTGCTGACCATGTCCATCCCTTTTTGACTACAGTGTCCCCATCTTCTGATGGCTCCTTCTAGCAGGATAATGCACCATGTCACAAAGCTCCAATCATCTCACCACTGGACAATGAGGTCCCTGTACTCCAATGGCCTCCACACTCACCAGATCTTACCCTATAGAGCACCTTTGGGATGTGATAGAATGGGAGATTCCCATCATGGATGTGCAGCCGACAAATCTGCAGCAACTGTGTGATGCCATCATGTCACTATGGACCAAAATCTCTGAGGAATGTTTCCAACACCTTGTATATATGCCAATAAGAATGAAGGCAAAAGGAGGTCCAACCCGGTACTAGAAAGGTGTACCTAATAAAGTGGCCGTATATACACACACATACACAAATACATATATGTACAAAGCTCTCTGCCACCATAAATGTTTTGTGAATCAATCAAGATTAACATTGCTTCAATCCGTTCACAGAACCATGTGGAGTACGGTCTTAAAACAATTTCTTAGAGGGCTGTAATGACTACAATTTTCAATTATACGAATGCTGGATTGGCTGATAAATTGTGATTTTGCACTTAAACCACTGCCATTCAATAAAAAATTACCTCTTAAACCTACAGAATAAGATAATAGGGCAACAAATTCTTCCTACATGCAGAAAACAAGGGATTTCACCAGGCAACTGGAAATTTAAAGACTTGAAAATACATTTCCAAGAACATCTATTTCCTCTGACAAATCTTCAAAAGCTGGAATAATGACATTGATAGTGTATTACTACATGAGTCATAGCCAGCGGGTCAGACACAGTGTGCCAGAGATAGCGCAATGACATCCCATTTATAGGCCGTCGCACACAGTACTGCCAATCAATACCAATGGATATATATGCAATGTATAATATATTCATTAAAAGGAAAAAAAAAGGAACATTTCCCTAAAACTATAATAGTTTCCTACTATGTTTCTTCATCAAGGCATTTAAGTCTAAACCAAGTAGAACTTTAAGGAAAATATTAATACTAATTACATACATAAATAAATGAATTAATTGATAAAAACACAATTTTATCAAGTTATGAATTCATTACATTTGTTCAATCTAACACGTCTGATCTAAATCTATTGATGTTTTTTGCCATGCTTGGAAAATGATTAGTAAGCGGCCACTGTTATTCCGCATACACACGATCGGAAATTCGGCCAGCAAAAGACCGATGTGAACTTTTGGTTTGGAAAATGCGACCGTGTGTATGCTCCATCGGACTTTTGCTGGCCGAATTCCAGCCAGTAAAAGATTGAGAGCAGGTTCTCAATTTTTCGGTTGGAAAAAGTTCCTATCCGAAAATGCGATTGTCTGTAACAATTCCGACGCGCAAAATTCCTACGCGTGCTCGGAAACAATCCGACGCATGCTCGGGAAGCATTGAACTTTATTTTCTTGGCTCGTCGTAGTGTTGTACGTCACCGCGTTCTTGGCGGTCAAAAGTTCAGCGAACTTTTGCGTGACCGTGTGTATGCAAGGCAAGCTTGAGCGGAATCCCGTCGGAAAAGCCAGCATATCTTTTTCCGACCAAAATCCCGATCGCGTGTACGCGGCATTACTCTTTTTATGTATAATATTATACTCATGTACTATGAACTTTGTATTATTATTTTGTTTATTTTCTTTTGTTAATAGAATTTAACAGCTTACCTCAGCTCAGCCCCTGAAGAAGGAAATTAATACCATATTTTTCCGAAACATGTTGGGCATACTGTCAACATATTTGGGTCGACTACAGGTCTACCTTATATGTATATCAGTCAATTATTGATGTTAATTTTTTCGTTTTTTTTTTTTTTTCAATATTTGTACATTTTATACATTTCATGTCTTTTTATATGTCTTTTTGTATATTGTATTTTTCCATACTTCTGTATGGTCTGGTTTTACCTCCCATGCCCAAAAAATCCCTGGGGCCATCTCCTCTTTGCAAATCTTTGTATGTGGGATGTGGCATGGGCTACCCAGACCATATTTTCATCCTAGGTGTCTCTTAAACAATTCTCTCTGATCTAAATCTAAATCTGTTCATAGACACCTTTGCCTCCTGCTTTGCACAGAGCACATGTGAACATACTCAAAACAGGGTGAGCAGAGGAATGACCTTATCACTTTGCTGCTGCTCTTTCATTGTCCAGCAACAAGCTGAACAAGCAAATTGTAGACCATGCTGCTCCAAGGGGAAGAACATTTTTTTTTTCCTTGAGCCAATATTTCTAGTTATTATTATAGCTTTATTATACTGTTCATTTTTTTTATTCCTTTCAGTTTGCTCTTTTATTTTTATTTTATTTAGCAACACATTTGCCAGCTGTCTGAATCTTGCATATCATCTTTCAGAGTTGGTGACTGCTGGTGGAGGCTACAGACAATGGAGTCTGTTTCTTTTTCAAACCCCTTTAGATGGGGTTGGCGACCATAAGTCTAAAACATTGGTGGCATAGGCGTGCAGAGGGGGTGTGCTGGGTGTGCCTGGGTACACCCTAATTAGAGGTGCATCCCAGATTTCCCCTGCTGATATTTCACCAAAGCCCCCAATGGGGCTTCTACAAAAAAATTGTAAAATATAAATAGAATTGTAAAAAAATTATATAAAAATAAAACTGTAACATGAATACAAAAAAAAAATAATAAAAATAAAAAAAAACGACTTACACCGCCCACTGCCCTACTGACACCATCCTTTTTTTTTTTACTTTTTTTATAGGAGTGCATATATCTATATATATATCTATCTATCTATATATATATTTTTTTCTATTTATTACACATACACACACGTGCGTGTTTGGACTTTGGGGTGCACATCCTAATGCAATAGGCTGTGCACAACTATGAATGGTGGTGTGTACCTGACAGGCTTATAATGGACCTAGAAATGAAATACAAAATCAGTACAGTCAGTGGCATTATTAATGTGATCCAAAAATGAAAGTATGGAGGTCAACCCTTCCAGGAAAAATTACTATATCTACTCTGTGAAAAACTGCTCTGTTTCTACTATGACCTCTGAATCCGTCAAAATTGTCTGCCCTTTCAGTGTCTTTTTAGGTTTAGGAAATAGGTAATAGTCAGACAGAGCTAGATCTAGTGAATAGGGTGGATGGTCTATGCCAGTGGTCTCCAAACTGCAGCCCGGGGGCCTTTGCTTGCTTTTATTCAGCCCTTGAAGCACTATTCTTCCCACTGATATGAGGCACTATACCCCTGAAAAACAACCCCACACCCTAATCCCCCCTCCACCAAATGATTTGGACCAGTGCACAAAGCAAGGTCCATAAAGACATGGATGAGCGAGTTTCGGGCTTTCACACTGGAGCGGTGCGCTGGCAGGATGGTAAAAAAAAGTCCTGCTAGTGGCATCTTTGGAGCGATGAAGGAGCGATGTGTATACCGCTCCTCCACCGATCCTGCCCATTGAAATCAATGGGGCAGCGCAGCTATACCGCCGGAAAAGCGCTGCAGCAGCAGCGCTTTGCGGGTGGTCTTAACCCTTTAGCGGGGGTTAAAAGCGCCCTGCTAGCGGCCGAATACCTCCGCAAATACGACGGTAAAGCGCTACTAAAAATAGCGACGCTTTACCGCCAACGCCGCCCCCACCCCAGTGTGAAAAGGGGCTTAAGAGAAAGGTTTGTGACATCCCAAGGATTTAAAGCATTTCTAAACCCCAAAACATGTATGTAATACACTATATTGGCATAATTATTGGGACACCTGCCTTTACACGCACGTGAACTTTAATGGCATCCCATGCTTAAGGGCCGTACACACGATCTGACTTTTTGACAACAAACATGCAAATTAGCTGATTTGGAGCAACATCCGACCGCGTGTACACTCCATCGGACAAACTTTTTCAGTTTCCATCGGACTTTTGTTGGCTGTGCTAACGGACAAACTTTCCGGCAACAAAAGTCCGATGGAGCAAAGTCCGATCGTGTGTACACAAAGCCATCAGACTTTTGTACAAACTACAGTACACAGCCGCGAGAATGTTTCCTGGCGGCAGGGTACTGTACATCTCGCGCTAGCTGCAATAGGAAAAACACATTTTCCTACTGCGGCGGGCGCGAGAGGGAATTCCCCTCTGGGGAATACCAAGCCCTTCGGTCTGGTATGGATTTTAAGGGGATCCCCCTACACCGAAAAAACGGCGTGGGGGTCCCCCCAAAATCCATACCAGACCCTTATCCGAGCACGCAGCCTGGCCGGTCAGGAAAGGGAGTGGGGACGAGCGAGCGCCCGCCCCCCTCCTGAGCCATACCAGGCCGCATGCCCTCAACATGGGGGGTGGGTGCTTTGGGAGAAGGGGGCGCCCTGCGGCCCCCCCACCCCAAAGCACCTTGTCCCCATGTTGATGAGGACAAGGGCCTCTTCCCGACAACCCTGGCGTTGTCATATGATGACATGACCATGCCCCCTTATGACCTCACAGTCCCAGCATGCCCCAGGACTGTGATGTCATAGGGGGGCGGTGTCACCGCCTATATAAGTCCGTTGCGGAGCGCACAGAGACCATTCCGGCTGGAGAGAGCGTCGTGTCAACATCTCTGGAAGAGAAGAGGGAAGAAGACGATCCAGAAGTCCGGACCACCACTGGCAAAAGAGCGCCAGAAGATAGCGGTGGAGCAGGCAGAAGATGCGGACACCAGGAGAAGACGCCGGAGAGACCCCCGAAGTCGGAAGAGGACCCCCGAAGTCAGAAGAAGACCCCGAAGTCGGAAGAAGACCCCGGAGCTGCCTAATAAATTACTTTAAAAACCTGTGTACTGTGTTTTTTATTGACACTTTTTACCCTAGGTGAATGGATAGGGGTACGATGTACCCCATACTCATTCACATAGGGTGGGGGGCCGGGATCAGGGGGGCCCCCTTATTAAAGGGGGCTCCCGGATTCCGATAAGCGCCCCGCCCGCAGACCCCGACAACCAACGGCCAGGGTTGTCGGGAAGAGGCCCTTGTCCTCATCAACATTGGGACAAGGTGCTTTGGGGTGGGGGGGCCCGCAGGGCGCCCCCTTCCCCCAAAGCACCCACCCCCCATGTTGAGGGCATCTGGCCTGGTACGGCTCAGGAGGGGGGGGGCGCTCGCTCGTCCCCACCCGCTTTCCTGACCGGCCGGGCTGCGTGCTCGGATAAGGGTCAGGTATGGACTTGGGGGGGACCCCCACGCCGTTTTTTCGGCGTAGGGGGTTCCTCTTAATATTTATACCAGACCTAAGGGCCTGGTATGCCCCTGGAGGGGAACCCATGCCGGTTTTTTATTTAAAATTTGGCGTGGAGTTCCCCCTCAAGATTCATACCAAACACAGTGCCTGGCATTGGCGGGGATCCAAGTCGGATCCCCGCACCAGTGTCAACCCGGCTCGCAAGGTGTCAATCTCGCCAAAAAAAAAGTGGAGAGATTGACACAATATCAGACAACAATACACAAGTTGACCAAAGGGGGGTGGTAAAGAGCTGAAAAACCACGTGATATGGTGAAAGTTGGCTGGAAAAGTCCTGTCGTCTGTATGCAAAACAAACTTTTGGGCAACGCCCTTTGTACAAAAATCCAAGGGAAAGTTTGTACAAAGTCCTATCGTGTGTATGGGGCTTTAGTCTGTAGGGTTCAATATTGAGTTGGCCCTCCCTTTGCAGCTATAACAGCGTCAACTCTTCTGGGAAGGCTGTCCACAAGGTTTAGGAGTGTGTCTATGGGAATGTGTGACCATTTTTCCAGAAGCGCATTTGTGAGGTCAGGCACTGAAGCTGGACAAGAAGGCCTGGCTCGCAGTCTGTGCTCTAATTCATGCTAAAGGTGTACTATGGGGTTGAGGAAAGGACTCAATCAAGTTCCTTCACCGCAAACTCGCTCATCCATGTCTTTATGGACCTTGCTTTGTGCACTGGTGCACAGTCATGTTGGAACAGGAAGGAGCCACCCCCAAACTGTTTTCACAAATTTGGGAGCATGAAATTGTCTAAAATGTCTTGGTATGCCGACGCCTTAAGAGATCCCTTCACTGGAACTAAGGGTCCAAGCCCAACCCCTGAAAAAACAACCCCACACCATAATCCACCCTCCACCAAATGATTTGGACCAGTGCACAAAGCAAGGTCCATAAAGACATGGATGAGCGAGTTTGGTGTTGAGGAACTTGACTGGCCTGCACATCTATATACTCTTTACTGCTAGTCCTGACCGCAACCCGATAGAACACCTTTAAGATGAATTAGAGCAGAGACTGCACGTTAGGCCTTCTTGCCCAACATCAGTGCCTGACCTCACAAATGCTCTTCTGGAAGAATGGTCAAACATTCCCATAGAAACACTCCTAAACCTTGTGGACAGCCTTCCCAGAAGAGTTGAAACTGTGTTAGCTAGGTGGGCCAACTCAATATTGAACCCTACGGACTAAGACTGGGATGCCATTAAAGTTTATGTGCGTGTAAAGGCAGGTGTCCTAATACTTTTGACAATATAGTGGGTATGTACATATATATATATATATATATATATATATATATATATATATATACACTTAGCAAAATTATAAACGCAACACTTTTGTGTTGGCCCCTATTTATCATGAGCTGAATTTAAAGATCTACGACTTTTTCTATGTACACAAAAGGCCTATTTCTCTCAAATATTGTTCACAAATCTGTCTAAATCTGTGTTAGTGAGCACTTCTCCTTTGCCGAGATAATCCATCCACCTCACAGGTGTGGCATATCAAGATGCTGTTTAGACAGCATTATTGTTGCACAGGTGTGCCTTAGGCTGGCCACAAAAGACAGGCCACTTTAAAATGTGCAGTTTTACTATATTGAGGGGGGGAGCGGGTCAGGGGGGGGGGGGTCCGAAAAAACAGTTAGTATCTGGTGTGACCACCATTTGCCTAAATGACATTACTCAAATGTGTAAAATATAAACGGATAAAGTGCAAATGTGCAAATAAACATACTTATTACAATATAAATATATATATGAGCATGTAAAAAGTGCTAAGTGTAAAAAAAAAGGAATTTGGTGCCACACAGTTCATGTGTAAAACAGTCCTCAATGGAACCAAAAAATATAGTTCACTATGAAGTCCTACAAAAGGTATAAAGGTGCCTAAACGTGATGTCCACTGGTGATACAATCAAACTTGCTAGTAACTCTAATAGGGCGTACACACGGTCGGACTTTGTTCGGACATTCCGACAACAAAATCCTAGGATTTTTCCCGACGGATGTTGGCTCAAACTTATTTTGTCTACACACGGTCGCACAAAGTTGTCGGAAAATCCGATCGTTCTAAACGCGGTGACGTAAAACACGTACGTCGGGACTATAAACGGGGCAGTGGCCAATAGCTTTCATCTCTTTATTTATTCTAAGCATGCGTGGCACTTTGTCCGTCGGATTTGTGTACACACGATCGGAATTTCCGACAACGGATTTTGTTGTCGGAAAATTTTATCTCCTGCTCTCCAACTTTGTGTGTCGGAAAATCCGATGGAAAATGTCCGATGGAGCCCACACACGGTCGGAATTTCCGACAACACGCTCCGATCGGACATTTTCCATCGGAAAATCCGACCGTGTGTACGGGGCATTAAAGTGCAACAGACCATGCAATGGTGCGATTCGGTGACCCCAAAGGTAATGCATACCTCCCAACATTTTGAGATGGGAATGAGGGACACCTACTAGCAAACGTATGTAGGCATAGGACATGCCCCCTGCCACACCCCTTTAAAGGAGAGTTAACTCCAAAAAATGGTTAAATTCACAAGTGCTTTTTTTTATCAGTACTATTCCTTTATATCGGCTTTTAAAATCTACAAATGCAGCAATTTAGAAATCAGATGAAAGGTTTAGCACTGGGAAACACTTTTTGAAAGATAAAAAGTGCATTTTATATACATCTATATAGATCAGACCAAAATGAGGGACAAATGAGGAGGAAAGAGGGACAGAGGGACATTGCTACAATTCAGGGACAGTCCCTCGAAATCAGGGACAGTTGGTAGCTATGGGTAATGTGTTTACCTCAGAAGTCGCTAGACAAAGTCAAACCACGCTTGTGAACCACCCCGGGCTCCATTGCAGTAAAGAGTATATAGATGGGAAGAAAAAACTACATAGTATAATACCATTTTAAAATGTATTAAAAGATATAGATACTCTCCCCAAAAGGGGTACTCACAATATATAGGTGCGTCAGTGCACCGCTCTAAACATGGCAAGTATGATACTTTTCGTGAGGGTATGGGCGTCTCCTCAATAGGCAGCTCAGCTGTCTCTCACTCCAACCTAGCCCCTCCCCTACGCGTGTTCGACACAGGGATCACGTGTCATCATCAGGGTGTCATCATCCGACCTAGTAATGCTGTGATTCAGTTATGCTTCTTTGTACTTGTGCACTTTGATGCGTTTATCTGTCATATTTCACATTTGAATTTGCATTTATTATTTTGATGCATTTATATGTATTTGTCATATTTCACATTTGTATTCATATTTATTAGTATTCGTCTATTATTAGGTCCGCTTACCTTGTAGAGGTATTTTGTTTCCCTCATCCACATGCTTTTTATTTAGACACAGTTCTTCTATCAGGCTATAATTTAGTAGCGTGTCTAACACACTCTAGCGCAGCGTAATCTTTTTTTTACATAAGCCTACATTAGTTTGTCATCTTTGCTGAGAACATGAGAGCGCACTTATGCAAGCTTATTAAAACAACAATGCAATGAGCGAAGGTTACAATAATCTAGTATTCCATAGCAGCAAACATTAAAACTGAAGCCAACACAGAACATGATCAGCTCTAAGTGTTAATAGTAGTACAATTTGCATGTTGTGCTTTTGTTTTTTGCTCCATTTTATTAAATGAACTCATTAGTCTTACTGCATGCACTAATGCACATGTGGGACTCTGAACTTGTAAAGTAATGAAGTATAATGTCATACGTGCCCAGCTCGTCACAGCATGCTATGTTTATATCAGAAGCATTAACATAGGATGTGGGTAGCCAGTAACATTAGCATAGGATTTATTTAACAAATATTACTTGCAGGTCACACTGACCCTGAACACACAGGATGTGCTCAATAAATAGAATGAATGATTACGGTACATGGATTGCATAACTCACTGACTTTTCCCACGTGCTCCCATGAAATGTTCTGGCAATAAATTTAGGAAGACAATTTTTAGCTTCTTGTTTATATGTACAATTAAGCAACTGTAAACCGTTTGTGTTTGTAAGTAGCAGATGACCAACAAAGTTGTTAAAAATAATATAAGTTTGTAAACAAGACCATAACCTCTTCACAATGTAACCTTTTCTCCTGGTCTAACCTTATATAAATCAAGGAGTGGATGGATGGGTGCGATTTGGCCCCATGAGGAAGTCCGCACTGACGAAACACACATCAGGGTATTACTGCACACTGGACCAGGAGTGATGCAAGCACACTAACTTGGTTGTGACGTTGAGGTAGCGAGCTGTACCAGGAGTAAAAAAAAAAAAAAATTACATGGTCAGTAGGAGGAGGAATTATGCTCCATCATTGATATCAGTATGAGGAATTATGCCCCATCCTTGGTGTCAATGTTAATGTCGATGGAAGGAATATTGTCCCATCCTTGGTGTCGGTGGAAGGAATAGTACCCCATCTTTGGCGTCAGTGGAAGGATTAGCGTCCCATCTTTGGTGTCAGTGGAAGGAATAGTACACCATCATTGGTGTTGCTGGAGGGAATAATGTCCTATCTTTGGTGTCAGTGGAAGGAATAGTGTCCCATCATTGGTGTCAGTGGAATGAATAGTGTCCCATCTTTGGTGTCAGTGGAAGGAATAGTGTCCCATCATTGGTGTCAGTGGAATGAATAGTGTCCCATCTTTAGTGTCAGTGGAAGGAATAGTGTCCCATCTTTGGTGTCGCTGGAAGTAATAATGTCCTATCTTTGGTGTCAGTGGAAGGAATAGTGTCCCATCATTGGTGTCAGTGGAAGGTATAGTGTCCCATCTTTGGTGGCGCTGGAAGGAATAATGTCCTATCTTTGGTGTCAGTGGAAGGAATAGTGTCCCATCATTGGTGTCAGTGGAAGGAATAGTGTCCCATCATTGGTGTCAGTGGAAGGTATAGTGTCCGATCTTTGATGTCAGTGGAAGGAAAAGTGCCCCATCGTTGGTGACAGTTGGGGGGAATAGTGCCCTGTTGTTAGTGTCGGTGGAATGAATAGTATCCCATCTTTGGTGTCATTGGAAGATGAATTAGAGCAGAGACTGCGAGCCAGACCTTCTTGTCCCCCCCGAAGTATGCTGTAAGTATACATATATAGTTACATACGTGTTGTTTATAGAGTGATCACATAATTTGTAATACATAGCATAGATATATAGTAATGAAGTATAAATATTAATGTAGATAATATTTTATCATGCCATGGAAAGATGTAGCCAGTGTAGTAAGAGGTATTTTTATATAAATATATATATATATATATATATATACACACACACACACACACACACTACATTGTCAAAAGTAATAGGGTGCCTGGCTTTAGATGCACATGAACTTTAATGCCATCCCAGTCTTAGTCTGTAGAGTTCAATATTGAGTTGGCCCACTCTTTGCAGCTATAACAGCTTCAACTCTTCTGCGAAGGCTGTCCACAAGGTTTAGGAGTGTGTCTATGGGAATGTTTGACTATTCTTCCAGAAGCGCATTCGTGAGGTAAGGCACTAATGTTGGACGAGAAGGCCTGGCTCACAGTTTTCGCTCTAATTCATCCCAAAGGTGATGAGCGAGAGCGAGTTTGGGGTGGAGGAACTTGACTGGCCTGCACAGAATCCTGACCTCAACCCGATAGAACACCTTTGGGATGAATTAGAGCAGAGACTGCAAACCAGGCCTTCTTGTCCAACATCAGTGCCTGACCTCACAAATGCACTTCTGGAAGAACTGTCAAACATTCCCATAGACACACTCCTAAAAAAATGCCTTTTTCTTTGTTTCTGTCATAAAATTTTGCAAATTAGTAATATTTCTTCATAAATTTTGGCCAAAATTTATACGGCTACATATCTTTGGTAAAACTAACCCTAATTACTGTATACTATTAGGTCTTTGTGAATGTTATAGAGTCTACAAGCTATGGTGCCAATCACTGAAAATTGATCACACCTGATGTACTGAAGACCTAACTCATTTCTTGAGACACTAACAAGCCAGGAAAGTACCCCATTTTGGAAAGCAGAAACCTCAACGTATAATCTATGAGGCATAATGAGTCTTTTGAACTGTTCATTTTTTTCCAGAAGTTTTTGGAAAATGTGGGAAAAAAATGAAAATGCATTTTTTTCCACAAAGTTGTCCATTTTTAAGATATTTCCAACACATAGCATGTACATAGCAAAAATGACACCCCAATATACATTTTTCTACTCCTCCTGAGTATGGTGATACCACATGTGTGAGACTTTTACACAGCCTAGCCACATACAGAGGCCCACCAGTGAAGTAGCACCTTCAGGCGTTCTACAAGCATAAACTACACATCTCATTTCTCAACCACCTATTACACTTTTGAAGGCCCTGGAGCACCAGGACAATGGAAACGCCTACAAAATGACCCCATTTTGGAAAGCAGACACCCCAACGTATAATCTACGTGGCATAATAAGTCTTTTGAACGGTTCATTTTTTCCAGAAGTTTTTGGAAAAAGTGGGAAAAAAAATACAAAACGCATTTTTTTCCCACAAATTGTCAATTTTTAAGATATTTCCAACACATAGCATGTACATAGCAAACATGACACCCCAAAATACATTCTGCTACTCCTCCTGAGTATAGCAATACCACATGTGTGAGACTTTTACAAAGCCTGACCACATACAGAGGCCCTCCAGACTCCAGACCCTAATCCGGAAATTACGAAACCCGGAGACAACAAAAAAAATTGTTTTCTCCAATCCGGAAAAACATTTCTGGAGCCCCTCACATGTGAGACCCCTGTACAGTAGCGGGGCAACAGATCAGTCCAAGCGGTAGGCAAAAGCATAGTCCATAAAACAGGCCAGAGTCAGTTCACGTGCAAGCAGTCCAAGCGGTTGGCAGAAGCGTCGAAAAAAAAAAGGCCAGGGTCAGTTCACATGGAAGCAGTCCAAGCAGTAGGCAGAAGCGTAGTTGATAAAACAGGCCAGGGTCAGTTCACGTGGAAGCAGTCCAAACGGTTGGCAGAAGCATAGTCAAAAAACGGGCCAGGGTCAATTCACATGGAAGGCAGTGAGATGGTCATTTGAGGAAGCATTGGAAATGGTCAGCACGATGATGAAAATGGGGAAATGGTTAAGAATATGGGCTAATATTTTAGGGATGTGTGATATAGTCTGAAGCATTCACCAATGCAAAGGCCGGGTTCGGAGGGACACTGGGGACAATGGTAGTTGGTATCTCTTCGAAATCCTTTGTTGCTGCATACTAAACATCTTTTTTGGCGTCTTCAGCCTGCTTCAGATGGTGGAATGTGAATGAATGAATAATTTGTATAGTGCTGCAACTGCTATACAGGGAATCGCCTCAATGTGGTCCGGGAAGTGGCGTTCATGAAGTCGACTAACAGCATCAGAGCAAAGGTTTTTTTGGGGGGGGTCTTTGATGGTAGATGACAACTTCTTCTATGAATTTTAGGAAGTGGGCAGGGCTTTCTGTGGATTGGTGTGAATTATGTAGGCATTATAAATGGCCAAATGAATTAGAGTGCTACCTTCTTGTACCAGAAACGGGACCTCCTTATTGATAGATAGGGCTGAAGCATTTGGTCGTTGAAATCCACCCCCCCCCCCATGTACAGATTGTAATCTTGTACACATGTTGGCTTTACAATGGGATCTCATCTTCTCTGAACTTCAACTGTAGTGTCATCATAGATGGTGGACATCATGTACACATTCCTGGTATCCTTCCACCTCAAGGCCAGCACTTTGTTGCATCTCAAAGTTGCTTTTTCTCCCCTTCGCAATTTCTTATTCACTATGGCATGTGGGAAGCCCTTCCTATTCTTTCTGGAGGTTCCATAGGCCAGAGTTTCTGCGAGGTATAGGTGTTTGAAAAGGGGCAGGCTGGTGTAGAAGTTATCCAGGTATACAGTCAGGTCCACAAATATGGGGACATTGACAAAATTCTAATCTTTTTGGCTCTATACACCACACAATGGATTTGAAATGAAACAAACAAGATATGCTTTAACTGCAGACTTTCAGCTTTAATTTGAGGGTATTTACATCCAAATCAGGTGAACAGTGTAGGAATTACAACAGTTTGTATATGTGCCTCCCACTTTTTAAGGGACCAAAAGTAATGGGACAGATTAACAATGATGGTGACTGGTGCACTTTATGGGACTGATAGGTGACAGATGAGGGTCACAGATGGGTTGCTGATGACGGTCACTGGCGATGGTTACTGATGGCTGACAGGTGCACTGCTGAAGGCAGTCTCTGACGGTGACAGGTGCACTTTGTGGGCACTGATGGGTGACAGGTGCACTTTTATAAGCACTGATGTGGTGACTGTTGGATGACAGCTGTTATTGGGGGGGTGATGTAACAGGTGTTGGTGTTGGTGTGGTGTGGAGTGAACAGGTGTGGTGTTGGTGCAATACACTACAATACATAGATCGGTAATTCACTGCTCCTGGCTCTTCTCTCCGCACACTGGAAACGGTGTGTGGGGAGAGAAGAGCCAATTACAGCTAGTAACCGGTCTATGTTTACATTTAGTGATCGGCTGTGAATGGATCATAGTGCAGGGCTGCGCGCACGCATGCCCTGTGTGAATGGGCCGCCGTCATATGACCAAAGAAGTTGAGTGTATGTGCTCAGCATCATATCCAGAGGTTGTCTTTGGGAAATAGACATATGTCAAATAGATTCAAATAGAGTGCTGCCAGCATTGCTGCAGAGGTTGAAGGGGTGGGGGGTCAGCCTGTCAGTGCTCAGACCATACGCAGCACATTGCAAATTGGTCGGCATGGCTGTCATCCCAGAAGGAATCCTCTTCTAAAGATGATGCACAAGAAAGCCTGAAAACTGTCTGCTGAAGACAAGCAGACTAAGGACATGGATTACTGGAACCATGTCCTGTGGTCTTATGAGACCAAGATAAACTTATTTGGTTTAGATGGTGTCAAGCCTGTGTGGCGACAACCAGGTGAGGAGGACAAAGACAAGTGTGTCTTGTCTACAGTCAAGCATGGTGGTGGGAGTGTCATGGTCTGGGGCTGCATGAGTGCTGCCGACACGGGGGAGCTACAGTTCATTGAGGGAACCATGAATGCCAACATGTACTGTGACATACTGAAGCAGAGCATGATCCCCTCCCTTCAGAGACTGGGCCGCAGGGCAGTATTCCAACATAACGACCCCAAACACACCTCCAAGACGACCACTGCCTTGCTAAGGAAGCTGAGGGTAAAAGTGATGGGCTGGTCAAGCATGTCTCCAGACCTAAACCCTATTGAGCATCTGTGAGGCATCCTCAAACGGAAGGTGGAGGAGCACAAGGTCTCTAACATCCACCAGCTCCGTGATGTCGTCATGGAGGAGTGGAAGAGGACTCCAGTGACAACCTGTGAAGCTCTGATGAACTCCATGCCCAAGAGGGTTAAGGCAGTGCTGGAAAAAAATGGTGACCACACAAAATATTGACACTTTGGGTCCAATTTGAACATTTTCACTTAGGGGTGTACTCACTTTTGTTGCCAGCGGTTTAGACATTAATGGCTGTATGTTGAGTTATTTTGAGGGGACGGCAAATTTACACTGTTATACAAGCTGTACACTCACTACTTTACATTGTAGCAAAGTGTCATTTCTTCAGTGTTGTCACATGAAAAGATATAATAAAATATTTACAAAAATGTGAGGGATGTACTCACTTTTGTAAGATACTGTATATATATATATATATATATATATATATATATATATATATGTGTGTGTGTGTGTTTATAAATATATATCAAACATAGTGTACAATATATAGATTTATATTGCATTGGGCTACTGATGGCTCTATGCAAGTCTTTTTCCATTAGTGAACTCACAAATATTTCATTATAAATTAACTGATCGCTTCATAATAAGTATTTCTGCGCACAGCACCATTTTTAACAATGATTTTTTTGACCCGGGACAAGATACAGCGATGCAGAATGAGAGCTCAATAAATAAATTGCATATATTCTGATTCTTAAGGCCTAAATTGGAATTTGCATTTAACTGACACGGGGCGGTTTGTCTTAATCAAAACCACAATGAGTTGTATTGACAGTGGCCTAATTTGATATTGATGCTTTTTCCAATATAACCAGAAAATGCATTTTTATATTTAAGAGATGCTAAGTGTGAGTCGATATTTCCCAGTTACCAGTCCAGATAAACTCACCCTGCCTTGTCCTGTGTAATTTCCTCCTAGGTCTCAATCATTTTGATTAGCAGAACATTAAGTCTGTGCTCTACAGCCATCATGTTGGATGGCAGGTATTACACATGTCATGTAATGTACTATTGTGAAAGGTTTCCTTATAGAGTTTTCTTAGCAAGTAACCAATACGCCGTGTTTTTTTATTTTAATTCAGAAAATGCTAAATCCTGGCACATAATCATCTATCTAGAGAACCCGGAACTGTGCAGAGAACTGACAGATCCTCTGTTCATACAGAGTATAGTATACAGAGTATGAACAGCGATCTGTTGGCTTCCCTGCACAGTCCCCTCCCCCTTCAGTTAGAACACTTCCTAGGACACACATGAACCCCTGCGCTGCCCCCTAGTGTTAACCCCTTCACTGCCAGTGACATTTTTACAGTAATCAATGCATATTTAATCGCACTGATCGCTGTATAAAAGCCAATGGTCCCAAAAATGTGTCAAAATTGTGCGACGTGTCCGCCATAATGTCGCAGTCATGATAAAAATCGCTGATCGCCGCCATTACTACCCTGTTTCCCCTAAAATAAGACCTAGCGTGATTGTCGGTGATGGCTGCAATATAAAACCTACCCTCCAAATAAGCCCTACCCTGTTTCCCCGAAAATAAGCCCTACCCTGAAAATAAGACCTACAAGGACTTTAACTAGGGCTTATTTGGGGGGGTAGGGCTTATATTGAAGCCATCGCCGACAATCACGCTAGGTCTTATTTTAGGGGAAACAGGGTAGTAAAAAAAAAAAAAAAAAAATTTAATACAAATGGCATAAAACTATCCCCTATTTTGTAGATGCTATAACTTTTGCGCAAACCAATCAATATACGCTTATTGCGATTTTTTTTTTACCAAAAATATGTAGAAAGAATACATATCAGCCTAAACTGAGGAAAAAAAATGTTTTTTTTATATATATTTTTTGGGGATATTATAGCAAAAAGTAAAAAATATTGCGTTTTTTTCAAAATTGTCCCTCTTTTTTTTGTTTATAGCGCAAAATATAAAAACCGCACAGGTGATCAAATACCACCCAAAGGAAAGCTCTATTTGTGGGGAAAAAAGGACGTCAGTTTTGTTTGGGAGCCACGTCGCACGACCGCGCAATTGTCAGTTAAAGCGATGCAGTGCCGAATGGCAAAAAGTGCTCTGGTCTTTGGCCAGCCAAATGGTCCGGGGCTGAAGCAGTTAATAGATTCATATATGGGACATCTTTCATTCTTATAACGTTAATATCCATATTACAGTACAGTGGAACCTCGGATTGCGAGTAACACGGTTAACGAGCGTTTCGCAATACGAGCAATTATTTTTTAAAATCCTGACTCGGTTTGCAAGTGTTGTCTCGCAAAAACGAGCAGGATTCAAGCCTCTGCTGTGTGCTGTACCGCATTTCGCCAGAAGTGCTGGGGCGCCCATGACACTCGGAGCTGTTCAGAAATACTCGCAAACACTCGGTAATACTCCGTTCCCAAGAGCTCCTGAGCGGTCTCAGAGTATTTCCGAGTCTCTCCGGCGCCCCCCCCCACCTCTGGCCACATGCGGTATTGCATGCAATAGAAGTCAATGCGGAATGAATTATCTTCGTTTCCTTTGACTTCTATGGGGAAACTCGCTTTGATATGCGAGTGCTTTGAATTACAAGCATTCTCCTGGATTATGCTCGTAGTTCAAGGTTCCACTGTATATACTGTACCTATATTACCTAGCAAATATCACTCAGCAACGAACACCCTCCATGCGCACTACACTGCGTGCATGGGGGGCAGGTCTCAAATTAGAAAAATACCCTCAGCAGGCAATCTCACCCAATGCTCCCCTTTGGATAAACCCAACCCTGGAGCACATCTATAAACTACCTGAGCCTCATGCCTGGACCAAATTTAACATTAAAACGGTGGCACAGATTATCTCCAATCAATCCCTAGTCCCGCTCTCCAAACTAAACTCCGATTTTAATATACCACAGTCCTATTTTTTCCGATTCCTTCAACTTTCCCATGCCTTCAGTCACCAATTCTCCAACTCCCCTCCTCAACTAGTCCAATCTTCACTGGAGGACCTTCTTAGATCAGATTGTGCGAAAAAACCCACTTCTCAATTATATTCACACCTGACTGTCACCTCCCTCCCGACTATGGAAAAGCTAAGATCTAAATGGTCCCATGACATCCCCAATTTTGACAACGATGACTGGGATGACATATGGGATTTTCCATTTAGCTCCCTGGTCTCTCTGAGAGATCGCCTGATCCAATTCAAGATAGTCCATCGGGCATATTTTACCCCTCACAGACTACACAAAATGAACCCCGACTCCCCTCCCGGATGTTGGAGATGTGGTGGGACTCCTGGGGACTTCACCCACATCTTCTGGACCTGTCCGGCAATTGTCGGATACTGGAGGGAGATATTGGACTTTATCACACAAATCACCTCTGTGCCACTACAACCATCAATGTCAATCTGCATACTAGGCCTGGTAGAACAACTAATTCCTACGGTGGCGGGACGCACACTGGTGGGATTGCTCCTGTTCTATGCCCGTAAAGCTATAGCACTTAGTTGGCGCAAACCAACCCCCCCTCCTCTCTCCCTGTGGAAACAATTAATCAACAATAGCTTACCTCTGTATAAAGACACATATGACAACAGAGGCTGCCCCAACAAATATAACAAAGTCTGGTCTAAGTGGCTGGCAGATCCCTCCACCGCTTCAGAGGCCTCTCAGTAGACCCCAATCACAAAGTAGCTCCCAAGCGGGTGCCAGGTGTACACAATAATCTACAATATGCTATTTTACCATGTACAACTGCACATAGCACCACCTCATGACCCAGTAAACTGTACCGCCATGACTGATTTTTATAATATATTTTTCATGAATAAGGTGACAGCGTGATTCCTGCAAGGATCACATAGACATCATATTAGACCAATGTATGTTTAACTGTTTGTTCTCTTTATCTGTTTTTGTTTCTCTTTTTAAAAACCAATAAAAAGATTTTGGAAAAAAAAAAAAAAATATATCACTCAGCAACGAGAATCACTTTAGATCAATGAGTGCAAAACATAAGGTACAAAACAAAAGAGCTTTATTTAACACAACTGTACAAAAATAATGTTAAGGGCAACAGAATAAAAAAAGGACACATATTGGAGTACCGGAAAGTGATATGTACAATAAAAGGAGATGGTCAAAGCAGTAATAATAACGATCATCTCTGGATAAATACAGATCACTTGTTATCTCTGGAAACATGTACTTTATATTTGGATGGTGAACATATTAGACGTCCTCCTTTCTGTACCATTTTGTAATTGGTTGTTTCTATGAGCTGGGATAGCCAATTATAAAGACTGAGTGGGGGTATTCTTTTTTTTTTTTTTTGTCTTTTTCAAACATATTGGAGTGCATAGCCTAAAATGTATTCTTCCAAACCAAAAAGCAAAATGTAATAAATTGCAAATTACAAGCCCTTAGATTTGGTGGCTGCATTATTTTGTTTCATGTATTTTATTTCACATGGTGATCCCTGGGTGGCTACACTCCCTCATTCCACTGTATTTATGGAGGTAGCCATAGTTGACACCCTAGGCTGGTCTTCCTTTCTTCATCTCCTTTGCATGTGGAAGGAGGGTCTAGAGACTAGTATTTAAAGTGCTTGTAAAGGCTCTAGGTTTTCTTACCTTCATGCATTATATGCGCCCTCAGCCCCTCTGATACTTACCTGAGCCCCATCTTGATCCAGCGATGTGCACAAGTGCAGCGGCTCTCTGGGGACTCCCACTCCTCAATATCTCCTGATGCTGTCAATCCCAGCCAGTGAGCCAATGAGGAGAGAGAAGGGGTGGGGCAGAGGCATGGCTCTGTGTGTGAATGGACTGCCTGGGTGTCCCCATAGCAAGCTGCTTGTTCTGTAAGCACTAGGCAGGAGGGAGGGGCCAGGAACGCAGGCTGGGGGACGCCAGAAGAGGAGGATCGGGGCTTCTCTGTGCAAAATCACTGCACAGAGCAGGTGAGTATGACATGCTTCGTGATCATTTTTTGCTGTCAGTTTTGCTGCATTTTTGCTGTGTTTCCAGTGCGTTTTGCACCTGTGAAAAAAGGACACGTGACTCAAAATCAACACAAAAAACTGGTGCATTTTTTAAACGTTTTTGTCACATTTTTGATACATTTTCCATTCATTTCAATAGGGAGATGCGTTTTGGTGCATTTTTTTAACCTCACCAAAAATGCAGCATGCAGGGATTTTTTAAAAAATGCCGCTGGCCACAACTGACTGGTCTGAAGAGTTCCATAAGATACTGCTTTTTGGTAAGGCAAAAACAGAAGAACAATTTATCAGTGTGAAAGGGCCCTAAAATGTTCCTAACCTCTTGGCGTCGACAGCACGCAAATATGCGGCCTCTCAGCGTGTGGGCTTTGGCGCCAAGGGGACGCATATTTGCGTGGAATATTGCAAAAACAGCTCTGCGCGCTCCCGGCACAGTTACGGGCGGCTAACGAAAAGCTCCTGATCATGTGATCATAATCCGATCATGATCATAAATCATGGTCATGTGCTCGCCGTAATTGGCTATATGACGGCGGTCACATGATCGGAAAGCAGCGATCAGGAGCTTGTCGTTAGCCACCGGTCACTGCGGCAATCAGGATCTGTCCGATCATGTGACCGTCATCACAGCCAATCACAGAGGGCACATGAATATAAACCCTGTCCCACCTCCCTATATTGGAAATCCCTTAAAGGGCCGGGAGGCACCAACAGCAAGAGGGTTAAAGTCAATGGTGGCTGGTGCTCAATTTTCTTGATGTGGGGGGGTGGCCCGTGGCCCCCCAGCCAGTCAGCCACCCCCATAACCCTCCAACGCCCCCACCCTTGTGCTCGCTCACTCGATCACTGCCCCCCCGTTGCTCGATCAATTGCCCGTCACCTGCCAGGCCCCCTGCCAGCCCCTCCACTTACTCCATCCAGGTGGCAGCTCCCCCCCCCTTTGTTTCCCTACCGAGTCATGGCGGTTGCTTCTCTTCTCGGCCAATCAGGAATTAGGACTCGCAGCCAATCGGGTCTTAGGACTTCCGGCCAATCGGGACTCAGGGCTCACTTCCTGATTGGCCGGGAGGAGAAACAGGAAGATATTAGCGAATATCAAAGGGGTTGTAAACCACCGTTGTTTTTCATCGGAAAATGCGACCGTGTGTATGCTCCATCGGTCTTTTGCTGGCGGAATTCCAGCCAGCAAAAAATTGAGAGCATGCTCTCAATTTTTTCGGTCTGGAAAAGTTCCTATCCGAAAATGCGATCGTCTGTGACGATTCCGGCGCACAAAATCCCTACGCATGCTCACAAACAATTCCACGCATGCTCAAAAGCATTGAACTTTTCTCACTTGTCGTAGTGTTGTATGTCACCGCGTTCTTGACGGTCGTAATTTCAGCTAACTTTTGCGTGACCGTGTGTATGCAAGGCAAACTTGAGCGAAATCCCGTCGGAAAAGCCGCCATATCTTTTTCCGAGGAGAAATCCGCTCGCTCAATCCCTTTAATTTGCTAATGTCAACAACTTTTTAAAGCCAATTAGAGCCTCCGGCTTCTAAAAAAAAACAAAAACATTGGAATCCATGCGTCTGACGCCCTGCATGTAGATTAGGGGCCGGACACATGGATTAGGGGGGGGGGGGGCGGTGCCCCTAATGGACGGGCTGCCACTGGTTAAAGTGTAAAAGGAAAAAATAATACAGCCACCAAATCTAAGGAATGGTAAGCGGAACTATGTAGAAAATTGTGTTCTTGGGCTTTGGTATTCTTTAGCAGGTGTACTTTAGGAGCAGTGAATAAAAAAAACTCTGAAAAACAATTATTATTCCAAAACAGTAACATAAAGAACAGCAAAGAATACAAAAAAAGTAACACCTTCAAATTAAAAACTTGGTAAAACAATGCTAGTCTTAATGCAAAAGATAGCTGCAGAAAAAAAAAAAATCCTAATGACTTCATATAAAGACTGTGAAATTTCTGCAGAAAAAAAATAAAATGACTGCGAAAAGAAAATGTGTCAACTCGTTAAAACTGTGATCAGAAGAAGGAATTACCAAATGGAAATTTTAGTTTGGTAAAAAACAAAAAAAATAAATAAATTGAAAGTACAAAAAGATTTCCATGTAGCACTGTTAATAGTGGATGATGGGTTCAGTCTGCGTTGGAAATTGTATTTGCCTTTTAGCCTAGCTGTATGGAGCCAGCACTGCTATATCCTCTGTCCACACTTCCACAGCCCTTATGTCTTGTTGTCTATAAAATTCGGAATAACCTCCGTGACCAGATTCTGATAAATAACAGTAGCAGCAGGGGGGAGCAGATTGCCGGAGGAACGATATGACCAAGAACTAGCACATTAATTGGTAATGGTAATTATCTTCTATTATGAAAACAGTTGTTACAAAGCAAAATAAACATTAGTAACAATAAAATATATAATATATAATAATAATCATTAGACATAAGCCAAAAAAAGGCTCTAATTCATTTGGATCTCACATTTTTAGTAACCTCGACATATAAAACAATTCATTTAAAAAGGAAGTAAACCCTTGTGGGTTTTTCTTCCTTTCTTCTTCACTGCAAAATAAAAGGCATAATGTGCTAGTAGGCAATGCCTACTAGCACATTATGTGACAGTTACCTGCACACGAAGTCCGCCTTGTCCCCGCTGCAGGCCGCATCCATCTTCGCCCATCCCATCCTCCTTCCGGGGCCGCGGACTCTGTGACTGGCCGGAGCTGTGTGACGTCACACTCGCGCATGCACGCGGGAGCCCCCGGTCACGGCACACTTGCCTGAAGAAACGGCACAGGCGGCCGTTCCTTCGGAGCGCATGCGCCGATGACGTCGTCGGCGCAGTAAGCAGTAAATATCTCCTGTACAGCGCACGTTTAGGAGAACTTTACAGTACCTATAGGGAAGCCTTATTCTCGTACAACTTCCCCATGGAGGTTTACAACCTCTTCAATTCATGTATACAAAAAATACAACAAGCTGGGGTTAGAAGCTCATTGGTTTCTATGCAGAAGTGAGCCTGTTTTTGCACTTTCCAGCTTTAGTAAATAAACCCCATTGTGTACTTAAAAGTGGGGTATGCCTGTACATTGTTTAAAGGATAACTTAAAGTGTTACTAAACCCACAACAGTAAGGCTCCGTTCACATCTAGGCGTCCTGGATCACAGGCAGAATCGCGGGAAATCTGCCTGCGATCCCAAATCAAGGCAAATCACGGGGCACCTGTGCGATCCCCGTCACTTCCAATGGCTTCCACCCCGATCACAGCGCGATTTTGCCACGATTGTCACTTGATGAATCACAGTAAAATCGTTCAAACAGAATCGCGGGATGCCTGTCGTCCAAAAGAAGTTATTTTCCCTGATTTGCCGTGATTCAGGACTAAAATTAGTCCATATATGCAGTAAAGCCTGCTTGTTATACTCACTGTGGAACCTAAGGGGTTAATCCTCTGCGTTGTGTAAAAAGGCTGTTTGATCCTGCCTTCTCTGATCTTCCCCTTCTTCCACTGTCCCCAATCCATCTCCTGTTATGGGTTTAATAACACCTTAATATCCCCCCCCCCCCGCCCATCAGTGTAAGCTACCCATCAGCTCTGATCTGGAGAACTTCACTAAGGGCTCATGTACACACAGACAAGGTTGACCGTCAGCCACAGGAAAATGCAGCAAATTCGCTCCACGATTTTGCCGCGTTTTGGGTCCGGCAGGCAAAACGTTCCTATCCTGAACACGATTTTTCTGCGTTCAGGAGAGGGAGGTTGAGGGAGGTAAACCTCCCCTAACTGCAGCAGCTTCTAAACCCTTGTAAAAGCCTATGGGGTAGATTTACTAAAGCATGTGCACTTTGCAAGTGTATTAGCTCCAGAGCTTAGGAAATGAGGTACATTTTCACTTTCCAAAGAATACCCAATCACATACATGGAAAATGTTAAAAAAAAATGAATTTTTGCTTGCACATGATTGGATGACGGAAGTCAGCAGAGCTTCTACTCATTTACTTAACTCTGGAGCAACTGCTCTTGCAGAGTGCAACTGCACTTCGCAAAGTGCACAGTCTATTTGCCTTTAGTAAATCAACCCCTATGTGTGCATGGACACACAGGGGTTGATTTACTAAAGGCAAATAGGCTGTTCACTTGGCAAAGTGCAGTTGCTCCAGAGCTTAGCAAATGAGCAGAAGCTCTGCTGACTTCCGTCATCCAATCATGTCCAAGGAAAAATGCTGTTTTTTTTTTTCATTTTCCTTGCATGTGATTGGGTACTCTAGGAAAAGTGAGGATTTACCTAATTTACTAAGATCTGGAGCAACTGCACTTTGCAAAGTGCACAGTTTATTTGCCTTTAGTAAATCAACCCCATGGAGTTGGGTTTAGGAGCTCGGGCAAAAAAAGAGCTTGGGCAAAAAAAAACGCCAAAAGTTCGTAAACTCAAGTTGCTGTAGTGTACATGAGCCCTTAATGGACCTTTCCTGCTGTCCACAACTTGCAGATGAAAAAAGTTCAGGCCAGGTCTTGCACTTACTGCATTCATTCCAATGGCCAATCTATACTTGTGGTGGCCCCAACCAGCCAGAGTGTGAATAGAAATGAAGGAGGCTGCAGTGAACAGTAGATAGAGGAGCCAGCTGGGACTGTCTTTGGGCCACAGAGTAAAGATCTCCAGAACTTCTGCTATGTAGGTTACAATAATGTGTAAAATTTAGGTGACAACTTTACTAAAAGAAAAGTTATACTTCAGTTAAGTAAATTGTAGAAGCTTGGACAAAGCACAGTAAGCTATAGCAGCCAATCAGATTTGACGTTTTGCCAACATGGGGCGATCGCTAGTTTGCCTATTGCCCTTAGACGTGTTAAATAAGCAAACCCAATTCTGTTTCAGTTTTGGTGATTTAATGTGACCAACGTGTACACTGAGCCCAAGCTATTTTTTTGCCCGGGAGTGTAGTGCCCGTTCCGTGAATTGAGAATTGACGAGGAGGTTTCCGTCCTCATAATGAGAGCCTGTGACTTGCAGCAACCAAGCTTGCTCATCAGAATGTAAAAGTCCTTTCGAAAAGCCTTAGTGAAAAAGGCGTAGAGAAATGGATTGGCACAGGAATTAATGGGATAAAACAGAACTAACAGGATCTTGGAATTGGACACTGTTATTAAGGGAACCTTCAGGGAGGCAGAGATGGCAAAGAATGAAATGGGCGCGGTGCACAGAAAATTGGTGAATATCAGAACCGCCATTCTTATGGCCGTTTTGGTGTCGCTGTGGGAGGAGACAATATCAGGATTGCGTACAGTGATATATATATGTGCATAGCACATGCAGATAGCCACAAAAGCCAAAACATTAAGCACTAGGAGAAAAATGATATAAGCCTGTGAAGGTAAAGATTCAATGTCCATGGGCAAACAAATGCTAACTTTCATGTAGCTGCTTATACCAACAATGGGCAGCAGGGCCACTACAATTGCAAAGATCCAACCGGAAATCATAATGATGAAAGCATGGCGTAATCTGACTTTACGTTGGAGCTGCATCGCATAGGTTATGGTATGCCACCGCTCAAGGGTAATGGCTGTCAGTGTGTAGACCGAAAGTTCGCTGGCAAACACCGTAAAAAAACCTGCTGCATGACAACCCGCTCCTGTCTGCCACTCGATAGCATAGTTATAATATTGGCTTTTTGTTTTGATGTCCACAGAGGCAATCAGCAGGAGGTAGATGCCCATGCAAAAGTCTGCAAAGGCCAGATTGCACATTAGAAACTTGGGAACACTGAATTTAGACTTGCTGGTTATCAATATTATGAGCACCACTGCATTCCCACTTATGGCCAGAATGCTGATACACCACATCAGGATACGGAGAAAGTCATAGCCCATGATGTCTTCGCATGGGTTGAATTCATCCGGTTTCGGGAAACACTTTACATTCTGCACATCAAAACAGAAATAGTAGTCAAAGTCATCGTGCTCGAAGCCTAGGTCACTGCTCATGTAGTAATCCATCTGTGTTGATCTTTTGTTGGTAGGCTTTGAATCTCCATTCAGAAGATAATTGCTTCTATTGCACAAAGGATGAACATCCGTGCTACTGAAAAAACAAAGTGTACAATCAATGAATGCACCATAACATATGGATTCCCATTTCTTAAAGTGTATGTATAGCCATATGTTCTTATTTCTTAGTTTTGGATAGAGTAGGGAAGGATTAGAAGTCCTATCAAGTCTTTTGTTGATGTCCATGTCTCCACTAGGTGGATTCACCCTCTCTAATTGTCTTGGTGACCATTGACTTTGGTAACCTAAAAAGTGAGGAGAAAAATCTGAGAGCTGTCTCCAGAAGTGGTGAGGGAAACCCTTGCAATGGGAGCACCTGTCCAGTGACATTGTCTAAGAGGGGGAGTTCCTCTCACTTTGGAGTGATTTGCTCAAAGCAGAACTCCAGATTTTTTTTTCCCCCATGCAGTGGGGCTCTGCCTGCACTGCAAGGGTTAACAGCCGGTTTTGTCCAGGGGAGGAAGAGAGAAAGGATATACTCACTTGAACAGAAGAGAGGAGGGAGAGAGAAAGGTGCCAGGCAACCTATAGTGTAACAAGGTTTAATAAGTATATATAAAAACACAGTGACAGGTTCAACTCACAGGATGGCCATAGGTGTCCGTATGTGCCCAGGTGGGCTGAGCAAAGGATTCCGCAAGGGATCATGGAGTGGTCCTAGCTGTAGCAGTGGCTCTGTGGATAGAGGAGAGAGGACGATAGAACCCAGAGCTGGAGGGAGTTGAATGATGAGAAAAGATGGTCTGCAACTCCTTGCTTGCTCTTTAAAATCTTCAAAATGTATTGATTCTCCATACAAGACACAGACAGCAGATGTGAACGCGTTTCAGCCATGTGGGCCTTGTTGGGCAGCACATTGCTGTAGTGGTTAGCACTCTCGCCTAGCAGTAAAAAGGGTCGCTGGTTCGAATCCCAACCACGACACTACCTGCCTGGAGTTTGCATGTTCTCCCTGTGCCTGCGTGGGTTTCCTCCGGGCACTCCGGTTTCCTCCCACATTCCAAAGACATGCTGGTAGGTTAATTGGCTTCTGTTCAAAACTGGCCCTAGTATATGAATGTGAGTTGGGGACCTTGGATTGTGGGCTCCTTGAGGGTAGGGACCGATGTGGGTGTACGATGTATGTGCGGAGTGCTGCATGAATTGGCAGCGCTATATGGGTACCTTAAATAAAAATAGGGATGATTGTAGACACACACCCACACTCACTCAGGTTGAACTAGATGGACTGGTGTCTTTATTCAACCTTACTAACTATGTAACTACCAGAGTAGTGAGTAGTGAGTGGCCGTTCTTTGGAGACAGGAGAGAGAAAGCTAGAACCACGAGCTGGAGGGAGCCTGTTTGACACCTGTCAAACCTTGAGAGGAACCAGCCAATCGGAACGAGTTTCAGAGGCTAGTCACGCCTCCTTCCCGAGCCGATCTGAAATGCGTTCCGATTGGGCGGTTCCTCTCAAGGTTTGACAGGTTTCATTCGTCTCCCTCCAGCTCATGATTCTAGCGTCCTCTCTCCTGTCTCCACAGAGCCTCCAATGTGGCTAGGACCACTCGTGCGGGATCCTTTGCCTAGTCCACCTGGGCACATACAGATACCTATGGCCATCCTGTGAGTTGAACCTGTCACTGTGTTTTTATATATACTTATTAAACCTTGTTACACTATTGGTTGCTTGGCACCTCTCTCTCCCTCCCCTCTTCTGTTTCAGTATGGGTTCCCTGACCTCAGCGCAGGCTGTCTGTTTCCAATAGAGACCAGACCACAGACATTTCTGAATGACTTTTGATATTTTCATTGTCAACCAGACAAAGTATATAAGAGACACTTTTGCATCCAGGTGCAAATTTCATCTTCATATTTTTGGAGACATTTTATTCATCACCTTTTGGACATTTTACATTAGACAAGCTAGGGCAGCGCTGGGAATTTTTTCTGTTTATACTCATCTGATCCTTCGATCCTCCAGAAAACAGCACTCCCCCATGTCCAGCAGTGGACTGTTCCTGCCGTCCTCATAATGACGTCAGGAACAGTCCATGCACAAGAACGCTAGTGTGTGAGGGGGGGCAGGAGTGGCGGGGATCGGTCTTGCGCTCTGAGGATTCGCAGATTAGGTAAGTATATATCCTCTCCCCTCACCCCTAAAGAAAAATGAGCAGTTAACCCCTGCAGTGCAGGCAAAAAAAAATCCTGGAATTCTTCTGTACTGTATGGCCTGCCTTAGTTGGACTCATATGAGATAATGATGATGCAGCTTGTAGGCAGGAAATTCAACATTTGGTTAAATGGCGTGTAGGATGGGAAGGGAATCCCGCTCAACAGGATACATATAGAAAAAAATTAACTGACGGGGGTTTTCTTCACTTTTCCCTACTTCGCCCTGTGGCCACTAGGGGGCGCGCGCGCCCACCCCCCCTGCTCGCCCCCGAGCCGATGCGAGTGACCGGCGGTCACGATCGCCGCTGAGCTCCCGCAAACGCCGCTGACACACGGAGAACAGCGCTCTGTGTATGTAAACACACAGTTTCCAGTTCTCTGAGGGGAGAACAGACAGATCGCCTGTTCATACAGAGTATGAACAGCGATCTGTCATCTCCTCTACACAGTCTCCTCCCCCCTTCAGTTAGAACACAAATTAGGGAACACAATTAACCCCTTGATCACCCCCTAGTGTTAACCCCTTCACTGCCAGTGACATTTTTATAGTAATCAATGCATTTTTAGAGCATTGATCGCTGTATTAACGCCAATGGTCCCAAAAATGTGTCAAAATTGTCCAACGTTTCCGCCATAATGTCACAATCCAATACAAAATGCAGATCGCCGCCATTACTAGTAAAAAAAAAATTAATAATAAAAATGCCATAAAACTATCCCCTATTATGTAGATGCTATAACTTTTGCGCAAACCAATCAATATACGCTTATTGCAATTTTTTTCACCAAAAATATGTAGAAGAATACATATCGGCCTAAACTGAGGAAAAAAATAGTTTTTTTTATATATTTTTGGGGATATTTATTATAGCTAAAAGTAAAAAATAATGCGTTTATTTATTAGAATTTGGTAAGTGATACAGGATACCCACCATGCTTGCTAGACATGTGCACTGCCAAATAATGTGTTCGTTTTCGTTTCATTAGGTTTTTCTTTAGTTTTTCGGGTCTTTCGTTAGGATCTCAATTCGTAAATTTGTAAATTCGGAAATTCAAAAATTCGTAAATTTGAAGATTCGAAAATCTAAAGATAAGAAAGAAAATCTTAAAATAACTAACTAACTAATAATAACTAACTACTAAATTATAGATATTGGAATTCCCTTTCAAATTTGACTGTTAGTGAATGTAACAAGTACGAATTTATCCGAAGTTACGAATTATCCGAAATAAAGAATGCCGCATCTAAATAAATGGAACGGAACAAATTAATAAAAAAATAATAATAATAAAACGTTTTTATTATTGTTATTTATTATTATTAATTCATTACAATCCATTCGCTTAGATACGGTATTCTTTATTTCGGATAATTCGTAACTTCGGATAAATTCGTATTCGTTACGTTCACTAACAGCCAAATTTGAAATGAAATTCCAATACCTATAATTTAATAGTTAGTTATCCCTTTCATCACTAAGCCTATTTTTGACATTTGGTGTTTACAAGTTAAAATCCGTATTTTTTGTTGGAAAATTACTTAGAGCCCCCTAACATTATTTATATTTTTTTTAGCAGAGAATCTAGAGAATGAAATGGTGATTTTTGCAATATTTTATATCACACGGTATTTGTGCAGCGGTGTTTTAAACGCAACTTTTTTGGGAAAAGGGACACTTTCATGAATTTTAAAAAAACCAAACAGTAAAGTTAGCCCAATTTTTTTGTCTAATGTTAAAGATGATGTTACGCCAAGTAAATAGATACCAAACATATCACCCTTTATAATTGCTCGCACTCGTGGAATGGCGACAAACTACGGTACCTAAAAATCTCCATAGGCGACGCTTTAAATTTTTTTTACGATTACCAGGTTAGAGTTACAGAAGAGGTCTAGTGCTAGAATTGTTGCTCTCACTCTGACGACTGCGGTGATACCTCATATGTGTGGTTTCAACACCGTTTACATATGCGGGCTCGACTTCCGTATGCATTTACTTTGCTGCGCGAGCTTTCAGGGACGGGGGCGCTTAAAAAAAAAAAAAAAAATTCTTATTTATTTTATTTATTTTTATATTTATAAATTGTGTTTAAAAAAAAAAAAATTGATCACTTTTATTGCTGTCACAAGGAATGTAAACATCCCTTCTGACAGTAATAGGTGGTGATAGGCACTTCACAGTATTCAGATCGCTGTTTTCGGTAATATTGTATATTTTTTTAGACTGGCGCCATTGGCAGCCGAGTAAACGGGAAGTGACGTCATGACGTTGCTTCCGCGTTTACAATTAGGAGGCTGGAAGAAAGCCGCTTACAGCTTTGTTCCAGACTGTCAGTAGCCTCCCGCTCCTCCAGTATAACAGCCGAGCGGCTTTTAGCCGCATTGGTTGTTATACTTGGAAAGCTGATCGCCGGCTCGACAAAAAAAGTACCGGGATGATGCCTGCAGCTGCGGGCATCATCCCGGTATAAACCCCGAAAGCCAAGTACGCACATCTGCGTACGCTCGGCGGGAAGGGGTTATTATTAGTTAGTTATTATGTCAGATTTTACATTTCCGAATTATCGAATTTTTGAATTTACGAATTTTCAAATTTACGAATATTCAGAAAAAATTTGTTAAACGGGTTTAACCACTTCACCCGCCGGAAGATTTGGCTGCTCAATGACCAGGCCATTTTTTGCGATTCGACACTGCGTTGCTTTAACTGACAATCGCTCGGTCATGCGACGCTGCACCCAAACAAAATTGATGTCCTTTTTTCCCCACAAATAGAGCTTTCTTTTGGTGGTATTTGATCATCTCTGCATTTTTTTTTTTTTGCGCTATAAACAAAAGACCGGCAATTTTGAAAAAAAAAACACTTTAGGGGATATTTATTAAAAGAAAATCCACTTTGCACTGAAAGTGCACTTGGAAGTAAAGTCGCTGTAGATCTGAGGGGGACATGCAAGGAAAATAAAACACAGCATTTTAGCTTGCACGTGATTGGATGATAAAATCAGCAGGGCTTCCCCTCATTTCAGATCTACCCCTTAAATTTACAGTGACTGCACTTCCATGTGCACTTTCAGTGCAAAGTGGATTTGCCTTTCGTAAATAACCCCCCTATATCTTTTACTTTTTGCTATAATAAATATCCCACATTTTTTTCAAAAAAAATAATTTTTTCCTCAGTTTAGGCCTATACGTATTCTTCTACATATTTTTGGTAAAAAGAATCGCAATAAGCGGATATTGATTGGTTTGCGCAAAGTGTATAGCGTCTACAAAATAGGGGATAGATTTATGGCATTTGTATTATTATTATTGTTTTACTAGTAATGGCCGTGATTTGCGATTTTTATTGGGACTGCGATAGTGCGGCGGACAAATTGGACACTTTTGACACGTTTGGGACCATTGACAATTATACAGCGATCAGTGCTATAAAAATGCACTGATTACTGTATAAATGTCACTGACAGGGAAGGGGTTAACACTAGGGGCCGATCAAGGGGTTAAATGTGTTCCCTAGGCAAGTTCTAACTGTAGGGGGATGGGACGGTCTAGGAGGGGAGAGAGAGAGAGAGATCAATGTTCATACATAGTATGAACACACAATCTGTCTCCTCTCCCCTGAGAGAACCGGGATTTGTGTGTTTACATATACAGATCCCGGTTCTCGCTCTGTCACAAGCGATTGCGGGTGCCCGGCGGGCACTCACATCGGCTCCGGGCACACGCTGCGGGCGTGTGCGCGCACACCCCTAGTGGGCAAAAGGCGAAGCGACTTAACAAGATGAGTTCCTCCCCTATATAACCCCTCCCATATGGAGAGTACCTCAGTTTTTTCGCCAGTGTCTAAGGTGGTTGGTCCTATTGAAGATGTGCTAAGAAGAAAGCTCTGTTTGATGGTCTCTGTGAGGACCTAGGAGCTATACAACCGGATCCATACCTTGGGCCAATACTAAAACGCCTAAGATGGATGGTAGCCGGGCTTTATGATAAGAAGGTTTTGCCTGTAATGTCTCTCCTTGGAGGTCTGTGCTCTGGGATCTAGGCTTTGGTGTACTAATATAACAATGGCACGAAAAGTTTCTGGCAGAGTCTTCTACAGGTCCAGGAAAGAGGATCCTGTGAGTAGGAACCCAGAACCCTGAAGGTTGGCACAACGCTACCCGCCGTGATGGGTGAAGGCTGGAATCTGTCTGTTCTCAGCAGTTCCTGCGGCGGGGATAAGGTAAGTGAAGACAATCCTAAAGTTTACACATTATGGGTTATCTTCTGTGAGTAGTTTGTATGTCTTACCTGGTTTCCGCCACTATAGGGAGTAAGAGACATACCTGGTGTATACTTACATGCCTTCCAGGATACACGCTCAGTGAAGCTGGTCTAAGAAGCCGCTCACATCCTCCGCTGCAGTCTCTGCCACATAAACTGAAAGGGGGGATCCCACACAGTCCGGGGGTCCCACCCAGTCCTCCGGTGGTCTTCTTCTCCCCCTCGACCCGGCCGCCATGATGGTCCTATGTGCGTGCGCGTGCAGGGGGCACGCTTTTTCGGCAGGGTAGACGGGGAAGGAGGGGAAGCGTCGTTGTGGTGCCGTGCACGTGTGCCGTGTACGGCACGCCAGTGCGCAGGCACAAAGCAGATTTTTTTTAAAGCCCAAGGCGCCAGAGCTCCTGTAAGCAGTGGGACACAGAGCTGTGGGCAGTAAGCATCTCAGTGGATCGGAACCAGGCAAACCTAAGACACCTACTCGGCACCAGGTTGTGCAGGTTGTAGCTAATGTTTATATTGTAAGACTATAGCACAACAGTGATTGCACTTTACACTAGTACCCCTGCTTTGCAGCTTATTACTCCTCGTAAGAGAGCTTCAGGGGGAGGTAAAAGAGGCACCAGAAAATCACAGCCTACATCTAGTGGTTCTGGACATGCCTGCAGGATACTATCCCCCCTGCAAGACTGGAGGCAGCCTCACAGGATGAGTCTGTACCCTTGTCAGGTTTTGCAGCCTCTCCCAATGCTTCAGTCCCTGTTTATGTCACAGAAGACGCTTTGAAGGCTGCATTGGATGGTTTAGAAGGAAAGATTACTACCTTTGTCACAGCTCCCTAACAAATAGCAGAAAAAGGGGTAGATCCCCTCCCTCTGCTTTGGGTTCCCTATCGGATGAGCATTCTGATAAAGAGGAAATATCCCTATCTGAGGATGGGGATCAGGTGCAGTCGGACAAATCAGGGGAAGGGGAGAAGCTCTCTTCTACCTCCCAAGCCCTCAAAACGCAGGTGCAATACTATACTGAATTGGTGCGTTCCACATACAGATTGCCTTCTGCTGAGGCTGCCATTTCCCCTGTTTCCTCCCTGGGGTCCTGGATATCCCCACAGGCTGTGTACACCTTCCCAACTCATCCTTTACTGGATGAATTGTTGTATGAGGACTGGGGTCACCCAGATAAACTATTTTCTCCTCCTAAAAAGTTTTCTATGCTTTATGCAGTGGAGGAAAGTTTCACCAAGAAATGGGTCCCAGCCATAGATACAGCTTCTTCTGTCCTGTGGAAAATGCTCAAGGGTTTAAGGATCCAACTGACAAAAAGCTGGAAACCTTATTTAAAGACTCTTTCTCTGTGACAGGCGCTGTGGTCTAGCCTACAGTCACAGCAATTGGCATGGGCCAGTTCCTCAAGGAACAAATGAAGCAGGTGCTTTCCACTGAGGAGGCCGAGGTCTATGCAGACCTTCCTAAAGCCTTGTGTTAATGCCATTATGGATTCTGCTCCGCAAGCATCTCGCCCCACTCTCCTGCTGGTACACATGCGCAGGTACCTTTGGCTTAAAAATTGGGCAGCTGAGGCTTCATGCAAAAAATATTTAACTGGGTTCTTGTTTCGTGGAGAATGCCTGTTTGGGGATGATCTAGACAAATATATCTGGAAGATTACTGGGGGTAAAACTACGTTGTTACCGGTCAAAAGGAAGAGTAAACGTCCTTCATTTAGACGTTCTCTGTCCCCAGCCCCTGGAGCCTCATCCTCCAGGCAGTGGCGATGGCCTGCCCAATCAAATACTGGGGGAAAGGTCCAAAGTCAAGCACAAGGGCAAAAGAAACCTTGGGGTCCAAGATCTGGTAAACAGAAAGCCAAAGCCTCCCTATGAAGGGGTGCCCCCGCTCGGCCGAGTGGGGGGAAGGCTGCTGCAGTTTGCAGGCACCTGGCGGGAAGAGATTCAGGACAGATGGGTAGCCTCCACGGTGTCTCTGGGCTGCAAGCTAGAGTTCCTGGAGCTTCTGCCATCTCGTTCCCTAAGGTCAAGAGTCTCCAGGGATCCAGAAAAAAGAAGGCCCTGGAAGAGCAAGGCTCAGGGTTCTACTCAAACCTCTTTATGGTTCCAAAACCAAATGGGAATGTCAGACCTATTCTGGATCTAAAAGACCTGAATCAATTTCTAGATATTCGTCCTTTCTGTATGGAGTCTATCCGCTCAGTAGTCTCCACCCTTCAGGGGGGAGAATTCCTGGCATCAATAGACATCAAAGATGCATATTTGCATGTGCCAATATTTCCTGCTCACCAAAAATTCCTAAGGTTTGCGGTGGATCGGCGGCACTTTCAATTTGTGGCCCTTCCTTTTGGTCTTGCTACTGCTCCTCGAGTGTTCACAAAAGTTCTAGCCCCGCCCCTGGCAAATCTAAGGGCTCAGGACATAACCGTGACAGCTTATATGGACGATTTGCTACTCATAGAACAGTCCGTAACATGCCTAAGCCACAATGTGCTCTGCACGGTAAAGTACTTAGAGTACCTAGACTGGGTCCTCAATCTAGAGAAATCCTCCTTGCAGCCCCTAAAAAGGCTGGAGTATTTGGGCATGGTCATAGACACAGTCCAAAGCAGAGTGTTCCTACCCAAATCAAAAGCCAGGACCATAAAAGATTTGGTCCGGGTAGTCACAGCAAGGAGAAATCCCTCAATCCGACTATGTATGAGACTATTGGGGAAAATGGTTGCCTCTTTCGAGGCTGTTCCTTACGCCCAGTTTCACTCGAGGCCTTTACAAAACAGCATCCTCTCTGCCTGGAACAAGAGGGCTCAACCCCTGGATCTTCCAATGTGCCTATCCCCAGGGGTGCGCCAAAGCCTCAATTGGTGGTTACTGACCAAGAATCTTCTAAAAGGAAAGTCCTTTGTCCCAGTTACTTGGAAACTCGTAACCACAGATGCCAGCCTAATAGGCTGGGGAGCAGTTCTGGAAGAAGCTTCCACCCAGGGAAGATGGTCCAGAGCCGAGAGGCTCTTGCCCATTCACATTCTGGAAATTCTGGCAATTCATCTAGCCCTCAAGGTCTGGACTTTCAGACTACAGGGTCATCCTGTCCAGATACAGTCCGACAATGCCATGGCTGTGGCGTATATCACTCACCAAGGAGGCACCAGGAGCCTGGATGCCCAAAAGGAGGTGAATCACACTTTTTTCTGGGCAGAAAGGCATACTCCTTGCCTGTCTGCGGTCTTTATTCCAGGGGTAGAAAATTGACAGGCGGATTTTCTTAGCCACCAGTAGCTGTGTCCAGGAGAATGGTCTCTACACCCCGACATATTTCAGACCATATGTCAAAATTGGGGTACCCCGGATGTAGACCTGTTTGTGTCCAGGTTCAACAAAAAACTGGACAGCTTTGTGTGAAGAACAAAGGATCTGCTAGCACAAGGGTCGGATGCCTTAACAATTCCATGGGATCGGTACTCTCTGATCTATGCCTTTCCTCCAATTCAGCTTCTTCCGCGGTTCCTTCAGAGGGTCAAAAGGGAAGCAAAGTCGGTCATTCTGGTGGCTACGACTAGGCCCAGATGACCTTGGTATGCAGAGATTGTAAAGATGGCAGTGGGAAGACCTTGGGTTCTTCTGCTGCTTTCAGATCTACTCCCACAAGGTCCAATATTCCATCCTGCCTTTTGAAGTCTGAATTTGATGGTTTGGCTGCTGAGACCCACATTCTGAAAAGCCGTGGGCTCTTGGAATCAGTCTTTTTCACTCTGGTTAATGCTAGGAAGCTGGCCTCCAGGCTCATCTACTACAGAATCTGGAAGGCATATGTTTCCTGGTGTGAACCCAGGGGGTGGCCTCCTAGAAAGTATTCCATTAGCAGGATTCTTGCCTTTCTTCAATTAGGCTGGCTTTGAGCACTATCAAGGTCCAGATCACGGCCTTATTAGTATGCTTTCAAAGGCCACTTGCCTCACATTCCCTGGTTCGGGCTTTTGTTCAAGGGGCACTGCGCTTGAATCCACCAGTCAAACCTCTTATGTGCCCATGGGATCTGAATTTGGTTTTGTCCGTTTTGCAAGAACAACCCTTTGAACCATTGCACCATGCTTGTTTAGTTCTTCTGACAAAGAAACTGGTCTTTTTGGTAGCCATTTCCTCAGCTAGAAGGGTATCTATCATAATTAGCAGCTCTTTCTTGTAAAGAGCCATATTTGATTATTCACAAAGACAGGGTGTTGTTACGTTCTCAACCGACTTTTTTACCTAAGGTTGTTTCAGGATTCCATCTGAATCAAGATGTGGTCCTACCATCTTTTTTTCCAGATCTGCAGTCTGCGGAAGAGGAGTTGTTACACTCTCTAGATGTTGTAAGAGCAGTCAGGCAACCGCTCAGATACAAAAGACTGATTCTCTGGTTAGTCTGCCAGAAGGCCCCAGAAAGGGCCAGGCAGCGTCAAAATCCACTATTTCTAGATGGATTAGGCAAGTTATTATTCAGGCCTATGGTATAAAGAAGAAGATTCCTCCTTTTCAGGTTAAGGCACACTCAATTAGAGCAGTTAGTGCTTCATGGGCAGTGCATCACCAGGCCTCCATAGCTCAGATCTGCAAGGCTGCAACTTGGTCTTCAGTCCATACAATCACTAGATTCTATCAGGTGGATGAAAGAGGGCATGAGGATGCCGCCTTTGGGCGCAGTGTGCTGCAGGCTGCAGTATAGATCCTCTTGTCCGTTGGCAGTCTATGTATTTTCTGATCTGTGTCTCCCTCCCCTCAATTTGGGCATTGCTTTAGGACATCCCAATAAGTAATTACCAAGCCTCTGTGTCCTATGATGTATGAACAAGAAAATAGGATTTTTAAATACAGCTTACCTGTAAAATCATTTTCTTGGGAATACATCACGGGACACAGAGCTCCCGCCCCTCTTCGGGATTATACGTTACGGTACCTATTGCTTTGCTACAAAACTGAGGTACTCTCCATAGGGGAGGGGTTATATAGGGGAGGAACTCATCTTGTAATTAGGGTTACCAGTGTCCAATCACCTGAAGGTACTATCTAGCCCACTAAGTAATTACCAAGCCTCTGTGTCCCATGATATATTCCCAAGAAAAGGATTTTACAGGTAAGCTGTATTTAAAAATCCTATTTTTTTTTTGCTACTCACCTTGAAATCCCTTTCTCTGAGTTCATTCAGGGACACAGCTTTTATATATGAAGTTTTGTTAGAGTAACGTCAAAATTAGTTATTCCTGCCACTTCTTCCTTACCATAATAAAATTTTAAGGATTAGGCACGTTTTCAAAATTACAGCCCACTATGTGAATTTATGGAAAATATATGAGTAATAAGAAATACACACACTTTGCGTGTTACTAGTGCAGGTAAAAACCTTTTTAAATCAGGAGTAAATGCAGGTTTTTTTTTTCTTTACAAATGAAAATTTGTACTTTTGATTTAATGAAACAGCCAATACAGCTGTTCTTCTAAAGGAAAGGGTACATAATAAAATAATATAAATAATGTAACCACTTTTAATACTTCCAATACCTTTCTTTGCTTTACTGAATACAATTTTAACAAGAACGTGCCATATGGTAATAGCTACACTCTGTACACAGACACTGTCCCTCTAATGGTGGGTGGATGGCACATTTTGTACTTTATATACTTAGCATGCTGTGCAAAGACAAATAGTATGAAAGTTCTGATGACATAATTCTTGTGTCCTCAGGTGAATGCCATTCCTATTTAACAGACAATTTATTTTAATTGCCTTTTCCTGGGACCATATGCTCACAATCAATACTGCCCTGGAAGGCTGCATGTCATATTATTAGGTTAATGACATAGGAGATATAAGTTAGAATTTAAATCTTTAAGAATAAATGGCTCCATGCTGGTGGTATTGTGTGCAATATATATAGCTGGGGGTGAGGAGAAGTTGTAGTCTTCTAGTGTCACAGTACTTTTCGTTTTAATGAACACAAAAAATTCAATATGCTCTTACTTGCTCTGAAGATATATATATATATATATATATATATATATATATATAATCGATATAGATATATCTCTATCTATCTATCTATCTATCTATCTATCTATCTATCTATCTATCTATCTATCTATCTATCTATCTATCTATCTATCTATCTATCTATCTATTGCTATAGATAGATATATCTATATATAGATATATATAGAGAGAAGGATATATATATATATATATATATATACATATATACACTTGTCAAGTAAAAGCCAGCAGCTCACAATGCTGTAGGGTTTTAAAGCAATTTGGCTACACAGCCTTCCTCATGTAATGTAAAGCCAAAACGCGTTAACACTTACAGCATTGTGTCTTTATATATGTAGCCAATAAAAGATTTATTCTGAAAGAGCAGCTTTTACTTGACAAGGATCTGCTATTGTGGGAGTTGAATGCCCCAGCCAGAGCACCGGTCTCCAGCTCCTGGACTTTGGAGATAACGGTAGAGCTTGGGTAAATCTACTATATATATATATATATATATATATATATATATATATATATACATATATATGTATATATATGTATGTATATATGTATGTATGTGTATATATATGTATATATATATATGTATGTATATATATATTTATATATATATACACTCACCAGCCACTTTATTAGGTACACCTTGCTAGTACCGGGTTGGACCTCCTTTTGCCTTCATTCTTCATGGCATATATACAACAAGGTGTTGGAAACATTCCTCAGAGATTTTGCTCCATAGTGACATGATAGCATCACGCAGTTGCTGTACATTTGTCGGCTGCACATCCATGATGGGAATTTCCCATTCCACCACATCACAAAGGTGCTCCATTGGATGAGATCTGGTGAGTGTGGAGACCATTGGAGTACAGGGACCTCATTGTCCAGTGGTGAGATGATTGGATCTTTGTGACATGGAGCATTATCCTGCTGGAAGGAGCCATCAGAAGATGGGGACACTGTAGTCATAAAGGGATGGACATGGTCAGCAACAATACTCAGGTAGGTTGTGGCATTTAAACGATGCTCAAATGGTACTAAGGGGCCCAAAGTGTGCCAAGGAAATATCCCCCCACACCATTACACCACCACCACCAGCCTGAACCATTGATACAAGGCAGGATGGATCCATGCTTTCATATTGTTTACGCCAAATTCTGACCCTACCATCTGAATGTCGCAGCTGAAATCGAGACTCATCAGACCAGGCAACTGGTCTGCTCATTCTCCTCTGACCTCAACAAGGCATTTTTCGTCCACACAACTGCCGCTCACTGGATATTTTCTCTCTTTCTGACCATTCTCCGTAAACCCGAGAGATGGTTGTGCATGAAAATCCCAGTGAAAAACTGAAAATACTCAGACCAGCCCGTCTGGCACCAACAACCATGCCAAAGTCACATAAATCCCATTTCTTCCCCATACTGATGCTCGGTTTGAACGTCAACAAGTCGTCTTTACCACGTTTAGATGCCTAAATGCATTGAGTTGCTGCCATGTGATTGGCTTTGGGATTGTGTTACCAAGCAATTGTGTACCTAATAAAGTGGCCAGTGAGTGTATATATAGTCATATCTTCTGTATTGCACCTTCACCTTTCTCTTGGATCCTGGGTGAGATACCGCACAAATCCATAATCAAAAAATGGCTAACACATTAAACAAATTTACAGACCAAAGGCGCAAATAAAAGAAGTCCAGTGTTAGGGTGTACATACACTTTAAATTGCAGTTGATTATGAACGTGAAAGGTAGTAGAAGTAGACGGTGGACTTTTTAGTATAGGCCTCCTTTAACATTAGAAGTCCCCTGACTAATTTCACTTGCTGTTTGGATTTACACTTTGACTTTGGTTAAAGGAAATAGGCACATACCTTTTCTGTTTCTTCCAGTTTTTAAAAGCACAGCAGTGGCTTGGATACGTTAGATTGGCCTCAATAAGACTAGACAGCCTTTCCAAAGGAGGGAGCTTCTTCAAGTTATAAGCGTGGTTAGCAATAAGTTTCTTTATATGCTCCAGGCCGTGCTTGGGCAGTGAGTTGATTTGAGTTTTTGAAATATCCCTGTTTGTAAAAAAAAAAATAATAAAAGAAGACATGGGAAAGATTGCACGAAGCAGCAGGCACTGGATCGAAAAAAGAAAAGAAAGAAAAAATCAAAGGAGGATTGAATGTGTGAGCTAACTGGTTTGGAAGGGTCTATAGGAGTTCAATATGTTAACTAACATGCAAAACAAAATATATGTTCTATGCTGTGTGTTCCATTGTCAAGGAGTACCAGTGATGAAAGAAAGGGTGGGAATACAAATGAGTTATAGAATATCAAAAGAAGATGTTTATAGGGAGGTATTGGAGTACAAAACACTACCACACTGTCCTACAATAACAGATACATTGATCCCCTAGATCTATAAAATAATTATCAGGCCTGGGGAAACCCCTGCTAATACCAATTCTTTGGGGTAAGTGGGAAAAATGCCCCTTACATTGGTGGTCAGTGGGAAGAATGTTCTTTACATCTGTGAGGATCCAATGCCCTCATAGGTGGGCACAGCCTATTGCATTAGGGTGTGCACTCCAAAGCTCAAACATATATACAGTATCTCACATAAGTGAGTACACCCCTCACATTTTTGTAAATATTTTATTATATCTTTTCATGTGACAACACTGAAGAAATAACGCTTTGCTACAATGTAAAGTAGTGAGTGTACAGCTTGTATAACATTGTAAATTTGCTTTCCCCTCAAAATAACTCAACACACAGCAATTAATGTCCAAACCGCTGGAAACAAAAGTGAGTACACCCCTAAGGGAAAATGCCCAATTTGGGCCCAATGTGTCAATATTTTGTGTGGCCAACATTATTTTCCAGCATTGCCTTAACCCTCCTGGGCATGGAGGTCACCAGAGCTTCACAGGTTGCCACTGGAGTCCACTTCCACTCTGACGACATTACAGAGCTGGTGGATGTTAGAGACCTTGTGCTCCTCCACCTTCCGTTTGAGGATGCCCCACAGCTATTTAGGTCTGGAGACATGCTTGGCCAGTCTATCACCTTTCCCCTCAGCTTCTTTAGCAAGGCAGTGGTCGTTGGAGGTGTGTTTGGGGTTGTTATCATGTTGGAATACTGCCCTGCGGCCCAGTCTCTGAAGGGAGGGGATCATGCTCTGCTTTAGTATGTCACAGTACATGTTGGCATTCATGGTTCCCTCAATGTACTGTAGCTCACCAGTGCCGGCAGCACTCATGCAGTCCCAGACCATGACACTCCCACCACCATGCTTGACTGTACGCAAGAAACCTGAAGGATTTAGGAGATATCCGTATTAGCATGTGCCGATGTCATCGGTACATGCGCACTGAAGCAATGTCATGTTCGTGCCACTGCTTTAGCTAGTGTGCCATTACCAGCAAGTCCCACATGCATGCGGGAGCGATGTACGGGGGGCGCTAGGGGGGCTTCGATCTAAGGTGAGTATTTCATAATGAGCTAGTATGCTATGCATACTAGCTCATTATGCCTTTGTCTAGCATATTTTTATTATTTTTTTTTTTTTTTATAGTGGGTTTACAACCACTTTAAACTGCTTTATGGTCTTGGCCACCGTGCTGCAGGTCAGTTTCATGGTCTTGGCAATCTTCTTATAGCCTAGGCCATCTTTATGTAGACCAACAATTCTTTTTTTTAGATCCTCAGAGAGTTCTTTGCCATGAGGTGCCATGCTGAACTTCCAGTGACCAGTATGAGAGAGTGAGAGCGATAACACCAAATTTAACACACCTACTCACCATTCACACCTGAGACCTTGTAACACTAACGAGTCACATGACTCCGGGGAGAGAAAATGGCTAATTGGGCCCAATATGGACATTTTCACTTAGGGGTGGACGCTTTTTTTGTTGCCAGCGGTTTGGACATTAATGGCTGTGTGTTGAGTTATTTTGAGGGGACAGCAAATTTACACTGTTATACAAGCTGTACACTCACTACTTTACATTGTATCAAAGTGTCATTTCTGCAGTGTTGTCACATGAAAAGGTATAATAAAATATTTAGAAAAATGTGAGGGGTGTACTCACTTTTTGTGAGATACTGTATGTGTATGCATGTGTACAGTATATATACTGATGTTGTCAGTAGAGCAGCGGACGATATCATTAGGGCAGAGACTGGTGTGAGTAGGCTAGTGGAGGGTGTCAGTAGTTTAATTAGTTTTTTTTACAATTTTTTTTTAGGAGCCCTGTAGAAATATCAGGAGTCTAAACAGGGGGAATCTGCGCCACACATGCTGATTAGGGTGTACCCAGGCACATCTGGCACACCCTGTGCGCACACCTATGCCTCTGCTGTGCGCATTTGTAAATAGCTGTTGTTTGTTATTTACTATAGAGTAAGTTTTTTTATAGAGAGGTACTTCCCATCCCTGCTAGCTGGGTTCAGAAACCTTCAGAGGAAGGAAGTAGTGTGAGAAAGACGGAAAGGGATACTGAGCCATGTGACCTTACACATAGATGTGGCTGCTGCTGTATTTAGAGTATTCACAAGTATTCTTATGTTAAAATAGTTTAAAGGATACATATTGCCAAAGCTCTTTTGGCCATACTTCTCCTGTGGGTCACAGGAGTGCACTTAGTTCTTCACTCCTGTGACCCAGAATCAGCTGACAGTGGGCTAAAGCTGTTTTAGCTCAGGGGTCAATAACCAGCATAGGCTAGAGCCAGGTTAGGCTTTTAAAGTCTGAATTCCAGTGACACACCACAATTTCTGCTGGTGAGAAACAGCGCTCCAAGCTGGTTGGACAACGGTTGGCGGATCTTTCTATGCTGATCTCGTCTTCAGGTCTCTGACACCAAAATGGACAGCGCATTGCATCTATCCTCAGGGCCCCCTGAAAGTGAGCTTTGCTGCAACATTCATCTGTAGGTCAGCAGTAAGTTTCATCTATCCATGTTTTTTTGTTTTTTCCTTTGTTCAGCCTGCAGCCTAAAAATCTAACAGTGTGTGGGCAGCTTTAGTCACTTTGTCCATTCAGGTTCTCTTGTAAGTAGACTCTTTTACCCACTGATACTCACATTTTTTCAGGAACATAATGTAAAAGGGCATGCCGGCCATTAATGTGCACATGTTTTCAGCATGGAAGCCCAACTAAATGAGCAACAATGCGCTTGAGTCTGCACATAGGAACGCAGGCCCAACAGCATGCACATGGACACATGGGCCCTGTATGATATCATTGTTGAATGGTATCTCAGCTTGAGTTCCTGTTATCCCAGATCCTGAACCTGATTGACGCTGTTATTGACCTGGTTTTAGTCTGATTCTAACCTGCTTCTGGATAAACCTTGCCTGTCTAAATTTGCTGCCTAACTTTGTTATCAACCTCGGTCTGGACACTTGATCAAGATTTTTCCTATTGATTCTGTACCTCACTGCCTACACATTGCCACCCTTGCCCCTGACCTTGATCCTGCATACGATTTGGTGCCTTCCTGCCCAACTGTTACTGAGCTCAGCCTGCAACCCAGCTTTGATCTCTATTGTACTTGGTATATTCTGGGTGCCTTCACCACTGTGCTTCTGCTTAACTGGTTATGAGATCTACTGGACTCGGTGTATTCTGGGTGCTCTCACCACTGTGCTTCTGTTTAACCGGCTCTGATCTCTTCTGGACTTGGTATATTCTTGGTGCCTTCACCACTGTGCTTCTGCTTAATCGGCTCTGATCTCTTCTGGACTTGGTATATTCTTGGTGCCTTCACCACTGTGCTTCTGCTTAACTGGCTCTGATCTCTACTGGACTTGGTGTATTCTGGGTGCCCACACCACTGTGCTTCTGCTTAACCTGGATATGAGCTCTACTGGACTTGGTGTATTCTGGAAACTTCTGCTTACTTGATACCAGAACTCCCATTTTCAGTCTTCAGTTAACCGGCTCTGATCTCTTCTGGACTTGGTATATTCTTGGTGCCTTCACCACTGTGCTTCTGCTTAACTGGCTCTGTTCTCTACTGGACTTGGTGTATTCTGGGTGCCCTCACCACTGTGCTTCTGCTTAACCGGCTATGAGCTCTACTGGACTTGGTGTATTCTGGATGCTTCTGCTTACTTGTTACCAGAACTCCCATTTTCAGTCTTCAGTTCCAGCTTCTTGGCACCTGAGCCCTCCCATTGCCCCTGCAGTCCCTATCACAACTTTCAGGGGTGCTCAGATAGAAATTATGCAAGAGGCCACCTTTGTCCTCTCAAGCTCCTCACACAGGTACGTGACACATTTATTATATTTCTCAGCCACTTCACTGTTCTTTTGGAGCAAATACCCGGTCCTTCCAGTTATGTAGGAGCATGTGACCTTCTCTGAGGATGCAGTGCTAGAACCTTAGTAGCCAATCACCAAGCCCAAACATTATCATAGGAATAGCAAGAGATTAACCCTGTGTAAGCTCCAATACCATAGGCACAAAGCATGGGGAAAGCATGGCTGAAGTATGAACAGATAATGGCAGTGGGGGAAGGGAACCTGTCACTTTTCTCCTCAACTGGCAAAGTGACAGAGCCTCTTTGGGACACTTCCGTGCAAAAGTAGCCACTAATTATAACACGTGGGGGTATAGGAGTATAAAAAGATTTTAAAAAAGACAAAAAAGTATGAGACTTCAATTGGACTCTAATTGAAGTCCAAATTGATAAAAATCAGAAGGTGATATTTTTACTCTCAGTGAAGTGTGTCGTTATAAATTTCCACATTACCACATATTATAATACAAAGAAGCTATAGTATATGGTTAAGTGATACATTTTTTTTTTCATCTCTCAGATGTATTCTCTAGTCTATGGAGTGGATTGCCTCAAGAGTCACTCCTCGACTTAAATGTTCACTTTGTGTGTCTTTTATTAATTTTAATGAAATTCTTCCAAAAGGAGGAATGTATCACCTAGCATGCTAAAGCAAATTAAAATATAAAGCAAATTGTTAATTAAAAAATACAATAAAATCTACTACAGTAAAGAAAACCCATAGCAGCCCACAGAGGTAACATTTGTTCTGAATAAAGCTATTTCAACATGTTCCTATGGAAATTACTGAACCATTCCATTTTTTCGAAACCTGGTTCTGCTTCATTTTTCTCCTGTTTTGCTATTAAACACTTTTACACAGTTCAAAGGCAAACCATATGCGTTAGAAACTTTACACAACTGAAAAAAATACAAAAAGTTTGTGTCTTTTTTTTTTTTTAACTGGATGGTCAGGAGAAAAAAAAGGATTTGGCTGGCAAATAATAACAGAAAAATAAAAAGGACAATAATGCACACATTTTAGGAATGTTTTAAAAAAAATTCAAACTTGAATTCCAAGTTATGTTTAATCTTTGACTACAATCTCTGTAAAGCAGAACTAAACCCTCCTATCATTTTCAGCCAAGGAAGCTGACATCTTGGCCTCTGTTTGATCTGCAACTGCCGCAGTGCTGCACATGTGATAATTTATAACACCAGCCATTTGATGGTTTGACAGTTGAGTATAGAGCACATGCAAATGTAACAGTTACATTCCCGGGACACTTAATGGAATGTAACTGTTTGTTGAAACTGATCGATGGGTATAGTTCTGCTTTAACTAGGTTGCCAACCATATAATCAACCCCTTCAGATCCATGCTATAGCCGAATGACGGCTACAGCGTGGGTCTGCTTTGCCGGGAGGCCGTCAATAGATGTCCTCCCCTTTGCAAGCTGGCCACGCCCCCCTGAAGGGCCCGCGCGGCGCGTACTGTGATCACCCGAGTCAATGAGATTCGGGTGATCGGAGTAAGGGGTCCATCCCGGCCCCTTACCACGTGATCAGCTGTCAGCCAATGAAAGCTGATCACGTGATGTAAACAGAAGATCGGTAATCCTTTTTTTTTCTTCTCATGCTGTCAGCATGAGGAGAAAAAAAAGCTGATCACGGCTTCTGTTGAAGGGACATCGGTCCTGAAGAGGAAGAAGCGAAGCCACCTCATATGTCCCCACCAGTACCGCCTGCCAGTGCCACCTGCCAGTGCCACAAATTAGTGCCCACAGTGCCATGAATCAGTGCCCACCAGTACATAAGTGCCAGCAATCAGTTCCACCTATCAATGGCCATGAGTGCCACCTATCAATGCCCACCAGTGGTGCCAATCAGTGCCTCATCAGTGCCAACTAGCAGTGCTGCCTATCAGTGTCACCTACCAGTTCCCATCACTGCCACCCATTAGTGCCCATCAGTGCCAGTTACCAGTGCCACCTATCAGTGCCACCTATTAGTGCCCTTCAGTGCCACCTATCAATGCCCTTCAGTGCTGCCCATCAGTACCACCTCTCAGTGCCCACCAGTGCTGCCTATTAGTGCCGACAAGTGCGGCCTATTAGTGCCGCCTTATCAGTGCCCATCAGTGTCGCCTTATCAGTGCCCAGAGGTGATCAAATACCATCAAAAGAAAGCTCTATTTGTGCGGAAAAAAATGATAAAAATTTAATTTGGGTACAGTGTTGTATGACCGCGCAATTGTCATTCAAAGAGTGACAGTGCTAAAAGCTGAAAATTGGTCTGGGCATTAGGGGGGTTTAGGTGCCCAGTAAGCAAGTGGTTAAAACAGAACTAAACACTCCTATCCTTAAAAGCCAAGGAGGCTGCCATTTTAGCCTGTCTTTGATCTGCATTTGCCATAATGCTACACATGTGATTACTTACGACACCAGTCATTTGATGGCTCGACAGTTGGGCTGAGAACACAATCAACTGTAATGTCCCGTACACACGGTCGGACATTGATCGGACATTCTGACAACAAAATCCTAGGATTTTTCCGACGGATGTTGGCTCAAACTTGTCTTGCATACACACGGTCACACAAAGTTGTCGGAAAATCCGATCATTCTGAACGCGGTGACGTAAAACACGTACGTCAGGACTATAAACGGGGCAGTAGCCAATAGCTTTCATCTCTTTATTTATTCTGAGCATGCGTGGCACTTTGTGCGTCGGATTTGTGTACACACGATCGGAAATTCCGACAACGGATTTTGTTGTCGGAAAATTTCATATCCTGCTCTCAAACTTTGTGTGTCGGAAAATCCGATGGAAAAAGTCCGATGGAGCCCGCACACGGTCGGAAATTCCGACAACACGCTCCGATCGCACTTTTTCCGTCTGAAAATCCGACCGTGTGTACGGGGCATAACAGTTATGATTTATGACATGTCTTGAATGTATCAGTTTTGAAAAACAGATAAATTGATGGGTTTAGTTTCTCTTTAATATACGTACAAAATTTTATATTTTCTTTCTTAACCACTTGACCTCCAGAAGATTTACCCCCCTTCAGGACCAGGCCATTTTTTGCAATACAGCACTGCGAGACTTCAACTGACAATTGCGCAGTCATGCAATGCTGTACCCAAATAAAATGTATGTTCTATTGTCCCACACATAGAGGTTTCTATTGGTGGTATTTGATCACCTCTGCGGTTTTTATTTTTTGCGTTATTAACAAAAAAAATACCGACAGTTAAAAAAATAAATATATATATATTTTACTCTCTGCTATAAAACATACCCAATAAAAAAAATGAAAAAATCAATTTTTTTTTATCAATTTAGGCCAATATGTATTTTGCTACATATTTTTGGTAAAAAAAAAAAAAAATCCCAATAAGCGTATATTGATTGGTTTGCACAAAAGTTATAGTGTCTAAAAACTATGGGATATATTTATGGTTTTTTTTTTTTTTACTAGTAATGGGGGCAATCATCGACTTATAGTGGGACTGCGATAAATCAGACACTAACTGAAACTTTTGGTGGACCATTGACACTAATACAGTGATCAGTGCTAAAAAATATGAAATGCCACTGTACTAATGACACTGGCTGGGAAGGGGTTAACATCAGGGGCAATCAAAGGGTTAACTGTGTGCCTAGCCAGTGCTTGTGTACTGTGTGGGAGGTGCTTTTAATAGGGGAAAGCACTGATCCATGTTCCTGCTTTGCAAAGACAGAGGATCCATGCCTTCTTTGCTGGCAGAAGGGTGATTGCCGTTCTGGCTCTCTGCCTAATGATCGGCGGGGGGTTAGGTACGTGATCCACCAGAGCCGCCTTGTCGCCATATATATAAGTTATACGGTCAGCAAGCGGTTAAGCCCGTCCGGCTCCTGTATATATATGGCAGCTGCACGGCGGGGGACCCAATACACGTGGACGACGGGCGCGATCCCCGCCGGCCACCCGTGATTGCGGGCACAAGAGCAGGATCTGGGATTTGTGTGTGTAAACACATAAATCCCTGTCCTGTCAGGGGAGAAAAAACAGATCATGTATTCCTACTAAGTAGGAACAACGATCTGTCTTCTCTCCCAGTCAGTCCTATCCCCATACAGTTAGAACACATCTAGGGAACACACACTTAACCCCTTGAGCGCCCCCTAGTGATAATGCCTTCCCTGTCAGTGACATTTATACAGCAATCAGTGGCTATTTATAGCTCTGATCGCTATATACATGTCAATGGTCCCAAAAAAAGTGTCAAAAGTGTCCGATTTGTCTGCCACAATATCGCAGTCCCGATAAAAATCGCTGATCACCGCCATTACTAGTAAAAAAAAATAAATAAAATAAAAATGCCTAAAATCTATCCGGTATTTTGTAGACGCTATAACTTTAGCGCAAACCAATCAATATACGCTTATTGCGTTTTTTTTTAACCAAAAATATGTAGAAGAATTCAGCCTAAACTGAGGAAAAAATTTGTTTTTTTATATATTTTTGGGGGGTTATTTATTATAGTAAAAAGTAAAAAATATTGTGTTTTTTTTTTTCAAAATTGTCGCTCTTTTTTTGCTTATAGCGTAAAAAATAAAAACCGGAGAGGTGATCAAATACCACCAAAAGAAAGCTCTACTTGTGAGATAAAAGGACGTCAATTTTTTTGGGGTACAACGTCGCACGACCGCGCAATTGTCAGTTAAAGCGACACAGTGCCGAATCGCAAAAAGTGCTCTGGTCTTTTGCCAGCCAAATGGTCCGGGGCTGAAGTGGTTAAATCCTATGGAACTCTTTACACCAGTCAGTTGTGTTTTTATCCACTTCAATACCGATTACTTTTACCCATTTCTGCCCAGACCAATTTTCAGCTTTGAGCTCTGTCGCACTTTTAATGACAGTTGCGCGGTCATTTAAATCCTGTACCCAAATGACATTTTTATGATTTTTTTTTTCACACAAATAGAGCTTTCTTTCAGTGGTATTTAATCACTACTGGGTTTTTTATTTTTTGCTAAATAAACAAAAAAAGCCTAAAATATTTTTGAAATATTTTCTTAGTTACTATAAATAAATAACCATTTTTTATAAACTTAAGTCAAAATGTATTCTGCTACATTTCTTTGGTGAAAATAACTCAAAATCAGTGTATATTATTTAGTGTGTAGGAAAATTATAGAGTCCACAAACTTTTGTATGTAGCTGAAAATCAATCAATCAATCCTGATGTACCGACGGCCTATCTCATTTCTTGAGGCCCAAAAAGACAGTACAAATATTCCGCAAATGACCCTTTTTGGAAAGTAGACAGTCAAAGATATTTTGTAAGAGGTATGGTGAGTTTTTTGAAGTTTTAATTTTTGTCACAATTTTTTGGAAAACGAAAAAATAAAAAAAAAAGTAAATTTTTTTCACTTTTTTTATCTTTTTTTTACCTACTGTCACCAGTGCAGTGCAGAATTATCATACAACTGATGTGACAGTTATCAGGGACACTGACTGGTGACAGTATATTAAAAAAAATGTAATAATTTTTTTTTACATTTTTTAATACATTCTTTTATTTTTTTACGATTTTTTTTTTTTTTTTTAACACACTGTGACCAGAGCAGATCAGTGTTACTATATTAACACTGTACTACTCTGAGCAAGTAATCAGGATTTTTTTTTTACACAATATGATCTCTTTGATTAGCTGTGATTGGCCAAAGCTAATCACATGGTACAGATGGGCTGTGATTGGCCCTGTCTGTACCATGTGATCACTGTGACCGATTACAGCTAGCAGCACAATTGTATACAATAGATGGCATGAAAGGAAGCCATCCATTGTTTACAACTGTCTTGTGATCTGCTGTGATTGGTCACAGCGATCACATGATACTGGCAGTGGCTCAGTATAGTGATCAGTCATCAGCCAGTGAAAGATTGCGCCGCCGCACCGCCCCGTGGCTGCTCGAGCAAACCTTTCTGAGAGAACGTCATATGACATCCATTCCGGAGGAGCAAAGTCCTGCATGCTGCAAGTTTGGTGCCGTAAAAAACGCAGCAAAAACACACCTCTCCATCAAAATGAGTAGAAAATGCATCAAAAACACAGTAAAGATGCATCACAAATGTGCTTTTGGTGCATTTATTTAGTGATATGTCCTTTTTTCACAAGTGCAAAATGCACCGGAAACGCGGCAAAAACGCATAAACGTTTTAACCACACGAAGAAGTGTGAAAGCAGCCTAAATGATTCAGAGCAGTGACTCCTCCCCCCCTCTTTAGATGCTCCATAAAGTTTCAATTGGAGGCAGGTTGTTTGAAAGGAAGCAGTCCAGTGAGCAATCCTTAATGCTCTACGAATCCTTTATCATAGGTGCATGTGAAAGATTGTAGAGGTCATAGGCGTGCGCAGGGGGTGTGCCAGGTGTGCCTGGGCACACCCTAATCACTATGCGGTTGATTTACTAAAACCAGAGATCTGGTTTTAGTAAATGACTGGCACCATTATAAATCAGTGATGCCCAGCAATGCCACCCATCAATGTCATCAGTGCCACCAATCAGTGTCAACAGTGCCACACATCAGTGTCCATCTGTGCCACCTATCAGTGCCCATCCATGCCCATCAGTGCCCACCTATCAGTGCCCATCAGTGCCCATCCGTGCCACCTATCCGTGCCACCCATAAGTACCCATCAGTGCCACCCATAAGTGCCCATCAGTGCTGCCTATGAGTGCCCATCAGTGCCACCTATAAGTGCCCATCAGTGCCGCATACCAGTGCCACCTATCCATGCCGATCAGTGCCACCTATCAGTGTCCATCAGTGCAGCTGTGCATGGTAGCCAATCAGCTACTAACTCTGGCTTGTTTAGTTAAGCTTTAGCAAAAAAACCTGGAAGCTGATTGGTTTCTGTGCAGAGCTGCACCAGATTTTGTACTCTCCAGCTTTAGTAAATCAACCCCTACGTGCAGTGCCAATTTCCCCTACTACCCAGGCTTCCCCCCGCACTGCAGTGCTGCTGGCTTTCCTGGTCTCCCCCCGGCTACTGTGGGGTATGCTTTAGGTTGGAGAGCGGAGGAAGGGGCTAGTAGATATGTAATTTACTGGCCCCTTCCTTTTCTAAAATGAACATACTCCCTCACTGTGTCCATTCATAACCAAAGCATAGTAAACTGTTTAGTATGCTTCAGTTTGTGAATGAACAGGAAGCCGCCCAGCACAGAGCGCTTTCGATTCATTCACTGTCCCATGCAGCTGAAACTGCAGAGAAAGGCACGTGTGTTTGAGCTTTGGGGTGCACACCCTAATGCAATGGGCTGCGCACACCTATGGTATAGGTATAGTAGATAAGAGATGCATTGGGGTTGATTTACTAAAGGCAAAGGGACTGCACTTTGCAAAGTGCAGTTGCACCAGAGCTTAGTAAATGATTTTCCTTGTACATTTTTTTATTTTCCTTGCACGTGATTGGGTATTCTTAGCAATATGAAGCTTTACCTCATTTACTAAGCTCTGGAGCAACTGAACTTTGCAAAGTGCACAGTCCTTTTGCCTTTAGTAAATCAACCTCTTTGCATCAGCTTAAAAATATATACCTAAAAATGAATCCAAAAGTAAGTATTAGTTTGTCTTTTAACTCCCCAGTGTCTGCAAACAGCACATACAACGTTAGTTTTGGAGTGGACTGAACCTTTAACACCCCCCCCCCACCACCACCACCCGTTGCCCAAATAAATGCTGTGTATACATTGCCAGCATCCTGATGCAGTTCAGTAATCTGGAGTGAATTATGTTAGTAAATGGGTGTCTTACAATTGCAAGCTAAACTTCTGTAACTCAGATATTGATTTGTTCTCTCTCATAGATCTTAGCTGCAGATAAAACAAAAGATTTCACAAGTTTAATTTAAACCTCATCAGGGAAAGTTATAACTTACAGCACTTCTGGTCCACTGGCTCCATGGAAAACAAGATCGGGTAACGTTGTTAGCTTCTGATTGCCACTGAGGAGTCTATTAGATACAAAATTCCAAGAAATGAATATTATACAATGAAAACACAACGCAGATCATATGGGTTCAGGAACTCACAATTCATGTACATTTGTTCCATTGAAAGCATGGTTCTCTATTTCTTCTATATCATTCTGCACAAGCCATCTAGAAAAAAAAAAAAAAAAAGGAAATAAGATTCATTGGAATTGAAATATTGATGTTACTGGTAGAGAACATACGAGCTCAGAGCAAGGAAAATAGTGGAGGAAAATTTGTGTTCTCTTAACCACTTGCTTACTGGGAACATAGACCCCCCTTCCTGCCCAGGCCAATTTTCAGCATTCAGTGCTGTCGCTCTTTGAATGACAATTGCGCGGCCATGCAACACAGGACATTTTTATCATTTGTATTCACAAAAATCGAGATTTCTTTTGGTGGTATTTAATCAACACTGGGGTTTTTATTTTTTGCTAAACAAACAGAAAAAGACCGTCAATTTTGAAAAAAAAACAAACAAACATTTTGTTTGTTATAAAATTTAGCAAACAGGTAACTTTTCTCCTTCATTGATGTGTGCTGATGTGGCTACACTGATAAGGCAGCACTGATGGGCACTAATAGGTGGCACTGATGGGCACTGATAGGCACTGGTAGGTGACACTGATATGCAGCACTGATAGGTGGCACTGATGATAAAGCACTGATGGGCACTGATTGGAAGCACTGATGGGCACTGATAGGTGGCACTGGTGGGCACTGATAGATGGTACTGGTGGGCACTGGTAGGTGGCACCGGTGGGCACTGCTTAACAGTACTGATGGCCACTGGTAGGTGGCACTGGTGTGCATTGATTTGTGGCACTGGTGGGCACTGGTAGGTGGCACTGGTGGGCACTGCTTAACAGTACTGATGGGCACTGGTAGGTGGCATTGGTGGGCACTGGTAGGTGGCACTGGTGGGCTACTGTCACAGTGTAGGAACGTTGTCCCGTTTAAACAAGCCGGAAATCATCTTATTTGTTTCTCGTCGCGCTGTCAGCATGGGGTGAAAATTAAAGTCGATTACCAGCTTCTGTTTACATCATGTGATCTGCTGTCATTGGCTGACAGCTGATCACATGGTAAAGGGCCAGGATTGGGACCCATGGACTCAGTGATCACAGAGCGCGCCACCTGCGCCCTGCAGGGCCTCGGATGACGTACATGTAGGGTTGGCACCTGTCCGGGATTCACCTGTACAGTCCGGGTTTTGAATCGTGTGTCCGGGTTTCAGACCAGCTGAAACCCAGACACAACATTAGGAATGGACTGTGGCTCTCCAAGTCAACCATGGGCCCCATACACGGACAGTAGAGGAGAAAGGGCATGATCTGCTCCTCCTCCTCTTGCCCCCACCCCTCTGTCTGCCCATCTTCACTCCAATCCTTGGCATTCTGTGCCTCAAGAATAGGATGTGTGGGCTGGAAGTTTGAAGCTCAGCAACCGGCAGATACATCATTGATGAAAGGTGTCGGTGCCTTAGCCTCCATCCTCAGGTGAGTGAGCTCACCATCCAATGTCTGTGCCTGATGTCTCCCTCCTTCTATCTACTGCCTTCAAGCGAGTGGGTACACTAAGGTAAGGGGGACTCAGATGTAAGGGGTGCCCTGCGGACTCTGATGTAAGTGGGAGGTTTGGTGAGCAGAAACCCCCTTACATCAGAGTTCCCCTTTACACCAGAGTCCACAGCGTTCCCCCTTAAAAATAACATTTTGCTGTGCACGGCTTAAGTGTTCGGGTTTGGCTTGAAGAAAAGGTGGCAACCCTACGTACATGGACGCCCTCCTGGCAATTTTAGCCCGCGCTGTAGCCGTCTTTCAGCTATAGCGCGGGCGTGAAGGGGTTAAAGTGACACTAAACAATACCTTTATTCTCCAAAAATAATCCACACACATCCACTACTTAATGGCCCTTTAATCTTCTTTTATAAAATTGTTTCTTATTGTGTCTTTTTGTCTACTTGTGATATCCACTGTGAGCTTCCAAACCTCTCTCTTTCCCCATTACTTATGTTTGTTTGGAACAAGCAGTGCATGTTAGTTGTGGTCATGTGTACTGCTCTATGTTCACTACAAATCCCATAGTCCATCTAAGTAGGGAGCAAGAGAGGACGGCTACTGTACATTCCTACATACAGTGGGACTATGGAGAACAAACATAGCCACATCTAACAGGGATTCAGGTCAGAGCAGACAGACAAAAAAGGAATTTGGAGTTTTGGAGAAGGCTAAGAGCAATAGAAGGGATTTCTTTTGTTTGTTAAGAATATATAAATATTTTTTAAACTAGTGGCACTATAACCAATTCAGCTCTGGAAGATTTTACCCCCCCCCTTTGTGACCAGGCCATTTTTTGCTATTCAGCACTGCGCTACTTTAACTGACAATTGCGCAGTCATGTGATACTGTACGCAAAATTTAGATGAAAATTCCCAAAATGTAGACATTAGGGATGGGCCGAACAGACCCCTGTTCGGTTTGCATCAGAACTTCCAAACACCGCGAAAGTTCGGACCCGAATAACGAACCCCATTAAAGTCAATAGGACCCTAAGGGCCAAGAATCAAAAGTGTCCATTTTGAAGGCTTATATCCACTTTCTGTCCGGCCTATAGCAGATTGACGGCCGGGGTGGTGGTTCAGTTATCCTGACGGGGCGTCATATGACGTCCTTCAGGATAACAGTCGCCGCGCACCCATGGGGGCGTGCATCGTGGCGATGGGTGGTGCGGTGTGTCAGTCTTTACCACGTCATCAGCCGTGTCCAATCACGGCTGATCACGATGTCAATAGGAAAAGCCATTGATCAGGTTTTCCTCACTCACGTCTGACAGACGCGAGTAGAAGAGAGCCGATCGGCGCCTCTCCTGACAGGGGTGGTCTGCGCTGATTGTTTATCAGCGCAGCTCATCCTCGGATGCCCACACTAGATCACCAGGGAAGCCGCCAGGACCACCAGGGAAGTGGGCAACATGTGGATGGCCAGGTGTGTACCCCATGGCCATCCACATGTGCCCAATGTGCCCAGTCTGTGCCCAATCTGTGCCAATCAGTGCCCACAAATGGGCACTGACTGGCACCATTATAAATCAGTGATGCCCAGCAATGCCACCCATCAATGTCATCAGTGCCACCAATCAGTGTCAACATTGCCACCCATCAGTGTCCATCTGTGCCACCTATCAGTGCCCATCCATGCCCATTAGTGCCCACCTATCAGTGCCCATCAGTGCCCACCTATCAGTGCCCATCAGTGCCCATCCGTGCCACCTATCAGTGCCACCCATAAGTACCCATCAGTGCCACCCATAAGTGCCCATCAGTGCCGCCTATGAGTGCCCATCAGTGCCACCTATGAGTGCCCATCAGTGCCGCATACCAGTGCCACCTATCCATGCCCATCAGTGCCACCTATCAGTGTCCATCAGTGCCGCCTATCAGTGCCCATCATCAGTGCCTGTCAGTGCCACCTCATTGGTGCCACCTCATCGGTGCCCATCAGTGCCGCCTTATCAGTGCCCGTCAGTGCAGCCATATCAGTGCCCATCATTGAAGAAGAAAACATACTTATTTACAAAAAATTTTAACAGAAACAAAGAGAAACTTGTTTTTTTTTCAAAATTTTTGGTCTCTTTTTATTTGTTGCGCAAAAAATAAAAACCGCAGAGGTGATCAAATACCACCAAAAGAAAGCTCTATTTGTGGGAACAAAATGATAAAAACATTTGTTTGGGTACAGTGTTGTATGACCATTCAATTGTCATTCAAATTGCAACAGCGCTGAAAGCTGAAAATTGGCTTGGGTGGGAAGGTGCCTAAGTGCCTGGTATTGAAGTGGATATGCAAGTAATTGGGCATACAATGGTTTTAGGGGTCCGGGTCCTGACCTGGGAGACATGTATCATTAAAAAAAAAAGTTTGTAAAAAACATCATTTTTAAATGAGCAGTGATTTTTTGATTTTTAAAGTGAAAGCATACAAATAAAAAATTCCTTCCACTATAGTGCCAGGGGGGGTCCCCTTAGTCTACTTGTAAAGTGGCAGATCTGTACCATGTCTAGAATCTGCTGCAGCAATAGGGATGAGCTTCGTGTTCGAGTCGAACCCATGTTCGACTCGAACATCGGCTGTTCGACCGTCCGTCGAATTGCGAACGTTATGGGCCGTTCGCGCCAAATTCGTGTGGCGCGTCACGGCCCATAATTCACTGCGGCATCGCAGTGCATTGCTGGCTGATGATTGGCCAAGCATGCACTATGACCCGCATGCTTGGCCAATCACAGCGCCGTCAGTAGAGAGAGCTGTAATTGGCCAAAGCCAGGGTGGCTTTGGCCAATTATGGCTCAGGGGATTTAGTACACACCCCACACTATATAAGGCCGCCTGCACGGCGGCCCTGTGTAGTGTGTGTTCCGGTGTGCTAAGAGATAGAGAGAGAGAGAGACAGTGTCATTTGATTTGAGTTAGCTAGATTAGGCTAGATCTGTTCCTGCTATTTACATTTAGTGCAGTGCGTCCTGCTCACAGTGTTCAGCTAGATCCGTTCCTGCTATTTACATTTAGTGCAGTCAGTGCGTCCTGCTCACAGTGTTCAGCTAGATCCGTTCCTGCTATTTACATTTAGTGCAGTGCGTCCTGCTCACAGTGTTCAGCTAGATCTGTTCCTGCTATTTACATTTAGTGCAGTGCGTCCTGCTCACAGTGTTCAGCTAGATCTGTTCCTGCTATTTACATTTAGTGCAGTGCGTCCTGCTCACAGTGTTCAGCTAGATCCGTTCCTGCTATTTACATTTAGTGCAGTGCGTCCTGCTCACAGTGTTCAGCTAGATCCGTTCCTGCTATTTACATTTAGTGCAGTGCGTCCTGCTCACAGTGTTCAGCTAGATCTGTTCCTGCTATTTACATTTAGTGCAGTGCGTCCTGCTCACAGTGTTCAGCTAGATCTGTTCCTGCTATTTACATTTAGTGCAGTGCGTCCTGCTCACAGTGTTCAGCTAGATCCGTTCCTGCTATTTACATTTAGTGCAGTGCGTCCTGCTCACAGTGTTCAGCTAGATCCATTCCTGCTATTTACATTTAGTGCAGTCAGTGCGTCAGTGCGTCCTGCTCACAGTGTTCAGCTAGATCCGTTCCTGCTATTTACATTTAGTGCAGTGCGTCCTGCTCACAGTGTTCAGCTAGATCCGTTCCTGCTATTTACATTTAGTGCAGTCAGTGCGTCCTGCTCACAGTGTTCAGCTAGATCCGTTCCTGCTATTTACATTTAGTGCAGTGCGTCCTGCTCACAGTGTTCAGCTAGATCCGTTCCTGCTATTTACATTTAGTGCAGTGCGTCCTGCTCACAGTGTTCAGCTAGATCCGTTCCTGTTATCTTCCTACTGACAGGCAGGCTTGTCTGGTTACAGTATATAAAGCTACCTGAAGAAAATTACAGGTGTTCTATCCCAGCTTAGTGCAGCTACAGGCCATTAGTATGTCTGGAAGGCCAAGAAGGAGAGGCAGACAGTCACAAGCCAATAAGAGAGGGCAAGCAGGCTCTGTGTCTAGTGCTGGTCGTGGAGACGGTGCATCCTCATCAGCCCGTGGCCATGGGACACGCTTGGCCTTTTTTTCGGCAGCTGGCCGTGTTGAGCCGCAACATGCAGAAAACTTGGTCGAGTGGATGACCAAGCCGTCCTCATCCTCCTCATCCTCTCTCACCCATGCCCAGGGTGCTTTGTCTGGCAAAGCAGCGGCCTCTTCCCTCAGATCAATGTCATCAGTGACTCCTTCCCTAGCTCCACCATGTCCTCCTGAGGATTCCCTCGAACTGTTTGACCACAGTGTTGGGTACATGCTCCAGGAGGATGCCCAGCGTTTGGAAGGCTCTGATGATGATACTGAGCTCGATGAAGGCAGTAACATGAGCACGGACAGAGGGGGTGCCCAAGAAGGACAGCAATCTGGCAGTCATGCTCCCCCTGCTGCAGCATACTGCCAGGTTTGCTCCAGTGATGAGGAGGGAGGGGATGATGAGGTCACTGACTCAACGTGGGTGCCTGATAGGAGAGAGGAGGAGGAGGAGGAGGAGGAGGCGGCACATCACCAACGAGGCAGGATGCCCTCCAGGGGCCAGCCTAAGGGCAGCACATTGACTGCATCACACCCCAAAGCTCCACATGTGCAGGGCGCTGCAGTCTCTGCGCGTTATTCAAAAAGTTCTTTGGTGTGGGCCTTTTTTGAGACGAGTGCATCAGATCGCACCGCTGCTATTTGCAACATATGTCTCAAGCGTATCTCGCGTGGCCAAAACATCTCCCGCTTGGGTACCACATGCTTGACCAGACATATGTTGACCTGCCATGCAGTTCGTTGGCAAGCATATCTAAAAGACCCACACCAAAGAACAAAGAGGATCTCTCCTTGCTCCTCATCAGCTGAGATTTCCAACCCCACTAGACCTTCAGTCCTCTCTGAGACCTGCAGTGAGAGGAATGAAGGTGTAGAATTAGGTGTGTCACAGCCAAGTACTTGTGGGCAATCTGCTTTTGGTACACCGACGTCAGATTGTACCAGGCAAATTTCCCTGCCCCAGCTGCTGCACCGCCGAAAGAAGTTCGCTCCCAGCCATCCACATGCCCAGCGGTTGAATGCTAGCTTGGCAAAATTGCTAGCACTTCAACTGCTGCCTTTTCAGTTGGTAGACTCTGCCCCCTTCCGTGAGTTTGTGGAATGTGCGGTTCCTCAGTGGCAGGTACCCAAACACCACTTTTTCTCACGGAAGGCGATTCCGGCTCTCTACCGGCATGTGGAAGGCAATGTCCATGCCTTGCTGGACAGGGCGGTCAGCGGTAAGGTGCATATTACCGCTGACTCATGGTCCAGCAGGCATGGACAGGGACGTTACTTAAGTTTCACGGCGCATTGGGTGACTCTGCTGGCAGCTGGGAAGGATGCAGGACAAGGTGCAGTAGTGTTGGAGGTTGTTCCGCCACCATGCCTCCAAAATGCTGATTGTGACACACCTCTCTCCTCCACCCCCTCCTCTTCTTCTTCCTCCATGGCCTCTTCCTCGGAACCAGCGGTGCTCCGTAGGCGTTCAAGGGGCTACGCAAGTACGCAGGCCAAAAGATGCCATGCGGTGCTTGAGCTGGTGTGCTTGGGGGACAGGAGCCACACTGGGGCAGAGGTTCTGTCAGCTCTGCAGGGGCAGGTTCAGAGGTGGTTGACGCCACGCCAACTTAAGGCAGGAATGGTGGTTTGCGACAATGGCACCAACCTCCTCTCTGCCCTCCGACAGGGACAACTGACCCATGTGCCCTGTTTGGCTCACGTCCTTAACTTGGTGGTGCAGCGGTTCTTGGGCAGGTACCCGGGCTTACAGGATGTCCTGAGGCAGGCCAGGAAAGTCTGTGTCCATTTCCGCCGGTCATATAATGCCAGTGCTCGGCTGACGGACCTCCAAAAGGAGTTTAACCTGCCCAAGAACCGCCTAATCTGTGACATGCCCACCAGGTGGAACTCGACATTGGCCATGCTGCAGCGGCTGCACACGCAGCAGAGGGCCATCAATGAGTACCTGTGCGACTATGGCACCAGGACAGGGTCAGGGGACCTTGGTTTTTTTTCCCCACGCCAGTGGGCCATGATCAGGGATGCATGCACTGTCCTGTCACCATTCGAGGAGGCCATGAGGATGGTGAGCACTGACAGTGCATGCATCAGTGACACTGTCCCCCTTGTCCACCCGTTGGAGCACACGCTGCGTGGAATAATGGACAGGGCACTTGAGGCAGAACAGAGGCAGGAAGAGGAGGACTTCCTTAGCTCTCAAGGCCCCCTTTATCCAGACAGTGTTCCTGCGTGCCCGCCGATCACACAGGAAGAGGACGAGGAGGAGGAGGAGGAGGAGGAGGAAGATTGTGTCAGTATGGAGGTGGAGCCTGGCACTCAGCATCAGCAGTCTTTAAGGGATCAGTCCCAAGGAACACATGGACTTGTACGTGGCTGGGAGGAGGTGGCTGCGGACGTTGTTGTCCTTAGTGACCCAGAGGACTCCGGACCGAATGCCTCAGCAAACCTACGCTGCATGGCCTCCCTGATCCTGCAAAGCCTGCGTAAGGATCCTCGTATTCGTGGTATCAAGGAGAAGGACCAATACTGGCTGGCAACCCTCCTTGATCCACGTTACAAGGGTAAGGTTGCGGACCTTATCTTGCCATCGCAGAGGGAGCAGAGGATGAAACATCTTCGGGAGGCCTTGCAGAAAGGTCTGTGCAATGCGTTCCCAGAGACTGGGAGGTTACAAACTCCTGTTTCTGGACAACGTGTTGCTGAGGCTTCGGTCAGTCAAAGAAGGAGCGGTGGAGAAGGTGGCCGTCTGACCGATGCGTTCAGACAATTTTTTGGTCCGCAGCCCCAAGGTATGATCGGTTCCAGCAACCATCGCCAGCGTCTGTTTTACATGGTGCAGGAATACCTAGGGGCAAGATCAGACTTGGACACCTTTCCCACCGAAAATCCTCTGGGTTACTGGGTCTTGAGGATGGATCACTGGCCAGAGCTTGCACAGTATGCAATTGAGCTACTGGCCTGTCCTGCATCCAGCGTTCTTTCGGAACGCACATTCAGTGCTGCTGGAGGCGTGGTAACCGATCACAGGGTGCGTCTGTCCACTGACTCGGTCGATCGGCTGACCTTCATAAAAATGAATCAGTCTTGGATCACCACCAGCTACCAAGCACCTGATGCTGATGTAACTGAATAATTTTTTTCAGATCCCTTCAAAGACTGCCTATGCTGATGCTGAGTGACTATCCCTGAGTAATTATCCTCTTCCTCCTCAATCATCACGCTGATAGCTTGTAAGAACATTTTTGGTTCTGGGCGCCACCACCAGTGCCTAAGGCACAATTTTTCAGCCCCTGTTTAACAGGGGCGTGTAATTACAATTTTTGATGTAATACTTTGCAGCAGGGCTCGTTCCTGCATTCCAACTAGAGTGTCTGTGAGGGGTTGCAGTGTTGTGGCACCAGCACCAGTGCCTAAGGCCCAATTTTTCTGCCCCTGTCTAACAGGGGCGTGTAATTACAATTTTTGATGCAATACTTTGCAGCAGGGCTCGTTCCTGCGTTCCAACTAGAGTGTCTGTGAGGGGTTGCAGTGTTGTGGCACCAGCACCAGTGCCTAAGGCCCAATTTTTCAGCCCTTGTTTAACAGGGGCGTGTAATTACAATTTTTGATGCAATATTTTGCAGCAGAACTCGTTCCTGCGTTCCAACTAGAGTGTCTGTGAGGGGTTGCAGTGTTGTGGTACCAGCACCAGTGCCTAAGGCCTAATTTTTCAGCTCCTGTTCAACAGGGGCATGTAATTACAATTCTTGATCTAATATTTCACAGCAGGGCCCTGTGAGGGCTTACAGTGTTTTGGCCACAGCAACACCTAAGGCCCAAATTTCTGCTGAGTATATAGGGCAGGACCCTACTTTCAAACATCTAACTTACAAACGACTCCTACTTGCAAACGGAAGGAGACAACAGGAAGTGAGATGAAATCTACCCCTAGGAAGGGAAATTCTCTCATGTAAGAGTTAATATGGGAAAACAATTTCTCCTTTCCACTGATGCTTTCCAATCCTTGTTCCACAAAAAAACCCAAATTTTAAAAAAACATTTTTCATTGGGACAAAAAAGTGAGGTGAAATCTTCTGAAGAAGAGGAAAGACGCAAAACAAATGTCAAAGGGGTGATAACCCTTCCCTATGTTTTCCAAAAAGCTTAGAAAAGATTTTTTGGCTGGAGCTAAACACGTTAAAAATGTTCAAAATTACAAACAGATTCTACTTAACAACAAACCTACAGTCCCTGTCTTGTTTGCACCGCCTGTATACTGCTGTTCAGAGTATATAGGGACCTTTCCTTATTTTAATTTGGGTGCGGGGTTCCCCTTAATATCCATACAAGACCCAAAGGGCCTGGTAATGGACTGGGGGGTACCCATGCCGTTTGTCTCACTGATTTTCATGCATATTGCCATGACCCGACATGACATTAAACCCGCAAGCAGTTTTAAATGAGATTTTTTCCTTTAAAAATGATTTGGTGCAGGGACTGTTCTAAACATGGGAAACACGCGTCACTTTACAGGCATACTATAGACACCCCCCAGGTACGATATTTAAAGGAATATTTCACTTTTTTTTTTTTACTTTAAGCATCATTAAAATCACTGCTCCCGAAAAAACGGCCGTTTTTAAAAGTTTTTTTTGCATTGATACATGTCCCCTGGGGTAGGACCCGGGTCCCCACACCCTTTTTAGGACAATACCATGCAAATTAGCCTTTAAAATGAGCACTTTTGATTTCGAACGTTCGAGTCCCATAGACGTCAATGGGGTTCTAACGTTCGTGCGAACTTGCGGTCCGTTCGCGGGTTCTGGTGCGAACCGAACCGGGGGGTGTTCGGCTCATCCCTATGCAGCAATAATTGCATGTATAAAGCCAAAAAAATGAAATTTTCCCTGCAAGCTGCCTTTATTTTGCTCAGCAACAGCTGGGGAGCCAGTGTGTATGATGAGGCCACAAAGTAGTGCACTGGGAACAAGATTAGAGATTTTTTGGATACATTCTGGTGTCACTTTGACTTTGGATAGAAGTAAGCAGTGCGTAAAAATTGGTCTTTGGGTGTCGGTGGAGCCTTCCTACCGTAACCCTATAGAGGTAATCTTGATGAAAGCAAGAATTGGCCTTGCTGTAAAAAATTGCAATCATATGCACCTGTCAAGCAGGGGCAGAAAAATTGGTCTTTGGGTGTCTGTGGTGCCTTTCCACCAAATAACTCCTCAATGGCTGATGTTGGGGCTATGGCTGGAATAGATGTGGCAGGTTTATCCAATCTGGCAACTGCAGGGGACTGCACACTTGTCTCTGCTTGTGTGACAGAGGATGAGGAGGATGAAGAAGGTTTAGTAAGCCAGTCCACCACCTCCTCTGCATGCTGTGGCTGGATAGCACGGGCAAATTAACTAAAAAGAGGAAATTATGCCCTGCCTCAGGAGTGACCACCAGGGGCGTAACTACCACCATAGCGACCCATGCAGGCGCTATGGGGCCCGCAGCCAAGTGGGGCCCAGTGAGGATGAGAGCACCGCCGGCACAGTCCCCCAGCCAGGGGAAGAGAGAGGAGAGGAAGAGGCAAGCTGTGACCTGTGCCCAGTGCAGTGTGACCTGTGCCCAATACAGCGTTGCCTGTGCCCAATACAGCCTGGTCTGCCTGTGCCCCATACAGCCTCACCTGTGCAGAGGAAGAGGCAAGCCACCCGGATCAGCAGAGAGCTGAATTGCCCGATGTAATAGCTTTCATTAGAACTTCCAGTGTTTCGGGGCTCACATCACATAGCTCCACCTCTTGGCCCGGCGCCTTTGATAGACAGAACGCCAATCCAATGCGGGACATGTGACGTCATCAAAGGCGTCAGGCCAAGAGGTGGGGCTATGTGACGATGAGCCCCGGGAAGACGGGAAATTCAAATGAAAGCTATTACAGCGGGCAATCCTGCTCTCTGCTGATCCGGGTGGCTTGCCTCTTCCTCTGCACAGGTGAGGCTGTATGGGGCACAGGCAGACCAGGCTGTATTGGGCACAGGCAACGCTGTATTGGGCACAGGTCACGCTACATTGGGCACAGGTCACGCTGTGTGGGGCACAGGTCACGCTGTATGGGGCACAGGTCACGCTGCATTGGGCACAGGTCACGCTGCATTGGGCACAGGTCACGTTGTATGGGGCACAGGTCACGCTGCATTGGGCACAGGTCACGCTGCATGGGGCACAGGCCAAGCTGTATGGGGCACAGGTCACGCTGTATGGGGCACAGGTCACACTGCATTGGGCACAGGTCATGCTGTATGGGGCACAGGTCATGCTGTATGGGGCACAGGTCACGCTGCATTGTGCACAGGTCATGCTGCATTGTGCACAGGTCACGCTGCATTGGGCACAGGTCATGCTGCATTGGGCACAGGTCACGCTGCATTGTGCACAGGTCACGCTATATGTGGCACAGGTCACGCTGCATTGACACTAGGGCAGCTGTGGGGGGGCTGTTTGCAGGGGTGGCCCATACAACATTTTGCTATGGGGCCCTGCTATTTCTAGTTACGCCCCTGGTGACCACCATGTCCACCTTTGCCTGTGGACACATTTGTTGCTGGCCCCCTTACAGTGCCAAGGGAACGTCTGCCTCTCCTCCGACCGGACATTATTGGGATGGAGGGGGCGGTGCTTATAAGTAAATGTAAAGAAGACGTTGAAATCTGTACGTAGATGCACTTTAATCAATGTAAAGAGGTGTTTGGTGCACTTTAATTTGAGTACTCACACTACACAGACACACTCCATGGATACACTATAATATACTGCAATATAATGCGCCAAACGTACAGTGATGTACAGAACTATATGGCGTTACACTGGCAGTAATGCACCCAAAACTATATGGCGTTAAACTGGCAGTAACGCACACAGAATAATATGACGTTAAACTGGCAGTAACGCACACAAAATGATATGGCGTTAAACTGACAGTAACACACACAGCACTATATGGCGTTAAACTGACAGTAATGCACGCAAAACTATATGGCTTTAAACTGGCAGTAACGCATACAGAAGTAAATGGCGTTAAACTGACAGTAACGCACAAAACTATATGGCGTTAAACTGGCAGTAACACTCACAGAACTATCTGGCGTTAAACTGGCAGTAACACACGCAAAACTATATGGTGTTAAACTGGCAGTAACGCACACAAAACGATATGGCGTTAAACTGGCAGTAATGCACACAGAACTATATGGCGTTAAACTGGCAGTAATGCATGCAAAACTATATGGCGTTAAACTGGCAGTAACGCACACAGAACTATATGGCGTTAAACTGGTAGTATTGCACACAGAACTATATGGCGTTAAACTGGCAGTAACGCACACTGAAGTAAATGGCGTTAAACTGGCAGTAACGCAATCAAATGGCATTGTTCAACTGTCACTACACTGACACTATCTGAATTGTCCCTACTCTAGCTATACACTAATGTCAAGATTACTGACACGGTCTCACTACACTACAGTGAAACTATCTGAGCTGTCCCTACTCTACACTAATGTATGTATGAATGACATGGTCTCACTACACTACAGTGAAACTATCTGAGCTGTCCCTACTTTAGCTGCACACTATGCAAAGCTGAATGATGGTCCTCCTCACTACACTCACACTGTTCCTAGACTGAAACTATACTAATATTCTACACTGACAATTGAAGCAAAATAGCACAGTATAGCACACTAACTAACTAATAGCACCGAACAGAGCTCTGTGCACAGACAGTGCCCTGTGTCCTAATTGGCTGAAGCTTTCACTTCTTCAACCAATCAGGGCTTGCAATGCACTGCTCAGCGCCACAATGTATTGTGGTCGGTTCCGGGGGCGAACAAACGGTCAAATTACCCATTTGTTCGGCTATTCGCCGAACGCCTGAACAACGAAAGTTCGGCCCGAACTTATGCTCGGGCCGAACCGTTCGCCCATCCCTACTTATGAGGCTTAGCTAATGGGCACCGATCAGGCTGCATTAATGGGCACTGGTGAGGCTACATTGATGGGCACTGATCAGGCTGCATTGGTGGGCACTGGTGAGGCTGCATTGATGGGCTCTGGTGAGGCTTCATTGATGGGTACTGGTGAGGCTGCATTGAGGGGCACTGATCAGGCTGCACTGAGGGGCACTGATGACGCTGCATTGATGGGCACTAATGAGGCTGAGCTGATGGGCACTGGTGAGGCTGCATTGATGGGCATTGGAGAGGCTGCATTGATGGGCACTGGTGAGGCTGCATTGATGGGCACTGGTGAGGCTGCATTATTGGGCACTGATCAGGCTGCATTGATGGGCACTGTTTAGGTTGCATTGATGGACACTGGTGAGGCTGAGCTGATGGGCACTGACGAGGCTGAGCTGATGGGCACTGATGAGGCTGCATTGATGGGCACTGGAGAGTCTGCATTGATGGGCACTGATCAGGCTGCATTGATGGGCACTGGAGAGTCTGCATTGATGGGCACTGCTCAGGCTGCATTGATGGGCACTGGTAAAGATGCATTGATGGACACTGGTAAGGCTGCATTAATGGGCATTGATCAGGCTGCATTGATGGGCACTGATGAGGCTGAGCTGATGGGCACTGGTGAGGCTGCTTTGCTGGGCACTGATCAGGCTGCATTGATGGGCACTGGTGAGGCTGCATGGATGGGCACCGATGAGGCTGTGCTGATGGGCACTGGTGAGTAAAATACACTCAAATGTGCTTTAAAATGCATGGTTTTCCATTTTATCAACAAGAAAATAATGATGCTATGCTGTTGGGCTGGTATACTAATGCTATGGGGCTGGTATGAAATTATTTCCAGGGCTGGTTTTTATACCCAGCCTGGCCCTGCATGCATCTTGCATGCAGGGCCGTCTTTTACTTGCATGGGCATGCACTGTTGCGAGCATCTCCGTACCAGCGTCCTATTCATTTCTATTGGGACATGTCGATGCATGGGCACAGCTGCTGTGTCCTAATATAACATACAGGTGAGTGCAGGTGAACCCTGTATGTGTTTGGGGACCCACACCCGCACCCTGACGTTACCCTTGAATTATACTTACAATCGGACACTTTCATTACTCAGCCCAGAAAATGCATTTCTTTTAATCTTCTTTATATTGATATTGTCTTGAATATCCCTGGAAACATATTGTAAGTGTTACTATAGAAAAAAAATCAGTGGCTATTTCTAGTGCAGTTACAGAAATATAGTATATGTTTTTCCCTCTGTCAGTCTCTTTTTTTTTTTAAATTTTAGATACAGTGAAAGAGCGTTATAACTCCTCTCAGTTTATTTTTATTTTTTTTGCCATCTAGGGGGATTTACCTTCAGTTCCTGCCCCACAGCTAAAACAGAATGGAAGTGAAATCCCTGGCTGAAGTGAATAAATGCCTGGATTGTCACCAGAATTCTTCTTTACTTTCACTTTTCGTGATTAAGGCAAACTAGACAAAAAGAAAGGATGAACCTTCTGAGGGCACAGAAATAAATAAAAACATGACAGGGGTTCTAATCTATCTCCACTCTATCCAAAACTAAAAAAATAAATGTTGTTTTTAATTATACTTTAATTGAAGGGTCTTCACACTTTTCAGTATTTGGGCCACATCATATATTTTACAAATATTCACGGGCCGAAAAATCTATTTATGTTAAATCATTCAATGTGTTCACTTGAACCTTTTTGTAAACAGCGTGATATGATTCAGAATAACAGATAAAGAACTATAATAAAACAATGGAGTCTTATACCAGTGTGTGTATATGTAAATATGTATATATATATATATATATACACAGTATCTCACAAAAGTGAGTACACCCCTCACATTTTTGTAAATATTTTATTATATCTTTCCATGTGACACTTTGCTACAATGTAAAGTAGTGAGTGTACAGCTTGTATAACAGTGTAAATTTGCTGTCCTCTCAAAATAACTCAACACACAGCCATTAATGTCTAAACCGGAGGCAACAAAAAAAGAGTACACCCCTGTATTCAAATACAGTCATGTCATCATATTCTGGGAAAAAAAAATATCCTGATCCTTAAAGCATGATAGACAGCACCATAGGTATGCGCAGCCTCTTGCATTAGGGTGTGCACCCCAAAGCTCAAATACGTACGCATGTGTATATGTACGGATGGTGTCAGTAGGGTAGTGGACAGTGCAATTTTGTTTATTTTATTTTTCAAAAAATTATTTTCTTTTGTAACATTTTTTTTGGGGATGAAATATCAGTGGTCTAAACAGGGGGGAATATGCACCACACAAGGCGATTAGGGTGTGCCCAGGCACACCTGGCACACCCTGTGCGCACGCCTATGGACAGCACAATGCTTGTGCTGTGTTGTTTACCCCTTTCTGTTCTAAAAAACCTGCAATAAAACAATAAAATGTTTTTGAAAAATGTCCTGCGTCCCGTCTTCTCTCCCCCTCTCCCCCTGTCAGCTCAGGAGTCAGCATTATGAAATTCTGTAATCCCTATTGTTAAAGAACTTGTAAAATGATGTAATCTGTTCTGTAAAAAGAATATATAATGTCCAGTGTATCTCCTTGTGTAACTTTATTGTGGAAAATACCTTATTTACAGTGCTGATGGGCATTCATGTGACCTGCCGGAGGTCTTCTTCCCCGCTACGAATACTGCAGAGGGAGGGGCCAAGATCCCAGCTGATGTCAGCCCGCTCCGAGCGCTGCAGAGGGAGGGGCCGAGATCCAAGCTGACGTCAGCCCGCTCCGAGCGCTGCAGAGGGAGGGGCCGAGATCCCAGCTGACGTCAGCCTGCTCCGAGCACTGCAGAGGGAGGGGCCGAGATCCCAGCTGACGTCAGCCTGCTCCGAGCGCTGCAGAGGGAGGGGCCGAGATCCCAGCTGACGTCAGCCCGCTCCGAGCGCTGCAGAGGGAGGGGCCGAGATCCCAGCTGACGTCAGCCCGCTCCGAGCGCTGCAGAGGGAGGGGCCGAGATCCCAGCTGACGTCAGCCCGCTCCGAGCGCTGCAGAGGGAGGGGCCGAGATCCCAGCTGACGTCAGCCCGCTCCGAGCGCTGCAGAGGGAGGGGCCGAGATCCCAGCTGACGTCAGCCCGCTCCGAGCACTGCAGAGGGAGGGGCCGTGATCCCAGCTGATGTCAGCCCGCTCCGAGCGCTGCAGAGGGAGGGGCCGAGATCCCAGCTGACGTCAGCCCGCTCCGAGCGCTGCAGAGGGAGGGGCCGAGATCCCAGCTGACGTCAGCCCGCTCCGAGCGCTGCAGAGGGAGGGGCCGAGATCCCAGCTGACGTCAGCCCGCTCCGAGCACTGCAGAGGGAGGGGCCGCGATCCCAGCTGACGTCAGCCCGCTCCGAGCACTGCAGAGGGAGGGCCGAGATCCCAGCTGATGTCAGCTCGCTCCGAGCGCTGCAGAGGGAGGGGCCGAGATCCCAGCTGACGTCAGCCCGCTCCGAGCGCTGCAGAGGGAGGGGCTGAGATCCCAGCTGACGTCAGCCTGCTCCGAGCGCTGCAGAGGGAGGGGCCGAGATCCCAGCTGATGTCAGCCCGCTCCGAGCGCTGCAGAGGGAGGGGCCGAGATCCCAGCTGTCGTCAGCCTGCTCCGAGCGCTGCAGAGGGAGGGGCCGAGATCCCAGCTGACGTCAGCCTGCTCCGAGCGCTGCAGAGGGAGGGGCCGAGATCCCAGCTGACGTCAGCCTGCTCCGAGCACTGCAGAGGGAGGGGCGGAGATCCCAGCTGACGTCAGCCTGCTCCGAGCACTGCAGAGGTAGGGGCCGAGATCCCAGCTGACATCAGCCCGCTCCGAGCGCTGCAGAGGAAGGGGCCAAGATCCCAGCTGACGTCAGCCCGCTCCGAACGCTGCAGAGGGAGGGGCCGAGATCCCAGCTGACGCCAGCCCGCTCCGAGCGCTGCAGAGGGAGGGGCCGAGATCCCAGCTGACGCTAGCCCGCTCCGAGCGCTGCAGAGGGAGGGGCCGAGATCCCAGCTGACGTCAGCCCGCTCCGAGCGCTGCAGAGGGAGGGGCCGAGATCCCAGCTGACGTCAGCCTGCTCCGAGCGCTGCAGAGGGAGGGGCCGAGATCCCAGCTGACGTCAGCCTGCTCCGAGCACTGCAGAGGGAGGGGCGGAGATCCCAGCTGACGCCAGCCCGCTCCGAGCGCTGCAGAGTGAGGGGCCGAGATCCCAGCTGACGTCAGCCCGCTCCGAGCGCTGCAGAGGGAGGGGCCGAGATCCCAGCTGACGTCAGCCCGCCCTGAGCGCTGCAGAGGGAGGGGCCGAGATCCCAGCTGACGTCAGCCCGCTCCGAGCGCTGCAGAGGGAGGGGCCGAGATCCCAGCTGACGTCAGCCCGCTCCGAGCGCTGCAGAGGGAGGGGCCGAGATCCCAGCTGACGTCAGCCCGCTCCAAGCGCTGCAGAGGGAGGGGCCGCTGCCATCAGCCGAGAGGAGAGGAGAAGATCTCCAGTGGGTCATGTGAGCGCCCAGCTGTAAATAAGTTATTTTCCAGCATAAAGTTACACAAGGAGACACACTGCACATTATATACTCTTTTTACAAAACTGATTACGTTTTTACAACGGCTTTAGCCACTTGCCAAACAGCCGTTGTCGTTGTACAGCGGCAGGTCGGCGCGTTCCCACAAATCGCTGTAGGTGTACGTCTGCTCCTTTAACCACTTGCCTACAGGGCACTTACACCCCCTTCCTGCCCAGGCCATTTTTCAGCTTTCAGCGCTGTTGCACTTTGAATGACAATTACGCGGTTGTGCTACACTGTACCCAAATAAAATTTTTATCAATTTCTTCACACAAATAGAGCTTTCTTTTGGTGGTATTTAATCACTGCTGGGTTTTTTATTTTTTACTAAAAAAAAAAAAACAGACCCAAATATTTGAAAAAATATTTTTTTTTACTTAGTTTCTGTCAGTAAATTTTGTATTTAAATAATTTTTCTCCTTCACTGGTGTGTGCTGATGAGGCGGCACTGATGGGCACTGATAGGCTAAACTGGTGGGCATTGATAAGGCGGCACTTATGGGCACTGATATGTGGCACTGATGAGTACTGATAGAGGGCACTGATGGGCACTGTTAGGGGGCCGTAGGGCACTAATAGGTGCCACTTATTGGCACTGATAGGTGGCACAGATAGGTGGTACTAATGGGCATTGATGGGCATTGATGGGTGGCACTGATGGGCGACACTGATGGGCATTGATGGACAGCAGTGATGGGCACTGATGGACAGCACTGATAGGCGGGACTGATAGCCAGCACTGACTGGCATCACTAATGGGCACTGATTGGTGGCACTTGTGGGCAGTGTTGGGCACTGATTGCTGGCACTGGTGGGCACTCATCGATGGCACTGGTTTGTGGCACTGGTAGGGCTATTGTAATCAGGGCACTGATGATCAGTGCCTTGATTACATGTGTAGATGTCTCCTGTGAGGAGATGCCGCTGATCGACTCTGTCAGTGTAAGGCGAGGAGCACCGATTACCGACATCTCCGTGTTTACATGTGACCAACTGTGATCGGGCACAGCCAATCACATGGTTAAAGAGCCGCCATATGATGTTGTCCCAGAACGAGAGCCGCACCGCCCCGCCGTCAATTGACGGTGGGCGGGCGGCAACTAGTTAAGGAGCCGTAGCAGGTGCGCACGCTGCAGTGTGGGGGACCTGATGTACGTGGCCTGTGGCCGAGATGTCTGCTGGCCACCCGCAATCATGGGAATGAGAGCCAGAACGGGGATTTGTTAAAATAAACAGAGAGGTCTCCATTCTGACAAGGGAGTTAGAGAGAGATCTGCTGATCCTAGTGATTAGGAACAACGATCTCTCTCCTCCTCCAGCCAGCCCAGCCCCCCATACAGTTAGAAACACTCCCAGGGGGCACCCCTTGATCGCCCCCTTGTGTTAACCCCTTCCCTGCCAGTGACATTTATACAGTAATCAGTGGCTATTTTTTAGCTCTGATCGCTGTATAAATGTCAATGGTCCCAAAAAAATGTCAAAAGTGTCCGATCTGTCCACCGCAATGTCGCAGTCCCACTATAAATCGCAGATCACCGCCAATGCTAGTAAAAAAAAAAAAATGCTATAAATCTATCCCCTATTTTGTAGACGCTATAACTTTTGCGCAAACCAATCAATATACGCTTATTGCAATTTTTTTTAACAAAATATGTAGAAGAATACATATTGGCCCAAACTGATGAAGACATTTTTTATTTACTTTTTATTTTTTGGGGGATATTTATTATAGCAAAAAGTAAAAAATATTGTTTTGGTTTTATTTTTCAAACTTGTCGCTGTTTTTTATTTATAGCGCAAAGAATAAAAAATGCAGAAGTGATCAAATACCACCAAAATAAAGCTCTATTTTTGGGAGAAAAAGGACATCAATTTTGTTTGGGTACAACGTCGCACGACCGCGCATTTGTCAGTTAAAGCGACGCAGTGCCACATGGCCAAAAAATGGCCTGGTCATTAAGGGAGAAAATCTTCCGGTCTGTAAGTGGTTAACTAGGGCTGATTTTTGGGGGAAACAGGGTATCCATCTACATATCTAATCTCTCTATCTGCATCTGTCTAGTTGTCTATTTTTTTTTTTTTTTAGTTAGTAAGTTTTGGTTTATTTCAAACATGTTAAAAAAAAATCTAAAACATAAAAGAAGTGATTTTTAATTAGTAGACAATCACAAAACACCTAATTACAAGAGAAGACGAAAAAAAAAAAAAAAAAACGATAAAAAAAATGTAGTTTATATATCTGAAAAGCAGTGGGAAGAAGTACAAACGTATTTAATCCCACCTCATCTCCATAATTAATAATAAATTGTTCACAGTCCCATTGTTATAAAGTTACACAATAATTCATCATTCAAATATAATCTATCTATCTATCTATCTATCTATCTATCTATCTATCTATCTATCTATCTATCTATCTATCTATCTGTCTGTCTGTCTATCTATCTATCTATCTATCTATCTATCTATCTATCTATCTATCTATCTATGTCTATCTATCTATCTATCTGTCTGTCTGTCTGTCTGTCTGTCTGTCTGTCTGTCTGTCTGTCTGTCTGTCTGTCTGTCTGTCTGTCTGTCTGTCTGTCTGTCTATCTATCTATCTATCTATCTATCTATCTATCTATCTATCTATCTATCTATCTATCTATCTATCTCTCTCTCTCTCTCTCTCTCTCTCTCTCTCTATCTATCTATCTATCTATCTATCTATCTATCTATCTATCTACATACCTATCCCTTCATTTGATGGCATCGGCATTATATTATTAAAGAGCTGAGGCAGAACTTTTACTTTTTCCTAAACTCCATGCTCTGCCATTCTTTCCCATTTTCTGACATGATTAAATATTTAGCAAAAGTGCTAAAAACTTACAGAAATACTATTTCGAGAGACTGTATCCTGGAAACCGCGGGGATAATATGTATTCCGGTGTTGTATATAAACCTAAAAAGGAAAAGATAAAATTGAAAATGAAGTTTCCGATGAATCCTAAATGTAGCTCATCACTTAATAAGTACGTATCCCGGCTAAAATGCAATTAAACCACACAAGCACTATTTTCCTGATAGGTGGCTTAATGATGAAGTATTAGAGGGTTGCTGATCTTGCTGTATTATGGGAGATCTGCACAGAGAAGGTTATAATGAAATACCCTGAACTCCCTCCTATAATAAGAGTTTTACGTTTTGGAAAATACCCCAGGTGTTATAATTACAGGATCCATAGGATAGCTGTTAAATTCACAATGCCATCAACAAAATAATTCCCCTCTAGACAACATTATGAGAATATATACATTATACTCCCGGTTTTCGGTGCAGTAATATGTGCGCATTAATTTGGGCACTGTGGGCTCCGTGTGAATTATTTAGGAATAAAAAGACTGAAGCGGCTTGTGCCTTGTGTATTTGGGTTCTTAAGAAACAATTAGTCAGCGTGGTGTTTGGAATACCTTAACCAGGGAGCGATTAAACCTAAAATATATCATTTGGTTTCTGTAGCATAGCCTGACAAGACTGGTTGTCTGTTAAAAGGTATTTCACCCCCTTAACAATGAGCTTCTCTTAAGCCTCGCACACACGATCAGATTTTCTGACGGGAAATGTTCAATGAGAGGCTGTTGGCGGAAAATCCGACCGTGTGTACGCTCCATCGGACAATTGTTGTCGGATTTTACGCGGACAAATGTTGGATGGCAGGTTTTAAAATTTTCCGCGGACAAATGTCTGTTGTCGGATTTTCCGAGCGTGTGTACACAAGGCTGTCGAACAAAAGTCCAAAGTAGAAACACGCATGCTCGGAAGCAAGGACGAGCCGGAAGCGGTCGGTCTTGTAAACTAGCGTTCGTAATGGAGAATTAACATTCGTGACGCGGCAAATTATGAAATATTGAAATGCAGCGCACAATTCTCTTCTTCTTTAATGGGATAATAATGAAGCTGCTTTGCTGGTGATACTGATGGAGTTGACGCAAACTCATTTTCAAAGGATTTTTTTTCTGGTGATATCAAGAATAATATTATTATGTTTTTTGTTTTTTGTTTTTTATTTGGGCAAGTTACCACAACACCATTATCCCGTAGTTTTTAGAGCCCTTGCACACTGGGGCGGCGTCGGCGGTAAAACGCCGCTATTATTAGCGGCGTTTTACCATCGGTATGCGGCCGCTAGCGGGGCGGACTTTGTCCGAACAAAGTCCGACCGTGTGTACGCCCTATAAGAAACCGCCTAAAGGAAATGGGATTTACATACAGAAAATCTAAAAGAAAGCCATCTCTAACACCTAAACACAAAAAAACAAGGTTACAATGGGCTAAGGAAAGGCAATCGTGGACTGTGGATGATTGGTCATATTCAGTGATGAATCTCGGATCTGCATTGGGCAAGGTGATGATGCTGGAACTTTTGTTTGGTGCCGTTCCAATGAGATTTATGCAGACGACTGTTTAAAGAAAACATGCAAATTTCCACAGTCAATTATGATATGGGGCTGCATGTCAGGTAAAGGCACTGGGGAGATGGCTGTCATTAAATCTTCAATGAATGCACAGGTTTACATTGAAATGTTGGACACTTTTCTTATCCCATCTATTGAAAGGATGTTTGGGGATGATGAAATCATTTATCAAGATGATAATGCATCTTGCCATAGAGCAAAAACGGTGAAAAAATTCCTTGAAGAAAGACACATAAGGTCAATGTCATGGCCTGCAAACAGTCCGGATCTCAATCCAATTGAAAATCTGTGGTGGAAGTTAAAGAAAATGGTCCATGACAAGGCTCCAACCTGCAAAGATGATTTGGCAACAGCAATCAGAGAAGGCTGGAGCCAGATTGATGAAGAGTACTGTTTATCACTCATTAAGTCAATGCCTCAGAAACTGCAAGCAGTTAGAAAAGCCAGAGGTGGTGCAACAAAGTACTAGTGATGTGTTGGAGTGTTATTTTGTTTGTTTGTTTTTCATGATTCCATAATTTTTTCCTCAGAGTTGAGTGATTCCATAATTTATTCCCTGTGCTTCTATAAATCTAACGGTTACTGGCCACCACAATTATTTTTCTTGATTTTCTTTTAGTGTTTCTTAAAGCCAGAAAGTTGCCATTTGAAATGCCTTTAGTTTTTGGCCATGTCTCTGATCTGCTTTTTTTTCTACAACAATAAACAACTGAAGGAACATCCTCAGGGACTGGTGATTCCATCATTTTTGCCAGGGGTTGTATTACGCTCGCTCTAACATTCACGGCGCTACCTCGCATGTGTGGTTTGAACCCCATTTACATATGTGGGCGTGACCTACGTATGCGTTTGCTTCTGCATGCGAGCACGCAGGGAACAGGGACACTTTAACATTTTTTTTTTAATTGTTTATTTTATTTGTATTCTTTTATTTGTAAACTTTCCATTTAATTTTTTATTGTTTATTTTATTTATATTTTTTTATTTTTACACTTTCCCTTTACATTTTTTTTTTTTATCACTTTTATACCAATTACAAGGAATCCTTTGTAATAGGAATAAGGCATGACAGGTCCTCTTTACAGAGAGATCTGGAGTCTATAAATCCCCACATTTCTCCTCTAGGTTGGAAAGCCTGATATAAAAAAAAAAAGGGATCTCTGGCTTTCCAGCTAAAAAAAAAATGGCAGTGCTTACATCTGCCGTTGCCGGAAGTGACGTCATGGCGCCCAGGCACACCCTAATCACCCCATGCGCATAAGTGTTATCGCTATGTGTAGCAACAGGAACATGGGAAAGATCTCCCTCTTATCGGCTCTGCCATAAAAGAAGTGTTTATGCTCTTCTCTTTCACTGTGCCAGCAGGGAGGTCAAAGTTCCGGGGTCATATATATGTAGATACATACACATGCATGTGTGTTTGAGCTGAAGGGTGCACACCCTAATGCATTAGGCTCCGCACACATATGGTTCCCTCTATGGCCTTCTAGTATCGATGGGGTTGGCTCCTTGTATGTGTGAACTATAGCAATCTATTCATAATATACGAATATACTGTAACGAATGAATTCAACATGATTCGGTAATTCGTTAAAGATCTAATGAAACAAAAGGTCAACTCAAAGTAAATCTTACAGTCCAATCAGCTGATTAATTTTGTGCTGGAGGTTGGATTACTGGCAAAGTGCATTCCTGAGAACTGAGTGAGAAGGGTGTTATATTGTATTTGAGCAGAGGAGAAGAGATATTGTCATTGTGTGTGTTAATAGATTCAATAAACAAACGACTTTCCAAACTGCGAATCTAATCACAAATATATATACATACATAAATATCGAATTTCAACTAATACGAAAGAAATTATAGCGGATATAAAGAATGAATTCGACATGATTCGAGATTCAGTATAACAAATATCGACACTCTACGAATAATAACGAATTATCCGAAAAAGAAATAATGTAACATAACGAATATAACAGAACGAAATTATGTATTTTACGATTGACAACGAATCGAAACTAAACAAAATTTCCTATTGTGCACAAGTCTAGTAAGAGTTTCTTGGGTGTAATCATCTTCACATATATGGTCATGCTGTATATTCATTGTTACATATAGCTATTTTTTGTGACTTTTTTTGTTGCTTTTTTTTAATTTACATACCATACTTAATGTATAAAGACAAACGTTCTAATATATTGTATTTGTGTCTTTATAATTGTGACAATACATGTAATGCTTTGCTTTCTCCTGAAGAAGGCGATAGGCGAAACATGTCGAGTGAAGAGCATTTGTCAACAACCTAAGAACTTGTATTTGATATTTCAATGCTCGGTTTTAATATGTATCTACATTTTAATATCGGTTTATAATAAAATTGATGTATTTATATCTGTGTCTTGACACATTCAGGCTGGGTTCACACGGTTCACCACGGGGGGTGCGGTGCGTCCTCAGTCACCATTTCAGGTCCGATTTCAGCCCGAATTTTAGGCTGAATTCGGACCTGAAACTGACAAAAGACACACAGGGCTATTGTGCAAATTTGAACCAGAGCTGCAACAAATATATGTGAACTGGCTCCATAGAGAGTCGGTCAATATCTCCTGCCATTGCGAATTGGATGTAGAGAACCGCATCCAATTCGCAATAGTGTGAACCCAGCCTCAAAGTCTAATTTTGTTGCTGTTTCCAAAAACTATCACTGGACCCTGATCGTCGGTGGAGACCAGAGCTGTAAATGACAGCTGGGATTGAGAGCCACCATCAGAGCAAAGTGTTTGCTGGTGGCTCTTATGCTGCGTACACACAACTGGTTTTGCCGTTGGAATAAACTCCAAAGGTTTCTCCGACGGAATTCCATTCAAGCGGTCTTGCCTACACACGGTCAATCCAGTGTCCGACCAAAGTCCGACCATCCAGAACGTGGTGATGTACAACACGTACGACGAGACTAGAAAAAGGAAGTTCAATAGCCAGTAGCCAATAGCTTCCGTCTCGTTCTTGCTTCAGAGCATGCGTCGTTTTTGGTCCGTCGGAACAGCATGCAGACAATCGTTTTTCCAGATAGGAATTGGTTCCATCGGAAATATTTAGAACATGTTTTATTTCTAGGTCCTTCAGAATTTTCTAAAAAAAAGTCCGATGAGGCCTACACACGATCGGAATAGACGATGAAAAGCCCCCATCGGACTTTTTTCTGTTGGACATTCCGCTCGTGTGTACGCGGCTTTAAAGAGACAATGTTTATTAAAATTTCCTCAGCACAGGACAATATGCTAGAGATTGTTAATATATTGATTGTGGGTAAGAACAGGAGCGTCCGGTCCATAAGGGGCGCAGGGGCACCACCCCCCTAGCTTGCCTACGGGGATGCATGCGGGGCGCCAGACTCAAAGGTTTCTATGATTTTTTTTTCAAGCCAAATGATTAGAGCCTGAGGTTCCAATTGGCTTGAAAAAGGTTGGGCTCGGGGAGCAGAGCACTGCACTCTGAACCCACCCACTTGTGACACTAGCGAATCAATATTCACTATTGTCTTCTGGCTTCTCCTTCCAGCCAATCAGGACAGGAGGCAGATCGGGCTGGGAGGAGAAGCCAAGAAAGCCGAGAAAGCCGCGGCGCCCCGACCGTGGAGGGGGCGAGTGCAGACCTGGGGGGGGGTGTTTGTTTGCCGCGACTTTTGTGATACTAAAGGTATTTAATTTTTTTAAATAGCAAACATATTATACTTACGAGCCCCATTCTGTGTGTCTTATGGACATAAAGAGAGAGCAGGGCTCGGGAGCGAGCATGCATGAGTGCCCCCATAGCAAGCAGCTTGCTTTGGGGGCACTCGGAGATGAGGAGGGGCCAGGAGTGCTGGAGGGGGACTCAAGAAGAGGAGGACCTGGGCTGCTCTGTGCAAAACCGTTGCATGGAGCTGGTATGCTCCTACATATACCCAGTAAAGTGACTGGCCTCGGGTGACACACAGAAATTAAACACATCCTCTTACATAGCTTGTACCTGTTTATCTGCAACATTTTAATCACTACCACTTCACCACCACTTTAATCAATTCTGATTGGTTTCAAGGGCTGGCAATATTTCACTTTTGCCTTTTGTTAAATAAACCTGAAAGAGGATTGAATCGTCATAATTTATTATTACTCCTAATTGGATGGCAATGCACAGTTTCTGTCTAGCGCTGGAACATTCCGCTGCCCCTGCCTCTAAGCCTTTTGTTACGATAACAAGAAATGCAAAGTGGTTTAAATGCCTGACTCTGTCAGGATGAATACCGAGAACATTAATCTGATTTAATAATTATTTGCAACGATAGTGCCAAGTTGGCTTAGTTTGTTCAGCTATTTTTGGAAAAGACTCCTCGTGTCGCACAGAAGGAATGGAATCTTCCTTTCTCCGCACAGCAATGGCCTGTCTGTCAAGAATAGATTGCGAAGTTCAAGTTTTCATTATTAATATCTTTTCTGCAGAGGCCTCTGGCTAAACTCTTACCCCCTGAGTTATGGGACACAATATATATATATATATTTATATACAGATTTTTTGTCATCTGAGGCTATAAATCTGTTTTATTCATTTTTATAGTCTAGAGATTTTATTTAAAGGGCAACTAGAATACACATATACTATATTGTCAAAAGTTTTGGGACACCCGCCTTTACACGCATATGAACTTTAATGGCATCCCAGTCTTAGTCCATAGGGTTTAATATTTAGTTGGCCCACCCTTTGCAGCTATAACAGCTTCAACTCTTCTGGGAAGGCTGTCCACAAGGTTTAGGAATGTGTCTATGGGAATGTTTGACCATTCTTCCAGAAGCGCATTTGTGAGGTCAGGCACTGATGATGTTGGAGACAGTGGCATCTCCAGCTTTCAAATTTAGGGGGGGCACATGGGGGGACAGGGACAAAAGTAGGGGGGCAACTATAAAATGCATATATATATATATATATATATATATATATATATATATATATATACTGGGGCCCTTTACTACGACCCCACAACGGGCCCTTTCACATGTTCTGCAGTGAGCTCCCTTCCTACTGTATTGGGGCCCCCCAGGGTGGCAGAAAACAAGAGATATATGTCACCAGCATACCAAGAAAATATAAGGATCCAAAGCAGTGGGAGAACTATCAGGGTTGCAAAGGTTGTCTTGCCACCGGGCTCTGGTGTTCTGCCACTGTGGGGTTCCCCAGCCTCCTCTTACTGTCCTGCCCCTGTTATTGACAGCGCTGGTCTGGCATCTCTTGGAATTTACAGGCTGGTTCTCCTGTCCTAAGGATGGGAGAAATCAGTCTGTTTTTTCAGTAACTGAGAGTCCTGGTGGAGTCCTTCCTGCAACTCGCTCTTCTCCCTGCCAATGAGGATGCAGGTGAAGGAGCAGATCGGGCGGCCGTGGTTGTGTGAGCACTCGCATTATGCAGTGTCAGCGAGCAGAGGGAGGGGGGAGGAATCACCCGCAGGAGCTGACTGGGGACTCTCTCCCTCTTAGACATTGATTTTTTGTAAAAAAAAATATTTTTTTTTGGGGGGGGGGGCACATGGTGGGGCACAGCATAATGTGGGGGGGGGGGGGGTCAGGGCCCCCTCTGGCCCCCCCTAGGGATGCCATTGGTTGGAGAGAAGGCCTGGCTCGCAGTCTCCGCTATAATTCATCCCAAAGGTGTTCTATCAGATTGAGGTCAGGAAGTTCCTCCACCCCAAATTCACTCATCCATGTCTTTATGGACCTTGCTTTGTACACTGGTGCGCAGTCATGTTGGAACAGAAAGGGGCCATCCTCAAATTGTTCCCACATTGTTGGGAGCATGAAATTGTACAAAATGTCTTGGTATGCTGACGCCTTAAGAGTTCCCTTCACTGAAACTAAGGCCCCTTTCACACTGGGGCGGTTTGCAGGTGCTATTGCACTAAAAATGCGCCTGCAAACCGACCGAAACAGCCGCTGCGCTAGCAGGACGGTAAAAAAAATGTCTCTTCGGAGCAGCATCTTCAGAGCGGTGAAGGAGCGGTGCAATTCGACCGCCAAGAACGCGGTGACGTACAACACTACGACAAGCCGAGAAAATGAAGTTCAATGCTTCCGAGCATGCGTTGAATTGTTTCCAAGCATGCATAGGAATTTTGCGCATCGGAATTTGTACAGACGATCGCATTTTCGGATAGGAACTTTTCCAGACCGAAAAATTGAGCAGCTGCTCTCAATCTTTTCTGGCTGGAATTCTGCCAGCAAAAGTCAGATGGAGCATACACACGGTCACATTTTCTGAATAAAAAATATTGTTTTATTTTTCTAAATTGACGCCCTTTTTTTGTTTTTAGTGCAAAAAATAAAAGCAGATAAAGAAAAATAAATGGCTGCACACCACAACGGAGCTAGAGCAATTAAAATCCTTTCTTCGTCACCATGCCAGACAAATAGGAATCTGAGAAGTTGGTGGTGGCGAGCCGGGGCAAGCACCTGCATCGGATAACTGTCAATTACTCGCCTAAGCAGTGCACACACTGTCTGATGGGTGCAGCTACAGGCATCATTCAGATATTGTCTTTTTCAGCTGGCGATTCCCTACAACATAAGAATGATCATAGCGGCTGTACCACCGCTTGATCGTTCTTACGGGCGGTGAGAGGGGACGCCCCCCTTCCTGCCACCCTCCGGTGCTTCTACCGACTCAGCGCTTCCATCAGTGAGTTGGAGACAGGATCCGTCAGCCCCGGATGGTGAATATAGAGATTTCCGGCAGACCAGATGGTCGTCGGAGTTTCTATGATCGTTTGGAGGCCGGGCGCGATGTTATGACATTACGCCCAGCCTCTGCATTCAAACAAATGGCGCCGCCTCGGCTGGAAAGCCGAGATAGTTTTTTTAATTATTATTATTTCAGGCTTCCCAGCCTAGAGGTGAGATGTGGGGTCTTGACCCCACATCTCACTGTAAAGAGTACCGATCATGCCATATTCCTATTACAAGGGATGTTAACATTCCTTGTAATAGGAATAAAAGTGATCAATTTTTTTTTTTTTTTAAAGTGTCAAACTAAAAAAAGAAAAGTAAAATTAACAATAATATAAAAAAAAATTTAAAGCGCCCCTGTCCCCGTGTGCTTGCACTCAGAAGCGAACACATACGTAAGTCCCGCCCAAATTTGAAAACGGTGTTCAAACCACACATGTGAGCGAGAGCAATAATTCTACCCCTAGACCTCCTCTGTAACTCAAAACTTGTAACCAGTAAAAAATGTTAAAGTGTCGCCTATGGGGATTTTTAAGTACCGAAGTTTGGCGCCATTCCACGAGCGTGCACAGTTTTGAAGCGTGACATGTTAGGTATCTATTTACTCGGCGTAACATCATCTTTCACATTATGCAAAAAAATTGGGCTAACTTTAATGTATTTTTATTTTTTTTAAAGCATGGAAGTTTTTTTTTCCAAAAATAAAACATGTTCGAAAAATTGCTGCGCAAATACCATGTGAGATAAAAAGTTGCAACCATTGTATTCTCTAGGGTCTTTGCTAAAAAAAAAAAATATATATCTATATCTATATCTATATCTATATATATATAATGTTTGGGGGTTCTATGTAATTTTCTAGCAAAAAAATGATGAATTTTACATGTAGGAGAGAAATGTTAGAATTGGCCCGGGTGGGAAGTGGCTAGAGCTGGATTGGTGAAAAGG